>CM043870.1:18578093-19778093 GCA_023846275.1 Vanilla planifolia
CAAATAAAGTAAAATTAAAATGTCTTCTATTTGTACCAAAACCATAAAAATAAACATTTAAATATATAATAATAAATATTTAATTAGATATAGCATGTTGAGATTAGTTTATTGATATTTTTTTTTATTTCAGATGAATCTCATTTGAGATTTATTTTGAATTACCTGATTAAATATGCAGATATAATAATAAATTATTATTTTATTATTTATAAATCTATATTAAATGAAAAATAAAATAAACTAAAGCAATGTAATATTCTTAATCGAATACATGTAAAAGTCACATGAGAGGAGATTTTAAGACCAATGGTAATGCAATCAAATAAATGAAAAATGTTTAAGAAATAATATAAATAGTACATGAAACCTACATTTAGAAATAATAAGAAGATCAACTAAAACATCCTGGATGGTCAATTTAGGTAAAATTTGAAATTCCTTGTAAAACATGTGTAAACCCTAAAAATATTAACTTTTTTAAAATATAAAAATAAATATTTAATTGGATAGAACTTGTCATGATGAGCATAATGAGGCTTCTTTAGTCTTGATAAGACATTGTTCAAAATTTTTCAAATTATCAAAATGAATAATAATAAATAAACATAAACTATTTTTTAATATTAATTAAATATAAATTTAAGCTATATAATATAAACAAATCAATGTAATTCAAAGGCCACATGAATGGAGACACAGAGTTACATAATATTATAACCAAATCAAAGAG
The DNA here is from genome assembly GCA_023846275.1 of Vanilla planifolia. Lineage (NCBI taxonomy): Eukaryota > Viridiplantae > Streptophyta > Magnoliopsida > Asparagales > Orchidaceae > Vanilla > Vanilla planifolia. Next base: position 18,578,827 of record CM043870.1, read on the forward strand.
AAAAATTATAAAAAATGAGATAAATTATGCAGAGCATTGCACTACAAGATACTAAGGAGATCAACTTTATCATCATTGACACCAAATTTGGTACTAATCAAACTATCTCATAAAATATTTTAAAAAATTAGAAAATAAAATTTTTAAAATTATAAAAGCAAATAGTTAGTTCTATAGAGGTTATCATGATGACTCAAACAATATTTCTTTCATCATGATCACACCTCAATTGAAATTATGACAAAGTATCCTAATAAATAAGTGAAAGCAATAATAAATAATAATTTTATTATAAATTAATTATATTTTAAAACAAAAATGAGACAAGTTGAAGTAATTTAATGTAATAAAGTAAAATTGATGTAAAGGCCACAAGACAAAACATGTAGTGTTATATAATAGTAAATCCAATTCAAAGGAAAACATTTAAAGAAACATGATAAATTTTATTAAAACGTTATATTCGAATATATTAAGGTGATCAAATCTGACATCCTTGATAGTCAACTAAGCTATGAATCGAAATGACTCATAAAACATTTAAAAATAGTTTAAAAAGTTTTTAAAAAAAATATAAAAATAATATTTAGTTGGTTTGAGCTCATTAAGATGAATTCGATAACATTTGCTTTGTTTGGATCTAACCATGTTTGGAATTAGTTGGAATTACCAAAGTATATAGGTACACAAAATAATAAACAATTTTATTAATATTAAGTAAACATATAAAAATGTTGAAGTGAGGTAAACTAAAGTAATATAAAAACCTAAATAAAAGGGATGTACACATCACATGAAATGAGATTTAGAGGACTCAAATAACAATGTAACAAAACGAAAGCAAAACATTTAAAAAAATTATTAAATAAAAATTTCTCGTGAAACTCTATATAACTCTAGAAAATGAAATATTTAAAAATAAGTTTTAAATTAAAATGTTTTATGAAACATTCAATAACTATAAAGAATAAAAAATTTAATCATATAAAAAAGAATATCTAATTGGATAGCACTTGACGAGTAAAATCCAATGGCATTTATTTCATCTTGATTTAACCTTGCCCAAAGTTATTACTAATTAATAAATTAAATATGGAAAATTAATAATAAGTTATAATTTCAATATTAAGTACATAATTTTTACAAATGACGTAACACAAATTAAAGCCAATGAAAGAATCTAAACAAAAATGATTAAAAGATCACACAAGAGAAGAATTAGAGATACCTAATAATATAACCAAATAAAAAAACTATTTAAAGAATTGAGATAAAGTGTATCGCAAAGATGCATTTGAAGATATTACAGATACTAAGTGTGATATCTCAATCATCAAATTAGGTGCAATTCTACGTGTTTAATAAACATACTAAAACCCTAAAAAATAAATTTTGAAAAAAATTAAAAAAAATTAGTTATTGGAGCTCATAGATGTGAGTATTGCGACATTTGTTTCATTTTAATTTGACATTGTTTAGAATTACAATGGATTAGAAATTGCATAAGCCTAAATAATAAAGAATTATAATTTTAAAATTAAATAAATATATATTAAAGTAGAATAATGATAAATTGAAGACATGCGATAAAACCAAATCAAAATGATATAAAGGTCACTCAAGAGAAGGTTTAGAGTAATATAGGAATATAACCAAATTAAAGAAAAATTATTGAAAAAAAGATATAAATTATATGAGAAAGTTACATCCTAAGATATAGAGGAGATCAAGTGTAACATCATTAAATTACAAACAAGTTACAATTCAAAATTTATCATAAAAATAAGAAAATATTCAAAATAAAATATATAAAAAATATAAACATGTATTTCAATTCTCATAGAGCTTGTCGAGGCCACTATAATGATGTTTATTTTTTTAGCAAACCTCATTTATCATTACAATGAATGTCAAAAGTAAATAATTATAAATAGAAATAAAGTGTTCATTTACAATTATATAAATGTTTATTAAATTTAAAATGAGTTAATTTTAAGTAAAATATTAAAACAAATTAAAAATAATGTGATGGTCACATAAGAGAAGAATAAGAGTTACATAATAATATAACCAAATTAAAAAATTTGAAGAAAAAAAGTTATAAGGGAACGTTACATTTCAAGATACTCAGATGATGCATAACATCTTTGATCATCAAGTTAGGTATTATTTGAAACGTGCCGTGATGTGCGTTAAAGGCGTAGAATATTAAATATTTTAAAATATAAATAATAAATATTCAATTTAATAGGAATTACTAATATGAGTTCAATGACATTTATTTCCTCTTAATGAGACATTATTTAGAATCATTACAAATTACTAAAGTAAAAAAACCATAATAATAAAAATAATAAATTATTGTTTTAATATTTAGTAAATATTTTTCAAAGTTGAAATTAGATAAATTGAAGTAATATAATATTAAAAAAATTATGGCAAAGTAATTTGTCACATGAGATTAGATTTTGATTTACATAGTATTATAACCTAGTGAAACTAAAAACTTTGAAATACACAGATCAATTGTGTTGGAAACTTGTATTCCAAGATACTAAATAGATTGACTATAACACTTTTTATCATAAAATTAGGAAGAAATTAGAATCTCTAAAAAAGTGTATTAAAACTATAGTACAAAATATTTGAAAAAAGTATCAATAAGTAGTTAATTAGATAGTCCTCCAATAGAGGAGGCTAAAAATATTTTTTTAATCTCAATCAGACGTCATTTATAAGTTTATTAGAAAAGTAAATAAGCATAAAAAATAAAGTATTTAAAAAAATAAAATTAATTTTTAATGAAATAGAGCCCGATAAATTAAATCTAACGACATTTGTTCATCTCTATTAATCATGCTTGGAACTAATAGGCATTATCAATGTAAAAAAGGATAAATGATACAAAATTATCATTTTAATATTAAGTAAATATATATTAAATGCGAAGTGAGCTAAATTGAAACAATATAACAAAGCAAAGTTAAGGTTATGCAAAGGTTACATGAGAGGAGATTTAGAGTTCTATATAAATAAAACCAATTTAAAGAAAAACTTATAAAGAAATTGTGATAGAGTTTTATGCGAAAGTAACGCTCTAAGATACCAAAGATATCGATAGCAACATCCTTGATCATTAAATTAGGTAATCATAAAAATGTATCCTAAAGCATGATAAAATCATAAAAATTAAATATTAAAAAAATATAAAAATGAATTTACAAATAAATGCAATAATGCACTTTTGATCTAGATCAAATGTCATATGGATTTATTTTGTATTACCAAACTAATAAACCATCTCTAATAATGTACTGTTACTATAACATTAAGCAAACATATACTAAATCAAAAGTGAGATAAATTGAATCAAACTATTATAACAAAATCAGTGTGATGTAAACGTTAAATGAGCAGAGGTTTAGTGTTACAACTTAACATAACTAAATCATGAAAAAAATTTGAAGAAATAAGAGAAATTATATAAGATAGATGTATTTTAGGATATGATGGAGATTGAATTTAAAATTCTTAAACATCAAATTAGTTGTGAATTAAAATATCTCATAAATCATGGCAAACCATAGAGAAAAATGATTTAAAAATATAGAAAAGTAGTTAGAGGTCATTAAGATGAGTTTAATGGTGCTTATTTCATCTCCTTCATTCCTTTTTTAGAATTACTATAACTTAGAAATGTAATTAAAAATTATTAATAATTTACTATTTTTATATTAAGTAAACACCTATTAAAGCTAAAATACAATAAATTGAACAACAAATATATTCAAATAAAAAAATTATAAAGGTTAATTGAGAGTAATAAAAGAGTTTCATAACAATAAATCCAAATCAAAATTAAAATTTTGAAGAAATCAAAAATGTTTTTATAAAGCTACTATCTAGGACATCTATTGGATTAGGCATATAATCCATCATTCTCTAGGCTTGTAGGAATTACAAAGTCTCATAAAGCATGCCAAAACCTCATATATATGTATTTGATGGAACTATTCAAGACGAGTTCAATGATGTTTGTATCATCTTTAAGTAGCACCACTTTTAATTCTACTATTTACATAAAATAAATGAGCATAAATAACAATAAATTATTTTTTTAATAATAAAATAAATTCTATTATTTCTAAGATACTAAGTAGATTTTGTGTAACATCCATAATGACCGAATGAGGTACAAAAAGAAATACTTAGTGAAGTGCTCCAAAAGTCCAAAAAATAAATTATTTAAAAAAATTTTAACAATTAATATATAATTACATAAAGCTCATCGAGACATGTTCAGTGACTTTTATTTCATCTCCATTATACTTGATTTGTGATTATTAAGAATTTCCATAGTAAATAAATATAAATAATTCAGACTTGTTTTCTTAACATTAAATGGTAATATATTAAACTAAAATGGGATAAATTGAAGCATTATCTATAAGGAAACAAAACTAACCCAATGGTCAAATGAGAGGAAAGTTACTATTTTAATAGTAATAAATGCGACTCAGATAAAAAGCTAAGGAAAACAAGTACATTATAAGGAATGTTTTAGGAAAGTTGTATTCCATGATACTAAAATGATCAAATGTAACATCTTTGATTGCAAAATCATATATGAATAAAATAATGTCATATAATATGCCACAATAATAGAAAATAAAAAGTTTTAAAAAGAAAAAAAATTAAGAATTGAAAATTCATCAAGTGTAGTCTAATGATCTTTGTTTCATCTTGATCAGAATTACTTTCTATTTGCTATCAATCACAAAATTAAACACAAATAATAAAAATAATTTTTTAATTTTAAGTAAACATATTTTAAAATTAAAATTTGATAAATAAAAAAGATATAATATGTCCAAATCAAAGTGGTATAAAGGCCACATGACATAAGATTTTGAGTTACATAGTAATATAATGATATAAAAGTGAAAAAATTAAAAACATAATGTAAATTACATACAAAAGTTGCCTTCCAATGTACTAGGGAGATCGAGGCTAACATTCCCAGTTATTAAATTAGATAGGAATAAAAAATTGTTATAAGGCATCTAAAATTCTTGAAGTAAAATATTTCCAAAAAATAAAAAATTAGTTTGGTAGAGGTTATCAAGACAACTTCAATGAAGTTTATTTAAACTTGGTCATACCTAATTTGGAATTACAACAAAAGTTAGAAGTAAATTAAAAAAAATAAACTCTTTTTTAAACCAAATGAATTTGACATAAATGTCACATGATAAAAGATTTAGATTTACATAGTAAGATAAACAAATCAAAATGAAGAAGTAGAAGAAATGACATAAATTTACAGGAAATTTTTTTCAAAGACATTGATGAGACCAAATAAAACATCTTTGATAACCAAATCATAAAAAATAAATATTTAATTATCTAAGACTAAATATTTAATTTGATAGAACACATTGAGTCGAGTGTAATGACATCTCCTTTGTCTCCATTATACTTAACATAAAATTAATTTGAATTAATAGAGTAGGTAAGAAAAAATAATAGTAAATTATTATTTTAATATTACATAAATATATATTAATGGTGAAATTAGATAGGTTTAAGAAATATAATATAACCAAATCCAAATGATGAAGAAGATCACATGATAGGAAATTTTTAGTAACATATTATGTAACTATATAAAAATAAAAAATACTTAAGGAGATGAGATAGTTTTAATGACATTTGCTTCCTCTTGATTAAACAAAGTCTACAATTACTTCTAATTACAAATGCAAATAGTCATAAACTATAATAAATTAATTTTAAAATTAACCACATGTATATTATTACTAAAGTAAAAGAAATCGAAGCAATTTAAAAAAAAGTTAATATGATGGAATCATCCAACGAGAGAAGATTTAGATTTATAGTATAATATAACAAAATTTAGGTAAAAATTTTGTAGAAAATAGATAAATTATATATAAATGTTGCATTCCAACCTACTAAGGAGTCAACTATAGTGTCCTTTAATGTTAAATCAAATTTGAGTAAAAATATCTCCTAAAATAAGAAAAAACTCTATATTGTAAAATATTTAAAATCACTAAAATTTATATTAAGTTGCATGGAGTAAGTCAAGAGGAGTCCAACAATATTTATTGTCATGATTCAAAATTAAATTGCCTCGCATAAAATAGTTTAAAAAATAAATAAAAATAAATATTTTAATTGATAATTCTGGATAAGAAAAATCCAATAATTCTTGTATCAACTACATTAGAATATTTTTTGAAATTAATATTAATTACGAAGGTGAATAAACATAGATATTCATAAATAATTACTTCAATATTAAGTTAATTTATATCAATGCTAAAATGCCATATTTTGATGTAAATGATTGATTTGACAAGATTTAGAGTTAGAAAATAATATAACCAACTCCATTCAAAAAACTTGAACACATAAGCTAAATTATATGAAAATGTTGCAGTCAAAGTTGCAAAGGACTTCTCAAGTAACTACCTTGATTCCCAAATTTTGTACAAATCAAAATTACTCATAAAGCATGAAAAAATTCTAAAAAGTAAAAATTTGAAAACATCAAAAAAAATATTTTATTACATAAAAAACTTTGGGTAGAGTCTAATGATGTTTTTTGTCTATATTAGACCTTGCACTAAATTATTACAAGTTATAAAAATAAATAATCATAAATAATAATAACCAATTCTTTTGTTATCAAACTAATACATATTGAAGCATAAATAAGACAAATTGAAATAAAATAATATAATTGAATCAATATGATGAACAATCATATGAAAGGAGAATTAGAGTTACAATATAATATAATTTAATCAAAGTGAAAAGTTCAAGAGAATGAGATAAATTGTTGTACAAAGTTAAATTCTAATATACTAAAGATATTGAGTGTAGTATCCTTTGTCATAAAATAAGATAGGAATTCAAAAGGCTCATAAAACTAATCAAAACCCAAGAAAATAAAATAATTAAAATCTTAAAAAGAATAATATTTAATTGTTTAGAGCATAGTGAGGCTTGTCCAATGATTTTTGTTTTGTCTCCATTAGACCTGGATAACAAAAGTAAATAAACATAAATATTAACAAATTATTATTTTAATAGTAAGAACAAATTTTAAAGCTTGAAAGAGAAAAATTGAAACATTGTAATATAACTAAGCCAAGGCGATATAAAGGCCAAAAAAAAGGAAATTTTAGTTTCATAGTAATATAGCCAAATCAAAGTGAACAATTTAATTTAAAGAGGTACATTATACATGAAAGTTGTTCTTCAATTTACTAAAGAGACATAATATGACATCATCTCGTATAATATGTGCGCAAATCATATAAAACAACTTTTCAAGAATATAAAAAAAATAATACCTAGTTGGATATAACTTCTGTAGACAAGGACAATAATTATTGTATTTTCTTGATTGGTTCTCATTTGGAATTATTGTGGGTTACCAAAAAATTAAACATTAATAGTAATAAGATATTATTACTATAATAGTAAGAAACTTATATATTAAAATTGAAATGAGTTGAGTTAAAACAATAAAATATAACCATTTGAAAGTGACGTAATGGTCACAAAAGTGGAGAATTAGAGTTTCAAAATATTGTAATAAAATCAAAGAAAAATATTGGAAGAAATGGGAGAAAGTATTTGGTATTGTAATATTCCAAGATGCAAAGGAAATCGACTGTGACATTTCTAACCATTAAATAAGACAAAAATCAAAAAGTCTCATAAAGCATATAAAAACCCTAAAAAATAAAAACATTTAAAATATATGGAAAATTAATATTTAATTCATTAGAGCTCATCAAGATGGGTCCTACAAAGTTTGAAGTAAATATATATTAAAGTTGAAAATTGATTAATAATTGTAATAAAATATAGCATAATAAAAATGATGTATGGTCCACATAAAAGGAGAGCTAGAATTTCATTTTATAATGAAACTAAATCAAAAAAATTAAACTAATTAAATAAATTATATAGGAAAGTCATATTCCTTGATATGTGGGGGATTAAGTAGAAATTCCACTATCATTAAATAGAGTACGAAAATAAACTTTTAGTAAATTATGCCAAAATAATAAATTAAAAAAATATATATAAAAATGAATATTTAATTATTTTATTGCTCAAAAAGATGAGGTCAATCATTGTTGTTTCATCTCGTTTGAATATTGTTCATAATTCCTATGAATTACTAAAGTAATTCAACATAAATAATAACACATAATTATTTTGATATCAATTAAAGAAATACTAAAATAAGAAATTGAAACAAAATAATTCATTAAAATTAATGCAATGTAAAGAACAAAAAGTAGGTGAATTATAGTTTTATAGTAATATAACATATCAAAGAGATAAAGTTTTAGAAACTAAATCAATTTTAAGGGAAAGCTATTTTTGAATAAATTAATGCAGTTGCATATATAAACCTCTATAGTTAATTAAAATATAATTCTAAATGTCACATAAAGCACTTTAAAACCCTAGAAATTTAAATATATAAAAATATTAAAAACATTACTAAGATAGAGTTTTTTAAGATGAGTCTAATGATATTTATTTATTCCCAATCAAACCTTTTTTGGAATTAAGGAGAGTTACTAAAGTAATTCAACAAAAATAACAAAAAATTAATATTTTAATATAGGTAAATATAAATTAAAGTTGGAAAGATAAAACATGAAGCAATATAATTCACTTTACAAATCTGAGGCCTTGATGAAGAAGTTGGTAAAATAAATTTTGTGTACTTCAATGATATCATAGACCATTAACATTAGGGCAACACTTGAAAAGGTAGTCAAACTCTAAGAACTTCTTATAGTCCATTATTTCCTTGCCTAGATTATATTAAGCAAGCATGTCGTATGACTTGCTTATGTTAGGGGAGGCACATCTTATACATTTTTTGGATTTATATGATTTTAAGGGTGAGTTATCACCCTTGGCTTTTAGATTGGAAGCTTGGAAGGCCTCAATTTAAGCCATCAAAGAAGGCTTGGTTGGTTAAGGTAATTGTTAGACTAACAAGAATATGCTAGTTTTGGATAATAATGTTTAAAGAGGATAGTTTAAGATTGATAGCACTTGTCATGGACATATGATTAATCCCAAGATTGGGTTTAAATAGAAAGGACACTCATGGGTTGAGCCCTCGAAAGTGGTTATTTAAAAGTGCAATGTTCAAGTAGCCTATGGAAATGAGATTTTTCTAATTTAGTTGAAACCATAAGTTACCTTAAATATGACCATTAAGGATTAATTGAAGCCTTAGCATGCCTTAGATAATAACATTGGGGCTTAGATAAAACAAAATGGTACCTTAGATAAGACTTTTATGGAATGGAAGAAACAAAAAAATACCCTAGATAAGACATATATGGACTAGAGGAAACCTTATAGTACATTAGATAAGACCTTTTGGGGTTTAGGTGGAACTTGAATGTACCTTAGATAAGGAAATTATTGTTTAAAAAGAACCTTGGATTACATAGATAATTAAATTATAATTTTTGAAGAATATCCTTAGATACATCAAAAACAAAGGTAAGATTGGCACAAGAATACAAGCAAGTGTGGATTCTATAAGTATATTTTGTATAAAGCCTTGGAGAAAAGAGACTCTTAATTCATCAAACCATTTATGATGGTTAGGTTAGATAGAGGGCTTTGTTTTAGCCATAGAATTCATAATAGGCTTAGCCAATGAGGCTATATGTTCTTGTGATGTTTTCTAAACCTTAGGGATGACATGGATTATTAGGTAAGATAATTAGTGGCAATTTTTGTTCTCTTAAGCAAAGTGTTGACTCCTTAGATGGTAGTTTATTGAATCTATGCAGCTTAATTTTGCCAACTAGGAATGATCCTTCTTCTTCTTCTTCATGTAGTGAAAGTCATTTAAACTATGGTTTAAAAGAATTGTTATGACATGGTTAATGTGTCTAAATAATGAAGCTAAGGTTTACTCTTGAGCTAAAGCTAATGTGATAGCACCATTAGGCTTAGAAGTCTTGCATATGAACTCAGATAAGGCTAACAACAAAGACCACTACAACATCTAAGCATTGTAAACTACCCCTTAGATCGTCTAAGAAGAAACTTAAAACACATAGATAACCAATAAATCATCTTATATTTTTGGTTAGGGTTTAGGGTATCCCTAAGTTTAGTCATAATTGGGAAAGTTGGTCACGTTTAAGATCAAGATGTACTATTGGATGATCTTGGTTAAGATAAGATTTTTTGATGCTACATTACTCAATTTTGGACCCTCAAGTTTTGGATAGGTAGAGATTAGATGGGAGTGTTAGGTTACTGATTAGTTATTAGTATGTAAGTTTTTTAGCTCAAAATAGAGAGCTAGATTCGATGATCATATACTCTAATTAGTTTCATCACAAACTCATGCTTTATATTAGCTTAGTGATCTAGCATACAACTATTGACATATCTGATTTTAATATTTATTATAGCCTACATTATATATTAGATATAGATCCATATCACTACATGTTATTTCTGTATTATGACATACATATTTGATATTGACCTCAGGCTCATGCTTCTATTATTTTGATATGCAACACTTAGGAGATAATAGCTTGCTTAGGAGCTAGAGATAAAGAATATCATATTCAGTGTCTAGCTATTCATTTCTTTTATTTGCACCTTTTACTTTTGTTGTAGTAATTTTTTTCTTTTGAATTTCACAATTAAGTTAAGAGACATCAGGTTGTATTCTACATACTTTACGACATCAATATTTTTATCTTGTATTGTTTCTTATGATGAATTTCTTCAATTTATATTATGAATTGTACAAATGGATATGTATACCCTTCACTATACCTTCTTTTTTTGTAATGTATATTTTAGTGTATGTTGGTAAGTTACATTAACTTAGGGTGAACCAACCCACGAATTGTTTGGGTAATTAAATTGTTAAGGGGTATGGTTCATTATAAGTGACAAGTTGTGAACATGATTATTAGATAGAGGAATCACAACTTCTAGTTTAAGTTTCAAACCAGAAGAGTGGAAAGGTATTTAGCCAAGTGCCTTGCTATATATGTGTTTTGTTGCACTATGGATTTTATAGAAGAAAATTCTTTAAAAAGTCAAGTGTAACATTAGGCTAAAAAAAGAAGATGATCTTTAAAAAGTTTCAATTAAATGTGATAATGGTAAGGTATTTAAAAAATAAATTATTTGCATAATTTTTAATTAAAATGGAACTTTTTTGCATGTTGTTCTTTAAGGGAGCATAAGATACCATCACTTAATGTTTCATCTTATGGACTTTTAAATAATACAAAGCTAATTATGTCACACCTTTATGTACTTTAGTACAAGTGCTTTACTTTAAATGATGACAATATTAGTTTAGCAAAATATGATGAAAAATTTGATGAAATTATGTTTTTAGTTTTTTTTAATAAAAAGGAATTTATTTCATGAGCTAAGTTTTACTTTTTTCTTGTTTAATACAATTTGATGTCTAATTAGATCTAATATAATTTAATTACTGTCTTGAAAGTATTCATCTCTAACTGAGGTCGATTGCCCCAAAAACTTGAAATATGTTATAATTTTTTGCTACTAACACATATTATTCTTTCTAATTAAATAATAAGACATGTCATAAATGAATGATGTAATACAACTTAGAATAGTAATGGCACAACTATGAAGCTAATATGGATGTATCTATACTTTTCTTAATAAACTTTTCTTAATGAACCCATGGGTTTGCTACTTATAAATGAAATGGTACTGATAAGAAAAAAATAGAAGAGTTGTCTATAAAGAAGTACAAAAAGAAAAAGAAGGAAGAATGCATGAAATTAGATCCCTCTTCCACTTATGCATTAGCTTTTATTCATAAGGGATTATCTTCCTTATTTCAAAACTATGTTGCAAGTAGGAGTGTCAATATAGATGGGAAACTAAATGGAAGAAGACACAGAATGATGAACCAGAGCTCTAAAATGAAAAATGCCTATACACACTGAACTTGATTACCCTATATACAAATTAAGAGAAGAAATTTTAAATTATTGGAAGAGAAGGAAGAAGTTTAAGAAGATTAGTTGGATGAAGTCTAATTAGTCCTCTTAAAGGAAAGAATAGAAAAAAGAAAGTCTTATTTGATATATGCTAGTAGATGGAGACACTATATGTACTTGTAATAGTAATGGGGTATATCCTTTAACTAATATTTTTTTCAGAAAAAATACATAAAAATGTTTCTTAAATATAAACCACTAGTCTCAAAGTGCAATAAGTTTAAAGATGAGCATACAAACAATTTAGGCTTATGCTAGCATTTAAATCAAAACAACAATAATAATTTAATTTATGTAAAAACTACTAGAGTGGAGCTAGCTAATCTGAGAAATCAAAAAATATGCTAGCTCCTTAATTTAATGAGTTTAAAAGCAATCATACACATTGCCACATTTTTATTTCGATGATCTTGCCATCAATTCATATACTACTTCATATGCTACCTATATCAAATGTTGCTATATTTTTAAATATGGACACATTGCATCTCAATCTAAGATTAAAAATAATTATCATTGAAAGTTTTCAAGTTATATTGGGGTAGGAAGAGATAGTTTAAACATTATTTATGTTAAGATAACTATGTCTAAAATGATTCAAGTCTTACAATCTAATAGGTGGTTGAATTTTGCATGCTTTCCTTCCCTCCAAGACTGGACAGGGTGTCCATAATTTTGATAGTTATTGCTCACAAAACATGATAGTGCCTCATATCTATTCATCCACTTAAAGTAGTACCATGGTGTTCATGTTACGCTTGGTGAAAACTTTGAGGCAAGAATCATTGGAACTAAACACCTTACATACATCTGTGAAAAATATACTATTAGTGTAATGTTTTAAATACAATCATCACAGCATTAAACAACTACATGACTCTATGTCTTAGATTACTTTTGATTTTAATGAATAAAATATTAGTACGAATAATAAAGCCAACAATGTATTACATGATAATAATAATACTTATGTATTACAATTCAAGGTTATTAAAACAAGCTGCTTAGAATGTTATGCATCATGGGTGAATAGTGTTGATTTTTTGCTTAGAAGGTTATGTTCTCCTTGCTCTACAGCAATTAGCAAGATCACAAATTATTACATTGTTAGAGGTCTACCTAATCTTGGTTGGAATGATGAGTCTTTGTGCCTACATTGCTAAATAGAAAAAAAACCACAAAACCTTAATTAGATCAATAAAGCATGTGATTGCCAAAAGATAGTTGGAGTTTCTAAACTTAGGATCCTTTGGAAACCCATTCATCCACATAATCGATGGTGATCGAAGTATGGTTTTTTAATAATTAATGATTATTCTTAGATTAGTCTTATGTTGTTCATTAATAGAGTAAGTGTAATATTAATTGTGTACACATTCAATAGTATGCAAGAGGAACATGACTTATTCTTATGATTTATTATAACTGAACTAGTAGTTGAATCTAACAAAATTATTTATAGAATATTATAATAACAATGTAATATCACTACTTTCTCATCATCTAGAACACCTTAAAGCAATGATGTAGGAGAGAGAAGAAATAGAACATTATTCGACATGGCTCGGAATATGTTTCAATAAGTATAATGTACTAAAGAGTTTTTGAGCTAAAGTCATTAATACTTCTTGTTATGTAAATAATAGAGTTCCTGTAAGATGATTACTTCATGTTCCCCGTATGAACTTTTGTATGATAAAAAGCAAAAATATTTCTCTTGTGTGAGTTTTTCCTTAAATGCTTTCTTTTTATTAGTGGAAAAAAGTTAGATAAGCTTGTTCCCATGCTTGATGAGGGAATTTTTTTAGGATGCTACAAGAATTGTAAGTCAAATAGAGTATTGAATAAGAGAACTTAAGCTATAAAGGAAATTATTCATGTGAGGGTTTATGAATCTCCTTGTAGTTGATATAGTAGTCAAATATTATCTCATCAAATTGACAAGCTTGAAAAACTATGTGGTCATGATGAACCATTAGATAACAAAATCAAAGGGAAAGTTATATATGGACATGATACAAAAAATAAAAGGGAATAAGATTATTATTGATGTGAAGATGCAAAAATACTTTGTTGTCTCATTTTTTACCTTAAATCTAAAAAGCCTAGATTTGTGTTTAGTGTAAAATTGCTTGTAAGATTTTAAGCCAATCCAAAAGAATCCCATATTCATGGTTTGACAATAACTTTTAAATAACATATTGCAACCAAATTTCTATGCCTAAGGTGTACAACGTGTGAAATAAATTTTGACTTTGTTTCCAAGATAGATGTTCATTTTGCTTGTAGTAGAACTAAAAAGCAGTGTGCATAAATTATATTTTACTTTTATGGAAACTCAGTCATTTTGTGGGCTACACATGAGACAAATTGTTTCTTCTATTTACAACAAAATCTTAAAATAGGGTAATTAGTAGGTATGTAACTCAAGTTTTTTGATTATGTAACAACATTGACATTACGACATGTACTTTACCAACGTATTAGACCATTGTTACTCTATTACTGGCATAGTTTTGTAAAAGGATCTTATTTAGCATTCCTATAGTAAGAACAATGACATTACAAACCACATTTAATGAAATCTTATAAGGAAGAAGAATAGTAGTCCAGGTTTGGTCACCTTGTCCTCAATTAGTAAACTTGATAACAAAACCCATACTATCAACACCTTCACTCGAATTTGGCTAATCTTTCGAATTCGCAACCCTTTTGAATGATTCAAATAAAAGGAGAAGCAACATTGTTGAATTGAGAAGGAGATGAGCTCTCATTTATGGAGAGTTATTTTTCTATGTATAGCCATTAATTTTGTTGAATATTTTGTGGTGTTAATGTTCAATATCATTTCTACTTTTTGCAAACATTTTTTTGTTCAACTTTGTTATAGTCTTCAATTTAGTAAAGTTTATGTAATCAACTACTAAGGGGATTGATGACCCTATGCCTTGTTTGAATTGATGAGAACACAACTAAGTAAATTATGTACTAATCATTTGTGAAAAGTGTTGTTAACATAGAATAGATGCCAAATAAATTGAATAGAAAATGGAAACCATATGAAATGAAAGTTAATTTATTGGTGGCATTATTCATAGGCATGGAATAGCATTCAAAACATGGAACCACTCAATTTAGCTCTAGGTGGAGTGTCTACCCATACAAAGCACATCAAGTACTTCTTAAATAGCTTAGAATGTTATACCTCATTACATTATATCATAAAGGATCATATTCTCCCAACTCAATCATATAATCATGTAAATCTTCCCTTTAATGAACCAAAGTAGTTAAGAAAACGAATTTAACAATGGTATGTTTGTTGTTTGTATAGTTAAATAAATCTTAAGAGCAAAACTTAACTTATGTTCCATTAAATAAATTAGACTACAATCTTTGATGGAAACCTACTTTCTAAACTTACAAAATGATGTCTGTTATCATAGTAGTAAGGTTTATGTTGCTTGTCTATGTCCCAAGTGATGAGTAGTTAGTGTTAGTGTTATTTGTCATATAAGTGCTATGCTCTCATCATATTGGTATGCATACTATCCTCACATAAATAAACATATAGTCATGGTTAGTAATAACATCGCTCTCAACTAAAATCTTTCCTTTTATACTTTTATAATGTATAACAATTGTCCTTGGTAAATTATCAAAAGTGTTATATCAAAGTTGCTTAGTTGGCTTTATATGAACTCATTTTTGTTTATTATGAGGCTTTTCCAAGCACATCACAATTCCTTTTGAGAATGCTTTTGTTGCACTAGGATTTTAGCAAATTGGTTTACCACCCATAAGAGTAGCTAACCTAGATATTCTGCATTATATCACAAATGTAGTTGTACATGTTACAATACTGACATAATGATATAAGTAAATTTTTTTTAGAACTAAGACCTAGGATATAAAAATATAGCTATCAAATTCTCAATTAACTTTATAATCCAAGTCTAACCTAAAGGGAATGAAAAAAGGGAAATGAAAAAGTCCACCAATAAGAATTTACTATTTTATAACATATATCAAAATGTATAACTTAAATCATCAATACAAATAATAACTCAACTACTAATAATCAAAAAAGAAAAAGAATGTCATTTGAAAAATGTACAAGCTCTAATGATCCTTAGTCTACTCCCGTAAATGACTCTAGCTCTCTAAAACTTGAGGAATATAGGGTAGGATTGAGCCATTGTGTAGAAGAGGGAAGCCTTGTGTTATACTTTGAAACTAACACACTATACAAAGGATATATATATATATATATATATATATATATATATATATATATATATATATATATATATATATGCTAACCTATAGTAGAAATATCTAATTAACATTAAGTATAAAATCTTATTTTATGTATCTCTAACTACTATGCAACGTTGAAACAAGAGCTTATGAGCTTAACGATTTCAACTTTATTCAAATGTGTGACAAGCAATATGCGATGAGCTATAGGAAATAAGTGTTGGGGAATAGGTGATAAGTAATTTGATCGATGTCCTGATTGAGATTTCTTGGGTGGTTTATCAATTAATAGGTTGGGCTTAAAAGAAATGGTATGGACTAATGCTAATTTAAATTCTTAATTGAACCTTTGTACCACTTCAATAAATTACTAGTTCAAGTGCACCTCCCTACCTTAACCTCTCCTTCATTGAAGTATTTCAAAAACCTATCATTCTATCCTCAATATGAATAAAAAATGTAATGATAATATAAATGGAATAAGAAATTATCTTGAAGAAGAAAAAATATGAAAAATTGTTGCTTATTTAGGCTAACATTGATTGAGAAATACTCATATGGGTTTCCTAGTATGGATATCATAAGTAGGGCTTTTAACAAGCATAGGTTCCAAAGAGAAGCTAAAGTTGGATTGTTGAGAACCAAGCATGTCTACGTTACATTTGATGAGGAAGAGTTTTCTACCTTGTCAACTTCACATGTTGTGCAATGTGGAAGGTTTCAAATAAGAATCTTCATGTGGCATCAAAATTTTCATCTTAATACTAAGTTATCCTTAGCTTTAAAAGGAGTCTCATTTGAACACTTAGAATTTAATTACTTAACAAGGTTGCTCTATATTCCATAGCTATAGTAATAGGAGGCTTACATATGGTGGATGCTATAACTCTAAATAGAACTCATCTAAAGGTGGCTAGAGTCAATGTTAAAGTAGATTCTACAAAATAAAGACAAAAATGGATCAAAACTATGCAAAATGGTATTTCAAATTGATTATAGTAAAGGATAAAGTATGATAATCTACCTAACTAAAACTAAATATCTTGAAAGTAGGCTCACACTTCTGGTCATTATAAACACAACAAAAGTAATTTAAACACAGAAGGCCCTATTATATCAGAGTAAACTCAAATTAAAAAGAATGAGAAGGTGAATAACAAAGAGGAACATTGGTAGGATCTAATGCTTCCATTAACAAAACTTGTAATCTCTCTATATTATAACTTTGAGGACAATTCATAATACCCAAGTCCAAATAAGGCTGACAACCTTAATAGTTATGTCTCAAATGGAGCTCCAAACAAATGCATGACCATAGATAGTTGAAAGGTAAACCTAAAAGTTTAAAATACTTAAAAAATGTAAATAAAACAAACATAAATGTATTATACCCTTTGTTGTAACATAAGAGTGGTCATGAACATGAGAAGATTCTTTGATCTCATGTATCTAATCAGTTTGAACAATATCGCACTAGTGGTTCTTTTATAACCAATGTCACATAAAGAGAACTTACCCCCACCAGGCTATTTCATTTGAATTTGAACATTTTATAGAGAATTCTTCCATCTTGATCTAGGTGCTTTAGAAAGAAAGAACATAAATTCATAAATTATATGATGATGAATTCATCTACACATTGATAAATTTGGTCACGTACTACTCATGTATTATACATGAATATATGCTAAGTTTATAAGGATAGAGAGAAGGATATTATGGAATAATTTAACCTTAATTGCAATAGATTTCTCAGGCCTATTGGTTATAGAAGACTTGAAGGCTCTAGCTTCTAGGAATGAATATAAAGGTTCTTTCATTCCTCCCTTGGTTGCAATGAATGAATTTAAGGATTACATAAGCCAAATTATCCTAAAGGGCCTCTCTTTCTGGGGTTCAAAATTTACTAAGATTGGAATTACAATGGGAAGGTGGGTCTTGATAAAACATGAGAAAATTATAGTAAATAAGTATTAAATGGAAACATATCTTATAGAAAACCAAAAAATCATGTAAAATGGCACCAAATCAGTAATAATTGCTACTCTAATATCTAAAAGATCATGAGTCAAAACTTAAAGATTTCATGCACCAAAATAATGGTCTATACATTCAACAATTTGTAGAGTGGTGTACTATTATTTTGCAATTCCAAAAAATTTTTTTTGGCATAGAGTCCATATCATTAAAATCAAGAAGGTTAATATAATGCATAAAAAATATAATAAAACAACATTAATGTTGTAGCAACTTGTGCATCACGTAGAGCTTCCACTTGAAGGTGCACTAGTTCTATTTAGAATTATAGCCTTTTTAGGATTGACTCATTTACTTCTCATTAGTCTCCATTAACAATACAATTATAAGGGTAAACTATAATCCATACTTATTTGTTACCCATTTCAATTTATTTTTCATCAACTCATAATATTATTTGCATCTACACATTAGTTTAAGCACTTTAAGATTAGTTGGCACTTGTTCTGATATTTTTTTATTTTTAAAGATAGTACAAGACATATTTTCAATTGTCTTCCTTTTCTATCGAAATAATCTTTTTTTAAAATGACTTCAAAGATGCATAAAATTTAGTTCTAGTCTTTCTTGGCACCTAGTAGCTGCGACCATTATTGCTGCTCGCTTTGACTTTTATAGCCTCGTCGACCCATGTTGACCTTTGAACTAGTTTATCTCAACAACCTCTACTTACTCATCATCGTTCGCCACCCATCAACATGTATAGAACAGATCCACAAAAATGCCTAACCCATCAAAATGCACGTCAATCACACTGTCGGCCACCTCATCAATCATCGAACCACAAAATGATACATGAAGGTTTTTTTGGGGACTAATGATAAAAATTAATTTTCTAGCTTTTGAAGGAAAATTGTTTTCGTAGATCCAAGGTGTTTCATTAGTAATTTTTTGTTACTTTTGGAATTCTAAAATGTCCTTTACAATTTCAAAATGTGTCATTTTGTATTCTTTGTTGTCCTTTCATATTCCTATATTTTAAATGTACTAATTTACCATTGAGTTGTTTTTAAATAAGGACACACACCACTTTATATATAAAACAATTTTTTAATGAAGTAACAAATTACAGTCACCAATTTTGTTTGAAATGAGAGTGTTGTCTACAAATAATTTGATGGTGTGCTTTCAAAGCTGCCTAGAAAGGAGTGCCAAACTCTCAAAATAGGAGGTCTTGACCTATTATACAACATTTGTAAAAGAATCAAAATCATCAAGGAAATTCTTAACCTCTTCATTTCAACTTTCAAGAAATTTACTCATCAACAACTTTTTAGCTTGTCCACATGACCATTTGATTTCTTATTTGGCATTCCAAGAACTCCACTTATGTGTGTGCCATTTCACTTCACCACCAATGTGATTATATTGGGTGTGGGTTGTTAAAACCACTTTTTTTGGGGTGAGACCCATCATGTTAAAAACTAATGCAAGTCTATAGCTTTTAGGAAAAGTTCTTGCCTAATGATCATGAATTTTCTAATTCTAGACATGAATGACCTTAATAGGCCCTTGTGTGGATATATTCTTGAAGCTAAGAACTTTTCAATTGTCTATATGTGAAGGACATTTTAGCATATCATCCAACAATAACATGGTATTTGAGCATGGTTAGCCTTGGGAACTTACATTAATTTTCATTTATCATTAAATAATTATGTTTAAATTCTATCCATTTGTTGTTAATTTCTAGAAGTTATTAAATATATATATACTTATGAACAAAAAAACTTTATTTCCATGTTTGAAGCTACAACATTTATTTATTTATATGGTTTTTTGTTATTATATTTCAGGATTTATTTGATTTTTTTATGATTTAAAATTAAAAATTTAATTTCCAATGCAATAATTTATGATCACTAGTTCTAAAAAATAATAAAGAATGTTTCATTCCCATTATGCACAACCACTCATGGACCAATTAATACAACATGCAATTCTACAACTTACTCATTCAATTTGAGAGTTATGAGAAATCTTAGAAACAAGCATGGATAGATTGGAATGATGTAGAAATAATAAATGGTGTGCAAACATAAATCAAGTAGCTCTGTAACAAGTAAGCTCAAAATAGGGGAAATGTTCTCTAATATGGTATCTAGCTAATTAGAACATTGACCTAGGCATTGATCTACTCCACAAACATATTGTAGAAGACTTGGTTTGGATGATGATTGTTGAGCTAACATGGCTAAAATAGAAGACCTTATATTTTATAGTTATTTAGACCTTAGAACATATCAAGATTATGAAATGAGAATGGAGCATAATTTGATTGGTGTAATCTTAAGAAATGTTGAAAGTACTAATTAACAAATGCTTGGCTGACATCACATGTTAGATTATTTTTTCACAAATTTAAAAAGTGATATCTTACCAATGACAAAACATTACCCCAATTATGAGAAGAACTAAAGATTCTCCTACGAGTTAAATATGTACCCACCGCTTATTCAGGTGAATAGTTTTTATAAATGATAGCAGTTGTCGTACGTTTCAAAACCTATTGGTGAACAATTTACTAAATTTTACAAAAATATATGCTCAAATGTGGTGCCTACATATTGCATCAAGTAATATTGTGTCAATTTTTAGGTTTGGTTGCAAAGTTTATTCAGGTTGAGTTATATTTAAAAAGCTGCACTTGTTTAGAAAACACATATAAAGTGGCCCATGATTGGAAATATTTAGAGGTTCAATTGCTTAAAATAGTGAGATTTCACTGGCCACTTCTTGCTCTCAAGGTTGTACCACTACTCTCATCTTTACTAAAAGAACATATGGACATAACTTTAGATGACTTGCTAAATGAAGTCTCCTATTTGATAGATATTTAAACTACTATAAATCTAGCTTTAGACATCTCATCACCACATTTACCACATCACCAAGTAAAATCCATCAGTGAAGGTAAAATTTAAAGTTTTATTAACTTATCTTCCAGAGATCGATGAACAAAAAGTAGTCAAAACAATTTAAGGCAATCTTCTTCATTGCCTAATAGTAGAACAAGCTTCAACTTAAGATCATTTATTATCAAATATTGAATTTGCTAATCGAATAATGAGTTTGAGACCTTTTCAAATTTGTTTAAAAATCATCTTTAATTCTATTGATTTGACTCTTTTACCTTATGATTTTTATACTTTTGAGTTTTTCGTTCATTATATTTCATCTTAAATTTTACTGAATAAACTAATTTAGTTAATGAAGAAAATTAATAACTAACATATACATCAAAAAAACATGAAGAATTTTTAAGTGTGATTATGTGATCATACATGTTATGTTCAAGAGGTTCTGATCAAGAACCCTCTAAGAATCATGAGCCCATGGGCTTGAAAATTTAAACTTGTGATAAACTTAGGTATCAATATTCATGGTTTGTGATGTAATTGAGTTATGGAATAAGCACTACATTTAATTTTAAGGATCTTTTAATTACAAGGAACCACATGTAATACCTAACAAACCTTTTGAGCCTTTATAATCCCTATTGAGTGAACCTATCCCACCCTTACATTTAGCTACATCTATTGGGTTAAGAGATCAAGTGGATTAGCTGATAGTTTTCATGCAAGATCAAGGAAATTAGAGAGTTTTCGTACATTAGAGAGGCTATCTCACCTTCAAAGACACTTAGATGACTAAGAAGGAGCTTCACTACCTAAACCTAGACATGATAGAGTAGCATCATAAGTTTCACACTAGCTACATAAAGCTAAGGTCTTTCTCACCTTTGAATGACCATACAATAGCATTATGTACATCACATAGAGGTTCTACTCAAAGGCATACAAGTCCTACTTGGACTCAGAGCCATGCTTATATTAGCTACTTTACCTCACATTAATCTTTGTTATCCTTTGCATTACAAGGATCAATTATAGTAGACTATAATTTATTACACATTTTAGCTTAGTCTTCATTAGTTTACAAAGTTATTTGTTAGTACACATTGTTTTAAGTCAATTGAAAATTATTAGTGACTTTTGAATATTTTTTAGCTTTAAATTTAATAAAGAACATCCTTATAATAGTCCTGTAATTTTGTCGATGTAAATTTTAGTTAAAAAAATGACTTTTAAAGGTTTTAAAATAGTGTTCTACAATATTTTTACAATCGTACGCCATCTTATGCCATCATTATAGTCATCATCTAAAGGCATTGTTGCCACATGTGTCAATCTGTGTAAGCCACATGATCTGTATTAACACTTCATACTTGTTGATATGCTTGTCTTGTGCCCAGAAATCAACCTATGTCACCTCATCAACATGTGTACATCTAACCCACTTAAGAAAAAAAATGAAATTATGCTAATGTAATGTGACTTGTGATGCATCAAACACATGAATTTCTACAACAAGACACATTAGATCACCACCTTAAATGCACATGCCTATCTGAGATAGCTTAGATTTATTAATTTTGTAGAATTTTAAGGAAAACTTTTTTTTCTAGATTCAAAATATTTTTTTGTAACTTGTAAGGAGTTTTGGAATACTTAAATGTTTTTTAAAATTGTAGAATGTGAACTTAGTATTAAAAAATGCTTTTTCATATTCCTATATTAGCAAATTATCACTTTACTCTTGAGGCCTCTATAAATAGGGATGCTCACTTTGTTATACACTAGACAATTAATAAATGAAGTAACAAAGTTTTGTCATAAAGCTTGTTTGAGATGAGCATGTTGTACATGAATAATATAATAGTACAATATTGAAGGTTCCATGGCAAGGCAATTGAGAGGCCAAAAAGGGGTTATCTCAATATATTATCCAACATTCTTAAAAGTTTCAAATCATCACTGAAGCACTTAACAAATTTATTTCAACTTTGGTGAAATTTACTGTTTGCATCCAACCTTCTCATTTGTCAGCATGACTTATGTGATTTTTGTTTAGCATTCTAAGAACTAAACTTTTATGTGTACCATACCCCTTCAATACCAACATGAGCACTTTAGGTATGAGTTATTAGAACAGCTTTTTCATTTTGTTGAGATCTGTTATATTAAAATTTAGTGTAAGTCCCTCACTTCTTGGTGGTTTTAAGATTTTCAATTCTAAACAAAAAGCACATTAGGTAGGCACTTGTACATAGCACTTTTCAATTGCTTATAAGCTAAAATAGGTTTTAAAATATCATTCTACATCAAATAATCGATAACTTCTTTCAAGAAATTAGGTTGACTAAATAGTAGAGAAAAGAATTTACATTAGACAATTTAAGGACGAAAGGGTTGATTTAATTTAAGCAAATGTTTATCTTATGGAGTGATAGAGTAAGAAAGAAGTATTTTAGTTATAGATGGATAAAACTAGATGGCTTATAAAAGGAGGTAGGAATACTAAATTTAATCAAACTTTAGTAAGGGATAAATCATCTAAGCTTAACATTTGAGGTATTAAAGATCGAAATGGGAAAATTTATAAATAGGATAGAAAAAAAATTAAGTACTTCAATTCTTTTAACCACTACAACATGTGAGGAATTGCTAAACAACATAAATAAGTTAATATAATAAAATAGTTCAATTTGATAGAGATATTGAAGTGCTATGTAACGGCTATAATGGTCATGTTTTCACAAAATACTCAAACATTACACAATTTGAAGTACTAAAAACTACCAAGGACTTCAGAGTTAGAAATTCAATTCCTAAAGGGATTGAAAATGTCGACCTATTGTTGATTCATAAGACTGAGATAATAGTATCATTTAAGGAGTTCAAGTTAGTGTTTGTATGCAAGTGCAATGAGAATGTACAATAAAAACTACTAGAAAATTGGCTTCAAATAGTACTACTAAGAATCACATCTTTCGAAAAAGCTAGCTTTGCTAAAAGAAGGTAAATTTTTGATAATATACTTCTAGCTAAAGAATTAATGGTTCTCTCAATAGAAAGGCTTGATGTAAGAATTGCATTCTTATGCTAATCATAAAAAGTGCACTTTAAGCTTGTCATAGATTCCCCATTAAAGATACTCAATAAATTCCATTTTTCAACTAAATTTAATTGGTTGGTTTGAACATTATAAGCAACTCATGGCTATCAATATTGGTATATGGCATTATTATTAATAGATGTTTTAGCCATCAAAGTGGTTAAAATGACAAAATCCTACCTACAGTTCACTGTTTATATTATCCATGAAACCTTTAAACAGGGTACTGAAGAGTCTATTTACAAATGAAAAAGTAATGTATTATGCAAAACCTTAAGGTTTCTTATTAATTTGTCATCTTTATTTTTTTAGTGATATTATAAATTTTACTAGAGGAGATCTAAGATCAATGAGCCATCTAAGAAAAATTGCAAAAAGGTGCCAAGATGTGTTAGGTCTTTAATTAAATAAACAAAAGATAAGATAAACCAAAAAGATAAGAAAGTTCATGGCTTCTATGCATGGTTCCCATCCCATAATGTATCTATGACATCTCATATTTACTAACCTAAAAAATAAGTATAATATTACAAATTTCTACATAAATAAACAAAGAAGGTGTAGGATAGAGCAAAAAATTGTTATCTGGGTTGTAGATTAATCTTAGTGAGGCATATTTTAAATTTTATTTCAACACTTCTATTAATAAAATATAGACATCATAAAAAGGATTACAAATAGCTTTCTAATCAAAGGAACTAAATTATATTATGATTGCCTTCTCTATTAAGCTAAACTAAAAGCTACTAACTAATTAATTATTTTGGGCCAAGTTCATGAATGAATAGTAATGCAATGGTTGACAACTTAGGCTCATAGAATTGCATGGTTGAAATAAAATATATAGTGTAAGAGCATAAAAATAGATATCTACATTCAAGGTTCTCCACTTGGACCACAACTAAAGAAGGGACATTTAGCATACCAGTTGCATCGAATGTCAACCAAAGAAAGTTCTACATATTGAAATTAAGAAAATTGATCTGGAATGCCAATCATCTTGCCAAATCTCTTTTATTGATTTGGGGAATCTAAAACAAGGTTATGCCTTTCCTAGAATAATTGCATAGACTCAATATTCAGTTGTTGCCCAAATGCCCTCACAATCTTAGTGAGGATCCTTTATATCATGTTTCAACAATTTCTCATATGGCAAAGAAGGTATGGACTTTCTTTGCTATTACATTATGCATACATCATGCGAAGCGACATAACGTTCTAAATATTTGCAAAAATAAGTGGATGAGATCTCTTTCAAACCTTTTCATTATTAATATGCTGGGAAATTTGGAAAGCAAGCAATAAGAAAATAGTCAAGGAAACAAGTGAATTAGTGAAATAATCTATCAATCATGTTATTAGTTGCTGTTAGAACATATTAAAGTATTTCCCTCTAATGCAATCTAAGAAAGAGAATAAGCTCACTATGTAAGTAGGTTTGCTCCCCCCACCTATTTAGGAAAATCAAAAATATAATGTATGATTTAAGTTTTAGGATTCTCTAATTGCCAACATAGTGAAGGTCAAGATCAATGGAAGTAGTGAGGAGGAAATATCTGTAGCAAAATTGTCATTCGAGCATATAAAGGTAATTTAATTTATGCATTTCCTTTTTCTGATACTCATACAATGGCCATTCAGGTAATAATAGACACTATTATGAAAGCATTGGAGTTGTGCTAAAGTACCAAATACACTATTATGTCGACCGAAACTTATCATAGCATATTAATTAACAAGATCCAAAGAGCATAAAATCATATTAAAAACTCATTTTCAATATTTAAAAAATTATGTTTGAGTTCATGAAACTTTTAAAAAATGGAGTTTTAATGGAAACATAGCAACAAGAAGATTATAAAAAATAATAAGGGAATTGAAAAATGTGCATAGGAAGCATGTAATGTTTCCCTTCAATGCAAGGCCCTTCTAGATATGGACAAAAATACCTACCTTACATTAGCTTGTCATATAAAGTAAAAATGCTAATCGCTTTGGTGTAAAATTTACATGAAGCTTATGTTCTAAGACATTGATGTCATCATTAAGTCATTGAACAAAATGAATTATCACTTATACCAATGACATTTCATTTCTATGCTTCTTATATTGGATTGTTGAGAAAACTAGATAGATATGAATGGAGGTCATTTATGAACAAAGGATTCCTACATGCTACTATTCACAAAATTGATTTTAAGACTTAGCTAACTGTCACTTCGATCTCATATGATGTGAGGTTTGTATTATTATGATTTTTCTCTCACCATAGTAGAATGCTTGGCCTAATCAAATGATTAGACGCATATAGTTACATATAAGAAGAAGAATAATGAAGGATATCATACTACAATGTTCATTTGATATTTCATGATGATTACTTCTAGTTATTATTTGGAAGGTTGCACACTCTGACATGGTTAATTATCATTTTGTTCTTATATGATGTGGAGACAATACAATTTACTTTTGCACATAGTAATGTTAGATAAAATGCTAAGCTCTTGCTTTGAGAAAATGCATCAACTTGCAATAGATATGATATGATCTTTCTATTACACTGACCTTTCTCTAACTCATTAATCCAATATAATCAATAATAGCACATGCAGATTGAGGGGTCAATTATGTCATTGAAGTTGACAATGTAGGAACAAAATTTGATTTTTCTAATGTAGTATTTCAATGTCTAAGTGAATTGTACAATGAAACTGAGTGAGACACTACATAATCAAGTGTTAGCATTTGCATTTTGTCAATATTAATATATATTTTATCTTTGCAAAAAGAATTATGCTGATAATTAGATGTAATGTGTTCCACCATCAATGCAGTGTTCTCAGAGAACAAAAAGGACAAAAAAGGTCTAAAACTCCCATCACTTAATGTGATCTACCATTATACATTGCAATTTCAATCATGTGGGCTTATGTGTCAAAGTTCTAATCAATAGCCACATGTACTCTAAACAATAAATCATGGTGCACCATTTGTTACCCATAGAACTAAATGTATAATTTTTCTTTATCCTAAATATACAAATGTCACTTAGCCATAATTATGTTTCTTACCAACTATCACTCCATGTATAGTCACATGCATGTTCAAATTTTAACATAAAGTTCTACCACACACATTTAAAGAAGCATGCTAATAAGATCACAACAGAATTATCATGCTACAAGTAACGACATAAGAACCTTAAAGATATTGATTACATCATTTTTAATTATAAAATAATAATTCAATGCCTAAAGTGAGGAGTTATGCTAATCATGAATAAATTCATTCATAGGTAGAAGATTATAAGGACATTTTTTATGTTAAGCCAAAGACATTTTGTATGCATATTCATTAAATAATCAAGTATTTCCTTTCAAAAATGATTTTAAAAAAATTCTAAATAGTCATGTCTTAGTTAATGGAGAAAACAAAACTAACAAATGACATCTAGAATTAAAAAGTTTTAATTTTCATGTGAATAAAAAAATATTTTCTTTAGCTAGGGTGTAATCATGTTATTTCATCTTACATTCTTGGCTAAGACCATATTGAAGAATAGCTAAGCTACTAACAATAATCGACAAAGCTATTAATAAAAGTGTGTTTAATACATGCTTATAAAAATTTGTTCAAGTCATAAGTTACAAAGAGACCATGACATACCAAGTTGATATTCACATATCGTAGCATATCCTTCTCAATTAAGGGAATGTGATGGATAATTCATTTGTGTGGCAAAATTACACATCAAAGAAATGAATTAATCAATAAATCATGTTAACTAAGAAGCATGTCATTCAATACAGCTCGATTTATTTCCTTCATACCTTATATCAATCATGACGACAACTATTTGCATGCAACTTTATCAAACAACAGGATTCACTTAAAACCTATGAAGATTTAGGTTCAAAATCTTGGGTATCATCTTGACTTTTTATTCATGAGAAGGACTTCTGTAAGGGTGTACTTTTCCTCCTTAAAGTGTTAAGATAATTCTTTACCTTCTTTCTCATGGATGGATCTTGTTCTTCCCTTTATCTTCTCACAGTTGGCCTTCTTACGTATTCTAATGACATGGTTTTTCTAAAATCTAACAAAGATGATCTTAATACTTTAATAGGGTAAGGTAAACATGCATAGGTTGAAGGATTTACTAAAACAAATTGGTTACTGTTTTCTAGGTCAATACGGTAAAGCAACCTTTATATAAACATTCATAAATCCTTAATCTCTCTTATATAATGCATGACTGGATTTAAATCATGTAGATCTCACAACAAAAGTCAACAAATCCTAATTGGAAAAAAATTGTCAAAGTTATTTCCATTCTTTAGACTTTTGATACCATAAATAAATTGTTTTGGAACAAATCCAACTAAACTTCAAAAATGGTTTATTCATTGCCTTTGTATTGTAATTGTACTACACCTATATCATATAATACATTTATCCACAACTTATTTTGCTATCAAACATTACCTCTTATCATAATTTTATGATCTAATATTCTTAAACATTTTATTGATACACTACATACACAATCCTCACATAATAACCCAACAACTCTGTTGTGCAATAGTTCTCTTAATTGATTGTACTAAAATAATATTTCTAAGAAAATTATATAATCCTTAACTCTCTAGACTGACAAATCTTTGAAC
Source organism: Vanilla planifolia (assembly GCA_023846275.1). Lineage (NCBI taxonomy): Eukaryota > Viridiplantae > Streptophyta > Magnoliopsida > Asparagales > Orchidaceae > Vanilla > Vanilla planifolia. The sequence continues at coordinate 18,607,850 of CM043870.1, forward strand.
TTTATATGTTTTCCTTCTAAAATTATCATACTTGTATGATTCGTTACCTTGTACCTATATTATCATAGTGTTACATAAATCAACCTTTTGTTTTCACATCAATACTCTTGTGTTTTAATGTGATATGGTTGGTATGATAACAATTTAGATTTGTGCGCATTCTCAATTTTCTCTAGATCATAGTAGATCTTAACATATGATGTGCTATAGTTGTATTGTATGATACTAGCCTTCTAAATTAGTAGCATGTGAAGCATCTAACATGAATGCTTATGACATGATCATACTAAATGATAACTATGTTGTACTTGTTTGAACAAAATATGCTTCGCACTTACATCCCAATTGCAATTTGTATTTGAATATAGCATATGATTAGCCAAAGATGAACTATACAATATTTATAATCAGACCCTCATTTAGGTTTCTCCACCAATATGCCATACAACCGTCAACCATTGCAAAATATGATTCCCATCAAAGCCATGGCTAGCAACAATTTAACTTAATTACAAAAAATTTAATTACTTTTACATGCAATATGAAAGAAAAATATCATGTATAGGATAGCCAAAAGAGAAGTGTAATAATCTTTTTATCTGATTTTGGATTTTAACCTCAAAATGTAGAAAACATCATTGGCTAGTTACAAAGAACTTCGCTTTCCACCTTCAAACCACCTTTTTCTAGACCTAGTCAATCAAAACGACCTTCACAGATATACTTATATTTCTTTGCTATCTAACACTGAACTCAAAAATATCCATCAACAATTCTAAATAGGAGGCATCTTCCTATAATTAAGATCCTCATGCTAGTCTTAAATGTCATATAAAGGATCTTGTACATAATTCATCATACTAGATTCATGAAAAATATTATATATCATAGTAAGAGCTTCTAATAACTACAATATATATGACACTAATGTAATCATTTCCATAATTTGATAGGGCTCATTGTAATTGGGCTTCAATTTTGAAGCAATTAAAAATTTGAATTTTCTTTACAACAACTAATCTTCAAGAATATCTAAGTCCTTATTATGAAAATGATATAATATATGTTTATAACTTTGCTCTTCATTTAGTGATTTTGTACAAACCTCACTCTACTCATCTATTTGTGAATCTAGTCAATATTCTCTTTCACAAATTTAAGCCTAATAGCCAACATAGAGTTGACCTCTACCTAAAATAATCAAAACTTACAACAAAGTCCATGTAAGACCTAAAATTTCCTTTTACTTTTCGAGCAATTCTAACTCCTGTCATGGATCTTACATCTCTGAGCCTAATTCCTATGGTGGTCTCCATGACATTTTCTAATAGGATAGGATAGAATTAATGTAAAATGGTTGGTATAACAAGCCTTCTTTTGTAATATCTTACCATGAAATCTATTAGTCCTTTCTTTTTTGGAAAGAGTCATAGTCATTCCTCTTCTTCTCAGCTTCAAGATGTGCATTAATTTGATGCTCTACCTACTCCACTAAAGTAAAATGTTCAACCAAACCTTGATATTAAGTGAAATGGATACCCAATAAATCTCTCTAAAGTGAAGGTCAAAGCCCCACAATGAAAATCTCATAATGGCAACTTGTTATTCTCACTAGCTCAAATGCATACGTAATATGATGTATAAATTGAGAAGTAAAAGATGTATTCAAATCTAACCCCATCTAATCTATGTCAACTCCTTCATTCTCTAAGCCAAACCAACTATGGCACAATGTAATATATAAAAGTAACTACAAAGGCATCCTAACATTTATGACTATCCAGTGTATCCCACAATATTATGTCACTAGCCACAACACAAAGTAGCTACCCTCCCTTCCAAGAGCAACACTACAAGTGCAACATTCCACTTAATTGTCCACCACATTACATCCAACAACTCATGGACATGGGATAGCCAATAATAAAAAATTGTTCAATTCAACAATCCAACAAATACTCATGGCCTCAATTATGAAAATGCTTCAATCAAATGTTCTTATAGGAACACAAGCTGTTCATCTTTTAACTTAACCTATGATCGTTGGTCAACCATGGGCCCTACTTTGGCTTGATCACTCTTACTGAGTTTCTAAACATAGCTCTATGTTCTTGACCATCATTATTAAAGGAAAAGTACCACATGAAAGTTACTCCATGATGAAAATAAATTAAATAAATAATAGTATTAATCCATTGAGAAATGTATTTTTAATTCACTAAGAAGGAAGACTACTTATTCTGTTGGCTTCACAGTTGTTGGGATACAATGTAGCTCTAAATGAAAGGGTACCCAGACATCCATCTAAACTTGAAACCTCTCTTGCAAAGTTTTAGTTTTTAGTGGAACACGATCCATCCCTTTCTTTAAGAAAGGGGCTCTTTTTTCTCAAACATTGATAGTTAGAAATCCTCTTAAAGTGGATGCAATGACAATCAACTTAACTTTAGCAAATATTGCAATGTTCTACATTGATGTGGATTTGGTAAAGAATTAAAATACTAAAATAGGGAACATAAGAAAATGAGATAATAACAATAGGTTTTAATATAAAAATCAATATGATGCTCTTCTTAACTATTGTTAAGGCTATTATAGGTAGGGTCGTTACATGCTTCATTGCAAGTACTATAAAACTTCAACAAACCAACAACTAATGTTAGAAAAGAGAGAGATTCCAACTAGTTTGACTAAACTAAAACCTCCAACACATATATTGGATGATAATTTGTAACTATAGGTTGAAGGGCAATATTCAAATGAATCAACACCCAAAGGTGTCTTAAAATATCACAATCATTTCTCGAATGCAGTGTCAGCCTCCTTTCAAAATTAGAAAAAAATTAATAAGAGTAGTATAATTAAATGAAGTCTTTAGTGAATCAAATTTGGCTCAATAAAAGAAATACAACAAAATACATTATTAATTAAATCTATGATAATTTAGGCATGTTAAGAAAATCTTACGAAGTAAAAAGGCAAGTGGTTTAAATTTTAGATTCCAAAGCATCATATTACAAAGCTCAACATTAGTATGATCCTTAAACACTAAATAATTTTAGTGATATACTTAAAAAAGAAGCCATGGATTTAGATTTTTTTTGCAATACAATGATGAACAATTCAACATTGTCGTGAGTATGTACACAAATAAAGGTTATAGTATGGTTCAAGAAAAGCCAACCAGTAACAAAGGAAATTCAAAAATGCTCATGAATTATCTTAATTGTTGATTATGCAATATAAAATGACCAATGTTCGTTACATAAAACGTAATAGGAATAGTGAGTAAAAGTTTAGTTTGCTGACTAATTAGTCTTATTTAATTGAGAATTTCCAAAGATTTATTAATTTAACCCATGGAATATGAAGAAGGAATGTTTCAACATGATAAAAAGTTTCTACGTTAAGATTGTGATGGTAATAACTAAAATAAGAAATGTAAACTTTCAAAGAAAGATTTTTCTTGCCAAGTCATACTAGATGAGGTGCAGTTAACTCAACTTTTTGTAAAACATAAAGATGGAACCAATTTTTCTTAATGCATATTCATTTATGACATGAGTTCAAGTATTGATAAAAAATCTCTCTGGTATAGTATCATCTAGATTGCTAAGTCTCCAAATTGTCATCACTAATTGGAAGAGATTTTAATGTAATGGCAACATTAAATTAGTATAAGTGTCATTCCACTCCTAAATTGAAAGAAATTTAAGAACATTTAGACTTCGTTGATAACTGTAGCCTAATTTAACTTTCATTAACTTTAAAGTGTTCCTCATGGATTACTAAAAGGAATATAAGATGGGTCTAAAAGGGTGCTAACAATGTGTTAGTGAATCAAGATTAGATTGATCAATCAGTTATATTTGTAATTCAAACAGTTTTGAAAACAAGTTTAGATCATACTCAACAACTTTAAAAGTTTTCTAAGGACTCTCCCTCAAGCCAAAAATAATTAAATTTTAGAGCATGTGGTGGTAGCACAATCCATTCTACAAATTCTCAAAAGCAATTGTATATTACCAATTGTTGTGGAATGAATGCTTTTACTTTTAAGTTAAAATGGCTAAAATATTGTATCGTGGAATGATCTCAAACAACATTTAAAAAAATATTTCATACCATTAAGCTACTTCAAGAATAAGTTGAGCTTAAAGAAATTAAATTTGATTCTAGTTAGAATAAGAAAATAGGGATGGAGCTAACGATGACTTTAACGATCCTCCTTGAAGCTATTGTAAGAAAGGAAAATTATTAGCATCAAAAGGCTAGAATTAAATGACTAAAACAAGGGTAAAGGAATCATAAATATCTTTCATTACCTAATAAAAGTATAAAGATCTAAACTAAAAATTACAAACATAAAGGAATATAATATTATTTGGGAATAACAAGAAGATAAAATAGTTGAAGCCACAATGTAGCAGTTCAATAAATTATGGTAGTTTCTAGAAAAGATGAGAATGATACTACGTTTGGCCATATCCTACCTTTAGTAAAAGTTTAAGACAATAAGCTATTGATGAAGGAAATCTAAATAGAGGAAATAAAACATATCTATTTCTGATGGGCCATTATAGTGCCTTTTGTCTACATGGATTCGATGGTAAAGTTTGCACGCATTGTTGGAATTTAATTGAATGCTATATCCTAGATACTACTATGGAATTTTCGCAAGGTCAAAGGCCCTCAAGGAATCTCTTGCACAAAACGTTTTGTATTTCCTAGAAATGAGAACTTGAAAGCTTTTAATGATTTTCGAACAATTAAATTGACTATTTTTACTAAAACTTTTTCTCTAAATTGTTGACAATTATACTTCAAAAAACTCTTCATTTTTTTATATCCTTAGAGAAATCTATAATTGTCAAAAGCAATGAGATAATGGATAATGTCTACATGCAAAGGAATTGATTGCAACATTAAGTAGAAGAGCAACATGAAACAATTTCTTAGTTAAAGTTGATCATAATAGTTCTTTTCATTATAAATCAAGGCAATTTCAAAAGAAGGTTCTCATGAGATTCAACTTTGTCGATAATTTTATTATGTTCATTATGAATGTTCATTGTATGACATGGACGTCCAATTATCTTCAATAGGTAGCCAAGTAGTTGTTTTAATTTCTCTTGGGTGGTAAGGAAAGATAATGCAATCTCACCCTTTTCTTTCATACTTTTGACGGAAGTGATTTGTTAGGAGTTTTGCAAACTCAATAATCAAGGTATGGTTCTTAATTATGTCAAAGCTAAATCTTATCTAATGGTATCTCTTTTAGACTTTTTAGATTGTATAACAATCTTTATCTCTAGTGACATAAATATTTATTTTATTTTCAACTTTCATATGTACTTTAAAAAAGTAGCAATTGCACACATCAAACAACACAAAATAAAATTCATTAGTGGGAACAAAAAGAATCTAAGACTTGTTAGAGGAATTGTATGGGACTCAGCTTTCAAAGAACACAACTCCCAATAACATATTTAGATTGTCACCTCACCATTGGTGGAAAGAAAAAAACTAATTTCAATTCTTAATTAATAAATCAATAAGAGGGAGTTCTATTGGAAAAAGAAGTTGTTGACTATTAGAGGAAGGCATATTCTTGTGAAACATGTTCTAAATTCAATACCTATATATATTCTTTAATCATAATAAATTGTCATCTTTTAATACTACATAGAATTGAAAGGTGCATTCACAATTATTTATTGGTGATTTTTTTGTGTTCTTTACTGCTAACCAAAGTGCTTTGTTTGATAATAATAAACCCATAGAACGTTATGGAATTTGTTTGATTTAATTTTTAGATTTTGTACAGCTAATGTTTATGAGCACAAAAAGTTTCATTTTGAGTTATATTTTAATTACTATGACTAAGAAGTTAAGAAATATTGAAATTATTCTCACAATTTAAAAGAAATTAAACTTTATTTAAATTAATCATCTTAGAAAAATATTTGGATTTTGAAATATTAATCATGTTATCTTGACCATCAAAACAATCATTTTATTCTTGATCATATCTTTGAAAATCTTTATTGAATAACTTACTATAAAAATAATATTATAAAAATAAATACTTATATAATCAAAAAATAATAATAATATTAATTCTAATGTTCCTAAATAGAATAATATTAAATCATATGTAAAATCAGATTCTCTATAGTAATCAAGTCATAACTCAATTTACTAACTCCAAAGTGAATGAACCATAGAGAAGTAAACCACATCAATTAGCTAACTCTAATGTGTAGCCGAAGTGTTAAAAACAAATATTCTTAGTTAAAATGTGTGATGTGGGACTAAGCACACCTCCTTTATTTGTGTGACTAACATTTAAAATCACAGAGTGATTTCTACTAGCAAATAACACATGTTTACGATCAGATAATCATCATCACTTCATTCTTTCTAAATATTCTAATCTATTAACTGTCTGATCATGCAATTTCACTTTTAAAAGGTTTGAAATTAATCCATTACTAAGATCAAGGTCTAACCACTTATTTACGATTAAGATTTATTGGTATAGATCAAATCTTATTTTCCAAACAGTGCCACCACAAATTTAACTATTGAATAGTTTTTCCTTCCAATAGTCAAAATTCTTCTCGATCACATGGCTTCTTGAATAATGGCTATTTTAGATATAATTTGTGGGCTGCTAGAATTATTGTTTAAAAATTATAGAGTTTATCAACAAAAGAACTTGCATTGACCTCCATTTAATTAGAGTAGTATAGGCTCTTTTGGTATATTTCGTAACTACTTTTATTGGAGAGAGAATGTTCATAAGAAAAACTTTTTTAAACATAATTGACAATTGAATTTGTTAAGCAATATTGATAAACTCAAAGGGAAAAGTTCAAGTCTTTCAAGTTGTCAGCAAATGATACTTATTGTCATTTCCATTAACTACATTCCTCCATCAACAAGCTCCAATTTCTCCTTCCCTCTCAAATTTAATTGACTATATTAAAACATTTGTGCCTTCTTGCACATTTTGTCAAGCATAGCAAAATATTTTGTCTTAAGTGCTGAACAACATCGCCACTTTCTTTTGTTGTTTTGTTAATCTCATTTTGTTGTAAGGACATTATAACGAATCATTTTATTTGTTAATGTAGTGAAGGTTTAGCCTATCAAAGTTTTTCGTAAGGCCTTTATTTATCATTTTTTCATGCCTTGTTTTTATCTAGGAATCAATGTAAACCTTATTTTAAGCCTAACAAATTTTTATTTGTGTTGATTTTTTTATTTGATATTTTTTTATGAAAATATTTCATTTAAAGAAAATTAAGTAATTAAAAAAATAAATTTAGATCAATTTTCTCTTAGAGACTTGCTTAAGCTTATTAAGATTTTCATTAAAGACATTTTATTTAAATACTTTTACAAATGAAATTATTAATACCAAGCAATTTACCCCCTCTTAGCAAACCAAACTTCAATTTAGAGAGTAATCATAGAAAACATTGGGCAAATTAGGAGAAAGTTAGACTACTAAGAATGGTTTATCTTAGAAATCTCATTGAAGAAAATTAACATTTTTAGCAAAATTCAATAAAAACATCTCTCAAACAATAAATTATGGCCAAGTTAGATGAAACTAAAGTACATGACATCAAGAAACATTGCACTATATACAACACATGAAAACACATGAAAATGACAAAAGATAGGTCCTGAATAATAGTAAATTTTTGAACCAAGTGAAAAATAGCAATTGGACTCTTGAAGTGGATTGACACTTTAGAAATTCATTGGCTTGGGGAGTAATAAGAAGTAATACACTAATACTACCATCCACACACAAAAGTTGTAGCTCAAAATACTTATAGAAATTTCAACAAATTCTTGTCACTCCACCATACAATAAGAAAGCCCAAAATACAAATCGCATCAAAATTCATATATTGTCTAAAGGAAGATGCAATGGATCATGCATTTGAGGCTTATTACAAAGATTATAAGTTATGATCAACCTTCAATAATAGTTTTACATTCATCAAGCTAGTATAACTAAGACAACTATTGCATTGTCCTAATCCTACAAATAATGAAATAATAATTCTACCGGAGGAGAGGTCATTTAATTCCTTTCTCTAATCATATGTTGCAACATATGCAAGAATATAAATCTAAAAACATATAAGAATACCATACAGGTAGTAAAGACTATTATCCACAATATTATCTTCAATTGTTGTAACATCAATTACTACTTGCCACTCAGTTGAGTGACCAAAGTAGATCTCCAACTAATTCACCTTTGTTTGGTTCCTCCATTCACTTTCCTAAAATATAAAAGCTAAAAAGTTATAAAATTGTTTCTCCATCTAGAAAAAATGCTTAAACTAAACATTGATGGGTTCACATAGAGTACAAAATGGTTGGCTTGTAGTGGTAGATTTATTTGAAAACATAAATACAAAATAATTAAGTCATTTAATATTATTTGCAACAAATCATCAATAGATGTGCAAGGAATATCATTACTCTTTATTCTTCATATGTGCTATTATAAGGATCTAGTTAAACATGTCATGGAGATGCACTACAAAGAGATCCAACAAACAGGACTTCGTATGGTCAACATTGCTTGGAAGCCACTCAACTTGATTGAGCAAATTTTGTAAGAGATTGGAACAACAATAATTCATTAGTGTTAAGTTAACAAAGAATGAAATGGTGTGATCAATTAACTTACAAAAACTTTAAAAAACACACTAAATTAGCCACTTGGGATCAATAACATATTCCCAAATACTACAAGTCACCTACTAAACTTGATCAAATTAAGAATCCAAACATTCAAACATCCTAAAATGTATGGTGCATCAACTGTGTTAAAAAACTCTAGCATGTTGTATAAAATTAGGATATTTTTATTAAGTGGAACATTTTTATACAATATGATTGTAATGATCATACTATGTTAATATTGCCAATTTTATTCCAAGACAATACATACTACTGCTACATAAACCTAATACACCCATTGTTCACAGCTCGACAACAATCACATAGTCTTTATAAGACTCCCCTAACGTTTAGGAAAGTATGCTACAACATCCAAAACAATAGAAATGGAAAAGTCCAATCATTACCTATTGTTTCAATTAAAAAAGTGCATAAACATACTACAATGATGCTATCAATAATATCAAATAGATAAATCCTACCATTAGTCTCACCGATCGCCTCTGTACATTATCACACCGTGACTATGGTACCTTATACGACATCAAAGAAGTACCATTCTTGAGCTTTGAACTATTGAATCTTGGGCAACTTCAAAGCACAACATTGCTCTTAAATCAATATAGCATTTATCAAGTACAATCAATAAACTTAAAATGAACTCAAGTGTACTTTCATAATGATGCAACCCATAAGATCATTATAGTAAGATATTTCAATTTTGTTATGGAACATTGGCAAGTTATGACACTCTTCATAGATTGTAATAGAAAAGAACAATTCCAACACCTCGTTACTACATAGTGATGGACTACATCACTTGTAGCTTTAACATCTTAGTTTAGAATCAGTCAAAAGAAATGTGATTAGAGTCTATTTTCAACATTTTATCTCTATTGCTCCGAAGGATCTCATCTAATGAAATAGAGACATCTTGACCACAAATTGAATTAGGCAGCCTCAAACAGAAACTCTCCTTACCATATAAAGCCCAACCTACTATTCATCAATATGCCTTAATTATAGATTATGCCCGAATACAAAATTTATTAAACCTGATTTTTAGCAAATTATTTTTCAATACATCCAAGTTCAATTATATGCAATTATCTTTTAATGTTTTGATAATGGTAATCATAGATGCCAAAACCTATAGTCAATAACTCATAAACATTTATAACTATAACCTAGAAGATAAAAATTAGAAATATAAGATGCTTAAAAGACATCATAGTATAATTCAAACAAAAAATGATGACATAAATCTTAATACTAAGTACCACTAATAATAATCTATTATATTCTAATGCCTATCAATATGTAGAACTTATTATCATGAATGAAGTGATAACTCAACTACTATAAATCATAAATGAAAGAAGAAATTCATCTCTCAAGTGTACTAACTCTAACATTATTAAATTTAGCTCCATAATTACTCTTAACTACTTCAAAAAGTAAATCAAACTAAAGGGGAGTGAGCCAAGAAAAAATATAGAAAACAATAGTCATTCTGTGACATGAAGTAATAATGAGTTATATGCATCAGTCTTTAATACAATGTGTAATCATCTCCAGACATAAAACCTTAGCAAGTTTATCTCTATCAACTATGTTAAGCTGATAAAAGAGCTTGTGATGCAAATAAATGAATGATTGTGTTCCACATCAGTTTAGTACTCTTACTAAGAGAAGAAAATAATAACAAGGTCTTGCATTCCTTATGCATCAAATCATCTAACATTCAACATAGCAATGCAAATCATGTAGGCCATTTTACTTCAATTTGTCTTAAATCGAGTTCTCTACAAACTGTTAGTCAAATCACTTGGGTGATCCATCTTGTATTGTTTACACATTTTGTTAGGTTTACTTAATTTATAATTTTTTGCACATTAATTTTAATATCTATATTATCTGTTTACATGCTTGCCAAAATACACATGTTTAGTAATTTGTTTGTTCAATTAAGTTTTCTGTATGACTTCTCCTATGATTGGTATTAGTGCAACATTAGGTGAAGGTTTCTATTTGTTTTGTACACCATTATTTAAAGGCAAATTTTATTTATAGAAAAAGTAGTAAGAATTTTTATTGAATCAATTCACTTAAAACTTGGGCAAGTGATCACTAATCCTTGTGATTTACCTAGAGATTCATGAACCAATTAGATCAAATTGGTCAGAAATCTTTGGAGTCATGAAAGGAGAAACTCACAATTAATTTCTAGAGTAGTAAACCACCTTAATGTTGGTATGTCTCCTAATGAATGTAATCAAATTATGAAGTTGCATATCATACATGAAGTTTGGAAGATGTTAGAAGTAACTTATAAAGGCACTTCATGTTAAAGAAAATAAAATAAATATTCTTACTCATGATTATGAGATCTTTATAATTAATCCATGGGAAAATATAAAGAACATGTTTAAGTTTTTAGTATGACTTCTTTCATGATTGATATTAATGCAACACTAAGTGAAGGATTTTATTTATTTTGTACACCATTATTTAAAGGAAAATTTTATCTATATTGAAAAAGTAGTAAGAATTTTAATTGAATCAACTCACTTGACCTGTGGGAAGTGATCACTAATCCTTGTGATTTACCAAGAGATTCATGCACCAGTAAAGATCAAATTGATTAATAATCTTTGTAGTGATGAAAATAAAAATTCCAAATTAAATGCTAGAGTACTAAACCACCTTCATATTGGCATGTCTTCTAATGAATGTAATCAAATTATGAAGTCGCATATCACACATGAAGTTTGGAAGAAGTTAAAAGTAACTTATAATGGTACTTCACATGTTAAAGAAACTAAAATAAATATTCTTACACATGATTATGAGATCTTTAGAATGAATCCATGAGAAACTATAAAGAACATTTCCATGCAATTTAAAAATATTACTAATCGATTAAGACATCTTGGAAAAGTGCTTTCTATTGTAGATGCTGTAAGAAAAGTGATCAGGTTCTACCCAAGGAGCATGATTCTCTTGCTACAATAACATGCTCATATTGGATGAGCGGCTAGAAGAATTGATTATGACCATGATTTAGATGAATCAAAGTTTTGAAGAGGTGTCTTCCATAAGGAAGCCAAAGCATGGAGCATAGAAAAGAATAATCATTGGCATACAAAGCAAGTAAAGATGATTCAGATACAACATCCATCTATTCCATCGATTTGAAAGAACATCTAAATTTTGATGTTAAAGGTTTAAATAAAAATTTGGAAAAAAGTAGTGGAAATAGATATTGGAAAAAAATAAAAGAAGGGAAAATAAGAAGGCATCAGGATATTACAAATGCTGCAAAACTTGCCATTTTAGATTGAAATATCTACATGTTAATGACATCAAAAGGAAGACAAAAGGAAAACAAAAGGAAGAGAATGAAGAAGAAAGCTTTTTGTGCTACATGGAGTGAATTGAAAGATTTAGAGCTACTACACCAAGTGGTGTGGAAGAAGGAATGATATGCATCATGATAATGAATGATGAAATCAAGTACATCTAATGAAGAAGAAGAGAATGAGGTAACTTGTTGGTCTTGTGAAGTTGTTGAGAATAATTACTTAGAAGTTATTAGTACTTCAGCTTCTTTAATGTTTACACATAAAATCTTGAAAAAAATTATACAAAAAAAACTAAATTTCTAGATTTTTTCATGAAAGAAAATAAGAAAATGAAAAGAAAACCATTAGTTTTGAGATAGAAAAGCTTTCAGGATTATTTTGAATTTTTCTTTGAAAAAAGAAATCACTAACTTATAAAAAAATATTAGTTATCTTGGTGATGCAAAAATTTCTAAAGCATCACGTGTTTATTTTGCTAAGCATTAATATACATCTTCTTTTAACCATATGTATAATGCTTCAAATGTTGAATATGTTTATTGTTATAAAAAAAAGGTCATACCATCAAGGATTATCAAATTAATAACAACATTTTTAGTTCAAAACCCTATTTCAATTGAGTGAATAAGAATAATGATATGAATACTATTATAGTGATTATTACTAGTGAATGCAAGCTTACTTGGGTTTCTAGGTTATAGAATAGATAATCCAATGTATTCAAAGGTTAAAAGTAGTATATGTATGAATTATGTGTAAAAGTAAGCATACAAGTTAGGAAAATGAAAATCACCTTTTTTTATTTCTAAGTTGAAATTTATAATTAATGTAGTTGTACATAGACACAAAATAAAGATCTAGCTCTTTGGTGTTTGATAATGGATGCTTAAGCATATGGTTAGAGACTAATCAAATTTTATATAAATAGGATGCTATCCAAATAGATGGGAACCACTAGGTGACAATTCTATGAAGAAGACAACAAACATTAGTGATGTAGGTATGCCTAATTTTGCATTTTCAAGTGTATTATTAATTAATCAAATAGAATTTAAATTAGTACCACCAATAAATTATGTGATAATAAGTACTTTGTTAGTTTTTATACTCAATATTACAAAACATTAAAAGTCAAACAAGTGTTATTTGTTGATAGAAGAAAAGGTTTCTCTTAATAATTTGATCAATTAGAAGCTAATAGATTAAAATGCTTAGTTGCACATTCAACTAAGAACACTTCATGACACAGAAGACTAGGCAATGTGGGCTATTCTTTTATTAAAAAGAAAAGTTTCTAGATGTAGTTAGAGGTCATCCTAGGCCCAATAATGTAAACTGGAAAATTTATTAATCTTTTCAAAAAAGAGAGCAAGATAATTCTTCATTTAAAACTGAAAATGACCTAATCACTAGTAGACCTTTAGAGTTAATTTAGTTAGACCATTTTAGACCCATATAATCCTCCAAAAAAAGTATCAATTTGTGATTGTTGATGATTTTTTAGATATACTTAGGTAGTACTTTTTAGTATTTAGAGTTAGACATTCGAAATTGTTTTCAATTTGATAAGTGTTATAAAAAGATGAACGAATCTCACAATAATTTGTATTTAAAGTAATAATAATAGTGACTTTAAGTATAAGGATTTTTATCACTATTGAAAAGGCAAAGGTGTAAGGAATCAATTCACATGTCTTTGTAGACCTCCAAAAAATAAGATTATATAAGGAAAGAGTAGTGCATTTGTAGAGAAGGTTGGATCTATGTTAGTTAAAAGCAATATACCAAAGTAGTTTTAGGCTAAGTTAATTAACAATGTTTTTTTATAATAAATAGAAATAATTTAAGAACAAAACATAAGAAAATACCTTATGATTTGTTTTAAAACAAGCAATCAAATGTTAGCTATCTTCATGTTCTTAGCATAAATGCACCATTCTCCATAATGAAAGGGTTAACTTGAACTATTTTAATAATAACCCAAGTTTTGAGTCTAATGTACTTTATGGCATTAAGCAAGTTCCTTGTGCATGGTATCCTTGATTGAGTAATAATCTAGCTTATTATGGTTTCAAGAATGAAAAAGTAGATATAACACTATTTTAAAATCTCTTTATGACCTTTTATTTCTTGTATAGGCTTATGTTTATGACATAAATGTTGTAGTCATAAATGAATATATGTGACAAACAGTTTCGTGACTTAGTGGTAAAGGATCTTGAGACTAGTATGATGGTTTAGATGAATTTGTTCTTAAGATTAAAACTCAAACAAAAAATGGGATATTTACTTCACAAACTAAATGTTTAAACGAGTTATTCAACAAATTTGGTTATCAAAATATGAAACAAAGTAAGATTCCAATGAACCACTAAGTACATTTACAATTATATGAGGTAAGGAATCCCAGTGACCAAAAACTTCATATTAGTCTTATTTGATCCCTACTATATCTCTTAGCCAATAGATAAGAAATCTTATTTAGTGTTTGCTTGTCTATTAGACTCCAATGAAATCCTAAGGAAAATCATCTAAAGGAGGTCAATTTAGTATTCAAATACTTGAAGGCTACATTAAACTTAGGGTTATTATACTCGAAAAATACTCTTTCATGTGATCTTATAGGTTACATTGATTTAGAATTTGTAGGCTTTACTATTGTTAAGAAAAGTATCTCAAGTGCATGTAAATTCTTAAGAAATTACCTAGTTTCATGGTAAAGCAAGAATCAAATTGCATATCCATAACAACTACAGACATCGAGTATGTAGTGAGCAGAAGATGTGTTTCTCAAATGTCATGGTTAAGACAAAAACTTTAATATTATAGTTTATATCTCTCACATATTCCCATAAGCATTAATAAACTAGTTTTAGGCCTAAGCAAAGAACAAAGTTCATCGTTGAAGAACTAAGCACATAAATATAAGATAATATTATTAGATTTCAAGTAGCTAAAGGCACAGTAGAAATTGAATATATTCTTACCAAGCAAACATTTATAGACATATTCACTAAATCACTTCAACAAATCAATTTCAAATTACAAGCTAAAAACTAGTTGTAATGTAAATTGTGTAAATTGTACCTTTTTTTTGCTTAAGGGGGATATTGATCATGGTTTATATAAAATTTATAATAGCCACAAAATGTGTAAGAGTACAAAGTAAAGGTTAGTATGAAGTGTGGGGGAGCATACATTCTTCATTTTTAATACCTCTTATAATAAAAATATTATTTAAATATCTTTTTTATTTGTTATATTTTTATTTAAAAATTTATTGCTTATCATGAACAAAAGGAGATCATTAGATCACCTTGTTCATTATTAGCCAAGGCATAAATGTTTAATATTTTGTTATAATGGGCTTCTTTACAGTGAATTTGGTTTAGCTTTTAATAATATCTTATGCATTTTTAAAAATGTTAAATTAGTGGTCGTTAAAATTCCTTGGAGTGTTTATTAATCTTAATGGATTAAAGACATGAATATCAAATTTATAAATATTTTATTTTTTTTATGGAGTAAAATATTAGCTTGTTTGCTTTTAAACATAAGGAACATCTGTTCACTTTTCAAATCAAATCTTGCTTAAGCATCTAAATTATTTAATATTTTCCTTGATTTAGAAAACATCTTGGATTCCACTTTTCAATCACTTAATCCTTTCCATTGTTAAATCTTTTCATTTTGGTTAAATCAAGAAAATTAAATTTATCAAAAATAGTTTTATTCTAGTAAAATATATATTTCTTATTACAACCCCCAAGCGTGACAAAAGTGCAATACACTCAAGCTTGAGTGGCCTGAGATGACTTTGGTGTGAAGACAACTATAGCCAAGTATTGTCTAGCTCTATCTTGGTCATAATGAGTCTCTAACCTAGATGGGGTGAGACTGATGAAGGATTGAGTCAGAGTGAACTTGAACAAATGTGCAACTTGTTGAGTTGACCCCACTTATGCTAAATTAATAAGACAGGAGAGGCCTAGGTCTTGATATCCTTAGCAAACTAGTGAGAGCCAACCACTTTTAGTTCACTTTACATGTGTGACAAAAACACATTTCATATTCGACCTTGTGAGACCAGAACATTTTCACATGTCCAACTCCTTAGTGCCTAAAAGAGCATGAATTTTAACTATCCAATCCTTGATTACATGGTGAATATTTTACTAGAGAATAAGTAATGATTCAAGACTTAGGTCATATGGTAGAAATTTGATATGATTTAGTTAAACTATTTGCATTTTTTTGCAATATTTGTTAAACTACCATTAAATTTAATAGCTCATATCTGTTTATTTTGATTCCCATGACTGAGATTACTTTAGCATTTACTATTGATGAACTAAATAATCTAAATTTGATACAATGTGACCAATTGCCCTGGATCTAATCCCCCGATATCCAACCATAAAAAATTCTACTTTTTTAATTGTTGATTTGAAAGGCCACATCTTCTCTAATTAGATCCAAAGGCTATAGTCAATCCTACTTAATGACAAATTCCAAAGCTAATATTTGGTAGTATTTCATAAAATCTCTTCTTCAAGATTTTGTAATAGTTATGATCAGACCATTTTTTATAAAAACCAAGCCATTATAAATAAATAAGCTAATGAATTTTAAGAAAATATTCAGATCCCGAAAGAGTGTATCACATTATTCCACTACTACAAAATCTCTTGATAACACACTGCAATTTAATATTACTCAAAATTTAAAACTCTTTCATCTATTCCAAGTACTTCTAAGCTATCATTTTTTCATATTTCTACATAAGTTTTGCCTTGATGTACCTCTTTTTATTAATCAAGCATAAGAAGTTGCACATTTTTTTCAAGTGTTTTACTTGTTTTTATTTTTCCTTTACATTATGTGGCCCGGCATTTGCAAATGACCAAGTTTTTTTTTCATAAAAATAGAGTTTGAGTTGTGCTCACAAATTCCTTGGTTATAATTGATTCCATAAAAGCTAATATGTTATAAAGCCAAATGTGATGAAAGATATGAAGTTGTAATTTTCATAATAGTACTATTGTTCTTCACCACGATTAGAGGTGGACATAGTTTCTACTTCTAAATGAACCACTTAAAAATTTTTGGTAATCTTTTTTTTCTTTTATATTAATTGTTTTTCTTAATCATAACAAATAAAAGTTATATATATCAATTTGAATATCATGGTCTTTTAGGAAAATAAAATAATTTGTATAATGATGTTTTTAAAAAAAAATAAATTTAAAACAAATAGCAAAAATATTTTAAAACCAACAATTCACAATCCTTATATGGTATTCCCATAGAGTCATTTTACTTGAAAGTGAATATGATGGATAATTCATTATCATTGCAAACTTAAAGCTAAACAATATAAATTAATCATCTAAGTATGCTAAGTAGTTTTGATAAACATGGCTTGATTATGCCCAATTCAACTTTTAAAATTACAAATCAAGAAGTGTGAAACATATTTAATCCCAATCATGACCACTATTATGCATTTGCAAAGTTTATAAAATTAGTCAATTGTTTCACTTAGAAATTATCTAAATATAGATGTAAAATAATTAAGTTCATTGACTTTATGATTTGAGTGGACTTATCTAAGGATAAGATTCTCTTTCCTTATGCCTTATGATTCCTCTAGCTCTTCTTTCTCATGCCACACTTTTTCACCTCCTTTTCTGAAGTAAGTCTTTAGTTTCTATGCTAGTTAAGTACTGCATCTTATATATAAAAGACCATAAATCCTTAATCAATATTAATAGGATCCTTGACTATATTAGCCCATGCTAATGACATGGCCCAAATCAATTATCCCTAATGTAGGCTCCTCCATGGAGGATGTCTCAAAATTTAGGTGTAGGGCACTATAATTCTAATAGTAGAGATTAAAAGCAATGAAAATAAACATCTAGTTTTTTTTTGTTCTCCATATCATTCTTGTCCTTTAAGTACTTTGTAATATATACTGCACTTAACGTCCCTTTATCAGTTATTAATTCCTATGATGTTAGCTATACAACACTATTATTTGTGCATGATAATACACTATCCACAAATTTCTCATTGAATTCATGTTGCAACTTCTTATGGGATAATTTATGTTTCATTAAAATTCTAATATAAATATTTAGTTGCAACAAATTTCAAGGCATTCTTAATAAATTGGTAATCTTTTGTTATCATCAAATTCCTCATTTAAGAACATGTACCATAAGGAATAAACCATGATCATATAGAAGTCTATTATACTAATGGATTGCATCTCCATATGACATTATGAACATTTTGCACCTTCAAAAATGTACAAAAAAATTGTGCATCATTTTTAATAGATGATATTTTTAAACTCTATCTCATTTCCTCTAGCATAATATACTAAACTTGAATTGGCTTACAAATGAAATTTTGCTCATGAAAATTAATGCTGTCAAACATGACTATTAATTTAAAGATCAATTTCTCACATTTTTCCAAAAATTTCCAATCTCTTACTTTTTCCAAAAGTAAAAATAGTTAATGAATAAAACTCTTTTTAAAACACCACATAAATGCTCACTTTTTGATAATTTTCTGAATTATGACTACATAAATAATATACTGTTGTCACATTAAAGATAAATTTTGTAAAATTGCTAATTCTTAAAAGTATATGTAGGAAAGCTAGGATCATATTGTATGATAATAAGAAAAGATAAATATTCTAAGTTGAAAAAGTAACATGAAATGAGTTAAGGATTGTGTAGTACTATTGCCACAAAGGTATTGACATGATAAACCATAGAGAAGCACTAATCGTTTGGTTATGATTTGAGAATTAGTATGTCAGTTCATCATACCAATACAAATTTTTGGTTCATACAATTATGACAAGTTTTGTTAGTAGTTAGTTAGGAAATATGTAGCACATCATATAATACAATAATAGCTAAATTACAAGTATAATATGGAGAATAAGAATCAATTGAGTTCTTTTATTTCAGTTGATTTTTATCATAGCCATTTGATTAAAGTGTTTTTGATCTAAGAAATGGAAACAACTTGGATAGAAATGGTTAAGGGAAACTAAATTTAAGAGAAACACAAACATTGGAATGCATGAGTCCTTAAGAGTAAGATAACATGACATATCCTAATTGTTTTAGGAATATATCTAAGGATTTAGGGATTAGTTTTTTGGCTAGGTAAGTTCTTAATATATAATAAAGCTAGAAATTATATCACCATCTATTCATGAGTTTTCATAAGACCACCTTCTTGAGAAAAACTTAGGGAACGAAGTTAGCAATAGTTGAAGAAAAGTGGGATCTTAAGCTTACTTCAGGAACAAGACAATACGCCCATTTTATGTTGGCATTTAGTTAGTTTATATTGTAGAGAACCCTTTATTTATCATAAAAACTAGGAAGTATAAGGATAATAACAACTAGATAAATATCTACCAAGCATGTAAATAACATTTGGACTAAAGATCTATTTCTCTTTGCACTTAAAGCTAAGATCTTACATGTTGACCTTTTCCTATCATGAAAGTTATTGAGTCATGATTTTTCCTTTTATAGTTAAAATGCATGTTCATCTTTACATAAAGTTGCCTTCTAAATCAAACATGTATTTTACCAATTTAGGTAATTTAACATTGAGTAACACGCATGACTATGACTCTATGATGTTTTTGTGAAATTGTGCTTGCAATTTAAATGAAGACATTGAATTGTTGGATTTATTTTTTGTTCGAATGAGAAGCAACTATTTCGCCAAAACATCTTATGCAAATATGAGTTATTTCATTGCTTTCCATGATGAAATTGACATCTTAAATGTCTAAATTATTCATAATGTTGCTATTTTAGAGGTTGAATGCAGCTTTTTATTATGTGACTTTCCCAAAAGAATTGGATTTTTATGAACCAAAAAATGGGCCTTGATTTCTTATGAAAACCAAACTTTTATGGGATGACTACTTCCACAAAAAAATTAGGCTTCCAATGAAATGCAATTTTGATGTTGAAATTTTTATTTTTATAATTTTGAGCACTGTATTAGTTGAGTAAAGTAAATTGATATTGTCATTTTGATTGTAATATGAAATTCATGCTAGACATATTTCTAGAATTTGAACGTCATAAAGTTTTCAATTAAGGACTACTTTAAGAAAATCATGAGTAAATACATGTATTGTCATGATTAAAATATTGTTGCATTATGTCATATTAATATCAAGAATGAACATGAAGATATGATTTGACTTTTCATTTTGAATTTTGCTATTGTAAGCATTGTGATTATGCTAATTATGATAAAAGCTAGAAATTACCATGCAAAGGCCTGGACTAGAAAGCTTGATGGGCTTTGGTCGACCATAAAGGAAGCATAAAGTTTAACCTTTTTGCATTCAATCAAGAAGGAATAAGGAATTAAAAATAAAAAAGGCTAAAAAAACTTTTCTAGATTACTCAAACTAATTCAAGGGGCCAATTATGGTTGCCAAAGGGAACCTAATGATTGGTATTGGATTGTTGACGATTTAAAATTTAAATTAATTAGGCTTGAAATCTCAATGTTGTTTGCTAAAAATTTGACTTTTAGGATTTTAAAGTCAAAACCTAATGTTTGAATTTAAACCTTGGATAACAAAAAAGATAGAAGTTTCAATTATACTAAGGATATGAAGTAATTGCTGAGTCCTTATGAACACCATGTTTAAGGAAATGATTTGATGAGGTCCTAGAATAAACCATGGATCAAGGTTAGTTGAAATAGAGAGCTTAGAATTTGTCTTAGAAGAGGTGTAAAGAGAGGCCAAAGGGGGCTGATGGTTTTTACTAGATTCTAGTGAAACTGTAATTTAGTTTGGATTGTTATTTAATAACATGAGTTACCCTAAATGTGTCTCTTATGCCATGGATTAGTGCCCTAGAGGTAGTTTGGGAGGCATATGGGACTCATGAGAGCCCTTTTTTATGGGAGTGGTGGTTCAAGTTTTCTTATATGGCTTATTAAAGTAAGTCATATCAAGGATTCAAAAAAGGGCCTTTACTTTAAGTAATTCATAAAGCATTTTTAGCTTGAGAGAGTGATCAATTGATGCTTTTTATAGTCTAGAAGATTTTAGAATAGGTAGTTCATAAGTAGGCTAATTAGGACTTGTTGGAAACCCTAAGTCAGCCTAGGTAGCTTTTAGGATTTTGAGAAGACTCTAGATGATCTTGATAACTAATTAAGGTTTTAGAGAAAGGTCTAAGCTTATCTTACATGATATGTTATCGTTATAGGAAACAATTAATGAACCCCTAAATGTTGGATGATGAAACTATATAGAATGATGTTACTTCAAAAGAAAGTCTACATTTGTGATGGCATGGTTAGCATGCAGTCATACCCAAAAGATAGTCCACAATCAAAAGTTAGGTTAGTTGATATACTAGATAACAAAAGCCTTATAAGTTTGCTTTTTATTTAAGCACAATAGGGTTATTTAAGATCAATAGAAGATCGTAGACATGATCGTCATATAGTCTATGGTGTCGTGAATTTTTTTTATTCCCAAAGTCCTACATAAGTAGTCACATGAATGATAGAGCCTTGATAGTGGCCTTCTAGATCATGTGAAAAGAGGTATGGTGTTGCTAAGTGCCACTAATCAATAAGACATCCTAAGAGACAATAGTGGTAGTCACCTAGTAAAGTTCTATATAGTTATGGGGACTCCAAATGACCAATAGGGCAACCACAATTCATTTTATTTCTATAGTGAAGTGCCACATTAGTGATGAGATAGGAGTTTCGAACAAGCATAAAGGACATCATAGGTATGAAGGGAGTGCTAGAAAATTGGTATGTCATTGAGCATCCATTATGTTACATCATCTGTTTAAGATGTCAAATAGACTCCTAACACCCTAATGAGCATTGGATGGGACCCATGATTGTAAGTTGAGATATCTTTTGTCATATCATTGGATATACTAATAATTTTATTTTTCTTGATATGTCTTTATGTTATTAAATTATTTTTTTTTTCAAGTAAAGTTGAGGATTCCTAGTTGAGCAAGATTGTCTCCCCTCTGTTAGGTACAATACTCTAGAAGATTATTAATTATTTGGCATTTTGTGATGTTATATTTTTCAATTCAATCATAACATCATCATTTGCGATTGTTGGACTTTGGATTGTATGAAGGTACTTCAATGGACCTTAAAGTCTTTATTTTTAAATTTCATATGATAGACTTTGAATTTTGGATACCTTATGTATCAAGCAATGATTTCTTTGATACCACGGATTTGTATAGATATGGTTTACCACAAGAATCCAACTTTCCCTTCATGTCATGGACAAGTTAGTACATATTTACAAGTTACATAACATAGGGCAAACTAGTTCTTGAGGTAACTAAGGGTGACTACTTGGTCAAGAAGAAAAGTTCAACTTGGGAGGCACATTACAAGAATGATGATTTGATTGGGAGATTCCTACTATTAATTTTAATGTCATGCCTTAGGAGTTAATGGTTGATAGAAAAGACTAGTGCATTGCTCTAGTTGCTTGCAAAAATAAAGAAAACAATACTATTAAAATGGTTGTCTCAAGTTATTTATGTTACTAAACTTTCGTAAGTTTTTATCATAAATTAGCATCCTTAATAATTCCCCCTATGGAATACAATATGATTAAATTGTTATTACTTTATGAAAAATTTTGTTTCTTATTATTTTATGATTAGATTGTATAAATTCCTTTGAAAGTGTTGTCATATAGTTTATTTTTTTCATATTTAACATTAACCTCCCTTTCTTGGAAAATTGTATACACAATATTGAATATCACTTTTACAAAAAAAATTAAGACAATAGAACGATTTATTTAAAATTGAGAGTGGAAATGAAGTTATAACATAATAGCAAAGCTTTTTAGAAGCTACAAAATTTCCTTTTGTAGTTCTTAACAATCATATTCCATAGATGGATAGAAATTAGTTACTATGTGTGGACTATCAAGCTATATACTTATCCATGCTAAACTACTAGTTTCTAATGTCAAGCATCAACAATGAGCACTATATGATGGCTAAAGTTAACATTTTCTCCAATAATAAACAAAGTTTGCATATAAAGAGATTTTGGTGAGTCTCACACAAAGACAATGTTTTTTTGAATCCCTTGGTGCAATACAGCCTATGCATTATACGATGCACTAAACTTGCCATTCCACATGCATGAATGATGTTAAAGCTGGAAGTTGTGATCCCCTAACTTAATCATCATTGTCATTATTGTTGTCATTTGAACCATGTTCCTCCACCAACTAGTCCACTAACTAATTGAAGTCTATTTTACCCTGATTGGATGAGAACCAATAAGATACACCAATAAGAAAATGGTACTTAGAAGCAAACATGCTAGCAACTTGTCGTTTAGTCCACTTACAATCCTTGATGCAAAAAAATACCAAAAAAAAGGATTAAGAAAATATGTATTGAACTAAGAACTAAGTACGTTAAACCTTTAATAAAACCAGGGATGCTAACAAATACTCATGTCTCTATAATAAGTAGATAAATGACTATTTCAAACTAGAACATCATGTATTAGACTGCTAAGCACAAATACAACTAAAATGCATTAACTCTAACTCCCCAACTATAACACTAAATGCCTTCACCAAAACCCCTTAGTCCTAAAAGTAATGCAAATGATGCATTGGGTTGTCAAGCCCCTACCTAAACCAATACCACTAGATAACAAAATTAACATCAAAGTCACGAGATACAACATCTAAGTGAGGACAAAGAACAAAACCCAAGGTGGGAACCCAACGGTAAGACAAACCCCAATTCCAAAAATCCAAAATATATAAATAAAGACATGATTTTAAACGTGTAATCACACCAAGGCCTCCCCTTTATCACACATCTCATGACAAGGGAATCCCATTTTTATATTTGTCTTTTTCTAAACATCAATTCAGATAATTATACCATATCAAAAAACCTTTCATTCCATATTGCTTCTTCCTTTTTATTTTAACATATTATATCATATTGTTTCTTTCTTTACCAAATGCAACAATATTAATATGTAACATATGCAACAATCAAAATACTGTGACAGTATGAAAAATCATGTAAAAATACATAAGAATGCGCTACATGATCGGGTTAGGAATTTATCTACCTGAATTTGCTGTACCAAATTTTCTTGTCCACTTCTAATTTGTTTTCTTGATATCCTACAAGGCCATAGTCAAAAAATTAAAAAAATGTTCATTATCCAAAACTACTTTTCGAAAAGCTTTACCAAACAATCCCCCAAAATAAATCCCAAAAATTGGCTTACGCAGGCGCTGGACCGCCCACGCTCGGCACACCCGATTCAGTAGCTTGACACGATCCAAAGGCCTGGATCGGTTTTCTGCTATCTTCCTCTCTCTCTCTCTCTCTCTCTCCTATGCCTTCGACAGAACCAAAACCTTTCACCGGTGCTGAATTGCCCGGTTCACACACTGATCTGATCGAATTCCCCTAGGCTTCCGCCCTTTCGGTCTCCGTCGTTCTCAGAAAAAATCTTACACAACCCCTGACGAAGCAAAAAATCGTGTTTTCTTACCTTATCTTACGGAATCTCACCAACCGTCACTGTTACGAGCTGGAACTCTACATGGCGGTGACTACCGAAACTCTCGTACACTCCCAAAAGGCCTTAAGAAATCCTTGTCAGTCGTCACTTAAGAAAATACTTTCACTCCGCAAGCTCCGGCAAACCTTTTCCCGCAGACGGTATTCACACAAGTGCTTTTCAATTGCACACTGCTTCGGTTTTTATAACTATGGTCAAAACCGACCTGCCCGAAGGTTCGTGAACCTCATTTTGCATAACACCCCTTCCTAATTTTTTATTTACACATATATCCTCCCTCCGAAGAAATAAACCTGCACCGAAATTCCTAAAATTACATATATATCTATTGTAGTCAACAACTTTAAAATTGCAAATATATCTTCCACCAAAATGAATTGAACTATGATGACATTTATAAAATTGCAAATATATCCTCAATATTACAAATCTATACCAAATCTTTAAAAATTCTTAAGTTATTCTTTATAGCTCCAAACATTACAAACTAAACATCGTTAGACTCACCTCAAAGAGCTCTTTCAACAAAAAAATAAAACAAAGAAAAGGTAAGGTTGTTGCAATCTTCCCTCCTTTCATAAATTTCGTCCCGAAATTTAGAACTGCTCTAGATACCAGGTGATCATATCTGCTTCTACTTCCCATGTAGCTTCTCTTTCTGTTTGACCATGCCATAAGACTTTAACCATAGGAATAACTTTGTTTCTTAACCTTTTCTCTTGTCGATCAAGGATTCTTACTGGTGTTTCTAAATAAGTCAAATCTTTCTGAATTTTGATTTCTGGATCCATGTAAATCACCACATGGGAGGGATCTGGAATGTATCTCCTTAAAATTGAGACATGAAAAACATTATGTACTCCTACCAATTGAGGAGGTAAAGCTAGCCGATATGCCACTTATCCAACCATTTCCAGTTTTTGAAAAGGACCAATGAATTTAGGTTTTAATTTTTTTGCCCTTCCAAAATTGATGATATCTTTTGTTGGACTTACTTTAACAAATACATGCTCTCCCTCTTGAAATTCTATTATTCGATGTTTGATATCATAGTATTTCTTTTGTCTGTCCTGGGCTGCTTTCATTCTTCCTTGAATAGTTTTGATCTTTTCAGCTACCTCTTCCACAAATGTAAGACCCATCAAACTTCTTTCCTTCCCCTCATTCCAGCATAAAGTGATTCACATTTTCTATCATAAAGTACTTCATAAGGAGCCATTCTGATGCTAGACTATTAATTATTATTATAGGCAAATTCAACCAGAGGCAGGTGACTTTTCCAATCTCCTTCAAAATCTAAAATACAAAGTCACAACAAATCTTCCAAGGTTTTTATAGTTCTTTTTTATTGACCATCTGTTTGAGAATAGAAGGTTGTACTGAACCTTAAACTTGTACCAAAAGCTTGATCTATACTCTTCCAAAAGTGAGAAGTGAATTTATAATCTCTATCAGAGATAATAACTTTTAGTATCCTATGCAACTTGACAATTCTCTTTATATATTCTTGAGCAAATTTTTTAATAGAATAAGTTGCCTTTATAGTAAGAAAATGAGAAGTTTTTGTCAGCTTTTTCACAATTACCCAAATTGCATCATGACCTAAGGTAATCTTAGTAATCCAACTACAAAATCCATTGCCACTTCCTCCCATTTCCATTATGGTATCGGTAATGACTATAGTAATCCTCTAGGCTTTTGTTGTACTCCTTTGACTTGCTGGAAAATTAAATACCTTTGAACCCAATTAGCCACATCTTTCTTCAACCATGGCCACCAGTATTATTGTCTTAGCTCTTGATACATTTTATTCTCTCCCCGTTGTATGGAATAACGAGAGTTGTGAGCTTCTTTTAATAGTATTTCTCTGAGTTACTGATGTGTTGGTATACATAAGCTATCTTAAAATCAGAGTAGACCATCTTGATGTAATTTAAATTCAGATTCTTGTCCTTTCTAAATCCTTTCGATTATCTTTTGTAGTTCTGGGTCTTCAGTCTGATCTCTTTTAATTGACATCAACCAATCTGGCCTTACAGATAGGTGAGGTAGTAATGTTGTGTTTCTTTATATTTTAGATTCTAATTACAACTTGTCCATCTCAAAGGTCAATTGCTTTTCTTTTAGGATAGTTAGATGATATGTGATTTCTACATCATAATCTTTAATAATTTTCAACCATCTTCTTTGCCTAAAATTTAATTCTTTTTGAGTGAAGAGATATTTTAAACTCTGATGATCAGTAAATATCATACATTTAACTCTATATAAGTAATGTCTCCAAATTTTTAAGGCAAAAATTGTAGCTGTTAGCTCCAAACCATGCACAGGATAATTCTTTTCATGTGCCTTAAGCTATCTAAATGCCAATGCAATTACCTTGTGATGCTACATTAGTACACAGCCTAGCTCTTGCAATATTCGATAACCTTTTGTTCCTTTTGACACTGCTAGAATTGGGGCTATAGTTAATTTCTCTTTCAGTATTTGAAAGTTATTCTCACAAGTTGCATCCCATTCAAATTTTGTTTTCTTCCATGTTAAATTGTTTAGTGGTGTGACAATCTGAGAAAATCCCTTGGCAAATTTTTTGTAACATCCAACTAACCCCAAGAAACTTCTAACCTCAGTCACTGTTGTTGGCCTTGGCCAATCGATGATAGCTGAAATCTTTTGTGGATCCACTGAGATCCCTTCTACACTGACAACATGTCCTAAGAGAATGACTTTGGATAACCAAAACTAACATTTCACGAATTTGGCATATAACTGATTTTCTCTCAAAGTCTGTAATTTTAAATGCAAATGTGTACCATGTTCTTCCAAGGATTTGGAATAAATTAGGATATCATCAATAAAGACAATAATAAAGTGATCCAAATATTTCTTGAACACTCGATTCATTAAATCCATAAAAGCTACTGGTGCATTGGTTAGCCCAAAGGGTAGTATTAAGAATTTATAGTGTCCATAACTAGTTCTGAAGCTATCTTTGGAACATCTTCTTGCTTGATTTTTAACTAACGATATCCAGATCGTAAATGAATTTTAAAAAATACAACTGCTCCATGTAACTGATCAAATAATTCATCAATCTAAGGCAAAGGATATTTGTTCTTGATAGTGATTTTATTGATTTCTCAATAGTCCACACACATATGAAGACTACCATCTTTCTTTTTCACAAATAGGATAGGTGCTCCCCATGGGGATGCACTTGGCCAAATAAATGCTTTGTCTAATAATTCTTGTGATTGTATTTTGACTTCTTGCAGTACAGCATGTGTCATACGATAAGGAGGTTTTGAAATTGTCTCAACACTCAAATTCCATTTCCCTATCCAGGGTAACCCTGCTAATTCATCCAAATATTCTTTAATTATTGGTACTTTTAAGGGTTGAAAAAATTATTTGTCCAAATCCACAATGGATACCAGACATCCTTCATATCCTTTCTTCAGTAGCTTCAGGGCTTTGAGCATAGCTATGATAGGAATTTTTCTCCCATATGCCATTTTTCACATTTCCCACATCTACTCATTCCTTTGAACCTACTAAACCTTAGAAGTTTCTTCTCTTGAAAAACTATGACTATCCCTTTTTCCTATGAATTTGAATTTAGACTTGAGAGGATCAAATCTTTTCTTCTCTTCTTCTTTGCTCGCTACTACCAAACTAAGTTCCAGCTCAACCGTGCGGCATGCTCCAGTAACTCCACATAGTTTGTTGTCCGAACCACTACTAAAGCTACCCAAATTTCTTCCCATAAGCCTCGTCGAAACATATAACACTGTTGCTCTTCAGGTGTTACTAATTGGGGTACATATTTAGCCAGGTGGGAGAATTTGATATCATATACAGTAATTGATAGATTTTCTTGCCTAAGATTATTTAATTTCTCCCTCATTTTGGCTTTGATATCCCTTCGAAGATAATATTCATTTGTTCTAGCCAATTTTCCGCAATCATGGGATCCTCTTCCCCATCAAAAGAAGGGGGATGCATCCGCTGAAATTGGTCAACCACCAAATCAGTAGATGCCTCTCCTCTATGGCTACCAGTGCTTCCAATTGATTGCAACAAAGAGACTAAGGTTTGCACTAATTTCTGTTGTGTATCTCCTTGCTGCTCTCTTTCTTTACCCTTATCTATACTTTTAGATTCAGATCTTTCCATGGTGTGGAGTATATTGCAATCCTGCAAAACCACATAAGTTATTTGACAACTAATGTCTAAGAGAGTAGTAACACTAAAGATGTAAATGCATATGCTGTGCTAGTGTCCTCACTCCTATTTCCCACCTATTCCTGAACCTAAGCTGTAATACCACCTTGTCAAGCCCCCACATAGACCAATACCACTAAATAACAAAATTTACATTTAAGTTGCGAGATACAACATCTAAGTGAGGACAAAGAACAAAACCCAAGGTGGGCACCTGACAGTAAGACAAATCCTAATTCCAAAAATCCAAAATATATAAATAGAGACATATTTTTAAATGTTTAATCACACCAAGCCCTCCCCTTTCTCACACATCTCATGAAAAGGGCTCTTCTGTAGTAGCACCATTCCCAGCTCTTGATGCCATGGTAGCACGACCTGTGATATAAGCACTAATGAGATTTACAAATCTCAGTAGATAAATCGATATAGTTAATCCAATATAAAAAAATACATACGATGAATAGTGCAGATGAATCATATGCATAAAGCTCAAACCATACCAAATGTCATATATAATGTCAGATGAAAAACCAAAATAAATGCCAGTTTCATATAAGTGTTCTATTACTGGGCCCAATTCCCTTTGATGCATTATCCTCTGGATCCAATCAAGCAAATGACCTTTAACCGATATCCAACCAAGCAAATAACACTAGGTAGCTATGGGATCCGAAGATCGATACCCTGTGATCCAACACACTAGGCCTAGTGCCACCAGGCAGGTATGGTACCATACCATGCATCCAACACGCTAGGCCTTGTGTAATCATCAAGGAGTCATAGCACATAACATTAGGCAGATATCTGATGCGAAGATCGATACCCTGCCATCCAATATGCTGGGCCTAGTGGTGAAGATAATGTTCTCTAGGAATCCCATTTTTATATTTGTCATTTTACAAACATTAATCGAGATAATTATACCATATCAAAAGATATTTCATTCCATATTGCTTCTTCCCTTTTTATTTTAACATATTATATCATATTGTTTCTTTCTTTACCAAATGCAATAATATTAATATGTAACATATGCAACAATTAAAATACTGTGACTGTAAGAAAAATCATGTAAAAATACATAATAACGTACTACATCACAGGGTTAGGAATTTATCTACCTGAATTTGTTGTACCAAATTTTCTTGCCCACTTCTAATTTTTTTTCTTGATGTCCTACATGACCATAGTCAAAAAATTAAAAAATGTTCATTATCCAAAAGTGCTTTTCGAAAAGCTTTCCCAAACAAACCCCCAAAATAAATCTAAAAAATTGGCTTACGCAAGCGCTAGACTACCTGCACCGGACGTTGGAATGCCTGCACACGGCGCACCTAGTTCAGCAGCGCGACCCAGTCCAAAGTCCTGCACCGACTTTCTGCTATCTTCCTCTCCCTCTCTCTCCTATGTGTCCGGTATAACCAAAACCTTTCGCCGATGCTGGATTGTCCTGTACACCCACTGAACTGATTGAATCCCACTCGGCTTCGGCCCTTTCGGTCTCTGCCATTCTCAGAAAAAATCTTACACAACCTCTAACGAAGCAAAAATCGTGTTTTCTTACCTTATTGCAGAATCTCGTTGGTCGTCACTGTCGCATGCCTGAACTCTACACGGTGGTAACTACTGGAACTCTTGCACACTCCTAGAAGGTTTTACGAAATCCTTGAGAGTCGTCACTTACAGAAATCCTATCACTTCGAGTGCTCCGACAACCCTTTTCCCACAGTCGGTATTCGCAGAAGTGCTTTTAAAATGCACCCTGCTTCGACTTTTATAACCACGGTCGAAACCGACTTGCCCGAAGGTTCGTGAATCGCATTTTGCATAACACCCCTTCTATATTTTTTATTTGACATATATCCTCTGCCAGAAGAAATAAACATGCACAGAAATTCATAAAATTACATATATATGCAGTGCAGCCAACAACTTTAAAATTACAAATATATCTTCCGCCAAAATGAATTTAACTATGCCGACATTTGTAAAATTACAAATATATCCTCAATATTACAAATCTATCCCAAATCTTTAAAAATTCATATTTTGTTTCTTAGAACTCCAAAAATTACAAACTAAACATCGTTAGACTCGTCCCAAAGAGCTGTTTCAACAAAAAAATAAAATAAAGAAAAGGTAAGGTTGTTACATGGGTAGTCTCATAAAGAATTCTCAAGGTATGCTATTTAAATTTCTAGTAGTAAAATGTATATAACAAGCATAAAGTAAAGTTTAACTTAATAGCATATGTTAATAAACTATAATATCATACAAAATGGCTTTTAACAACCCAACTTAACTATTTCAATGCTTAGGGTACAACTTGGAAAGAACTGCATTAATCACTTCCTTCATAGCATAATTTTAAGAATATTAAGTCATCAAATAAATATAAAGACCACTAATTTTAAAAAAATCTCACAATCTAATGATTTAGCAAATAGTTTAATTAATGTCCAACCACTACGTTGGAATTCCATTCATGCCTATAATGGTCCTAGACTTAAATCTAATACTCTAAAATACCATAGAACCCCATCATTACATAATCTGACACATTCATGTTCGTACAAGTGTCCATAATAAGCAAGCAACACTTCACCATGCTCGAGAGTCTAATTAGTAACTCAGAACTCTAGGTAGACCAACCATGAAAAATTTCACATCCATGATGCTATCTCATTGATCAATCAAATTAGGGCTACATAGTGGTGCATACAACAAATCAAATGCGATATGGATTGTGTGGTGTGAGCAGCTAGTTATTGATACTATTGACAACTCTAATCAATAAATATCCTTGAAGATAAATTAAGAGAGGATAGATTAAAATATATACTTTTCTATTGTATATGCCAAAAATACTAGAAATCAAAGGAAATCATTATTCTAAGAAAACATTGGCATATTGTTGGGGATTTCAATGTCATTTCAAATGTAAGTGAATACTTGGGCAAGGCCATCCAAAATGCAAACATAGTTAAAGGCTTCCAATCCTTTCTTAAGAATGCACAGTTAAGTTAACTGCATGTACTTGAAAGCTTTTTAAATTAAAATAGAAAAAGGAGCATGGCCATTATTTGGATGGGGCTAAATAGACTACTATGCATGAAAAAATATCCCAAAATATTTGTTCTTTTATTAATTCATCATCTTAATAAGACAACCTCTTATCATGTCCAAATTCTTTTATAATTGTATTTTTCCACCTCAAGAAATCCATACCAATTTAGTTGTCTACACTTTTTCTTAGCACCACACATTCAATGATACAAAAACACATAATTGGGAACTTCTTATAAAAGTATTGGTGAAGTACAAATTTTTGCTAATTTAAGAAGTCCAAACATATTCCTTAAAAAATTGAATAACAGAAAAATTGGAAACATCTTTGAAAATAATACAATTATAAAAGCTAGCAATCAGAAGTAGATTTAATTTATTAATGAGCTAAAGTTGTACTATACCAAAAATAGATGGCAAGTGTTAAGTTGTTGAAGGAAGGAGACTCAAATTAAAAATATTCATTCAATAATGTTTTAATAAAGTGCATAGCTTTATATTAAAAAAACAAAAAACAAGGCTGAGAATTTGATTAAAGGTGAAGAATAAATAGCTAGATAAGCCATTCAAAACATTCAAAATCTATGGTTAACCATAAGAAAAAATTCTAACTAGAATGCTGCTCAAATGTTCCAGCAGCACTTGTCATGCCTATTAATAGAGTAGAAAATGAATCATTTACCCAATAAGCTACCAAGGAAGAGCTCAATAGTGTAATGGAAGGGCTTAAAGTTGATAGCATTGTGGGTTTGGACCTATTAATTTGTCAATTATACAAAAAATGTTGGAACAAAATAACACAAAATCTTGTACTGGCTACCCAAGATTTTTAATGGGGGCACAATTCTACCATCCATAAAATGCATATGTACCATACAAATTCAAAATTCATAAACTATATGACCATTTAAAGACTTTAAGACAATATATTTGTACCACTTTGTTTATAAGGTCTTCACCAAAAATCCTTGCCAGTAGAATTAGAAAAATAATACAAGTGACAGTCTCCTCAGTATAGTCTACATTTATTGAAGGGAGAAAAGTTGCTAACAAATTTAATTTACTGCAAATTTAATTTACTGGAGTGATAAATCAATAAACAAATAGTGACAATTTGATGATCTTAATTGTGAATTTTTATTCAATGTATTGGAGATCTTTTGATTCCAGACTAATTTCATACATGTAGCTAAAAATTTCCTCATTTTAGTAATTATTGGATCATTATTAATGGAAATCCCATGTGCATTTTTCAAAGCTACAAATGTGAAGTAAGCACAGCCCATCTCACTTGCATTATTAATGATGTTGCTGAGGCATTAAGTCATTGAATAAAGAACTTTTGTTCTAGTGCTAAAATGAACTTCTCGACTCCAAGATGTTGTACATTGATTACCTATCTCTCATTTGAGGGTGACATCGTCATCTTAAATTTATAAGGAGATAATCTTTGAAATGGATATTTTGTACTTAATTGAAAAAATGTCATATTAAATAATTAATTATCAAAAGCACATTTCTATTATGTAAGATAAATCCCATACTAGAAGGTAAACAAAAGTTAGACCTAGAAAGGCTTTGTGAAATGATCTTTATCTTTGAAGTATCTTAGAATCAAAGTTTTAATGGGAGAAACAAATCATCAAAATACTAATACATTATCCATGAAATTTAAAAAAATAATTGATTGAATGGAATAAGAAATGTCTATAAAAATGTATTAAATTCTTTACCCACAATCCTCTTAATGGTACTTGATCTAGAAAAAACTATTATAAAATGAATAGAAATGTCAATGGTAAACTTCTTCTAGAAAAGCCCAAATGACCATAATTGTTTCCATTGAAGACCATGGATGATGATTTTTATCCCATCAGAGAAAAATGGGTTTAGTATTAGAAATATTTCCATTAAAATCAAGGTGTTCACCTAAAAAGTTTTGTGATTATTCATCAATTCTAAATAACTATGTGCAACATTTGTGAAAGAAAGTTATAAACACATCAAAAAATTTGGTAAGTTAGAACAAGAATAGTTGTTGTAAGGTTTGTTGCTTTCTACACATAGTAGAGAATTTCCAGGTTATGGACCATCCCAACTAATACAAAAAACACAATGAATTTAAGAGATCATGTTAATGCAGACGAGAACTTCACAATGCAAACTACTCCATGAAGCTCAAGTTAGATTAGACAAGTGCAATATGAAGTTACACTTTAAGTATGCTTGTGTTATATTATATTCAAAAAAACTTCTATTACATTTATGTAAAGAGTTTGATGAAATTAGAAAAGGAATAGTGATTTTTAGAGAAACAAAGGATGTGGAACATAAAAAATTAATTCAAAAAGGCATAATTAGATGAAAAGTAAACTTCACCAATGATAAGAGTGATTCACTAAGATTTTTAGGTAGGATATAAAAAATTGAATTGTCTCTTAAAACATGCAAAAATATTAGAAAACAATTCTTAAAATTATGAAAATAAATGTTTGATATGATAACGTTCTTCAAGTTGAGTCGAACGACATCTATTTCATCTAGAGTGTGGCTTATTTGAAATTATTTTTAATTACCAATTAAAATTAGCTTAAATCAAATTAATAATTATTTAAAATTTTAGTAAATATGTAATGAAGTTGAAATATGATAAATTAAAGAAAAGTAATATAATGAAAAAAAGCTATGTAAACATCAAATGAGAGGAGATGTAGACTTTCATTATAGTACAACCAAATAAAAAATAGAAAATTTATAGAAACAAGATCATTATGGAAAAGTTTCACTCTAAAGCACTAAAGAGATCCTGTGTAATATCCTTCACTATTAAATTAGCTACAAATAAAACTATCCCATAAAACATGTTAAAAACAAAGTAAATAAATCTTTTAAACATACAAAAATGAATGTTTAATTGGGTAGAGCTCATTGAGGTTAGCCCAAGATATTTCTTTCATCTTAATTAGGTCTTCTTCATAAATGGTAATAAATTATTATTTTAATGTAAGTACATGTCACAGTAGAGAGATTTAGAATTAAATAGTAATATATCTGAAAGAAAGAAAAAAATTAGAAAAATGATATAAATTATGTAAGAAGTTTGATTCAACGATACTATGGAGATTTAGTGTATTATTCTCCATTATCAAATAAGGTACTAATAGAATTGTATCATAAAATCAAAAAAGATTATAAAATAAAAAATATTTAGAATTGTGAAAATAAATGTCTAGCTAGATAAACCTCATTAGAACGAGTTAAACAACACTTGTTTCTTGTCCCACTAACCTTGTTTAGAATTACTATGAATTACCATACTAATTAAACATAAGTCATTATAAATTATTATTTTAGCATTATGTAAGTATAAATTATGGTGTTAATGGGATAAACTAAAGAAATTAAATGCAACCAAATCAAAATAATAACAAATTAAAAATGATATAAATTATGGTGGAATGTTGCATTCAACGATAAAAATGAGATCGTGTGTATCAACTTTTTTTGTGAAAATATGCACGAATCAAAATGTCTTATAAGAATGCCAAAACAATAAAAATAAAAATAATTAAAAATATTTAAAAAAATGATTATTTAATTTGATATGCCTTGTCGAGATGAGTTAAACTATGCTTTTTTTCTTGATCATACATCATTTAGAATAACTACTAATTACAAATTTTAAATATCTTAAATAATTAAAAAATTATTCCTTTAGAATTAATTAAATATATATTAAAGGTAAAAAATATAATTTAAAGAAATTCAATATAACCAAACAAAAAACATGGAAAAGTCAAATGAGTTGAGATTTAGAATTTCATAATAATATAATCAAACCAATGGAAAAAAAATTTTAAAAAGTAACATAAATTGTATGGGAAAGCTATATTTCAAGATGCTAAAGAGATCAAGCATAATATTATTAGTAATCAAACCAGGTATGAATAAAAGTATCTTGTAAAACATAAAAAAAAATCTAAGTATTTTAATATTTCAAATTATAAAAATGAATAATTAATTTGACAAAGTTCTCTGAGATAAATACAATGTATTTGTTACACATCTGTCAGACATTTTTACAATTTCGACTTACTTAGAGTAAATAATTATAATAATAATAAATTAGTATTTTGATTTTAAATTAATGTATATTAAAATTCAAATCATATAAATTAAAATAATATGATATAAAAAGATTAGAGCTATATAAATGTTAAATACTTGGAGAAATAGAGTTTAATTGTAATATAACCAAATCAAAGAAAAGCATTTGAGGAAATGAGGTAAATTTTTCTGAAAAGTCAAATTCCAAGATACTAAAGTATCGAAATCGAGAGTACTGACTTCAATTATCAAATCAGGTATGAATCTAAATATCTCACTACACATGCAAACATCTTAAAAAATATTTACAATTTAAAATTAACATTTAATTTATTAGAGCTCAACAAGAGGTGTGTAATTATTATAACTTATCAATAAAACATTGAGTAAATATATATTAACACAATACAAAAATAATTTGAAGCAATATAATATAACAAAATGATTGACAAGTAAATATCAAAAGAGATGACATTTAGTGTTACATAATAATACGGTAAAATAAAAATACAAAATTTGAAGAAATAAGATAAATTGTATGAGAATGTTACATTCTCAGATACAAAGGAGATCAATTGTAACATCCTCAATCATTAAATCAAATTCAACTATAAATATCTCTTAAATAATTTCAAAATCTAAGCAAAATAAATAATTAAAAATTGGAAAATAAATATTCAATTGGATTGGGCTCATCAAGAAGAAAAATTAACAAAATGTGACAAGTACCAAGCTAAATAATTTGTAAAGTACTGTAAAACCTTCAAAGTTAAAAAATTTATAAAAACATAAAAAATATTACTTAATTGGATAAAATTAATTGAGTCCATTGACATTTGTTTATCTTGATCAAAATCGTCACAAATGGCCAAATTAAAAAAGCTTAAATAATAGTAAGTTAATTTTTAATCTAAAGTAATTAAATACTAAGACTAAAATGAACAAATTCAAAAATTTAATATAATCAAATCAAAGACATGTAAAAGTTATATGAGAGGAGATTTAGAGTTGCATAATAACATAAGAAAATCAAATTAAAAAAAATAAATGAATAAAATAAATTGTTATAGAATGTTGCATTCCAAGCAACTAAGATGATTGAGCATGGCTTCCTTGTGCCTTAAATAAAGTAC
Source organism: Vanilla planifolia (assembly GCA_023846275.1). Taxonomy (NCBI): domain Eukaryota; kingdom Viridiplantae; phylum Streptophyta; class Magnoliopsida; order Asparagales; family Orchidaceae; genus Vanilla; species Vanilla planifolia. The sequence continues at coordinate 18,645,111 of CM043870.1, forward strand.
TGATAAAAATAGCTCATGACGAATTCGAAAAACATGGGAAAATATATTTTAAAATTATAAAAAATGAATATTTAGTTAGATAAAGCTCATCAAGATAACTCCACTGATATTTTTTTCATGTCAAATAAACCTTTTTCAAAATTGTTACAAGTAACCATGGTATATAAGAATAACAAAAATTAATTATTATTTTAATATTCAATAAACATATGTAATAAAACTAAACTAACATAAATTGAAGCAAACTGATATGAACAAATTAAACCAATCTAAAGATTACATTAGAGAAGATTTAGAATTATATATTATTTTAACTAAAACAAAGAAAAAAATCAAAGAAATGAGATAAATTAAATGAGATTTTTAATTCAAAGATACAAAAGAGTTTAGTGTAACATCTCAAACATTAAATCAGATAAAAATTAAATTATCTTAAAACTTGTGCAAAACCTTAGAAGATAAAATATTTAAGATTATAAAAATAAATATTTAATTAGATAAAACTTTTTAAGATGAGTCCAATGACATTTGTATCTTTTCCATTATATGTATTTTGTAATTACTTGAAGTTATCGAAGTAACTAAACATAAATAATTATAAATTATTATTTTAACATTAAGTAATATATATTAAGGCTAAAATGGGATAAATTTAAGTAAAGCATTATAACAAAATTAAAGTGATGCAAATGGCATGCAAAAGAAGAATTAGAGGTTCACAATACAATAACCTATTTAAAATAAATAATTTGAACAAATTAGATAAATTATGTAAAATTTCTGCACTTTAAGATGTTGAGTAAATCATGTGCAATATGTTTTTTTTAAAAACAAATACAAAATCAAAATGCCTTTGAAAGTATATAAATACCCATAAAAATAATTTTTTTTAAAATATGAAAATAATTATTTAATTAGATAGAAGAGATGAGTATAATGACATTTTTTTCATCTTAGTTAGACTTGATTTTTAATTAAAATGAATAAGGTATGAAAACAAATATTTCATTTAATAGAAATTATTGAGATGATTCCAATGACATTTGTTTCTCTTTGTTAAACATCATTTTGAATTACGCTAAACAACAATAATAAAAAGACAAATAATAACAATAATTTTTTAATATTAAACAAATAAATATTAGACCTAAAATAAGATAAATTTAAGTAGCACATTACAATAAACCAAAGAGATGTACGATCACATAAGAGGAGATTTAGATTTACTTTGTAATATAAAAAATTTAAAACAGACAATTAAATTAATGAGATAATTATACTTAAACATTGCATTCTAAGATGCTAAGTAGATGGAGAGTAATAATCTTGATTATCAGATGTGGCATCACTAACAATACCTTGTAAAATATGCTAAAATAATATAAAATAAAGTTTTTAAAAATATTAAAATAAACATTTAAATAGGTAGAGCTTATTTAGACTAGTTTGATGACATTTCTATCATCTCAATTAGACATTTTTTGAATATCATGGATGACAAAAAAATAATCATAAATAATTACAAAGTATTATTTTAAAATAAGGAACATATATATCCAAACTAAAATTTAAATAATTGAAGTGATTTAATTTGAATAAATGTGATGTGAATGTCACATGAGAGGAGATTTAGAGTTATATAGTAGTATAAAAAATCAAATTGAAAAAGTTTGAATTAATTAGATAAATTGGAAGAAAAAGTTGTGTTCCAAAATATTATGGAGAATGAGTGCAACATCTCAATTCTTTAACAAAAAATAGTCAAAGTATCCCATAAAATATTTCAAAACCTTGAAAATTATTTTGTAAAACTTAAGAATGAATATTTAATAGATCAAACTAATTGAGATAGGTCTAGCAATTTTTGTTTCTTCTCAATCGATCCTTTTCAAAATTATTACAAATTTTTATATTAAATAACATTAAATAAATGAATATGTAAAAAAATTGAAATGTAATAAAGTCAATCAATGAAAGGCTCATGCGAGAGGAGATTTAATATTACAAAGTAATACAAGAATATCAAAAAAACATTTAAGAAATGTGGAATATTGTGCAGAAAAAATGAATTTCATTATGCTAAGGAGAAAAATTGTAACATAAAAGATTGTGAGATCATGTATAAAAAACAAATTCTTATAAAACATACTAATATCCAAGAAAGTAAAATATTAAAATATACAAAAATAAACATTCAATTAGTTTGAGCCATTGAAGAGAGTATAGCAATAATTTCTATCTTAATTAGATATAATTTGGTACTATAGTGAATTTCCAAAATAAATTATCATAAATAATATTAAAACAAACTAAATATTAAGGATGGAAGAAGATAAATTGAAGAAAGATAATATATGTGAGATCAAGAATTACATACAAATATAAACATATCAAGGTGAAAATATGAAAAATAAGAAAAATTGTGTGAGAAACTTGAATTCAAATACACTAAACAAATCATCTATAACATACTCGTTTGTCAAATAAGGTATGAAAAGAAATACCTTGTAAAATATGCAAAAAAACTTAGCAAAATAAAAGTTTTAAAAAATATTTAAAAGAGTAAAGCTCATGAAGATTAGCATAATGATATTTGTTTCATTTCAATTGGACCTCGTTTGGAAATATTATGAATTACCAAAGTATACAAGCATAAATAATAATAACTTTTTACTTTAATATAAAAAATATATAATAAAGTTGAAGTAAGATAAATTGAAACAATATAATATAAACAAATTAAAGTCATGTAAATGTCACCCTTAATGAGATCTTAAATTACATAACAATTTAACCAAAAAAAGAAAAACATTTCAAGAAATGATATTGATTGTACGAGAAGATTAATTCCAAAATACAAAAAAGATCAATTGTGATATACTTGATTATCAAATGAAATACAAATTAAATTTCTCAAAAAATATGCACAAAAAATTAACTTTGTTTAAAGATATAAAAAATTGATATTTGATTGGATAAGTTCATTGAGATGAGCCCAAAGATTTTTGTTATGTCTCCATCAAAATGTTTTTACAATTACTATGAATGACAGACATAATAAAAAATAAATATTAATAAATTCTAATTTTAACATTAAGTAAATATATATTAATTCTTAAATAAGATAAATTAAAATAATAAAATATAACCAAGTCAAAGTGATGCAAGGGCCACATAAAATGAGTGTTAAAGTTTCATAGTATTATAACAAAATTAAAGATATGTAAAAGTCAAATGAGATGAGATTTAAAGTTAGATTGTAATATAACTAAATCATAAAAAAAATTTTAAGAATTGAGATAAATTATATGAGAAAGTTGGTTTTTAAGATACTAATAAAATCAAGCACAACAACTTCACTCATCAAACTTGGTATGAATGAAAATATCTCATAAAATAAACAAAAAAACTAAGGACTTCAAATATTTAAAATTATAAAATTAATATTTAATTGGACAGAGCTTGTCAAGATGAATTCAACATATTTGTTATGTCTGCACAGAAACTTGTCTAGAACTATGGCAAATTATAATAAAAAATTAAAAATAATTAATTATTAATTTTGTAATTAGTGAAAATATATTTAAGTGGAAATAAGTTAAATTGAAATAATGTAAAAACAAAATAAAAGCTATGCAATGGTGAGATTAGAGAATAATAAAAGTTTCATTATAATTAAACAAATCAAAAGAAAACATTTGGAAAAAGAAACAAATTATATGGAAAAGCTATATTCCAAGTTACTATAGAGATCAAGTGTAACATTATTAATTATCAGATCATATATGAATCAAAAAGTCTCACAAAGTATGCCTAAAATATAAATATTAAAAGATATACAAATAATATTTAATTGGATTGAGCTCTTTGAGATGATTTTAATGACTTTTACTTAATCTTTATCACACCTATTTTTGATTTTCAATAATTTACCAAAATAAATAAGGAAAAAGAAAACTAATATTTTTTATATTTTGTATATAAATGTTGAAGTTGAAATAATATAAAATGAGGTAGTATTATATAACCAAATTAGAGATATCTCCTGGTCAAATGATAGAAGATTAGTGTTACCTAGGAATATAACCAAGCCAAAGAAAACAATTCTAAAAAATAATAGAAATTATATAGAGAAGTTGTATTCCAAGATATTAAGGAGCTGAAGTGTAGTTCCCATAATTATCAAATCAAGTACGAATTGAAATAACTAATAAAGCATTAGAAAATGCAAGAAACTGATATATCTAAAAGTATATAAGTAAATATTTTATTAAAAATAGTGTTCAACAAGCTTCAAGGATTGAAGACATAAGCATCAACTTTAATAACTTCAGGCATCCAAATTATTTTGTCATCTCCATGATTTAGCAAATAAATAGGATTCAATTTTTTATTCTATTAATTCTTTTCTAGATTTAAATCTTGCTTAAATAATTCATTGATTTAAGTAGCATAATTCTATTTTTGAAACATTCTTTTCTTGGTTAAATCATACTTTTGCATTTTTTCTTGGTTAGATAACTAACTTTCATGAATGAAATAAAAAATTTATGTGGATAAGATTTTAACATCTCAAAAAAGGGTTGTAACATTTCCTAGTAGCACAAATTTTCCTAGGCAACATTTATAGCATACAACTACTAAAAATTCCAAATTTTTCCAGCTAATCCTAATTCTTCAAAGCTTTTATTCTCTTAATAAGGATTGCAAAATTTTTTATGACTTTATCAAAAATTTAATTCTTATTGTATTTGGGTTTTTCTTTTGGGTAAGGCAGCCCATTAATTACGAAAGCCTGAGTTCATTTTCTTCTCTTAATAAACTAAGTTATGGTTGAGCTCATAAAAGCATGGGTTATAATTGAATCTACAAAGGCTATTAGGTTGGAAGTTTATCGCAGGGAAGAACCTCAACTAGGTACAAGGTAAACCATGAGGAAAAATCCAAAGTAGTGACCCTTTTACTAGTAGAGTTTTTTCCCAACCTCGGTTGGGACGTAAGTTCTAGTCTGAACTGAATCACTTAAAAATTATAAATTAACTTATTAATGAATCAATGTTTTCAACTAACATAAAATTATTTTCTTAACGAATATTCGAAGAATAAGTTAATTTCTCATTAGCAAAAATTATTTTAAAACTCATAGTTCACCCTCACTTGTTAGATTTGCAAACTAGTTTTTTAGTTAACCCACAATGATTAATTCAATGGTATTTGCTTCACAAATAGTCATATATTTTTTAGAATTATATAAAATTATTAAATTAAATAAGAATAAATGATAACAAATTATAATTTAAATACTTAATAGATGTAAATTATATTTAAAAATAGATAAAACTAAAGTAGTATAATATAACCAAATCAAACATATTTAATGATCACATGAGGGAAGATTTTGAGTTAGTTAGTAATATTATCAAAATAAAACAAAACCTCTTAGTTATCATGATAAATTGGGTTAGAAAGTTACATTCTAAGATACTAAAGGGATAAACTACAGCATCTTTAATTGTTCATTATGATATGAATAAAAATTCTCACAAAGCATCCCAAAACTATAGAGAATAAATTATTTAAAACATATAAAATTATATATTTTATTAGTTAAAAGTGTTCATACAAGTCCAATAATGTTTGTTACATGTCAAATAGACCCTAATTTGGAATGACAATGAATAATAGAGCTAAAAATGCATAAATAATAATATATTATTTTTCTAATATTACCTAAACATTGTTAATGCGAAGATGACATAAATTTTATCAATGCAATATAATAAAATCGAAGACACATAATAGTCAAATGAGATGAGATTTAGGGTTATATAGTAATAAAAAAATTAAATTGAAAATTTTAAAGATTTGACATAAATTGTATGGGAAAATTTTGAAATGTTCAATTGGAGCACAAAAATTTAAGATAACTAAGTTCTTTAACATAGCATGCTTGCATATTAACTTTGCATTTTAAAACATCATTGGAATTTTACAAATTACTTAAAGGATGTAAAGAAATTCTCCAATCATTTCTTAATTACCTAGATATTCATTTTATTCTTTTAATTTTTATATTTTTTACTTAAATTTTCAATGTTTTTTCAAATAAAAATTAATTTTTTAACAAATATTTCCTAAAGTAATTTGCCTCCTCACTTGACATCATCCAAAGTAGTCCTTCCTTTTATCTTCCTCTTAACTTGTACAAGTCAACTTTAAATCACTTCGAATTATTTTTAGTTCCTTCTTTATCTTTCTCTTATTCTTTTCATTTTCAACTCTTTCATGTATGATAGACATGTTGGTCTGATATGTCCTTCTTTGTCACATTCATGACAAAAAATCTCCCCTCTTTTTAGTACTCTCATATTGGACCTTTGATTTCTATTTTTACAAGCGATAAAGCATCATTTCATATAATATATTTGGACAATTCATTTCACATTCTTTATTTGATGCTTGCAAACACGAAATATTAGAAATATAAGCGTGAACTTTATTAGTCAAAGAAATATTTTCCTCTTCAAGTGTGTCACCTTGTTCATATGATTCAACATTTCTAGATTCAAAATTTGTACAAAAGTTATTAAGATCATCTACATGTTAATTATTTTTTTATGCTCAATAAAAAATTTACTAAAAGAATTTGATATTTCATCACAAGATTGAAAAGTAAATTCATGGCTAGAATTAGAAGTATTGATATAAGTTTACTTCAATGATTCATCTGTAAATTGAGTTTCTTCTTATTCGTTTCTTTCTTTTTATGGTTCATCTCCTTCTTATCATCACTATTATCTTGAGATTCATTATCATCATACAACTTATTTATTCCTCACATCATCTAAACTTAGCAACAACACTCTCACACAACTTTTTTGTGTTAAATCACAAAATAAGTAATTCAATCCCTCAACATTTAATTAAATTAACATTTTTTATGTAGTACATCTATCTATAGGAATATCAAATAAAAAAATAATGATACTCTACAAAAAGGAATCAATATTTTGAATAAAGTTTTTAAAAGCCTTCTTTGAATAAGAAAGTTTTCATGCTTAAACAATGGAGAATGATATAATGAAAATAATTCATATAAGGAAGTTTGACAAATATTAACCAAGAGTGAAGTCATCTTTAAACACTTAAATGAAATAATTACAACAATAAAATAAAGTGTTATGATAATAAAGTAAAATGACAAGATTGTAACTAATATTAAGAAAGGAAAATAGTATGTAATTATAATTAATTTCATAATTAATTTGCACACCTAAATAAAGGATCTCCCTTATGATTTTACTAACTAGTTGAAGCAAAAATGAGTATGCAAATCATATAAGAGAAAGTGAATTGTAGATTTTAAAATATTTTTGCTAATTTTAAGATTGTATTTATTTTTCAAAAATTCTCTATAAATGTAATTTTATATTTGTAGAAAACTATGAATTATAAATATATTAATTTTCAATTTTTTTATTTTTGATAAAAATTAAAACAAAAGTTGAAATGGTACACTAAAATTTTTAAGTATTTAGTTAAAAATATAACCTAAAATGATCCTCACCTGAGGTTAAGAAAAATGTTAATAAAAGTGTAACAATTTAAGGTTTTTTCTAATAGTTCACCGCCAACCCACTTAAGATTTTTCCTTATAGTTCACTTCCAACCCACTCACTTTAGCAAGTTCAACAACAACTGAGGCTTCTATGACCTCAACCACAACTCCATTTTTTATGATATCCAACAAAACCTCTCCTTTCGAAAATGTCGAGATGCTTAACCTAATGGAAAAAATACAGCAAGAAATTAAATTTTCCTATACTTCTTCATGAATATAGAAAAGCTCAAAGAGTTAAAAATTATTAAGTGAATTAAGAAAATGAAGGCTTTAAGTAATTGAGCTTAATTGGAATGACTTGAAGTTTCTAGTAATTGTAACAAATAGGTGCTGCTAAGAGAAACTTACCCTAGTAGAATGTGATATAGTTTAACTTTAAGATATAAGATCTTTTTCATTTTTATTTATTATTGTATTCACATTTTTTGTTATTTTTAGAAATCTTTTCATCGTAGCCATTAGAAAGTCAAGCAAAAGTTGTCTGGAAAGCTACTACCAAACTATCTACAATGTTTTTTTTTTCAAAATGGCTTAAAAATTATTCTAAGATGATTGTGTGTAACTTCTTGAATGACTTGCTAATTAGCCATTAGCAAACATCCAATAGAGCCATTAGATCATAATAAAAAGATACATACCATCACATCAAGGTCTTAAAACTAGAAAAGTATAAATTACTGGATTACGATAGTTAAATTTGGGCCATCTAGTCCATGAGATGAAATCAAGACCTTTCGATTAATCAATGGTAAGGGCATATTAGATCTTTGTCATAGTATTCAAATGGAAGGATCCTTGCTGCCAGATCAAGAATAGACCAAAAAAGTAGAATCAATCATGATGGTTAGATTAGGCTCACTAAATAGATGGTTAGATGGACCAAGATTATTACCTAAATAGTTGGATGTCATCTCTACCATTTGATTACAAAAATAAATAATTTTGTATTGTTGAGATGCCCCAACTTTGGATGAAATAGGCACTAAATTCTTTGTACAACATGATCTAATTGCCAAAGTATCTTCATATTATAAGAATCCCTTTGTCCATGTAAAAAGAGCCAATACATGTAGTAGGCTCCCCCCATGTGTGCTTGTGAATTCATTTGCAAGGCTAATTGTATGCTTACAAGTGTAGAGTATGGTTATGGGTCCAACCTAACCCAATTATATATTTAACTCTATCTTAACCTTGTTTAATTCTTTTCCTTATCCCAATAATGTTTAGGTTCCATAATAGCCAAGATATGATCAAGGCAAAACAAACATCATTTGACTCTTCTTGATGAGCTCCATCTATATAAAACTAGTTTTTTTTACTTCTAAATATATAGATTTATAATTGTGGCATGTGTTACGAGACATTTTATTTCATACATTATTTGATCATCGAGGATTTTATACTTTACCTCTTTTGCATCATTTAATGCAATTTTTTTTACATAATTTATCTCATTTGATCAAATTATTTTATTTGATTTTATTACATTAATGAGAAACTCTAATTCCTCTCTTATGTGACCTTTATGTTGCTTTGAATTAGTTATATTTTATTGGTTCAATTTTTCTCATTTTAGCATTAAAATATATTTAATTAAAAGTAAAATAAATGTTTATTCTTGTTTAATTTAGTAATTCATTGTATTTCGCAAAAAGTTCAAATTGAGAAGAAATCAATGTTATTGGACTCGTCTCATTGAGCTCTCTCTAACTAAATATTCATTTCTTTTGTTTAAAATATTTTTATATTTTAAATTTTTTGTATTTTCTAAAGAATTTTCATCCTTTATGACTAATTTCAATTCATAAAATATTGGAGAAAGAAAGATATTAAAATCAAACTCTTTAGAGTCATATACTTTTACTTTCCCACACAATTTATCTTATTTTTCAAATTTTTTTAATTTAATTATATTGATATTTAACTCCAAAATGCCTCTCATGTTTTTTTACATAAGTCTAACTTGGTCAAATTATAATGCTTCAATCAAGTTATTTTTAACTTTAATATAAATTTTGTTAATAAAAAAAATTTACTATTATTTAGGCTTATTTACTTCTATAAAACATAGTAATTCCATGTGAAGTCTAAATGAGAGGAAACAATTATTGTTGGACTCATCTCAACCCATTACGTATAATTAAATACTCATCATTCATATTTTTATATATTTTATTTTCAAGTATTTTGGTATATTTTGTTAGGCATATTGATTTGTATCATATTTAATAATCAAAGATTTTGAACTTGTCCACCTTAGTATGTCAAAATACAACTTTCTAAAATAATTTACATCATTTCCTTAATTTTTTTCTATTATTTATTTATGTTTATTTTTTTTCAATTTATCACCTTTTATCTTTAACAAATACTTTCTTAATATTTAAATAAATAATTATTTTAATTTATTCATATTTATTTTGTTAAATGTTTTGTAAATCAAATCCTGTTCTACTCGATGTGAAAACACATTGTTGAACTCGTTCCTTATTTCATGATCAAAGATATTTCACTTAATCACCTTAATATTTTGGTATACACACTTTTCGCACAATTTGTTTAATATTTTCAAATTTTTCAAAATAAATTGTTGTTTTACTATTTATCTCTACATCTCCTATCATGTAACATTTACATCATGATGATTTAGTCTTGTTACATGACTTCTTTCAGCTTCAATATATTTACTTAATAATAAACTAGTAATTTATTATTATTTAAGTATATTTATTTTTTGTAACTCATCGTAACTAGAAATGAGATATATTTCATGCAAAAAAAATTTAGAATAGTGTTATCGATCTTTACCTAATTAAAAAAATATTTTATGTTTCTAAAATATTTTATTTTTTAATATTTTAGCATGGATGAGTAGTAATTTTGATTTCTACTTGATTTGATGATCCAGAATGTTACACTCGATCTCCATATTACCTTAGAACATAAAAAAAAACTGCATCATTTTTCTCATTTCTAATAATTTCTATTTGATTTGGTTATATTACCTTTTAACTCTAAATCTCTTCTCATGTGAACTTTACATCACATTGATTTGGTAACATTATATTAATTCAATTTGTTTTATTTTAGTCCAAATACATATTTATATAACATTAAAATAATAATTTACTAATATTTTTTCTTATTTAATGTGATAATTCACATTAATTAAAAATAACTTCTGATCGAGATGAAACAAACATGAGTTACTGGATGAGCTTTATCCAAGTAAATTTGCTTTTCTATTCCTTCAAATATTTTATTTTTAAGGTTTCGGCTGATTTCATAAGAAGTTCTAATTTTTATTTGAATTGATGATTAAGGATAACTAACTTTAGCTCTTTCATGTCTTACAATGATTCTTTCTTATATAACTTATCTAATTTAATAAATTTTTTTGTTTATATTGGGTTATATTGTTATATAATTCTAAAACTCTTATGTGATTTTTATATTGCTTTTGTTTTGTTATGTTATATTACAATAATTTACCTCATTCATGTTAAGCACAGATATATATATATATATATATATATATATATATATATATATATATATATATATATATATATCTGTGTGTGTGTGTGTGTTTAACATAAAAATAATAATTTATCATTCTTTATACTTATTTATTTTTGTAATTCATTGAAATTACAAATGAAGACTAATCAAGATGAAGAAAACTTTGTTAGACTCATTAAGACGAGCTCTATCAGTCTAAATGTTCATTTCCATATTATAAAATATTTTCTTTCAACGGTAAGGCATGCTCTATGAGACATTTTAATTCTTAATTTGATAATTGTGAATGTGACACTTGAACTCCTGGGTATCTTGTATTTGAGTTTTCTAGTTCAATTTATCACTTTTTTATAAATTATTTTCTTTGATTTTATTATCTTAAAATGTAACTATAAGTATTTTTTTCTTATGACCTTTATGTTACTTTGATTTGGTTTGATTACATTTCTTCAATTTATCTAGTTTTAACATTAATATATATTAACATGATATTGAAACTATATTTTATTATCATTTATCCTAATGTTTTTTAGTAATTCAATCTAATTTCAAATTTTTTTTATTTGAGACAAAATTATTGGTCAAATGTTAATGAGCTCTATCTAATTAAAATTTTGTTTTACATTTTTTAAATTTTTTTTCCTTTTTTATGGCATTATTTATGTGACATTAAATTCATACGTATTTTGTGTGTTGGAATCCAACATTATTGTGCAATTTATTTCATTTATTCGAATTTATGTTTCAATTTTTTTATTCTACAATGTAACTCTAATTCCTCTCTCATGCAACCATTACATCATTTTGATTTGGTTATATTATATAATTTTAAAATAAAACAAATGTTGTTGGACTTGCCTAAAAAAGCCATATTTTTATAAATATTAATTTTTATATTTACAAATATTATTTTTTTATAGTGGTTGTAAACATTGCAAGGTATTTTGATAAAAACTTGAATTGGTGATCAATTTTTAATGATGTTACACATGATCTCCCTAATATCTTGGAATGTAACCTTCTTATATAGCTTATCTCATTTCATTAAATTCTTTGTTTTTGTTTGATTGTATTTCTTTGTAACTTTGAATCTCGAATCATATGACATTTACATCACTTTGATTTAGTTATGTCACATTTCTTCAATTTATCAAATTTGAAAACCAATATATATTTAATATTAAAATAATAATTTATTATGATTTATGTTTGTTTATTTTGGAAAATTGCAATAATTTAAAAGTGCTCTAATTGAAGAAAAACAAATGTCATTTGACTTCCCTTGTATTAATTTTATTTTTTTCCTTGATTTAAGTATTTTATTTTCTGTAGTTTCAACATACTTTGGAAGACATTTTAAATTCACACCTCAGTGCATGTTTGATAATGTTATGTAAAGTTTTTGTACAATTTATCATATTTTTTCAAATTTTTTTGATTGATTTTACTATATTTTGACTCAACTCTAAACCCCTTTTTTGCAAACTTTATATCATTTTTATTTTGTTTTATTACATTTATTTAATTTATCTCATTTTAGATTTAATATATTTTTTTTTAAAATTAAAATAGTAAAGAATTATTATATTCCTTCATTTAGTTTGGTAATTTATAGTGTTCCAAATGAGCACTAAGTAATATGACAACAATGTCATTAAAATTTTTTCAATAAGCTCTATAAGTTAAATATTCCTTTTTTTCAATGTTTTTAGTAGTTATTCTCTAATGTTTTGACACACTTTATGAGGCATTTGTATTTGTACCTTATTTGATTGTGTTGTATGTTGTCTTGGGTAGCATCGTATCTTCAAATGTGACTTTTTTGTATAATTCATCTTGTTTTTTCAAATATTTTTCCCTGATTTTATTATGTAACTATGTAACACTAAAACTACTTTTCTGTAACTAGTATCTGGCTTTTACTTTGTTCTATTATATTGCCTAAATTTTTCTAGTTTTCAACTTTAATATATATTTAATTAATGTTTAAATAATATTTAATTATTATTTTTGCTTATTTAATTTGGTAATACTTTGTAATTCCAAATGACCATCAATTTAGAAAAAATAAATTTAATTGGATTCACATCGACATGCTATATCAAATTAAATATTGTTTTTAAGGGTTTGTCATAGTTTTTGAGATGTTTTAATTCTTACCTTATTTGATGATCAGGGATGTTACCTTTTATCTTTCTATTATATTGGAACTCAATTTTCTTGTATGATTTATCTTTTTTATTCACTATATTCATATTCGTTGATCACATTACATTTTAAGTTATATTTACTTGTTATAAAAAAATTATTTTTTATTTATTATTTTTTACATTTTTAATTGGTAGTAATTTTATTCAATGTTTTATTAAGAAAAACAAATGTTATTAGACTCATCTTGATGAGATTAATCTAATCAAATATTAATTTTTTTTATTTTTAAATATTTTATTGTTTTGATTTTGACATATTTTATGAGTTGTTGTGTCTCACATTGAATATTGTGGTCAATGATGTTGCACTTAACCTCTTTAATATTTCGAAATATAGCTTTCCCAAGTGGTTTATTTAATTTTTTCATTTTTTGTTTCCATTTGTTATTATATTATGTAACTCTAAATATTCTCTTTTGTGCACTTTTACAATGAACTTATTTTGTAATAAAATAGTTTTTGAAACTCTTTTATCTTAACTTTAATATATATGTTCTAAATATTGAAATAATAAGACTAAACAAATAATGTTGGATACATCTGAATGTGCACTATCCATTTAAGTATTCATTTCTAAATGCTTAAACATTTTTAGTTTTTAGGTTTTGGTGTACTTTATAAGATATTTTGATTCTTGCTCAATTTCATGATCAAGGATGTTACAATAAAACACCATATTGTCTTGGAATGCAATTTACATGCACAATTTTTCTCATTTCATTAAGTCTTTAGACTTGATTAGGATATATCTCTATACAAGTCAACGTCTCTTCTTGTATGACCTTTACATGACTTTATTCTGGTCATATTACATTAATTAACTTTAGTATATTCGTGCTTATATTCTTAAGTAATTCAAATAATTTCAAATGAGGTCTACTCTAGAAGTAACAATTGTTATCAAAATCTTCTTGATGAGCTCTATCATTGCAAATATTCTTTTTTGCATTTTTAAATATTTTTTCTAAAGTTTTGGGTTACGTATTGAGACACTTTGATTAGCAAAAGATTTCATGATCAATGATATTACACTCGGTCTCTTTTGTTTATTGGAATGTAACTTTTGAGTATGAGTTTTCTTATTTTTTTAAATCTTTTACTTTGATTTCATTAAATTACTATAAATCTCTAATTCTCTTCTTATGCTACCTTTAAATATTTTAGAATTTGTAATATTAAAATTGTACAACTTATTTTATTTCAACATTAATATATATTTACTAAATATTAAAATAATAATACATTATTATTTATGCATATTTACATTACTCTAATACATAGTATTGTGAAATAATGTATGATCAAGACAAAAAGTCATTCAACTCATTTAAATGAGCTCTATCCGATTAAATATTTTTTTCTAAATTGTTAAATATTTTAGTTTTTATGGATTTGGTGGATTTAACAAGCAATTTTATTCATACCCAATTTTATAATCGAGAATGTTAAACTCAATATCCATAGTATAATGGAGTATAACTTTCTTATACAACTTCATTACTTTAAATAACTTTTTAACATTTCCATGATTTGAATATATTACACTACATTAATTTATCTAACTTTGGTGTTAACATATATTTACTTAATATTAAATGAATAATTTTTTATTATTTGTGGTTATTTACTTTTGCAAGTCATAGTACTTCCACATGAGTTATGGCTGAGAATAAGCGTATGATCATTAGATTCATCTCAGTAATTTATATACAATTTATCATTCAATTTTTTATTTTTCAATATTTTGTTTTCTATGATTTCTGAATGTTTTATGAGACATTTTATTTTTTACCTAATTTTATGATCGAACATGTCACACTCAATATCCATAATATATTGGAATGTAACTTAACATAGAATTTCTCTCATTTATTCAAGTTTTTCTAAACAATTTGCCTATATTATTATGCAAATCTAAATCTCTCATCATATGATCTACACATCGCTTTAATTTGGATATATTACATTGATTTGATTTATTTTATTTATATTTTAACATGTATTTACTTCACATTAAAGTAATGTTTTATCTTTCTTTATGGTTAATTAATATAATAATTCGAAGTAAACTTTAATGTGCCCTAATTTAGCAAAATTGGATATCTTTGGAATTGACTTGATGAGTTGTATCCAATAAAATATTCTTTTTGATATTTATTAATGTATTATATTCTAATCAAAATATTCTAAACCTTTAAAGATAATTTGTTTTTGGCTGACTAATCTTTAGTTTAGGAGAAAGATGCTTTGATTTGTAATTGGAATTAATTTTTTAAAATTTGTTAGAATTAAATTAAATAAGAATAAAAAATGTTACATTATTTCTCTTATTGAGTTGCTTATAAAAAAAGAAAGATAAAATCATTTTAAGTTAATAAATTTTAAAAAGAAATATCTATATGATTAATCTAAGGTGTAGAGAATACGAAACCAACTTATACCCTCACTTAGGAAATGATGTAAGAATGTAAAAGAGAAGACAATAAACATTACCTGGTTGTAGATAATTAATTTTTTTTTTTAATTATTATAAATTTGATATTGATAATGACGTTTTTAGATTTATAATAGTCATTTTCTTTTCAATAAAAAAGTGATAATTCAATTTTTTTTAATTTAGAAACATATATATTTTTTTTCAATGATTTAATTAAAAAAACTATTAATAAACATTTTTTTGCTTAGATAAAATCATTGGTGAATATATAGTTCAATGAAATATGAAAGCAAAATAAACAATAAGAAATATGAAGAAGAAGCCTGTCAACAACTACATTAATTTTTGTTGTATCAAAATCAATTTGAATCAATTAAAAGATAAGCTAATCAAAGAGTTGGAGCTTGAGTTTTATAAGAGAAATTGATCATAGTCTATTTTTATTTATCATAAAAACTATATTTATTAAAGAATTTCTAAAGGGTGTAGGTTCATGTCATGAATTAATAAAGTGACGCAATATGTTTTTGTAAATTTTTTTTATAATGATGAAGTTCATTATTTACCCTAATCAATAATCTTAGCCCTATATCTAGTAATTACTTCATTTTCATATAGCTTGTTCTTTAGTACTTATTTAACTCTTTCATTGGTATAATATAAATTGTATAAATTATACCTCACTTTTATTGTGTAAAGGAAGGAGAATGGTCATGGTTTATATAAAATTTAGATTGTTCACATAGTGAGGGGGCTTGTAGTAAAAGAGACCATGAAATATGTTAAAGCACATATATTTCAATTATAATTTCTCTTATCATTTCTTAAATTCATATTTTAAGTTATTATATTTTAATCTAAACACTCTTGTGTTATCATCAATAAAAAAAGTACTATTATTAGGTGACCCTTGTGTTTGATGTGTCAAATCCTAAATATTTAGCATTTTCTTTTAATGGATTTATTTAGTGTGAAAAAGGTTTATGTGTAAAGAACAAGCACTGGACTTCTAAAGTTGATGCACTAGTGATCCTCAAAGTACCTTGAGCATTCAATAAAATTTATGGATTGTAGACATGCACACCAAATTTGATAATATATTCAATTTGTTATAATATAGAATGTTTGATTGTTAATTATCAGGCACATCTCTGATCATCTCACTTTGAAATCTTAACTCAAGTACCAGATCATTCAATTATTTCCTTCATTTAGAGAATGTATATATTTCATTTTTCATTCATCTCTTTGCTCAAATCCTACTTAACCATCCATCAATTTAAGAAAAATATGATTTTACTTTTGAATCATTCTTTTATTTGTTAATTCCTACTTATCCATTTTTCTCAAATTCTATGTTAGTTTGATTGCTAAACCTAAATTAAATAATTTTTAATTTTTTTCATAATTAAAAAACTTATAGCAACATTTTAATCTTGCATCTAAATACAAATCACTTAGGCTGACCAAACCCAAAATGACACTCACAATCCTTTGGTCAGGAACCAATGGGAATGAAATTGGCATGAACGTGATCTCAACCATTGCAACCTGAACTTGGTTGGGTAAGGTATATGATGGACCTACGTAGAAGTTGAATAAAATTTTCATATAAAATAGGTCGGAACCATAGCCAAAACATAATGTGTATGAGCGCACCCAAGCAAAATCCTAAGCACAAGTGGGAGAGCCTGCACTAATTTAGCACATATTTTTCATGCACAAAAGGTATTATAAAGTGTGAACTATTTTTCCCCTAAGGAATATAGGTCTAACGTTTATCTAGCATTAAGCATCTAAAGTGTGACATTACTCACCATTTGATCTTTGATCAAATTTACCTATTCAAACTATTACAAGCACTAGATCTTCGCTTCAAATTGGTTGGCCAAAATCACGTTTGATTTCATTAGATGGTCTTACTTATATTTACCTTTTGAAATATTTTATTCTTAATCTCATGGACTTGATCTCTATAATTTGAATCCTATACTCCATATCAACTACTTCTTTACCTTTAGTGAATGAATTGCCTACATCTTATCTAACTCGATTAGATGGCCCAGATCTATCACTTGATCTAATTGTCCAAAAAACATTTTTTTTAGTGTCTAGTTGGATGGTTAAGATCTCCTTTTAGTGGATCTGATGGCTCTTGTACATCTCATTTAATGGCTAATTAACTAACCCTAAAAAATTCGTTGTATGTAGTCATTTAAAAATGATCTCTAAGCATTTGGAAAATTGTTTTAAGCTGTTTGGTAAAAACTTTTCAAACAACTTTTCCTTAACCTTCTAATGGCTATTACAAAATGTTTTCTATAAGTGCCTAACCATTGTGGATGAAAAAACTACTAAACATGGATAGGATTTTATCATCTCAAAGAAGGTCTGCATCATATTCCATTAGTGTAAATTTCTCTTGGTAGAGACTACAGCATAAGACTATTTGAAACTCCAAATTCTTCCAATTAAGGCTAATTCTTCTAAACTTTCATTTTGTCAATTTTCTTCAAACATTTGACCTCTTTGTGCCTTTCTATATTCATTGACAAACATAAAAGAATTTGTAATGTTTTATTAAAAATTTATTTCTTATTGTATTTTTTTTACATTTCGGTCAGGTGGCTAGACATTTTGGAAAGCCTATGTTTGGTTTGATCTCTTAAAAAAACAAAGTTGGGTTGAGCTCTTAAAAGCCTGATTTATAGTCAAACAAGCAAAAGCTTATAGGTTGGAATTAAACAATAAGAAAAAAAATCTTAAATTGTGATTATTTTAGTAGTGGAGCCTTTCCTATCATTGATTGGTGGTAGTTGTTGGTTCTTGCTTGAATCAGACCACCTAAAAATTTGGTGTACTATTTCGACAATAGTTTACATTATTTTTACACATAAAAATTATAAATTAATATATTAATAAATCAATGTTTATATAAACATAATTTTTTAAAAAATTATTTGAAAATTTTGTACAATTTTAAAATTCATAATTGACTTAATTCTTGTGGGATTCATGCCCTCATTTTAACTTCAGTCTCCATCTAACATTCTTTTAAATACTCTAAAAAATAATAATAAAGAAGTATTAAAAATAATAAAGCTTTTTTAATATTAAATAGATATATATTAAAATTGAAATGAGATAAACTAAATAATTATAATATACGTAATGAAAATAATGCAAAGGACACTCGAGAAGAGACTTAGTGTTAAATTGTAATGAGAAAATCAAGGTGAAGAATTCTAGAAATGAGACAAACTGCATGAAGTTTATTGTGCTTCATAATAATACGAAGATAGAGTCAAACATCCTCAGTCATCAAGTTAAGTAAGAATCAAAACACCTGATAAATCATGCAAAAACCTTAAAAGCTAAAATATTTAGATATATTTCAAAAATATTTAATTTTATAGATCCCAACTAGATTTATCCTAGAACATTTCTTTCATCCCAAAAGAATATTTTTTTGAATTACTAAGAAATACAAAAACAAATAATATTTCATAATTATAAATTAAAATTTTAATCTTATGTGAACATAAATTAAAGTTGATATAACACTAATTAAAGAAACATAATATAGCTAAATCAAGTTGATGCAAAGGTCAGACAAGAGGAGATGAGCAACTCAATAAAATAACCAATTCAAAATAAAACATTTGAAAAAATTAGATAAATTATACATGAAAGTTGTACTTAGAGATAATGAGGGGATCAAGTGTATAATCATTGATTATCAAATGACATGAAAATCAAAATGACTCTCAAACCATGCTAAAGCTTTAGAGAATGAAATATTTAAAAAAATAAATAAATACTTACAATGATTGAGCTCTTAAGATGATTTCAACAACATTTATTTCATCTATAACAGACATCATTTTCAATTAATCTAGATAACAAGAAATAAATAAAAATAAGTTATTGTCATAAACTTAAGTAAGTATATATTAAATCTGAAATGAGTTAAGTTAAAATAAAATAAAATAACCAAATGAAAGTTAACATTTTAAAATATATGATTAATTATACTAGGAAGTTGGACTCTAATTCACTTAAGACATTGATTTTAATATCATCAATTGTGAAATAAGGTATGAATAAAAATATCTCCTAAACCATAGAGAAAATAAAACATTTAAAAAATAGAAAATTAATACTACTTGTTTCTTCTTGGTTAGATATTTTTTGAATTACAATGAAAACTAATAAAGTTAATAATAATAAATAATATTTAATTATTAATTTAATATTAATTAATATGTTGAAGCCAATAGAAGTCACATTAAAGAAATGTAATAAACAAAATAGAAATGATATAAAGTGTAGACAAGAGGAGATTTTAAGTTTTGTAGCACTATAATGAGATCAATATCAAAAAGATGAGAAATGAAATGAATTGTGGGAGCAAGTTTGATTCCAAGTTATTAAGGAAATTCAGCGTAACAACCTGATTGTCAAATTTGGTTTGAATGAAAATATCTCCTAAAAGTTTGTTTTAACTCGATCAAATGTCATTTGGAATTGCTATAAATTTAAATAGTAAATAGGATAAATAAAATTAAATTGTTATTTTAATATTAACTAAATATATTTTAAAAATGAAATAGGATAAATTAAAGTGATAAAATATAACTAAATCAGAGTGATGTAATGGTCACATGAGTGAAACTATAGAGTTACATAATATTATAGTGAAATCAAATTAAAAAAAACATGTACAAATATAATAAACTATGAATGAAAGTCGTTGTCCAAGATACAAAAGAAATTAAGAGTAATATCATCGATTATAAAATCATGTACCTATAAAAATTGTTTTGAAAGTTAAACAGAAACGCTAGAAAATAAAATTTTTAAAAAATATTCAAATGAATATTTAATTGGATAGAGTTCCTTGAGACTAGAAGAATAATTCTTGTTTCATCTCAATTAGACTTCATTTGTAATTACTACAATATACCAAATTTAATAATCATAAAGAATAATAAATTACTATTTTTAAATTAGATGAATTTTTATCAATGCTAAAATTAAATAACCTTAAAAAAATCAAAGCTTTATGAAGGTCACCCATAAGAAGATTTGTTCTTACAGTATAATATAACTAAATAAAACAAAACTTTTGAAGAAATGAGATAAATTATAAAAGAAAGTTATATTCTAAGATACTAGAAAGATCAACTGTAAAATCATTGATCATCGTATCAAGTATGACAAAACATATCCTAATAAATGTGCGAAGTTCCTTGAAAATAAAAAATTAAAAAAAAATGTTGAAATTTCAGTTAACTATATAAAGCTTGTCTAAATGAAGGAAATGATGATCATTTTGCCTTACTCATACCACCTTTAGAGTTATTGCCAATTACCAAAGTAAGCATAAATAATAATAATTTATTATTTTTATATTAAGTAAAAGTACATCAAAGTTGAATGATATAAATTAAATTAATGTAATATAACAAAATGAAAAAAGGAAACGTGCACAAAAGAAGACATTTAGAGTATCATTATAATATTACCAAAAAATTTAAAAAATCAGACAAAAAAATTTGATATGAATAAAAATGTGTTATAAAACTTTCAAAAGCTATGGAAAATAAAATTTTGAAAAATATAAGAAAACAAATTTAGTTGATTAGACATTTATTCAAAATATCATGAAGTAACAAAATAAAGAATGACAAATAATAATCAAGATTAATTTTTTACAAATTAATAATGTTGAAACTAAAATGGTATGTATTGAAGCAATATAACTTAGCCAAAAGATAGTGATGTAAAAAGCACATGATTAGAGATTTAGAGTTACTTAGTAATAAAAAAAAATTAAAGCAAACTATTTGTTAACATGATATAAATTACACAATGGTGTTGCTTTCCTAGATAATGAGGTGATTGGGTACAACATCCTTGATATTGAAAAATGTATTAATTAAAATGTCTTGTAAAGAATACAAAAACCATAGAAAATAATTTTAAAAAATAAAAAAATTTACTTAATTGATAGAGCCAACAAAGACAAGTCCAATAATATTTGTTTCATCTTAATTAGATATCGTTTGAAATTATAGTGAGTACCAAAATAAATCTATATAAAAAATGAATAATAATTTTTAATTTTTAGCTAGCATATATTAATACTGAAATGATATAATTTTTAACTAAGATGAGATAAAATTGAAGAAATTAAATCAACTATATAGGAAAAATGTATTTCAAGATACCAAGAAGATTAGTATAACATTTTTAAAAAATGAGTTAATGTAGTAAAAAATAAATATTTTAAAATATAGAAATAAATATTTCTCTAAATAAAGCTCGTTAACATCTTATTTTTTCTTGTTTATACCTCATCTAAAATTACCACAACATAAAAAATAAATAAGGATAAATAATTATACTTTTTATTTAATTATAAATAAATTTATCAAAAAGTTGAAATAAGAGAAATTGAATAAATATAATATAGCCTATAAAAATGACATAATGGTTAATTAGGATGAGATTTTAAGTTGCATAGTAACATAATGAAACCAAATGAAAATCTTTTAATAAATGAGATAAAGTATTTGTGAATATTGTATTTCAAGGCATTAATATGATCAATTGTAACATTGTAATTAGCAAATATTTACTAAAGCAAGCCAGAACCTCAGAAAATAAAGGATTAAAAAATTTAAAAATGAACATTTAATTGGGTAGAGTAGCTCAGTGAGATAAGTCTATCGATATCTTTTTTCATCTTGATTGGACTTTGATAAGAATAAATAAAACTTTTTAAACAAAATAGGCATAAATAGTAATGAATTATTTTTTGGTATTAAGTAAATATCTATTAAAGCTAGAAATATTGTAAAATAAGGAAAATTAATACAACAAAACAAAGTGATGTAAAGGTGACATAGGAAAGATTAATAGTCCCTTGGTAATATAATCAAAGAAATGGAAAAATGTGAAGAAATGACGCAAATTAAGTGAGAAAGTTGCAGTCTGCGATATTAAGGAGTTTGTGTATTTGTTCATCAATCATTTAATCTATATGCATTACAATATCGTGCAAAGTAAGCAGAAAACCACAAAAACTTATTTAAAAAAGTATAAATTAATATTTAATTTGATGGAGCTCTTCAAAACAAGACTTTGTTTCATCTTGATAAGCCTAGAACATTTATGTAAATATATATTAAAGTAAAAATTAAGTAAATTTAACAAACAAGATAAATTTTAGGGGACAATTGGATTGCATTATAATAAGAAGATTGAGCAATCAAATTAGTTATTTGACTTTCAAAACATGCCAAAACTAAAGATAAGAAAATATTTAAAATTATAAAAATGAATTTTTAATTTGTTAGAACTTGTAATGAGACAAAAAAACTTATGTTTCTTTTCTATTAAGCCTAATTTTTAATTAATATAAATTATAAGAGAAAATAAGCAAAAATAGTAATAAATTATGATTTCAATTTTAAGTATGTATAATTTAAAGATGTAATGAATTAAATTAAAGCAATGTAATCTAACAGAAAAAGTCATATAAGGCTAATAGGAGAGGTGATTTAAAGTTAAATACTAATTTGATTACATCAATGATAAAAATGTAAAGAAATAAGAAAAATTATAATAAAAAAGTAAAAATTTCCCAAATACTAAGAAAATTGAGTGTGATATCTTCCTTTATCAACATAATGTATCTGTTGAAATTACCAACAAAGTGTTTTAAACTATAAAAAATAAATATTTTAAATTATAAAAACAAATATTTAATTTGAGGGAGCTTTCCTAAGACAACCCAAATGGAATTTTTTTTCATCTCAATTTAATCTTTTAGAATTCAAATGATTTACAAAAGTATACACATCTAAATAATAATACATTATTATTTACTATTAAGTAAATATATATTAAAGCTAAAATGAGATAAATTAAACACATGTAATATAACATTAGCTTTGCATTATAAATGTGACATAAGAGGAAAGTTAGTGTTTTATTGTAATATAACAAAATTGAAGCAAAAATTTTAAACAAATTTTATAAATTGTTAAGGAAATATGCATTTTAATATACTAGGGTAATCAAGTGTAACATCCTTGATCACCAAATCATGTATAAATCAAATCATCTTATAAAGAGTGTCGAAACTATAGAAAATAAAATATTTTAGAACATCTAGAAATGTACTTTTATTGGATAGAGCTTGTTGAGATAAGTCTAACAATTTTTGTTTCTTCATTTGGAATTACCATAAATTACTATATTAAATAAGAATAAATAATAATAAAATAATGATTTCAATATTATGTAAATATATATTTAAATTAAAAGATGATAAACTAAAGTAATGTAATATAATTAAATACAAGTGATGTAATAGTCATATGAGGTTACTTTAGGACTAAAATATTAATGTGGCATAATCAAAGCAAAAAAATGTGAAGAAATGAGATAAATTATTGTTGAAATTTTTACTTAAGAGATTGTAAGGAAAGTGATTTGTGTCATCCTCAATTGTTAAATTAGATACAAAAAAATCTCTCATAAAAGTTTCCTAAACTGATGAAAATAAATTATTTAAAATATCAAATGAAATATTTAATCAAACTATGTTCATCGAGATGGGTCTAATGTTGTTTGATTCATCTAAATGACAACTCATCTGAAAACAGATAAATTGAAGGATATTATATAACAAAATCAACTTGATGTAAGTTTTAATGAGAGGAGATTTAGATTACATAGTAGTACAATGAAATAAAAAAATGAAAACTAAGATAAATATTATATAAAAGAATTTTTTTCAAAATCATGTTTATCTACCCTTATCATCAATTATTGTACAAATTGAAATACCTTATAAAGCATGTCAAAACACTTAGAAGCATTTGAAAAGATGTTAAAATACCTTGGGTTTATTGCAAATCAAGACATTGAGGAGATAGAGTGTAACAACCTTGACTATCAAATAAGGTTAAAATCAAACTACCTCAAAAATATTCTAAAATCCTATAAAATAAAAAATTGAAAAATTATTAAAAAAACATTGAGTTGGAGAGAGCCTAATAGGACAAGTCCAACAATGTTTCTTTCGTCTCGATCATATCTCGTTTAGAATTACTATGAATTGCCAAAGTAAATTGAAATAAATAATAATTTATTATTATTTTAAAGCAAACAAAATATATATTAAAGTTGAAAAAGGACAAATTAAACTAATTTAATAAAACTAAATCAAAGAAACCTAAAGGTCACATAATCAAAGATTTTGAATTACGTAACATTTTAACCAAATTGATATTAAATGTTTTATGAAATGAGATAAATTTTTTAAGAAATGAAAATGCCTTTAAAACCACTTGAAAATGCTAGAATATAAAATAATTCAAATAATTAAAATAAATATTTAATTTTATAGAGTTCATTGAGATATAAAATAATATTCACATAGTAACACAACCAATTCAAAGTAACATATTTGAAAATATTAGATAATAGCATGGTTAAGTTATAATCCAAGTCACTAAATAGATAGAGTGTAACATCATCAACTATCAAATCAAGTTCAAAGAGAAATGTTTTATAAAACATTAAAAAATTTTAGAAAATAAAATTTTTTGAAATATCAAAATGAATATTTAATTAGAGAGAAATTAATAAGATTAGTATAGTAATGTTCATTTCATCTCAATCATATCTCAATTAGAATTACTAAGAACTACCAAAATTAACCATAACTAATAATCTATAACTATTTTAAAATTAAATAAATGTATATTACAGTTTAAATGAGGTAAATTGAAGCAATGTAGTAAAATGAATCAAAGAGATATAAAGGTCCTAAAAAAGAGGATTTTTAGTTACACAGTAATATAAAAAAATCGATACAAAGAATTTGAAGAATGAGATAAATTTTATGGGAGAGTTGCATTCCTCGATACTAAGATGATTGAGTGTAATATGCATAATCATTAAATCAGTGCAATTAGAAATGTCTTATAGAAAATACCCAATCCCCAGAAAATAAAAATGTTTACAAATAAAAATGAAAATTAAATCCATGTAACTCATCGAGATTAGTGCAGTGACATTTGTTTCACCACAATTAGATGTCATTTGGAATTAAAGTGAATAATTTATTTAAGGATAAGTAAATGACAACAAATTATTATTTTATTAACAAGGAAATATATATTAAAATTGAAATAGGATATAAAGAAGTAATGTAAGCAAATCAAAGCAAAATAATTACTATTTTATTATAACCTAACCAAATAAATGTAAATGTCACATGAAATGATATTTGAAGTTACATAGTAATATAACAAAAACAAAGCAAAAAATTGAAGAAGTACGATAAATTGTATTAAAAAGTTGGATGCCAAAATAGTAAGTAGAATGAGTGTAAAATCCTTGAATGTCAAATCACGTACAAATAAATATGTCTTGCATAGCATATTTACTCTATAGAAAATTAAATAATTAAAAATTAGAAATGAATATTTAATTTAGTAGAACATATCAAAATGAGTTAAATTACATTTGTTTCATCTGAGTCAAACTTAGTTTGGAATTATTAAGCAAAAGTAAAAAATTTTGAATAAAAAAAATTATTATTTTAAAATTACATAAACGTATAATAAAGCTAAACTTAGTGAAATTAGAAAAATATAATATAACCAAATCAATGTAATGTAAAGATCACAAGTGAGGAGAATTTCTGTTTCATTATAGTATAACTAAATGAACGTGAAAAGTTTGTAAAATGGAGATGAATTATGTAGAAAGGTTGCATTCCAAAATTCTAAAATGATCAAAGGTAACATGGTCAATCATTAAATAATGTAAGAACTAAAATATTTTATAAATCCTAAAAAATTTTAAAAATTTGAATATTTCAAATATAAAAATAATTAATTTCATAAAACCTATTAAGACTAGTCCAAAGACATTTATTTTCACACAATCACAACTCATTTGGAGCAACAATTAATTATCAAAGTAAATAAACTTAATTGGTAATAGAATATTATTTAAATATTAGGTGAATTGATATTAAAGATGAAATAAGATAAATTGAAATAATTTAATCTAACTAAATAAAAGCAATGCAAGGGTTAGACTAGAAAAAAATTTTAGTGTAACATCCTCGATCATCAAATCAGGTAAGAATTAGAATACCTTTTAAAGTGTGAAAACTCGATAGAAAATAAAATATTTAAAGTTATAAAAAAAAAGAACATTTAAGTTAAAAGGGCTCATTGAGAACATTCATATAAGGTTTGTTTTCTTTATATCGATCCTTATTTGGAATATAAAGGGTCATTGTAATATTCAAAAAAAATTTAATTAATTGAAATGAGATTAATTGAAAAAATACATTACAACAAAATAGAAGTGAAAAAATTGGGTAAATGAGATAAATTTTATAAAAAGTTTTATTCAAAGATATAAGGATATTGAGTGTAATATCATGGATTATCAAATAAGGAAAATCACAATATCCCATAATGAATGCCAAAAGAATAGAAAATAATTTATTTAATTATTTATATCACATTCAGATAAGTCTAACGTTATTTGTTATGCCTAAATTAAACATTGTTATAAATTACAAAGAATTGCCTATGTAAATAATCGTAAATATTATTAAAATATTACTCCAATTTTAGCTAAATATATATTAAAGTTGAAATGATAAATTGAAGTAATATTACATTATCAAATCAAAGAAAGCTAGGGGTCACAAAAAATGAGATTTAGAGTTACATGCAAAAATAACAATCTTAAAGCAAGAAATTTCAAGAAGATAAATTATTTTGAAAAACCTTATCCAAGGAACAAAAGGAAATATTGTAACACTTTTGATCATTCAATAAATTATCAATCAAAATGTTTTGTAAATTTTTCCAAAAATTTAAAAATTATGATATTTAAAAATGCATAAATGAATAATTAATAGGATAAAACTTGTTAACATGATCCAAAGACTCTTATTTTATCTTGATTAAGCCTTATGTGAAATCACTGTAAATTATAAAAGAAGAAAAGCATATAATAAAACATTTCAATAATAGGTAAATATATATTAAAGAAGAAAGGAGATAAATTTGATTAACATAATCTAACAAAATAAACATTATATAACGATCAAATGAAAGAAGAGTAATTTTTGCAAAAAAGTACAACCAAAACGAAGAAAAAGTTGAAGAAATAAGATAATTGAATTGGAAAATTGCACTCCAATATGCCAAGGTGATATAGTTTAACTTCCTTGAATGTCAAATTAGTAACAAATAAAAAAAGTCCCATAAAACTTAGCATAATTCTATAAAAAAATATTTTAAAATATAAAAGTGAGTACTTAATTTGATAGAGCCTAAAAAGATGAGTCTAACAAAGTTTTTTTAATTTTGATTATACCTCATTTAGAATTGCTATGAATCTTGAAAATAAGTAACAATAAATAATAATCTATAATTAGTTTAATATAAAAAGTACATATTTTAAAAACAAATCTAAACAATGTAAATATTACTTGATTGAAGATTTTGACCTATGTAATAATATAACCAAATTAATGCGAATGATTTACAAGAATAAGAAAAATTTTATGAGAAAGTTGCATTTGTTGATACTGAGTATATCAAATGTAATGTACTTGATCATCAACTAAGGTATGAATCAAGATGTCTCATTAATTAAGGAAAAAGATTATATGGAAAAAATATTTTAAAAAAAATATTTAATTGGATGGTGCACATCAATAAGAGTATAACGATATTTATTTTTCTCAATTAGATATTGATTGGAAACACTGCCATTAACCTAAGCAAACAAGCATAATTAATAATAAATTATTATTCTATTATTAAGTAAACATATATTAATGTTGAAGTATGATTAATTAAGGAAATGTAATCCATCTAAATTAGGTTAAGATAATGGGCACACAAAGGGAGATGTCAAGTTACACAATAACAATCTGCAATAAAGAAAAAAAAAATTGAAAGAAAAAGGTAAACTATTTGGAAAACTTGCATTCAAAAAACCCAACAAGATAATGTAGCATCTTTGAACGTCAAATAAGATATAGAAGAAACTATTTTGTATAGTGTGCCAAAACACAAAGTATTAAAATATTTAAAAATACATAAATGAATATTTAATTATATAAATCTTATCAAGATGAGTTCAGTAATGTTTGTTTTATCTAAATTGGATCTTGTTTTGAACCACCATAAATTATAAAAGAGGAAAAAGAATAAATTATTATAATAAAACATTTCATTAATTTGTAAACATATACTAAAGCAAAAGTGAGTAGAATTAAATCAATGTAATCTACCTAATTCAAAATGTAATTGATCCTATGAAAGTAGATTTATGGTTACACACTAATATAACACATGCAAAACAAAAGATTTGAAAAAAATAAGATAATTGAGTTCTAAGATTCCAAAGAGATAGAGCATAAACTCACTGTCAAACCAAGAATATAAAGGTGAGTATTTAATTAGTGGGTTCAAAGTGATGATTTTAACAAATTTTATTTTAATATTAAAAGTATATAATAATAAATAATATTTAGTTATTATTTTAATATTAAATAAATTTTTATTAAATCTAAAATATGATAAATAAAAGAAGTAAAAAAAATTTAATTTTAATATTTCAAATGCCATATGATAGGAGACATCATGTAACGTAATAATATAGT
Organism: Vanilla planifolia; assembly: GCA_023846275.1. Classification (NCBI taxonomy): domain Eukaryota; kingdom Viridiplantae; phylum Streptophyta; class Magnoliopsida; order Asparagales; family Orchidaceae; genus Vanilla; species Vanilla planifolia. The sequence goes on from CM043870.1 coordinate 18,674,627, forward strand.
AGATCAATGTGAAGAATTGTAGAAATGAAATAAATTTCATGGGAAACTTGCGTCCATGTTCCTAAGCACATCGATTGTGACATACTCAACCATCAAATAAAGTATGAATCAAAATGCCTCATGAAGCTCAAAAAAACCTTAGAAGAAAAAAATATTTAAAAATAAAAAATGATTAACTAACTGGATAAAGCTCATATGAGTACACAGACATTTTTTCTCAATTGAGTGGTATTTCGAATTTACTATGGATAACATTAGTAAATAAAAATAAATGATAATAATTTATTATTTTATTATTATGTAAATATATTTTAATGCTAAAATAAGATAAATTGAGAAAATGTAACAAAACAAAAGTAATAAATAATTATTATTTTAAGACATCCAATTCAAAAAGGATTGCTACAAACATGGTCACAAAATAAGTTAAGAATTGAAATATCTCATAAGTGTGTGAAATCCATAGAAACTAAAATAACTAAAACTATAAAGAATATTAAGTTGCATAGGCAACAAATTACTTTTATTAAAATGATGTAAAAGTCACATAAGCTATGGATTAGGGAATCATAAAAAATAACCAAGTAAAAGTAAAAATTAAAGTAAATGAGATAAATTATTTAGGAAATCTCTATTTGAAAATACTAAAGAGAACAATTGCAACATCCTCAATCATCAAATTAGGTAAAAATCAAAATTGTCTTACAAAATATGTAAAAACCCAAGAAAATAAAATATTTGATAATATAGAAATTAATATTTAAATGGATAGAGCTCATTAAGATTAGTCTAAAATATTTATTTTTTCTAGGTAAGACATTATTTGAAGTTAATGTGAATTAACAAAGTACATATTCTTAAATAATAATAAATTATGATTTTAATATTAAGTTTTTTGAAATATTACTAGATAAATTGAAGTAGTAAATTATAAGAAAAATAAAGTGATGTAAAGATCACAAGAGTGGATATTTAGTGTTTCATAATAATATAACCAAATAAAAAAATATTTTAAGAAATGAGATAAATTTTGTGGGAAAGTACCATTCAAAAATGGAAGAAATTCTATTATAGCATCCTTGATCATCAAATCTATTACAAATTGAAATAGCTCAAAAGTGGCCAAAGTCCTTGAAAAAAATATTTAAAAATTTGGAAATGAAAATTTAATTGGATAAACATGTTTGGGATGAGTTCAATAATGTTTGTTTTCACTCTATCAAACCTCATTTTAAATTTTTGCAAATTGCCACAATGAAGAAGCATAAATGAAAACAAATTATTCTTTTAATATATTTCAATTCTCAAATAACATAAATTGAAGAAATGCAATATAAAAAAATCCATTAAATTGAAATATCACATGAGAGGAGATTTAGATTTACTTAGTAATACATAAAAAAGAAAGTAAAAAATATGAAGAAATGATATTAAATGTATAAGAAAGTTGCATTCTAAGATACTAGGGGGATCAAATATAGCATCCTTCATAATCAAATCAAATATTAATCAAAATATTTTAAAAAAAATTCAAAAATCAAAGAAAATTGAAAATTTTAAAAATATAAAAAAATTATTCAATTTAATATAGTAGATTAAGTCTAGTTCAATGACATTTCTTTCAACATCATTAGACCTCATTCTAAATTTTTATGAATTATAAAGTTAATTAAGAATAAATAATAAATAAATATTATTTTAATATAAGTAAATATGTATTAAAGTTGATATGAGAAAATCAAAAGAATACAATCTAGCCAAATAAATTGACATAAAGGTTATACAAGGGGAGAATTTGAGTTTCCTTGTAATATAACCTAATAAATGAAAAGTTTTTAAAAATTATGATAAATTGTGTGGGAAAATTTACATTACAAAATATTGAGGATATTGTGTGCAATATTCTTGATTTTCAACTTAGCTAAGAATTAAACTCCCCCATAAAGTGTGTAAAACTTGCAAAATAAAAATTTAATAATTATTAAAAAATATTATACAAGATGGAGCATATCAAAATGTGTTTAACAAGTTTTGCTTTATCTCAGTCAAACCTTTTTTAGAATTACTATAAGATACAAACTTAAATAAGTATAAGTAGTAATTAATTATTATCTTAATATTTATTAAATGTATAATATGTTTAAAATGAGATAAAATAAAGAAATTTAATAGAGCCAAATGAAAGAAATGTAATGTCAAATGGGAGGAAAACTAAAGTTTTATTATAAAATATAAAAAATCAAAGAAAAAAGGTTTTGTAAATAAGATAAATTATATAATAATATTGTAATAAAAGATACTAAGGAGAACTAATGTAATATCAAGGATCATCATAAAAATTAAAGCTCAAAATATCTCATAAAGTGCGAAGATACTAGAAAGTGAAATACATGAAAATATACCAACAAATACTTGCTTGGATATAGCTTGTGAAGATGACTATAATGACATTTGTTGCATTATGATCACTCATCTTTTTGAGTACTTGGAATTTCTAAATTACATAAACAATAATATGAAGTGATGTAGTCCAACCAAATCAAAATGTTGTAGAGGCCACATGAAAGGAGATTTGGAGTTAGTTTCTAACATAATAAAATCAAAGAAAAAAATTTAAAGCAAATGCATGAATTGTATATGAAAGTTGCATTAAAAGAACCTAATGAGAAAGAGTATAGTGTCCTTAGTCATCAAATTAGGAATGAATCAAAATTTTTCATAAAGCATGCCAAAATTATTAGAAAGGTATTTAAGAATAGTAAAACAAATCTTTAGTTAGATTGATATCATTTAGACTATTCTAAAGACATTTGTTTTGTCTTGATCAAACTACATTTGGAATTACTATAAATTATGAAAAAAGATTAAACATTTATAAACTAACATTAGATAATTAAGTAAATACATATATTAAAGCTGAAATAAGATACACTAAACTGATTTAATTTAACTTAATCAAAGCAATGTTGTTGTCATACGACAAAAGATTTAGATTTATAAGGTATATAACCCAATCAAAGCCAAAAAATTGTAGAAATAAGATAAGTTACATAAGAGTGTTGCATTTAATGATAATAAGGCGATTGAATATAACATTATCCATCAAGTTAGATTGGAAAAAAGTGTCATGCAAATAATGTTAAACCATTTAAATTAAAAATATTTTAAAAAATAGTAATTAGTATTTAATACGATGGAGCTCGTCGATATGTGTCCAAACTTGACTAATTTATCTTGAACAAACCATGCTTTGGATTGGTACAAATTATGAAAATAATAAGAATAAATAACAATTATAATTATTTTAATATTCAATTATATATATTAAAGCTAAAGTAATAATAATTGAAGCAATGCAAAAAATAATAAAGTTGATATAAAGGCCACAAGAGAGGAGATGTAGAGTTACATAATGATAACCAATTTAAAGCAAAAAAATATGAAAAAGTGATATACATTCTATAAGAAAGTCATATTCTAAGATACTAAAAAGATTGATGGTAGCATTATCGATCTTGAAATATGATGTGAATTAAAATATTTCATAAATCATGCCAAAATCTTAAAAAATAAAACATTGAAAAAAATAAAATATTTCAAAAAAAATTTAAGAATAAAATATTTTTTAAAAAATAAAAATAAAAATAAAATATTTTAAAAAATAGAAAACATATATTTAATTAGAAAGCTCGTTAAAATGAGTAGAACGACATTTCTTTTGACTTTATTAGATCTCCTTTAGAATTACTACGAACTAAAATGATAAATAGCAATTAATAATAACAAATATTATTTCAATACTAAGCAAGTATATATAAAAGCTAAAATTTAATAAAATGGAAAAAATAATATAACCAAATGAAATTAAAAATTTTAAAGAAATGAGATCAATTGTACGAGAATGATATATTCTAAGATACCATGAATATAGAGTGTAACATTCTCCAACTCAAGTAAGGAACGAATAAAACTTTTTTGTTAAACATGCTAAGACTTAATAAAATAAAAATATTTAAAAAAATTATAATTTTATTGCATAAAGCTTATTGAGACAAGTCCAACAACAATTATCTCTCTTTAATTAGACTTTATTGGAATTGCTATGAAATAATTAATTAATTAACCATGAATAGTAAAACATTATTATTCTAATAAAAACTAAAAGTAAGTAAAAGTTTATATGACAAATTCAAGAAATTCATCAAAACAAAAGAAAAATGTTATAAAAGTCACACGAGTAGAGAATTTGAGTCACATAGTAAAATAGTGAATCTACACAAAGAACTTAAATAAATGGGATGAATTATATAAGAAAGTTATATTTCACTTCAGTAAGGAGATCTAATGTAATCCATTATCATCAAATCAATTATGAATCAAAATATCTTAGAAAAAATGTTGAAACCCACAAAAATAAAATATTTTAAAATTTAAAAATAAATATTTAATCTAATAAAGCTCATTGAGATGAGTGAAGGATGCTTGTTTCATCTCTATTAGACCTTATTAGAATTAATAATAATTTCCAATGTAAAGTAACATAAATACAAATAAATTATTATTTAAATTTAAGAAAGTATATATTAAGTCTAAAATGTTAAAAATTAGAGCAATGCAATATAACCAAATCAAAGCAAAATAATTCATGAATTGAGATAAATTGTGTAGGGATGTGGCATTCTAAGATACTAAAGAGATCAAGTGTAATATCATGAATTTATTTTTATTGCACGAATCCATATGTCTCACAAAGAAAGCTAGTACCCTAGAAAATAATTTATATAAAAATATAGAAATGAGTATTTAATTGGATAGGACTTTTTTAGATAAGTTCAAAGTACATTTTTTCTTGATAAGACCTACTTTTGAATTAATACCAAAGAAAATAACTATAAAAATAATAAATTATTATATATTATTCAATAAATATATTTTAAAGTTGAGAAATTGAATATATTGAAGAAATATAATAAAACCAAATCAAAGTGATGTAGGACACAAGAGAGAATATTTATAGTTACATGCTAATATAATCGAATCAAAGCAAAGATTTAATTGTATAAAGCTTTAGATGAGTCCAACAACTCTTGTTTGGTCTTGATCAAAGATTATTGTGAATTATTGTTAATTAGAAAAGTTAATAAGCACAATTATTGATAGATTATAATTTTAGTAACTAGCAAATTTTTGTTAAACAAATAATGAGATAAATGGAAGGAATGTTACCTAGCAAAATCAAAGCAATGTAGAGGTTACAAGAATGAAATTTTGAAGTTATACAATAACATAATGAAATCAAAACAAGTAATTTGCAAAGTGTTCCAAAATTCTAAAATATAAAATATTTGAAAATAAATAATTGACTATTTAAATTTATAGAATTGATCAAGAACTATCGAGCAACATCTTTTTTCAACTCGATCACACTTCATTTTGGATTACCATGAACTACCAAAATAGACAAAAATAAATAATAATGAATGATCCTTTTAATGTTAACAAAATATATATCAAACTTTAAAATACATAATTTGAAGCTATGTAGTACAACAAAACAAAAGTCATGTAAAGTGATACGGAAGGTGATTTATATTTAAGTAGTAATTTCAAAACATAAATATTTAGATCAAGTAAGATTTAAATTGTTTTATCATCATATAAGATACAAATTGAACATTTTCGAAAAACAATACCAAAATATGAGAAAATAAATATTTAGAAATAAAAAATGTCATCGAGAAGAGTCCAACAATATTTGTTTCATCTTGATAAAAACTTATTTGGAATTAGAATCATTAACCAAAGCAATGAAGTAATATTAATAATAAATTTTATTTCATTACTAAGCAAAAATACAATTAAGCTAAAATAAGATAAATTGAGGTAGTATAATAAAAAAAATAAAAGCAATACGAAGGTCATACAAGACGTGAATTAGAGTTTCATAATAAATGATAAAATAAAACAAACAAATTTTAACAAATGAGATAAAATCTAAAAAATGATATTATTTTAAAATTAAATAAATATATATTAAAGTTGAAATAAAATAAATTAAAGCAATATTATATAAAATATCAAAGTAAAAAATTTGAAAAAAGAGATGAATTGTATGACAAATATGCTTTGGGGACAATAATGAGATCGTGTGTAACATCCTTGATCATTAGATCTATTATTATTTGACATTTCTCATAAAGTATTGCAAAATTCTTGAAAAAACTTTAAAATATAGAAATGAATATTTATTTTGATAAAATACTTCAAGATTAATCCAATGATGATTGTTTCATGACCTTATTTTAAATTTAAGAAAACATTTGAAGTAAATAATCATAAAAAAATTATTTCAAAATTAACTAAATATATGTTGATGGTAAAGGTAATATAAACATATCAAATAGATGAAAACGCCACATGAAAGAAGATATAGAGTTACATAGTAATCAAAGTAACAATTTGGAGAACTGAAATAAAATATATAAGAATTTTGAATAACAAGATACTAATCAGAATGTGCGTAACATTCTTCATAGTAAAATTAGGTATAAATCAAATATTTAAAATTAATAAGAATTTCCAAAGTGAGTAAGCTTAACCACTAAAACTTTACTACTTTTTTAAGTTAATATATACAAAAATTAAATAAGATAAATTGAATTAACATAATCTAATATAATAAAAGTGAGGTAAAGGTCACATGAAAGGAGATTAAGAGTAACATACTATCATAACAAAATCAATGAGTAATTGTTGAAGGAAAGAGGTAAACTACATAGAAAAGTTGCATTAAAAAAACCTATCGTAATCGAGTGTAACATCTGTGATCATAAAAACTTCTACGAATAGAAAATTCTTGTCAAGCATGCTAAAACTCAAAAAATAATATCTAAAAATTACAAAAATAAATATTTAATAAATAGATCTTGTCTGGTCTAGTTTAATGCATTTTTTTTGACTCCATTGAACCCCGTTTAGAATTACTAAAACTTTTCAATAATAATACATAAATATTTTAATATTAGTAAAATATATATTTAAATTGACATGAGATAAATAGAATCAATATAATCTATCCAAATAAAGGCAATATAACGATCACATAAATAGGCCATCAAATCGTGCACATATAAAAAATTACTTGTAAAATATGCAACACTTTTAGAAAAAATATTTAAAAAATATTGAATTGGATAAAGTTTGGTTGGATAAGCAAGAACAAATATTAATAAATTATTATTTCCATTTTTTAAGCATATGTCATATATAAAATAAAATAAATTTAAACATTGTAATCTAACTAAATTAAAGTGAAGGAGACATATGTGAAAAGAGACCTAAAGTTACTAACATAACAAAAGTAAAGCATAACATTTCAACAAAGAGATTAATTGTATAGTTGCATTAAAAGAACCTAAGGAGATCAAGTGTAACTTTCTCAATCGTTAAATAAGAGATCAGTTAAAATATTTTGCAAGCCATAAAAACTCTTGCAAATGCATAAAAACAATGAAATAAATATTTAATTAGATAGATTTTATTTAGATGAGTCTAAAGATAATTTTTTCCTATTGATCAAACTACTTTCAAAATTGCTGCGAAATATAAAATAAAATACTTAAGGAATAAAAAATATATATTTTAATATTTAATATATATTTATATATTAATATTGAAATAAGACAAATTAAATCAGTATAATATAACCTAATCAAAGTAATATGACTAAAGAAAATTGAAATATTTATAAAAATGAGATAAATTGTTGCAACATTTTGTAATTCAACAAAACACGAGTATAAAATTCTTGATCATTAAATAAAAAAATGAAAAAAACTTTCAAAGAATACAAAAAAATTAAAAATTGAAGTCCTTAAAAAACATAAAAATTAATATTTAATTTGATAGAGCTTATTAAGATGAATCCAAAGACATTTGTTTCGTCCTAAATGGATATCATTTGGAATTTCTAAAATATTATAAAATTAAATAAGCTTAAATAATAAAAACTTATCATTTGAAGAAATGAGATCTACTATATGCAAATGGTACATTTCAAGATAATAAGGAGATCGAGTTTTATATCCTATACCATCAAATAAAATAAAAATATAACTCTTTGTAAAGCATAAATAATCTCAAGGAAATATAATATTTAAAAATATTAAACATAAATAACTACATATAGCTCACAAAGGTCAATTCTAAGAATTTTATTTTCTTTTTGATCAAACATCATTTAGAATTACTAAAAATACCAATTTAATTAACCTTAAATAATAATATATTATTATTTTAATATTAAATAAATATCTATGAAAGCAAACGTGACATAAATTAAGGAAATGTAATATAACCAAATCAAAATGTGGTAAGATCATGTAGGAGGAGATTTAAAGTTATAGTTTAATATAATGAAAACAATGGAAAAAATTAGACCAAATTGGATAAATTATATGGAGAAGTTCAATTCTAAGATGCTGAAGAGATCAAGTGTGGCATCGTTGTCATCAAATCAGGTTTTAATTAAAATGTTCTTTTAATATTAAAGAATAAAATATTTAAAATTATAAATTGAATGTTTTACTTAATATAGCTCATTTAGATGAGTCTAATGACGTTTGAATTTTCTCGATCAGACTTTGTTTCAAATTATTAAGAATTTTAAAATTAAATATGCCTAAATAATAATAAATTATTGATTTAGTATTAAGTAAAAATATATTAAAGCTAAAATATGATAAGAAGAAGCAATTTACTATAACCAAATGAAAGTGACGTAGAGGTCACAATAGGTCACCATAGTAGAGACTTAAAGTTACATATTAATAAAATCAAATCAAAGGAAAAAAAGTTTAAGAAAGGAAATAATTGGTATAGAAAAATTGCACTACAAGATACTAAAGAGACGAAGTTCAACATCATTGATCATCAACTAATTTATAGAGATAAATGTACCACAAATCAAAGAAAAAGCATAAAAAATGAAATACTTAAAAAAATATTTAATTAGATAGGGTTATTCGTGAGTATTCAAATGACATTTGTTTTGTCTTAATCAAACCTTATTTAGTATTAATGAGAAATATTAATTAAGTAGTCCTAAAAATAATAAAATATTATTTTAAAATTAAAAATATACATACTAAAGAAAAAAATTACATAAATTAAAAAATGAAATAAAACAAAATCTAAGTGATGTATATGTCACATCTGTGAATATTTGAGTTACATAGTAATATAAGTAAATTAAAGAGAAACATTTTAGAGATAAGATACTTTATTTGGGAAAATCACTTTCCAAGGTACTAAACTATACAATTAAAATCAAGAAAATGATTACACAAATTAAACTTAGGGTTACAAGCTAAGATAATTAAATCAAAGCAAAAAATTTGTAAAAAAAGATACAAATTATACTAGAATGTTACATTATTTGATTCTAAAGAGAACAAGTGGAATATTCTCGATCATCAAATGAGATATAAATGAAAACTTTTTGTAAAATATTGCAAAACTTTTGAAAATTAAATTTTTAAAAAAATAAAAAAGAATATTTAAAAGAAAAGAGCTTATCAAAACATGTACAATTACACTTGTTTCAACTCGATCTGACCTCCCTTTGAGTTAATGCAAATTATAAAAACAAATAAGCTTAAATGATAACAAATTATTATTTTTATATTATGTCAAAATATATATGAATAAAAATATAGATTAAATAAATCATTGCAAAATAACCAAAACAAAGCCACGTAAAGGTGAGAAGCGTGGTGATTTAGAGTCAAATTGTAATTTTACTACACAAATGTGAAAATGTTTAACAAATTAGATAAATTGTTATGAAAAGTAAAATTCAAAGATACAATGGAGATCAAGTAGAACATATTTTATTGTCAAATAAGGTATGAATTGATATTGCTCATAAAGCAAGCAAAAAGTTTAAGAAAACATTTGAAAAATATTTCATTAAGAAAAGCCCATTGAGACAGCTCTATGGTCATTTGTTTCATCTCAATTGAACCTTTTTCAGAATTGCAACAAATTACCAAATTAACAAGAATACGTAATCATAAATTATTATTTTATTTTGATGTAAATAAATATTAACATGAATTGAGATAAATTGAAACAATGTAATATAACAAAATGAATGCGATATAAAGGTCATAATGAAAGAGTGAGATTTTAACAAAGAGGAATGATTATATAAGAAAGTTAAATTACAAGATGCTAAGAAGGAAAAGTGTAATATCCTTATCACCAAATTATGCGTGAATGAAAAATTCTTGTAAAGCATGCTAAAACTATAAAAAATAAAATATTGTAAAACTTTAAAATGAATTTTTATTAGATGGATCATATTGAGATGAGTCCAATGATGTCTTTATCCTCTCAATAAGACAACATATAGTGAACTAAAAAATAGAAAAGCAAAAGTAATTAAAAATATGTTATTAATAGTAAGTAAATATTTAGTAAAGTTGGCATAAGATAAATTAATGTAATATAAAATAAAAAATCAAAGTGATGGAAACATTTAATATGAGGAAATTTAGATTAGTTAATAATATCTCCAAATAAATGCAAAACATTTGAAAAATAAGATAGACTATATGTGAAAGTCATTTTTAAAGACAATAAAGAGATTGCATTGAATGTCCTTAATAATCAAAACTTGTAAGAATCGAAACATCTCATAAAATATGCCAAAACTCTTCAAAAAAAATAACCTAAAAATTACAAGGCAAATATTTATATAGATAGAACTTGTCAAGACAAGGCCAATAATAATTATTTTGTGTTAACTAGATCTCATTTGGAATTACAACACATTAATAATTTACTATTATTTACGTTAATTAACTTTATTAATTCATAGAAATTGTAAACAAGGTCCAATCAAGACAACACAACGTCATTGGACTTGACTCAATAGGCTCCCTCAAATACAATACCTATTTCAATGTTTTGAAAACATTTTTTAGGCTTTTAACTAGGTTTTTAATGAATTTTTTTTTTTTGCAATTGTTGACCATTGAGGAGGTTACCCTTGCTCTTCATACTATCTTAGAATGCAATTTTCTAACACCATTTATCTCATTTTTTAAATTTTTTTATTTGAATTTGTTATAGATTATATAATTCTTAATATACCCTTATGTGACATTTACGTCACATTGATTTGATCATGTTACATTACTTTGATTTATCTTTTTTCACCTTTAATATGTATTTACAAAATATTAAAAATATTTATTTTATTATCATTTTTTTAATTAATGTTTTGTAAATCTTAATAATAATGGATGAGATCTAATCAAGATAAAAAACATTATTACACTCATCTTGATTGGCTTAATTTAATTAATTTTTTAAGACATTATTTTCTTAGGCTTTAACCACTATATATGATATTTTGATTCATACATAACTTGGTGATTGAGAAAGTTTCACTCAATCTCTTTAGTTTCTCAAAGTGAAAATTTCTCACATAATTAATCTTATTTCTTCAAATTTTGTCTTCAATTTGGTTATGTTGCTATGAAACTCTAATTCCTCCCTCATATAAACTTTACATCACTTCGATTTTCTCATGTTATATTGGCTTTATTTAACTCATTTCACCCATATAATTATTTTAAATATAATTAAAAATAATAATTTATTATTTTAATTTGCTAATTCATTAAAATTCAAATTTAGGCTTGATCAACTCAAAACAATTTTATATGGAGCTATTTTTACAAACTCTATCAGATTAAATATTTATTTTTGTATTATTAAATATTACATTTTCTAGAGATTTTGCATATTTGTTGAGGCATGTTTATTTTGACCTTAATTATAGGTTCATAATTTTATGTTCTTTTTCTTAGTATCTTGGATGCAATTTCATTTTAAAATTTATCTGATTTTACTTCAAATTATCTTTTTTATACTCAAATGTATTTTTGCATGTTTTTTTCATACTTTGTGTAGGAGTTTTATTTTGCTTGTTTTGATGATCAAAGTTGTTATACTTGATCTACTTAGTATATTGAAATTGAGCTTTTGGATACAATTTATCTTTTTTAGAAAATATTTTTTTATTTGGTTATATTTTTTTGTTACTTAAATAAACCGCTTCTCATATTAACTTTTCATTTCTTTTATTTTTTTAATTATTTTTGTTCAATTAATTTTATGTCAAGTTTAATATATATTTACATACTATTTTAATATTATTTTGATAATATTTATTTTTATTTACTTTAGCCAATCATAGTAACTCCAAATAAGGCACATTCTATACAAAATAAATATCATTAGACTCATTACAATGAGCTTTAACCAATATGTGTTAATTCATAATTTTTTTATATTTATTCTTGCTCTATGATACATTTTGTTTTGTACTACTAGATTTGAACATTAAGGATTTTGCACCTAACCTCCTTAGTATCTTCGAATGCAACTTTTCGATATAACATTTTTCATTTTTATAATTTTTTTGTTTTTTAATTATTTTATAAAATGATAATTCTCCTCTCTTGTGACTATTATGTCATCATGATTTTTTTATATTACATAGATTTTATTTTTCTCGTTTATGCTTCTAAATATATATACAGAATAGCAAATTAATAAATAATTATTATTTATTTCATATTTATTTAATTTATTATATTATAGCTTTAATTTTTTCTTTAATATCAAAAAAAAACATTCATATTTTTTCTTATATACATTTTTAAGAAAATTCTAAAAAATTAATTTACTAAGATTTGTCAAAATTTTATGATATATTTTTTGTACCACATTTGCTGATCAATGGCAATATGCATGATCACTGTAGTAACATGGAGTGCATCATCATCTTCTTTTTTTTAACATTTCATTTTTATTTGGTCATATTACTATTTTTTTTTGTGGCCATTACATTGTTGTGATTTTAATATATTTTATTATTTTAACTTTTTATATTTCATCTTCAATATATAGTTTCTTAAATTTTAGATAGTATTTTTTATTAATTTTGCTTACTTATTTTGGTAATTTGCAGTAATTCCAAACAAGGTCCAACAGATATGAAAACAAAAGTAGTTGAGTGTACCTCTACAAGCTTCATCGAGTTAAAATTTTGTATTACACTTTTATATTGTACAAGATTTGATGATCAAGAATCTACACTTAATCACTTTAGTATCATGGAATATAAATTTTCTATATAGTTAATCTCATTTCTTCAAACTTTGATTTGGTTATACTATAACAAAAACTAATTCTCCTCTTGTATGACATTTACACTTTGATATAAATATATTACAATTCTACAATTTGTCTCATTTCATATTTAATATATATTTACCTAAAACTAAAATAAAAATTTATTATTATTTATTCTTATCTATTTGAAAATTCTTAGTAATTCCGAACGAGGTCTAATCAAGCCGAAACAAAGGCCATTATAAATGACGCAACAAGCTATATTTAATTAAAAGTTAAATATTATTTTTTAACAATATTTTATTTACTATTACTTTGTTAAGTTTTAAGAGATATTTTAATTTTAATGACATTTAACTACTGAAGTTATGCACTATATCTTCAAAGTATCTCCAAAATTCACTTCTCTTTACAATTTTGATCTTATCCTAATCTTTTTCACTTGAATATAGTTATATTACTAAGTAACTCTAAATCTTCTCTTATGTGGCCTTTAAATAATATTTCATTATTTTAATTTATATCTTTTTAGCTTCAATATATACTTTTCAAATATTAAAATAATAATATATTATTATTTTTTTATTTAGTTTGGTAATTCACAATAATTCCAAATGACCTTCAACCAAGAAAAAAGTTATCATTAAGCTCATCTTTATGAACTCTATCCAATTAAATGTTTATGTTTTATAATTTAAAAAAAAATTATATGATTTCAGGAAGTTTCACAAAGCATTTTGATTCTCACATCATTTGATGCTTCAGGATGTTGGGCTTGTTCTCCTTAATGTATTGGAATGTAAGTTTTCTATGTTTTTTATCATATTACTTCATACTTTTGGTTTTATTTTATTATATTCCCATGTAACTCTAATTCTCCTCTCTCATATTCTTCACATTGCTTTTATTTTGCTATGTTATATTGCCTTTGCTTATCTCATTACAACTTTAATATATAATAATTTAGTATTATAGTTTTTAGTATAATTTAATATTATTTATTCTTATTTACAATGGTCGTTTACCTCAACTCCTGATGACATCATATTGAGTTGAAATGATTTTGTTTGACTCATCTGAATCAGCACTATCAAATTAAATATTTCTTTTTTATATCTTATAGTAATTTATTTTCAATGGTTTTGGCTAGTTTTATGAAATATTATAGTTTGTATCTAAATTTGTGATTAAGTATGTTACAATATATCTCCTAAGCAATTTTGAGTATAACTTTTCTATATTTGTTTCTCATTTTTTGAAATTATTTACTTTGATTTGCTTATATTCTTAAAAAACTCTAATTCTCCTAGCATGTCCTTAACATCACTTTCATTTGTTTATGTTATAATATTTACATTTATATTGTTCTAGCTTTACAATATATTTGCTTAATATTAAAATAATAATATGTTATTATTTATTCTTATTTAATTTTATAATTTTTAATAAATTTAAATGAGTTCTAAATGATCCAAAAAACATCATTAAACACATCATGACTAGCTCTATTTTAATAAACATTTATTTTAATATTCTTGAATATTTTATTTTAAAAAATTTCAATTGCTTTATAATATATTTTTATTTGTGTCATAGTTTATGATTATGGATGCTAGAATTTTCCTATATAGTATCTTATAATACATCTTTATCATATAATTTATGTAATTCCTTTGAATATTTTACTATAATTTTATTATATTATATTATTACTCGAAATGTTCTACTGTGTGATCTTTACATCACTTTAATTTTGTTGTATTACATAACTTTAATTTATGTTTTTAACTTTAATTTATGTTTTTTAACTTTAATTTATGTTTTTTATTACAAAAATGTTATTTTATTATCAATTTTGAATATTAACATTAGTAGATCTTAGTATTTCAAAAAAAGATGTCCCATTCATACAACAAATATTGCTAGATTCTTCTCATCAATCTCTATCCAACAAAATATTAATTTTTTTTTTAAATATTTTATTTTTTAGGTTTTGAACATTTTATGAGATAGTTCGATTCTTACCTTATTTGCGATGCCTTATGATTAAATTAATTTATTGAGATGCAATATTCTCATAAAATGTATCTCAATATTTTTTAATTGTGTTACTTTGATTTGGCTATATTATAATGTCACTCTCGATCTCCTTTCATTACACTTTCACATTGCCTTGATTTGGTTATGTAATAGTACTTCAATTTATGTCATTTTTTCTTTAATATATGATTTGTTAGTATTAAAATATAATTTTAATATCTTTATTGCTTATTTATTTTACTAATTCACAAAAACTTCAAACTAGGTATTACATAAGGGAAACAAAAATTATAAGACACTTTTGGGGCTTAAATAATCATCTTTATCTTGTAAAATATTTTATTTTCCATAGTTTTTACACACTTTTTGAAACTTCGTTTAATCCTAGATTCAACAATCAAAGATACTATGCGTCATTACTTTAGGATCTTAGAATGTGAAATTCTAATGTATGTTATCCAAATTTTAGAATTTTTTTACTTTAGTTTGATTACATACTACCATGTAACACTAAATCCAAGATTGTGTGGCATTTACATTATTTTTATTTAGTTTTTCAATTTATCTAGTTTTAGTTATAATATATATTTAGTTAATATTAAAAAAATAATCTTTTTTTATTTTTGCTTATTTACATAGTTAATTTGTAAAAATTTAAAATATTGTATATTGGAAGTTAAATAAATGTTGTTAGACTCATCTCAACATGTTTTACAAATTAAATATTCATTTTTTATACTTTTATATTTTTATAAGGATTTGGGTTTTTTATGATGATGTTACAATTAATCTCCTTTGTATCTTGGAAAGTGACATTTTTCATATAATTTATCTCATTTCTTCAAATTTGTCACCTTGATTAGCTTTTGTTACTTTGAATCTTTAATTCTCCTCTCGTGTGACCTTTGCATCACTTTTATTTTATTTTATCATTCTTTTAAATTTTTTTATTTTATATTAAAAAAGCATATAATCAATATTTATTCTTATTTTAATTTTGTAATTATTAGATATTTCAAATGAGGTATGATCATATTAAATCATCATTTTTATATTTTTGAAAATTTATTTTTTAAAAAAATTTGGCATATTTAGCAAGTCATTTTGATTCGTACCTTATTAAGTCAAAGAGGATGTTACACACATCCTTTTTCAAATCTTGGAATGCATCTTTCCTATGCAATTTATCTCTTTTGATCAAATTCAATAGTTTAATTTGGTTATATTACTATCAAACTCTATTTATCCTCCACTATAATATTTGTAATTCTTTGATTTTGCTTGAATACATTGCATGAATATATCTCATTTTTGTTTTATTAATGTACTTAAGAATTTAATTATAATTAATTTATAATTATTTTTACTAATTTACTTTGGTAATTATGGTGATTCTATATGAGATTTGAATAATAAAAAATATGTTATTTACTCGAGTTTTAGCATGTTTTGTAAGAAAGTTTGATTATAACCATATTTAACGATCAAGGATGTTACACTCAAACTCCATAGTACCTTAGAATGTAACTTTCTCTTTTTTCTTCCATCATTTTTTGAATAATTTTACTTTGATGTATTGCTATGCAACTCTAGACCACTACTCATTTGATTATTACATTGTCATGATTTTCTTAAATTATAATGCTTCAGGTTTTCACATTTCAAATTTAATATATATTAAATAAATATTAAAAAATAATTTGTTATTTTTAAGGCCTACTTTGTTAGTTCATAGCAATTCCAATAAAGGATAGATCATAGTGAAAGAAATGTCATTGGACCCATCTCCATAAGCTCTATCGAATTAAATATTTAGTTTTATATTTTTGTATTTCTCATTTTCTAGGGTTTTGGGCTACTTAATAAGACATTATTAATAATTAATTTGATGATCGAGGATGTCACACTCAAACTTCTTAGTTTCATGGAATGTAACTTACATACACATTTTATCTTATTCTTAAAATTTTTTTTGTTAATTTTTATAAAACTCTAATTCTCCCCTCATGCGATCATTAGATTAGTTTTATTTTGTTGCCTTACTTTTCATCTTTTTATCTCATTACAATTTTTAACATATATTTTAATAAAATTATTATAATGATTTGTTTTTTATTTTTGTTTATAAATTTTTAAAGTTGTTATGACCCAACATGAATTTCTATGGATACGAAGTAAACATTGTTGGTCTCATTTTGATGAGCTTTATCCAATTAAATATATACTTTTTTTGGATATTTTATTTTTATTACTTTTCACACTTTATGAGGTTTTTTATGCATTGCTGATTTGATGATCAAGATTGTTACAATAGATCTCCTTGATATATTAGAATGCAAATTTGTTATACAATTTATCTAATTTATTCAAAATATTCATTTTGAATTGGTTATATTACTATGAAACTTCAATTGTTCTCTCATATGAAATTTACATGATTTTCATTTTGTTATATGATATTGCTTCAATTTATCTCATTTTAGTTTTATCATATATCTTCTAATGTTAATATAATATATTGCTATTATTTACTCTTATTTGTTTTGGTAAGTCATAAGATTTCCAAAATGAGGTCCATTATGGATGAAATAAACCTTATTGGCCTCATCTTTACAAGCTCATGCAAGGAAATAAATTCTTTTTTATTTTTTAAAAATATTATTAAAGTGGTTTATGTTGATTTCATAATACATTTTGATGCTTTTCTTTTTTGATGATCAAGCATGTTACACTCAATCTCCTTAGTATTTGTGAACATAACTTTCTTGTGTATTTCAACTTAATTATCTAAATGTTTCTCTTTGCTTTGATTATATTATTATGTAACTCTAAATTTTCTCTCATGTGTTGTTTTCATCACTTTGATTTGATTATGATAGATTGTTTTAAATTATCTTATTTCAACAAAATATATATTTATTAAATATTAAAATAATACTTCATTTGTAGTAATTTTAGAAGTGGCTTAATCAAGATGAAACAAATGTTATTGGACTTATCACAACATGCTCCATAAAATTAAATGTTCTTTTTTATAATTTTTTTATAACTATTTTTAATTTTCAAGTTTTTTAGCACACATTATGAGGCTTTTTTATTCACAACTTAGTTCATATTAAAGGCTGTTACACTTGTTCTTCTTAATATCTTGGAATATAACTTTTTTGAATAAATTAACTCATTTCTTCAAATGTTTAGCTTTGATTTGGATATATTACTATGTTATTGTTAAATCCACTATCCTACAAATTTTACATTACATTTATTTTGTAATTTTACTTTTCTTTAATTTTTTCCATTTTAGATTTAATATATATTTTCTTAAAAATAAGTAATAATTTCTATTATTTATGATTATTTCTTTTGGTGATTAGTAGTAATTCAAAGAGAGCTCTAAATTAGATGGAGATAACATTGTTGAACTCATTGCTACAAGTTCTTTCTTATTAAATATTCATTTTTTGTATTTCTAAGCTTTAAATTTTCTACATTTTAATATTCTTCATAAGACATTTTCATTGATACACAATTTCATGTTCAAGATTATTACACACATTCTCCTAAAAGTTTGTACTATAGCTTTCCTTAATAGTTTATTTCTTTTTTTTTTTAAATTTTTTGTAATGATTTTGTTATATTACTTGGAAACATAAATTCTTTTATCTTGTGAGATTTTTAGTGCTTTGAGTTTCTTATATTAGATTACTTTAACATATTTAATTTTAACTTTATAATATTTTTGTTAATTAGAAAAATAATAATTTATTATTATGTGGGATTCTTTAATCTAGTGATTTATAGTGTCTAAAAATAAAGTCTGACTAAATAAAAATAAATGTAATTGGACAATCTCAATGTTTTCTATCCAATTAAATTCCCATTTATATGTTTTTTAAAATTCTTATGTTTTAAGATTTTGTCACTGTTTTTGAGATATTTTGACTCACACCTTATTTAACGATTAAAGATATCTCCTTTATATGTTGGAGTTCATCTTTTTTGCATAGGTTAGTTCATTTTTTCAATTTTTTTTTCTTTGTTTTGGTTATATAACAATCTCAGTCGAAATCTCTCCTTTTGCGACATATTTATCACTATTAATTTGTTATGTTGCATTGCTTTAATTATTCATATTTTAGTGTCAATATATATTTTCTTAAAATTAAAGTCATAATTAATTATTTTTAAGGCATATTTTGTTTTTAATTTTTCAGTCCTTTTAGACAAGGTTCGATCGAGATTAAAGGGAGTTGGACTCATCTTAATGAGCTTTATTTAATTCAACTTTTTTATATATTTTGAAAATATCTTACCTTCACTATATTATTGCATCATTCTATCATATTTTAACTTTATTATATGTTTACTAAATATTAAATTAATTCATAGTTTGTTAAAATTTTGTTTAATAAAGAATAAACAAATGTTACTAAACTCATTTTGAAAATGTTTATTTAATAAAATATTCTTTTTTATATTTTAAAAAATTATAAGTTTTAGTTTTTGACATACTTTATAAAATAATTTAATTCTCACATGATTTGATGATCAATGATATTGCACTCAAACACATTCAAGCTTTGGATTGCAACTTTCCCATATAAATTATCTCATCTATACTAAATATTTTATTTTATTTATTTATGTTACTATGAAACTCTTTATTCTAATGTCATGGGACTTTACATCACTTTGATTCAAATATATTACATTTCTTCAATTTATCTCACTTTAGCTATAAAAAATATTTGCTTGATATTAAAATAATTATTTCCTAAGCATGTCATATTAATTGTTGGCGGGGACCACTCAAGATAAAAATATGATGTGATACTCATTTTGATTACCTCTTATAAATTAAATATTAATTTTCATATTTTAGATTATTTAATTTTTATATTTTGGCATTCATTTTGACACATTTTGATTTCACCAGATTTGACAATCTAGGATGTTATACTCAATCTCCTTAGTACTCTAAAATGAAACATTCTATGATTACTTATGTCATTTCTTCGAAATTTTTTCTTTTATTTTTTAGATCACAATTACACTCCAATTCTATCTTTGTGTGACCATTCTATTTCTTTTAATTAGTTATACTATAATGGTTTAATTTATCATATTTCTTATTTACTAAATATTTGTTTGTGTTAAAATAATAATTTAATATTAATTATGTTATTTATTTGTTAATTCATATTCATTCCAAATAAGGTTTTATTATGACTAAATAATTATCATTGAGCCAATTTCAACAAGCACTATCAAATAAAATATTCATTTCTATAAATTTTAAATAATTTATTTTGAAAGATTTTGGTATATTTTATGACACATTTTAATTTGTACCTAATTTAATCATACTATATGTTACAATTATTCTTTCATATATCTTTAAGTGTAAGGGGCTTTATGTCACTTCAAATTGTTGCTTTCATTTTGTTTTACCCCATTGAAACTCTAATTTTCTTCTTGTGCGATCCTTTTATTACACTGATTTTGTTATACACGATTTTTTCAATTGATCTTATTATAGCTTTAATGAATTTTATTTTATATAAAATAAATAATTAATAATTATTTGTGCATATTTTGAATTGGTAATTCTTTAGAATTCCAAACGAGGTCCGATTAAAACGAAGCAAAGGTCGTTAAACTAATTTCAATGAGTGGTATCATACTAAGTCTTCATTTCTTCAAATTTTATTTTCAAGCATTTTTTGTGTACTTAACAACTCATTTCATTTAATTTCTTATTTCATGAAAGAGGATGTTAAACATGTTCTCCTTAGAATCTTTGAATACATCTTTACGATAAAATTTATCTCATTTCTTCAAATATTTCATTTTGATTTGATTATGTTATCATAAAACTCTACCTCTCTTGTATTATAACATCTACATTTCATTTATTTTTTTTATTACATTACATCAATTTATCATATAATTTATTCTTATTATATACACTTAAAATTAAAATAACAATTTATGATTATTTATACTTATTTACTATGTTAAATATAGTAATTCTAGTCATGATTTGACCAAGATAAAAGGAACATTGTTGAACTCATCTAGGTAAGCTCAATTCAATGAAATAATCATCTTTTTTTTAAAATATATTATTTTCTAAGGTTTTGGCATCCTTTGTGAGTCATTTTGATTTTAACTCATTTTATAATGGAAGATATTACACTCAATCTCCATGGTATAATTGAATGCGACTTTCCTTAACATTTTATCCCATTTCTACAAGCTTTTCAATTTGATTTACTTGTATTACTTTATTACTCTAAATGTCTTCTTATTTGACCCTTACATTGTCATCATTTTGCTAAATTACAAAGCTTCAAGCAATCACAATTTAAGTTTATTATATATTAATTAAATATTAAAATAATAATTTACTACTATTTCAGATTATTTACTTAAGAAATTTATAATAATTCCAAATATGGACCAATCACGATGAAGCAAACATCGTTGGAGTTGTCTCGATAGGTTTTATTTTTATTTGACGATTGAGAATGTTACATTCGCACTTCTTATTATCTTCATGAGCTCTACCAAATTAAATATTGAGTTATATATATATAATTTTTATTTCTTTTGCCACACTTTATGAGACATTTCATTTTCTACTTCATTTTAAGATCATGGAGAATATAGTCGATCTTCTTAATATCTTAGAATGCAAATTTGTAGTATAATTTATCTTGTATTTCTTCATAAAATTTATTTTTAATTGTATATATTACTATGAAACTCTAACCCTTCTCTCATATGACATTTACTTGGTTACATTTTGTTGTAATATATTACTTTAATTTATCAAATTTCTACTTTATCTTGTGTCTATTTATTGATAAAATAAAAAATTATTATGGTTTTCTATAATAGTTTATTTTTTCAATTTGTAAGGGTTATAGTTGAGATCTAATAGAGATGAAATAAACCATGTTCAACTCATTTCATCCAGCTCAATGAAGAAAAATTGACTTTTATATTTTTAAATATTTTATTCTCTATGGCTTAAGCCAATTATATATATGCATTTTGAGTTTTTCTTATTTTGATGATTGAGCATATTACACTCTATGTCCTTTGTATCCTGGTGCACAACTTTTTAATATTCTTTATCTTATTTTTTTAAATTATTTAGTTTTATTTTATTATAATATTATGTAGCTCCAAATCTCCTCTAATCTAACATTTTTATAGCTTTGATTATAGATTTCTTCAATCTGTCTTATTTTAGCAAAATAAATAGTTATTAAATATTAAAGTATAATTTATTATTTTTTTTGCTTGTTTTATTTTCTTATGTTATTCTTGCTTTAATTTATCTTGATGAGCTCTATAAAATTCAATGTTCCTTTTCTATAATTTTTATCTATTTTATTTTTAAGGGTTTTGGCACACTTTATGACAGTTTTAAATTCATTACTTATTTGGTGATCATGTGTTTTACAATTGTTCTCCCTAATAACTTGGTACACAACTTTCTCGAATAACTTAATTCTTTTCTTCAAATTTTTTTCTTTGATTTGGTTATATTACTATGTTAATCTAAATCTACCATCATGTGAACATTACAACACATTAATTTTGTTACATTACTTTTCTTTAATTTATCTCATTTCAAAACTAATATCTATTTACTTAAAATTAAATAATATTTTATCATTTTTTCAGCTTATTTGTTTATGTGATTTGTAGGATTCAAATAAGGGTTTGACCGAGTTGAAAAATACATCATTATACTCAACTCGATGAGTTCATTTCTATTAAATATTTCATTTTTTATCTTTTAATGTTTCTCATGTTTTGAAACATTATATGAGGCATTTTGATTGAAACAATATTTGATGATAGAGTTTGTCACAAGCAACCTCATTAAAATCCTAAAATACAACTTCACCAAGTGATTCATCTCATTACTTTAAATTTCTTATTTTAACTTTGTTACGTTTCCATAAAACTCTAATTCTACTATTATGTTACATTTTTAATTCTTTAATTTTATAATATTTGATTACTTCAGTTTATCTTATTGTTGCTTACTTATATATTTATTAAATGTAAAATATCTTATTTATTATTATTTGTATTTGTTTACTTTGGTAATTTTTAATAACTCCAAATGAAATCTGATCAAGTCAAAATAAACATTGTTGAATTAATCACAATAATCTTTATCAAATTAAATTTTTATTTTAAATTTTCTTAATATCTTTCATTCTAAGATTTTGTCACATTTTACGAGACAATTTGAATCAAATAAGAATTAATAATAGAGAATGTTACATATGATCTTTTTAGTATCTTGGAGTGCAACATTCCAACATAATTCTTCCTATTTCCACATCTTTTTTTTGGTTATACAATTATATAATTTTAAGTCCCTTTTCTTGTGACTTTACAAGTGTTTCTTATTACATTATATTGCTTCAATTTATCTTCTTTTTGCTTTAATGTAAATTTTCTTAATTTAATAATAATTACTTTTTTATTCTCATTTTATTATTGTAATTTATAGTAATTTCAAATGGGGTCCATTCAACACAAAAAAATGTCATTGGATTAATCTTGATAACCTCTTTCAAATTGAATACTGAGTTTTTTAAAAAAAATTAATTTACTTGAGTTTTGTATGTTATATAAGATAATGTAATAAATACATGATTCAATGAATTTGAATGTTACACTCAATCTATTTAATTTATTGGAGCACAACTTTCCCATATAATTTATCTCATTGGTTACATTTTTCACTGCAATTTCGATACATTGCAAAGAAACTTTAATTCCCCACTCGTGTGGCTTTTAAAGTGATTTTATTTGTTTTAATTCGAATTCTATAATTTATTTCAGTTTTGATTTAACGTTTATTTATTTAATACTATTATTACCATTATTTATACTCATTTATGTTAGTGCTTCACATATAAAAAAATTGAAAATAATGTCCAATTCAAACAAAACAAATGTCATTGGACTCATTTAAATGTGCTTAACTTGCTGAATATTTGTTTTTATATTTTTAAACATTTTATTTTCTAGGTTTCAACATAATTTATGAGTCATTTCAATTCGATACTGATCTGATCATCGAGGACATTACAACTAATCACCTTTGAACCTTGTAATGCATACTTTGCTCACAATTTATCTTAATATCCAAGTTTTTTTTTTTATTTTGTTATATTAACATGAAATACTAATTCTTCTCTTATATGGCTTTCAAAATACTTTGATTTTGATTTACTATATTTTTTAATTGATCTTACTTTTACTTTAGTATATATCTTCTTAATATAATAATAATAATAATAATAATAATAATTTATTATTATTAGTAACTTTTGTTAGTCACATTTTTTGAAAACCAGGTGAGAGAAAAATAAAAAAATGTCATTGGTGATGTCTACTCGAACCATGTTTAATTAAATGTTGATTTAATATTCTTAAAATATTTTGTATGATTTTGTAAAGCTTTATGAGATATTTTGATTTGTATATGATTTATCGATTGAGGATGTTATACTCAACGTACTTTGTCTCTTGTAATGAATCTCTTTTGTATAATTTATATTATTATGATACACTAGTTTTGCTCTAATGTGAACTCTACATGACTTTTATTTTTTATTTTATATTACATAAGTTTATCTTATTTTAATATTAATGTATATGTTCTAAAAATTAAACAAATAATTTATTTTTATTATTGTTTATTTGCTAAACTTTTGATTTGTTATAATTTAAATGTCAAAGATGTGGTACTCAATTTTCTTAATAATTAAGAATGCAATTTTACTATAAAAATTATCGTATTTCCTTTAATCTTTTAATTTGTATTGGTTATACTGTTTGGTATGTCTAAACCACCTCTTATGTAAATTTTAAATCACTTTGATTTGGTTTCACTACATTACATCAATTTACATCATTTTTTCTTTAACATATATTTACTTAATATTAAAAAAATTAATTCTTTATTTCATATGTTAATTTTTATAATTAATCATATTAATTCCAAACGAGGTCTAATTAACTCAAAACTAATGTCATTTTACCTATCAAGATGACTTACATCCAGCTAAATATTTATTTTTATATATATTTTTTAATTTTTTATTTTAAAGTTTTTGGCATACTTTTTGATGCATTTTGATTGAAAATGATTGAGAATATCACATTCGACCTGGCTAGTATCTTTGAATGCATCTTTCACGTATAATTTATTGAATTTCCTTAATGTTTTCCTTTGATTTATTATATTACTTTCATAATATAATTCTCCTCTCATGTGACAAATAAATTGCTTTCATTTATTTGAATTATATTGCTTAAATTTTCCTTTTTTGGCTATAATATACATTTAATTAATATTAAAATAACAAATAACATTTAGTTTATTTCACTATTTTGGTAATTCATAGTAATTCAAAAAAGTTTCATGGAGATGAAACAAATGCTATTAGATTCATCTCAATAAGCTCGATCACATTAAATATTCATTTTTACATTTGAATGTTTTCTTATTTTTTATCATTTTAATAGCTTTAATAAGGTATTTTGATATGTATCTAATTTAATGATTGAAGTTGTTACCTTAACCACCTTAATATCTTGGAATGTTTCTTTCTAATATAATTTACATCTTTTTTTAGACTTTTTATTTTTATTTTGTTATATTACTATAAAACTCTAATTCAAAAATTATGTGAACTTTACAACACCTTGATTTACTTGTATCACATTACTTCTTCGATGTGTTTCATTTCAACCAAATTATATATTTACTAAATATAAAATTGTAATATATTATTATTTATTCTTTTTTGATTTAGCAATTTTTAGTAATTTCAAACTTGGATAATAAACATTGTTGGACTGGTCTTGATGATGCCTATCTTATTATATAATAAATTTTATATTTTTAAATATCCTATTTTCTTAAACTTAGATACTCTTTACAAGATATTTCAATTCATTCCTAATTTGTTGATCATGGTTGTTATGATGGATCTCCTTTGTATCTTTGATCGTAACTTTCCTATAAAATTTATCACATTGTTTCAAATGTTTTTCTTTGGTTCGATGATAATATAATTTAACACTAAATAAACCTACCAATGACCATTACACATCTTTGTTTTGTTTATATTATATTTTTTTAGTTTGACTCATTTTGTTCTCAATATACATTTAGTTAATGATAAAATAAAAATGTGTTCTTATTTAATTTAGTATTTTGCAATAAAAAAGCAATCAAGATTCGATCAAAATGAAATAAACATCGTTGGATTTGTCTCCTCAAGCTCTATTTAATAAAATATTCATTTTCTATTTCTAAATATTTGATTTTTTATAATTTTGCATATTTTATGATATATTTTAATTCATTCTTAACTTTCCAATCAAGGAAGTTGCATTCAATGCTAATAGTACCACGGAAAGGAACTTTCTTGAATAATTAATCTCATTTCTAAGTATTTTGCCTTGAGTTAGTTATAATGTTACTTTAGTTTCTCTAACATTATGTTTAATATATATCTACTTGATATTACAATAGTAATTTTTTATTATTTACTTTTGGTTAATTTATTAATTTGTAGTAATTCCAAACATGATCCAATAGACATGAAACGAATATTCTTTGACTTGATTTGATGTGCACTATCAATTAAATATTATATTTTAAAGTTTTTAAATATTTTAATCTTTTTTACATTTTGGAATGTTTTATGAGACAATTTCACTTTTACTTAATTTGATAAAAGAGAATGATACACACTACCTCTTTAATATTTTAGAAAGTTATTTTTTTAGATAAATTATTTCATTTTTTCAAACTTTTTTAGTTGATTTTGTTAGATTACTATTGAACATGAATTCTCTTATTGTGTGAAATTTATATTGCTTTGATTTATTTTTATTACATTACTTCAATTTAACACTTTTTGGTTTTAATAAATATTTTCTTGATATCATTATTGTTATTATTTTAATTTATTTATTTCCTTTGGTAGTTTGTAGTAATTCTAAACTTTGTTCGATCAAGACGATACAAATAATGTTTGATTTTTCTCTAGTCTCTATCCATTTAGATATTCACTCTTTTATTATTTTTAATTATTTTATAATGATTTTATGAAGCTTTATGAGACATTTCATGAGTACATAATCTTAGGGTCAATGATATTATACTCAATGTCCTTAGTATCTTAGAATTCAACTATTCCAAACATAATCTCTCATTTCTTCAAATTTAGCTTTCTCCTCTCAAGTGACCATTGCATCAAATACATTTAGCTACATTATAACTCAATTTATCTCTTTTCATTTTTTAATATAGGTTCACTTCAATTCTAAAATAATAATTTACTATTATTTAAGTTAATTTTCTTTTATAATGTCTAGAAATTCCAAATAAGTATTAATTATGACAAAAGAAATGTTGTTGGACTTAACTCAATGAGTTCTATGCAATTAAATATTATTTTTCATATTTTTAAATTTTTTTCTATCAACGTTGGTTGCATTCATGAGATATTTAGATTTGTACTGGATTTGATGATAAAGATTCTTACACATGATCTCACTAGTACTAGGAATGCAAATTTCTCAAATTATTTCTATTAAGTTTTCAAATTTTTTTATTTCATTTGAATAAACTACTTTCAAACTCTAATTGTCCTATCAAGTTTCCTTTAGATCACTTTGTTTCATTTATGTTATATTGCTCTAATTTATCTCACTTCAGCTTTAACATATATTACTTAACATTAAAATAAAATATTTTTATTACTTAGGTTTAATTAATTTTGTAATTTACAATAACACCAAGTTATATTCATTTGGAAAGAAGAAAGTATCACTAGACTCATCTTGATATGTTCTATCTAATTAAATTATTATTTTTAATTTTTTTAATTAATTTTTTTATATCTTCTACACAAATTAGAAGGAATTATACTTTTTACCTGATTCAATGATTGAAGATATTATACTTGATCTCTATAATATCTCAGAGTTTAGCTTTGTAGAAAAATTTATCTAATTTATTCAAAACTTTTGCTTTGATTTGGCCATTTTACTATGAAGCTCAAAAATTTTGCTTGTCCAACTTTTATATATCATTCCTTTGGTTATTTTAGATTAATTCAAAGTATCATTTTTCATAATTGTTATATACCTTCTTAATATTTAAGTAATAATTTATTATTATTTTTTTAACTTCAGTAATGCATAATATTTCTAAACGAGATCCCAGGTAGCTGAAACAAATGTAATCAGACTCACATCAACGAACTCTATCCAACCTAATATTCCATTTTTTTATGTTTTTAATTATTTTATATTTTATTTTTTCACATGCTTTATAAGATATTTTTATTTTTATCTTTTTTGACAACTTGAGTCTACCCCTACTAGCCTGCAATTGGTTGGAGGCCATTTTAAACATATAGGCATATCCTATACTATGATCGATGAAATGAAATAGATTTCACCTTAGCCTAAATAGGTGCATATGTAGATTTTAGATGAACTTTATGTGTAAAGGCATCTTGAAACTTTATAGAGTTTAAAAAACAATGTTGTTGAATATAAACATAGATATTTATTTCATTGAAATTGAGTACACCATTAACAAAAAAGACTCTTGCATAAAAATAATTATACTCATGCTTCAATAAGATAAACTAATTATTATATAATTAATTTATTAAAATATTATTAGTAGTAAGTAAAAAGAATTAGAAAAATTGCAAGAATAATAAACATTAGATGAAGCTATGGAGGAATGAACAACATTGGGAAAGTTATTTCCATTATAGAATCCAAAATTAAAGAAACTAGAGGGTAAATTTATGACTTTGCTAGTATCTTTGCCTCAAAAGACAAAAAGTAAAGAAAATAATAATATATTAAAATATAATAATTTTAAAAAATGGATAAACAACCATATGCAAAAAATTAGAAGACTTGAAGTACAAGAAGAATTTGAAAAACAATTACAGAATTTTAAAGATTGAAATATAAATTTTATTCCTAAAGAAATATTACATAGCAAAGGAAAAAAATGAAGGGGAAGAAAGATTGTGAATGTATTACATTGAAATAGAAGTTGCCAAGAAAATTGACAACAAGACTATTTAGTTAGATTATTAACTCTTAAGACACACCTAGAAATCATAGATAACATATTCTTTTCCATATAGGCCTTATAATTTAGTAGTTAAGGTATTACATAGAAAAGTTTATGTACACAAACACTAACAGTCTTAATATATACCAATAATAATTATAATACATAAAGTTTATTAGGAAGTTAGAGGTAAACATGAAGCATGGGGGATAAATAAGTTATTTTATTCTATATTATTTCATTAAAGCTAGAAACCTTTCGAAAGAAATCAAAAATTAATGAAAAATAGAGGGTAGCTATTTAAATAGGGGCAAGTCCTTATTTGCAAAACTATTGTTGGTAAAATATCAAACTCAATAGAGATCAGATATAACATACATAAACTAGACATTATTAAACTCTTAGCATCATCTGAGATAAAAATTATCAAGTTAGAAGTAGTATCTAGTGACGAAACTTCAGGAATAGAATGGGATGTTTTCTAAATACAACCAACCAAAAAGATATATTTGAAACACAGAAAGATCTCTTAATGTTTGTCAAGATAGATTTAGTCATAGATTTTGTAATTCGTGTGCTACACTACTAAAACAAGATTCAAATAATGATTAATCTTTTAGACCCTAATTGTCTTTCTCATTATGATATGTAATATTTTAATATGAATAAAGAGTTATAGGAATAGCTTTTTCAATTGTATTTCTTGATTACGATAAGCAACAACATTTGGGTACTTTTGTAGAAGTTGAAAATGTCAAATTTTTTTTAGTGCCACTAACACTCTCTATCCTAAAATCACAAAAAATCATACAGCTTCATAGTGGCTCTCTTTAACTCTCACCCTCCCCAACAACCTCAAATCAAAGAATAAATCAAACTCAATTTAGGACATAGATTAGATTAATTATTCTTAGAAATAAATATAGCAAGTTATTCTAGTATTATAGAAGGTATCCTAGGTACTTCATCCCTAATAGCTTCTAGTAGCCAAACACTAAGTAGATTACAAAGAACACCATAACTGACAAATTATGGAGAAAAACATAACCATTTCACATTCCAAGGAATAAGAGAGATAAGTCAAAAAGGAGATACCATAGATGGGAAACCAATATAAAACAACTATGGAATCATGTTATTATTAACAATGACCAATCCTCAAAAATATCCATAGGTACTCCATAGGTGAGAAGGAGATTCCATAATTTCCTTACATCAATTTTAGAAGATGGAACCCCTAAAAAAGTATATTTCTTTGAAAATTTGCTATGAGAAATTACCAAAAGATTTTTCCATAGTTATAAGTTATCATATACCAAGATTTTGAGCAAACGTTATAAGTAGCAAATAATCCCTCTTTTGCTACTAGCCAAATTTCACAAATCAAGTTAGGCATAGAAAATTTAGTCCTTTATTAGTTGAGAAATAGGCCATTTCCCTAAACATTGCCAAAACAAGGTAGCTGATAGAGAAAGATTAAAATTTATAAATAACTAGACATTCAGAAAGGATATGATATTGTATGCTTATAATGAAAAAAATCAGAATGAGGTAATGATATCTATTTCTTTTTAAATGTGGACGTTAAACTAGAAGTTATAGACTAACATCTTTTAAATATGAATATAAAAAACCCTTTGAACTTTGATCAAGCTATCTAATTTTTCTTTAAACCTAATAGTTTTTAAAAAGTAGAAGTACATTGTATGAAGATTTTAAAATTACCATTAAACAAAAGTGATTAATTTCAAGAATAGCTTGTCACAAAGAAAAAATAACATGTATGAAGTGTAATTAAGACTTATGTAGGTTTAGTGCCAAAACATTGGGATATTATATGACACAAAAACCTTAGAAAGTTTAGAAAAGCATACAAAACAATTTAAAATTATAGACCAACATACATCTTAAAATAGTAAGACAATTACATATGAGAATAAAAGTTTTGGAGGTGGAGTTATCACAATAAATGAATAAAGCAAAAAACAAATTGAAAATAATACTTCTTCAAGCATAAAAGTTTTATTCAACTATAAAGAAATTGAATTCCTTAATACATAATATAGTTGCAATAACTTGATAAATATCATCTACACACTAAAATTTGAATATTGTTATGGTATCACATTGATTAGTATAGTGGATATTAGAGCATCGTCTAGTCATGCAGAAATAAGAAAGAATCCTTCTCAACATACTACAACATCTACAAACAATGGTAAGTTGTTTAACACAATAGGAAATGAAAGAACAACCCACAAAATTCTAACTAATTGCCATGTAAAATTTAACAAAAAAATAGTATCCCCTGCCAGTGACATGGCCAAATAAAATAAATTTCAAGAAAGTATAAATTATAATTTTATCAGTAATTTTATGTTGGTATAATCTTTTAAGATGACAGACTAATAACTTTTGAAAGATTTGACACTATACTATCTAATCCTTTAGTGTAGTCTAAACACATTATAGAAACTAGAGGATTTTTATTTCAAAGAAAAAATAATAGAATGTGATGTTCTAATTACCAACATAAACCTTAATGACTTAGGACAATAAGAGAAAAAAATAGATAGAACACTATAGAAACTAGATCAGTTTTAAATTAAAGCAAAATGTCCTTCAAAACATTGGAAAAAAATAGATAACATTTAAATTAGAAATAACCAACATTAATGTATTTATTAAAATCAAAGAACTTGATGCCTACACCAAAGAGTTTAAGGAATATGAAACGCAAATTAATGAATTTTTACAATTAAGATAATTAAGGGAACGAAATAGTCCTCATCAAACAACTATTTTTATTGCAAACAAATTATTATTTATGCCTAATTAATTTTTATTTTATAATAATTCCAAAGGAGGTTTGATAAAAATATAAAAAAGTCATTAGACTTATCTCAATGAGCACTATCTAAAAAATATTCAATTTAAAATTTTTACATATTGTATTTTTCATCAACTATGTAAGGTTTAAGAGATAGTTTTTTAAAATTATTTTGAAATTAAGATTGTTATGCTTGATCTATTTATAATATTGGAATGGACGTCTCTCGTTCAATTTATCTATTTTTTTTATTTTTCTCTTTAATTTGGTTATATTACTATGCAAATGTTAATCTCCTCTGGAGTGACATTAACAATATTTTGATTTAGTTATGGGTTCTAATTTATCTCACATCAACTTTAAATTATATTTACTTAATATTAAAATAACTATTTATTATTATGTATGCCTATTTACTTTGTTGTTTACTTAATATTAAATTGAGAATGTTTTGTATTTTACTTTCAATTGATTTGGCATGCCTTACTAGTTAGTTCAATTCTTAAATGACTTAACGATAAAAAAATTTTATACTTGATCTCCCAAATATCCTTGAATGAATTATCCCATATATTTTAACTTAATTTTTCAAGTTTTTTCTTTGATTTTGCTTATATTTCATAGAAACTTTACTTCTTTTTCATAACTTTTACATCATATAAACCTTTCTATATTATTTTTTAATAATTCATAACAATTCATGATTAAAAAATATATGTTTACTTTATATTAAAACAATAATTTTTCATTTATGCTTATTTAATATGATAATTTATATTAGTTGTAAATGTGGTGCAATCAGGATAAAAAAATATTGTTTAATTCAAATCGACAAGCCTTGCCCGATTAAATTTTTGTTTCTTTACTTTTAATCATTTTAATTTATGTGTTCTTGCATGGTTTTTAAGAGAATTCAATTTGTACATGATTTGTTGATTGATGATTTTACAGTCAATATCCTTAAGGTCATGAATGGAATTTTCCTCACAATTTATCTTATTTCTTTAAATTTTACATTTTGATTTGATTTTATTATGATTATAATATAAATCTCCACTTGTTTCACTTTTATTTCATTTTGATTTGGTTATCTTACATTGTAACAATTTGCTAAATCTAACTTTAATTTATATATAATCAACATTAAAATAATAATTTATTGTTATTTATTTCTAGTTATGTTGATGTTTGTAGTGATTCCTAACAATGATGGGTCAAGATGAAACAATCATTGTCGAACTTGTCTTGAATGCCTCCATGAAGTTACAAATTTAGTTTGAAATTTTGATTTAGACACATTACATTGCTTAAATATATCATATTTAATCTTTAGAATATGTTTTGTTGAGATGTAAAAGACATTGTTGGACTTATGTTGACGAGCTCTTTCTAGAAAAAATTCATTTCTATATATTGAAATATTTCATTTTCTTGGATTTTGGCATGGTTTATAAATCATTTTTATTTGTACCTCATTTGAAAAATGGGCATGTTTCATTTGATCTTCTTTATGTCTTATAATGCAACTTTCCTATGTAATGCATTATATTTTTAAATTTGTTTCTTTTAATTTGGTCAAATTATTGTCATGCTACATCTTGTTTATTATGATCTTTCTATTGTTATGATTTTATTGTATTACATTACTTTAATTTATCTCATTTCAGATTTATTAAAAATTTAATCAAGGTTAAGATAATAATATATTTTTTATGCTTATTTATATTAATAAGTAAGAGTAATTCAAAACAAGGATCAATTGACATGAAACAACATCATTGGACTCATGTTAGTCAACTATTTCTAATTAAATATTTACATCTATATTTTAAATTATTTTCTCCAAAGATTTGGCATGCTTTACTTTGTATTTTGTTTCATAATTTGAATTGATGAATAAGAATGTCACACATGACCTTCGTAGTGTCATTCGTTAAAAACATCATGTACAATTTATTACATTTCTTTATATATTTCAGTTTGATTTCGTTGTAACATAATTTATCTCTAATTCACCTAGTTTTTTTTACCATTATGAGGCATTGATTTTTTTACATTATACTTGTATTGTTTACATTATATCGAAATATCAATTTATTATTAGCCATTCTTATTTTATATGGTAATTCACAGTCATTTTGAACGTGGTCTTATCCCAACAAAATTAATATTGTTGGACTCATCTTAATGAGACTATACAAGTAAATATTCATTTTATAATTTAGAAAATTTATTTTCTATAGTTTTTCCAACTTTACAAAAAAATTATTCATACTAGATTTGATAATCGAGGATGTTAAACTTGGACTCTTAGGTATTTTGCAACACCATAATTATATATAATTAACCTCATCTGTTGAAGTGTTTTTGTTTTGATTTTGTTATATAACTATAAGGCAAAAATTTTCAACCCATTTAACTTTTTAAATCACACCAATATTGTCATATTATATTGTATCAATTTGTCTCATTTTACGTTCAATCTAAATTATTTTTATATTGAAAATAATTTATTATTAATTATGCTTATTTGAATTTTTTTTGCGATAACTTGAAATCAGGTTCCATTGTGATAAGAAAATTACATTGGACTCATTACAATGTACTCTATCTAATTAAATAATCATTTATATATTTTTAAATATTTATTTTCTAAGGTTTTAACATGCTTTATCAGGCATTTGTTTTTATATATCTTTGTGATCACAGATGGTATATTCGAGGTTCTTAGTTTCTTGAAATTTAACCCTATAATAAAATTTATCTTATTTACCCAAATTTTCTTTTTGATTTGCTTATATTACTATTTAACTCTAAATTTTCTGTCTGGTGACCTATAAATCAATTTTATTTAGTTATATTACATTACATTAATTTTTGACAAATCAACTTCAATGTATAATTACTTAATATTAAAAAAGAATTCTTTTTTTATGATAATTTAACATTAAATTTAATAATAATTCTATATTAGGTCTGATCGTAGTGAATCAATAATCATTCAACTCATCTAGACAATCTCTATTCAACTAAACATTCATTTCTATATTTTTTAATATTTTATTTTTAATGATTTGACATGCTTTATGGTGCATTTGGATTTGTAGCTTATTTGATGATTATGTATTTTATAGTCTATCTTCTTAAAGTGTTAAGATGCAACTTTGTCATATATTTTATCTTATTTTCCAAATTTCTTGCTTTCATTTAGTTATATTATAATGTTATACTAAATATCATCTAATGAGATATTTATGCCATTTTGACATGACTTGGTTACATTGATTCAATTTATCACATTTCGACTTTAATAATTATTTACTTAATATTAAAATAGTAATTTATTATGATTTATGATCGTTTACTTCAATAATTCATAGTTATTGAAAATAAGGTTCGATCAAGATTAAACAAAAGTTTTTATAACCATCTCGAAGAACTCCATCCAATTAAATGTTTATTCCCTTATTTGATTTTGAATTTTTTTGTGTCATGAACACTTTATGTGACATTTTTGTTTGTTCCTGATTTAATGACCAAGTATGTTAAACTCAATCTCCATAAGAACTTGGAATACATCTTTCCAATAAAATTGATCTCATTTGCTCATTTTTTGTCTAACTTTTTTGTATTACTTTATAACTCTAAACCTCTTATCGTGTAATATTTACATTTCTATGAATAAGTTATTTATCTTGATTCAATCTATCATATTTTAGCTTTAATTTATATTTATTAAACATTAAAGTAAAACTACATTCTTATTTATGAATATTTACTTTGGTAATTCGTAGTAATTTGAAAAGTGAACTGATCATGATGAAATAAAAGTTGTTTAACTTGATGAGCTCTATCTAATTAACTATTCAAACTTTTTAAAAATGTTTTAATTTCTAAAGTTTTGACATGTTTTTTGAGACATTTTTATTTATATATGATTTGATGATTGAGGATATTACACTAGTTCACTTTAGCATCTTAGAATCCACTTCATAAGCAATTTCAAATTCACTTGATTTCATGATCAGTGATACTACACTCAATCAATTTTATATCTTGGAATGCAATTGTCCCACAAAAATTATATCAATTCTTCCAATGTTTTGCTTTAATTTTTAAATCTTTCCATGTATCTCTGAATCTCTTCTGAGGTCCCCTTTATATAGCTTTGATTTTTCTTATATCATACTAAATCAATTTAACTCATTTTTCATAGATAAATACTTAAATAGTACTAAACAAATACTTTATTATTTTTTTGCTTATATACTTTTATAATTCATAATAATTTCAAATATGACCTAAATAAGAAGAAATAAACATCATTGAACTCATCTTGATGAGCTATATTTAATAAAATATTTATTTTTTGAGTTTTATTTTTTTTTACTAAGGTTTTGACATGCTTTACAAGATATTCTCAATTGTGCCACATTTGATGGTTGAAGATGTTGCACTTTATGTCTTTAGTATATTGGAATGCAACCTTCTTGTGCAACTTATCTTATTCCAAATTGATGATTTTTATTTGGTTATGTTATTATGTAACTCTAGATCTTTCCATATGTGGTATTTACATCGTCTAGATTTTGTTGTATAGCATTGCTCTAATTTATCTCACTAAATTTTAATATATATTCATGTAATATAAAAATAATAATTTTTTATTATTTGTGCTTACTTTTTTTGTAATTTGCAGTAATTGAAGATGAATTTCAATCAAGACAACAAAATGTCATTAAAGCAATCTTAACGAGCCCTATTTAATGATGTATTCATTTTTAATTATTAATTATTTATTTTCAAATGTCTTGGTACATTTTGTGATACAGTTTGATTCATACTTGATTTGATAATCTATGGTATTACACTCAATTTTCTTACTAACGAAAGTATGACTTTCAAGTAAAATTTTCTTCATTTCTTAAAGTTTTTAGCTTTCAACTTGGTGAAAAAACTATGAAACTCTCATTCATTTCTAATGCTACCTTTACATTTCTTTGTTTTTGTTATATTGTAATACTTCAACTAATCTCATTTTATCCTTAATATATTTTGAATTAATATTTAAAAAAAATTTATTATTATATATAATATTTATTTTTGTAATTTATAACAATACCATATGATGTCTGATTAAGATGAAACAAATGTTCTTGGACTCATCTAAAAAGGTTATATAAATTTAAAATTTATTTTTTATTTCTAAATATTTTATATTTTTATTCTTTTGGCATGCATTGGGAGAAATTTTGATTCATATCGAATTTAATGGTTTAGAATGTTATACTCGGGCTCTTAAGTGTCTTGAAAAACAACTCTCCAACATAATTTACATCATTCTTTAAACTTTTTTATGTTGATTTTTTTATTTCTAAGTAACTCCAAAATTTTCTTGTTTGGTCTTTTCATCACCTTGACTTGGTTAATCATAATGCAAATTTATCTTTTTTAGCTTTAACATATACCTAAGTGATATTAATTATTTTTATTATTTATGTTTATTTAATCTATTAACTATTCAAACTTTTTGAAAATATTTTAATTTCTAAAGTTTTGGCATGTCTTTTGAGACATTTTTATTTATATATGATTTGATGATTGAGGATATTACACTGGTTCACTTTAGCATGATAGAATCCACTTTTCTCATAGATTTATTTCAATACTTAATATTTTTGTTCTTTTATTTTGTTTATTAATGACATAGTTGTATGTCTTGTCTCTTGCAACCTTTACATCATGTACATTTTTTAACTATATTACTTCAATTTAACTTATTTTAGCTATAACGAATATTTACTTGATATTTAAATTATAATATGTTATTATTCTTTCTTAATTATATTTCAAATTTAGAATAATTTCAAAAGAGGTCTAGTTAAGATGAAATAAAGTTTATTAGACTCATCTCAATGAGCTTTGTCTAATTAAGAATTTATTGTTGAGTTTTTTAAAATTTTATTTTTAGGGTTTTGGTACACTTCATAAGCAATTTCAAATTCAATTGATTTCATGATCAATGATACTACACTCAATCAATTTTATATCTTGGAATGCAATTGTACCACAAAAATTATATCAATTCTTCCAATATTTTGCTTTAATTTTTAAATCTTTCCATGTATCTCTGAATCTCTTCTGAGGTATCCTTTATATAGCTTTGATTTTTCTTATATTATACTAAATCAATTTAACTCATTTTTCATAGATAAATACTTAAATAGTACTAAACAAATACTTTATTATTTTTTTTTGCTTATATAATTTTATAATTCATAATAATTTCAAATATGACCTAAATAAGAAGAAATAAACATCAATGAACTCATCTTGATGAGTTATATTTAATAAAATATTTATTTTTTGAGTTTTAAATTTTTTATTATGGTTTTGACATGCTTTACAAGATATTTTCAATTGTGCCACATTTGATGGTTGAAGATGTTGCACTTTATATCTTTATTATATTGGAATGCAACATTCTTGTGCAACTTATCTTATTCCAAGTTGATGATTTTTATTTGGTTATGTTATTATATAACTCTAGATCTTTCCTTATGTGGTATTTACATCGTCTAGATTTTGTTGTATTGCATTCTCTAATTTATCTCACTAAACTTTAATATATATTCATGTAATATAAAAATAATAATTATTTATTATTTGTGCTTACTTTTTTTGTAATTTGTAGTAATTGAAGATGAATTTCAATCAAGACAACAAAATGTCATTAAAGCAATCTTAACGAGCCCTATCTAATGATGTATTCATTTTTAATTATCAATTATTTATTTTCAAATGTCTTGGTACATTTTGTGATACAGTTTGATTCATACTTGATTTGATAATCTATGGTATTACACTTAATTTTCTTACTAACTAAAGTATGACTTTCAAGTAAAATTTTCTTCATTTCTTAAAGTTTGTAGCTTTCAACTTGGTAGAAAATTATGAAACTCTCATTCATTTCTAATGCTACCTTTACATTTCTTTGTTTTTGTTATATTGTAATACTTCAACTAATCTCATTTTATCCTTAATATATTTTGAATTAATATTAAAAAAAACAATTTATTATTATATATAATATTTATTTTTGTAATTTATAACAATACCATATGATGTCTGATTAAGATGAAGCACATGTTCTTGTACTCATCTAAAAAGGTTATACGCATTTAAAATTTATTTTTTATTCTAAATATTTTATATTTTTATTCTTTTGGCATGCATTGTGAGAAATTTTGATTCATATCGAATTTAATGGTCTAGAACATTATACTCGGGCTCTTAAGTGTCTTCAAAAACAACTCTCCAGCATAATTTACATCATTTTTTAAACAAGGTATTGTCAAGTTGAAACAAATAACTATGAACTCATATCATCACGAAGCATCTATCTACCAATTCTTTTTTATATTTTCAAAAATTTATTTTCAATGGTTTTGATATGATTTATAATATATTTTAATATGTACCAGATTTGATGATTGACGATGTTATACACCATTTTCTTAGTATATTAGAGGGCAACTTTCTTACGTAATATATCACATTTTCCTAATTTTTTATTTAAATTTTGTTATATTACTAAGTAATTCTAAATCATTTGAATCTGATGTTTTCATTTCCAAGATTTTGTTATATTAATACCTTATCTTTATTTCATTTTAGCTTTAATATTTCTTAACTTAATATTAAAAAATTGTTATTTTTGTTACAAGTTTACTTCAATAATTTGCATTAACTCAAAATGATGTCCAATCGAGGCAAAACAAACATTGTTGGGCTAATTTTAATGAGCTTTATCCAATTAAATACTCATTACTTTATTTATAAATCGTATATTTTAGATAATTTTATAAATTTTATGAGACATTTTGATTAGTACTTGACTTAATGATCAAAGATATTGCACCTAAAAACCTTAGTATCATAAAATCAACTTTCCTGTATATATAATCTCTTTTCTTTAAATTAATTTCTATAGTTGTCAATGTTTTATTTATTTTTCCTGGCATGCATTAGGTGACATTTTTATTTTTACCAAATTGATAAATAATGATGTTAACTCATTCTCAAAATTATATTGGAATGCAAGTTCTCTATATAATTTACCTCAATTCTTAAAAATTTTCTCCTTAATTTGATTACATATTATGTAACTCAAAATCTCCTCCAATGTGATGTTTAAATCATTTTGATTTGGTTGCATAACATTCATTCAATTTATCTTATTTAAATTTAATAAAAATTTACTTGGTACAAAAGTAAAAATTTGTTGTTATTTGCACTTATTTGCATTAATAATTCATAGCAATTTTAAACAATAATCCTTTTGATTTTACTATCTATGATGTCACAATCAATCTCCTCAGCATATTGGAATGTAGATTTCTCATACAATTTATTATATTTTTTAAAATTTTTGTCTATCGTTCTATTTTATTACTATCTAACTTTAAATCTTCTCTTCTGTGACCATTTACTCTCTTTAATTTTTGTTACATTATGTTGCTAAAATTATTCTTATTTCAACTTTAATTGGTATTTACTTAATTTTAAAAATAATTTGTTATTATTTATCTTATTTACATGGGTAATTCATCGAAATTTAAAACAAGGTATGTACAATATGTAACAAACGTAGTTGGGCTCATGTTAATGAGCCACAATGAATTAAATATTAATTTTTATTTATATTTTATTTTTTTGCATTATATTATTTCATCTTATCTCTTTCATCACTAAAAAATTTACTTTTTTTATAAAAATTCATTATTATTTCTTCTTATTTATTTTAGAAATTTGTAAAAACTTGGAAGGATGTCCAATTGAGATGAAACATTTGTTGTTAGACTACTCTCAATGAGAACTATCTAATTAAATGTTCATTTCTACTTTTTACATATGTTATTCTAAAGGGTTTTAGCATGTTTTATGAGATGTTTTGTTTTGTACATTATTTGATGGTCAATAATGTTGCACTCGAACTTATTTCCTTATTGGAATGCATTTTCAAGATAAAATTTATCACATTTCCTAAAATGTGTAATTTTGATGTGGTGATATTATATTAAACTCCAA
Source organism: Vanilla planifolia (assembly GCA_023846275.1). Classification (NCBI taxonomy): domain Eukaryota; kingdom Viridiplantae; phylum Streptophyta; class Magnoliopsida; order Asparagales; family Orchidaceae; genus Vanilla; species Vanilla planifolia. Next base: position 18,715,957 of record CM043870.1, read on the forward strand.
TTTACCTTTTTTGTTATATTATATCACTTTTATTTTGTTGTATTATATCACTTCAAATAATCTTACTTTGGATTTAATATTTTTTTACATAATTTTAAAGTAAAACTTTATTGTTCATTATGTACTTTTAACTTTGTAATTTATAGAAATTTTACACAAATTTCTCTTTAGGATGGAGCAAACATATTTGTACTACTCTCCATGGGTTTTATCAAATTAAATTTTTATTTTCATAATTTAAAATTTTAATTTTTTGAGGTTTTGGTATGATTTAAAAATTTTATTGATTCGAACCTAACTTGAAGATCAAGGTATTTACAATCCAACTCCTCAATATTTTTCAATGCAAATTTCCTTTATAATTTATATAATATGTTGGACTTTTTCATTTTTATTTTATTATATTACTATGTAGCCCTACATGTCCTCTACTATGAAGTTTGTGTTGTCTTGATTTTTTTTATATTATAATGCTTCAATTTACCTCATTTCAGTTATAACAGACCTTTACTTGGGGATATATTGTTATTTATTTCTATTTACTTTGGTTATTCATAAAATTTCAAATGAAGGCTGATCAAAATGTGATAAACATCATTATACCCATCTTAATGACTTCTATTAAATTATTTATGGTTCAATTTATGAATGTTTAGGTGTTGTCATATTTTATAAGATAGTTTGATGTGTTAGATTTTATGATCAATGATGTTACACTTGACGTACTTAGTGTCTTTTATTAAAACTGTTCTTGCAATTTATCACATTTTTTTAAATTTTTTACTTTTATTTCATTATATTAGTATGAATCTCTTACTCCCCATTTCTATTGCTATTCACATCATTTGACTTAATTATATTACATTGCTTCAATTTATCTCATTTATTCTTTAATATATATTTTCTTAACATTAATTTATTTTATTTTTTTATTTCATCACTTTCCTTTGGTGTTGACCAGCTCTATCTAATTAAATATTTTTATTTAATTTTTAAACTTTTCATATTCCAGCATTTTGTTACTATCTATGAGACATTTTACTGATATCTATATTGAAAATCAAGAATGTTACACTTAATCTTGTTACTAACTTGGAATTTAAATTTGTCATACATTTAACGTCATTCCTTAAAATCCTTTTCTTTGATTACTTATGTTACATTATTTCAGTTTTACTGGTTTAATCCTTCACTTATATTTTTTAAAATTAAAAATGTATATTATTACTTTTGTTATTTTAATTTTGAAATTCACAAAAGTTCTTGCCAAGGCCCTATTGTGGTGAATGAATGTTAAAAAACTTCCTTGAAAAGCTTTATAAAATTAAATATCATTTTTTAGTTTTTATGTTTTTAGATTTTTTTATTGTTTAGGGTTTTGTCACAATTTATAAGGAATTTTATTTTCTACAAATTTTAAGATCAAAGATGTTGCACTCAATCTCTTTGGTGCCTTAGAGTGCAACTTTACTATACAAATTAGTACATTCATTCAAATTTTTTTTATTTGATTATTTACTATGTAACTATATATCTCAAGTCATGGGATAATCACATGTTTTATTTAGGTATATTTTAATGACTCAATTTAACTTTTTAGCTACAATATATATAAATATATTGTATTAAAATAATAATTTATTATTTATAATGATTGTTTACTTTGTAATTTGTAGTATTTCCAAACTTAGTTTGACAAAAATAGAACGAACATCATTGGCCAAATCAAGATGAGCTCTATCCAAATAAATCTTTGTATCTGCATTTTTAAATATTTGATTTTCTAAAATATTATAACATGTTGTAAGAGTTTTTATTTACACTCAATCTCCTTAATATAATGGAACATAACTTTCCTATATAATTTTTCTGATTTCTTGAATATTTTTTCCATTGAATGTTTTATAATATAATGATACCCTAATTCTACTTCTATGCGATCGTTACATCATTTTCATTTAGTTACAAAATATTTCTTTAATTCATCTTTTTTCTTTATTATCTATTTACATGACATTTAAATAAAAATTTATTATTACTTAGGCTTTTTTAAATTGGAATTTCATAGTAATTCCAAACAATAATTGATCAAGATGAAGTAAGCACCATTGAAATTGCCTCAATGATGTTTATGTATTAAAATATTCCTTATCAATTTTTAAATATTCAATTGTCTTGGGTTTTTGCATGCTTTTCTAAGCATTTCAATCCATATCTTACTATCTTGAAATGCAATTTTTTCATATAATTTATTTAATTTAATCAAATTTTTTGTTATGATTTGGTTGTACAATTATGTAACACTAAATCTCAATTCTTATGACCTTTACATCACTTTTATTTTTTGTCATGTTACTCGAATTATCTCATTTATATTTATTATATATTTTTTTAATATTAAAAATTAGTTTATTATTTTAAGAGATTTATTTTTTATGTTATTCATTATAAAACTTAATGAGATTCGATTTAGATGAAAAATGTCAATAAGCTTGTCTATATGAGCTTAATAAACAAATATTCAATTTTATAGTTTTAAATATTTTATTTACTAGGATTTTTTTATATTTTTATTTGAAGTTGACTTTAGGGGTGAACTTGTTACACATCATCACTTTAAAATCTTAGAATCCAACTTTTTCATCAATTTAGAATCTTAGATTCTTAGAATCTCGAAATCTTATAGCACTTAGTAATACCAAATCTCTTCTTATTTCAATTTCAAAATATCATTATGTAATACAAAAGAAACATTTAATAATTATGTTGCTTATTTATTTACATAATTCGCATTAATTTCAAAAGAGGTTCAATTGATACGAAGTAAACATCATTAGACTTATGTCAATGAGTTCTATACAATTAAATAATAATTTCATTCCAGATTTAATTATATAGAATGTTTCACTCAATTTCTTAAGCAACTCAAAGATTTTCATATTTAATCTATTATATTTCTATAGAACTCTAAATCTTCTCTCATGTAACCTTTATATTTCTTTGATTTTGCTATATTATATATCTTCAAGTTTCCTTTTTCCACTTTTCTATATACATTTACTTAATATTAAAATATCAATTTTTTATTTTTTGTATGTATTTAGTTTTATAATTCATTGCAATTAGAAACCACATTTAGTTGAGATGACAAAAATGTCATTGGAGTAATCATAGAGACGTCTATCTAATTAACATTTTTTTTGTACTTGTAATATTTTTTCTATATTTTTTGTATGTAATAGGAGAAATTTTTAGTCATAGCAAATCTGATAATCGAGGATCATAAATTGCATCTACTTGGAATGTTGGAATGTAAATTTGTAGTAACTTTTGTCTAGCTCAAATGTTTTGCTTTTAATTAGTTATGATCCTATGTAGATCTAATTCTTCTCTTATGTAACATTTATGTTATTTTGATTTGGTTAGATTTCATTGTTTTAATTTATCTCATTTGATATTTAATATTTATTTACTTAACATTTTAAAATTTATTTATGCATATTATTTTCAATTATTTACTAAAATTCCAAATGAGGTCTGTTCAAGAAGAAACAAATTTCATTATTCTTATGTTAATGAGCTCAAACAAATTAAATATTCTTTTTTATATTTGAAAATTTTTATTCTCAAAGGCTTTGGAATGCCTTGTGAGGCTTTTTAACTTATAGCTAATTTTAAGATTGGTAGATGTTATGCCCAATCTCCTTAGTGTTTGGACCATAACGTTTTCATACAATTTATCACTTTTGTTTAAGTTTTTTCCTTGATTTGATTTTGTCAAGATGTAACTCTAAATCTTCACTCGTGTAACATTTACATCACTTTGATTTAGTTAGATTATATTACCTAAATTTAACTAATATTAGATTTTATATATATATATATATATATATATATATATATATATATATATATATATATATATATATATATATATATATATATATATTTTTTTTTTTTTTTTTTTTTTTTTTTTTTTTTTTTTAAACAAAATATATTCCACCCCACAAAGTACAAAACTTGGCACAAAATGCCAAGGGGGAGGAGGCAAACCTAAAACAGCCCCAAGAGGGAAAGAGAGTAGTTTTCCAGCATGTTGTCTTTGCGGCGCCTCGCCAAATAAGCTCTCCTTAGCAGATGCTGTGTTTCCAAAAAGGGCGCGCTGGCCGAAACAGTAAGGCCAGAGATGGTGGCGGCGTTCCATGCTTTCCAAACCGTCCAGCAGATGAAGGCTGGAATGGTGAAGGCTAAGGAGCTAATCTGTGTCTTGAAAGCCCACCAGCTGGAGATGTCGGTGGAAGAAGAGTGGGGGACGTCGAGCTTGACCTCAAACCAGGTCCAGATGGGGTGGGAGATGGAGCAGGACCAGAAAAGGTGATCTGGTTCATCCCGATTGCTGCAAAAGGGACACTTCGAGACGAGCGAGATGCCAATCCGATTTAGAGCTTTTGGGAAGGGGAGGGCGGCGTGGTGCAGGCGCTAGAGGAAAATTGAAACCTTCTCAGGAATGAGTCGGTGCCAGAGGAGGTGGTTTAGGAAGGAGAGCTGACGGGGAGGAAGCAAGAGGTTGTTAAAAAGGGTGTACGCCCGGTTCGGTTCGAACCGGTTCACGGTGCAACACCCGGACCGGATGCGGTGGAGCAGTGAACCGGTCTGATCGACCGGGTCATCGTCCCACGCCGCAAGGGCAAGCCACCGAAGGCGGAACGAGACCATACGGTGCCAGCCCGGGGAATCACCAGCGGAGGACCGGATTCCGTCTCGGTAGTCGACGTAGCTGCTCCGAATGAAGTCTGCCCAGGGAGAACGAACGTTGAAGAGGCGCCACCAGAGCTTGGCCGAGTGCGCCATGACCTGTGAGCCAAGATCGCGGATGCCCATGCCACCGGAAGACGTAGGTTTGGCGATCTTGCCCCACGCCGCCCAGTGATGGCGGCTGGAGTTGTCGTTGCCGCCCCAGAAGAACCTGGAAAGAAGCCGTTCGACGGCTTTGATGATGGTTCTCGGAGGGAGGAGAACCGCCGACACGTATGCCGACATCGACGTGAGGACGGAGTTGATGAGTATCTTCTTCCCGCCCTTGGACAGCAGCCGATTTTTCCACGAGGCGATGCGGCGAGCCATCTTCTCCAGGAGGGGTTGGAAGTGGATCGACTTCGAACGGCCTCTGTCGAGGGAGCAGCCCAGGTGGGCCAGCGGGAGGTGAGCACGCCTAAAACCCAGGATTAATTTGGTGGAGCGAACCAAGGCCTTTGGGGTAAGCTTCCCGTGTATTACTATAGACTTGGAAGGATTTAGGGTAAGCGCCGAAGCCTCCATAAAGGAATTGAGCAGGCCGGCGAGGTTGGAGACCGATTCCTTCCTTGCCGAAGTGAATATGGTGAAGTCGTCGGCGAAGGCGGTGTGAGAGACAGGAGCAGAGCGCCGAGGGGAGGAGAATTTGTCTATCTTGCCAGAGCGAACCAGATCGGTGAGGCCGCGGCTGAGTACGTCAATGGCAAGCAAGAAGAGGAGAGGGGAGAGGGGGTCACCTTGTTTGACTCCACAAGAAGGTTTGAAGAAACCTTTCGGCTCGCCGTTGATGAGTACAGAGAGCCAAGAGGCGTCGAGAGAGTTGCCGACGAGGCGACGGAAAAGCTGGGAGAACCCAAAGCCTTCCAAAACTGCATCCAGGAACCGCCAGCTGACCCTGTCAAAGGCAGAGCGGATGTCCAGCTTAAACAGGGCATTGGGAGCCTTCTGCTTGCGGTCGATACGGTGGACCATCTCCTGGGTTAAGAGAATGTTGTCGGCAATGTTCCGGCCACGGATGAACGCGGTTTGCTCGGGGGAGATCAGGGAGGGAAGAAGAGGGCGGAGTCGGTTAGCCAGCACCTTTGAAAGCAGTTTCCCGAAGACCGAGCAAAGTGCGATCGGTCGAAGGTCAGAGAGGGAGGCGACCGCCGAGCCCTTCGGGATGAGGCAGAGCCAGGCAGCGCCGGCAGAGCGAGGAAGCTTCGTGCCGACCAGGAAGTCGTTGACCGCTGCAGTCAAGTCGTCGCCGATGACGTCCCAGCAAGCTTTGAAGAAAGGAACCGTGAAGCCGTCGGGGCCGGCAGCACTGGAGTCGCGCATGGAGAGGATGATGGATTTTACCTCAGAAGGAGTCACCTGGCCGCAGAGGATAGAGTTGTCTGAGGCGGAGACGGTGCGAGGGATGAGGCGGAGCAGCTCGGACGTCGATTGGGTGGATCCGCCCGAGCCGCGGAAGTGAGACATGAAGTGGTTGGTGATGGAGTCACAGAGGTGGTCATGTGATTCCGTCCAACCGCCGACGGGGAGCTCCAGGCGATTCAGCTTAAGGGATTGCCGCTTGACGTTGACGGAAGCGTGGAAGAAGGCCGTGTTCGCGTCACCATCCCGAAGCCAACGGAGGCCAGCCTTCTGCTTCCAGAACTCCTCCTCCCGAGCCAAGATAGAGTTGAGGTTGTCATTGGCGACCCGCAGGGCCGATTCAGCCTCCGGGGAGAGGGCCGAGGCGAGCAGGCGCTCCGCCTCGCGGACGGTCGCCTCCGCCTTCGCCTTGTTGGCGAAAACATTGCCGAAAACGGCTGAGTTCCACCTCTTCAGGTCATTCTTGAGTCGTGTGAGCTTACCCGAGAACCTGTAAAGACCCGAAGCCGCTATTGGGTCCCCCCAGGATTTGGAAACCACCTGCAGGAAGTTCGGGTGGGTCAGCCACACGTTAAGGAACCTGAAAGGCCGAGCGACCCGATTGCGCAGGACCGAGGAGCGGAATAGGATCGGGGCGTGGTCCGAGCCCGTCCGGGGAAGAATATCAATGTGGCCGTCCGACGAGAGATCTAGCCAGCGAGGGTTGCAGAGGAAGTAGTCCAGCCGTTTAAGGAGGGTTTTTCCATTGCGGTTCCCCTGCCAGGTGAAGATGCTACCAGAGACCGGCGGGATGAGGAGCCCGGCGCTGTCAATGAGTTGGCGAAAGTCCTCAGCCGCGGACCGGTAGAAGCGAGCTGTCCGAGAGACGTCGTCGGAGTGCAAGGAGACATTGAAGTCTCCGCAGATCCACCAAGGGTCAGACCCGACGGACGAAGAGTGGGCCAGGAGGTCTTCCCAAAGCAGTCGCCGGAGGGTTCTGGAATGTAACCCGTAGACGGCCGTGAAGAAGGAAGCAGGGGCGCCGTCCACGGAGAGGTGGCAGAGGATGGATTGGGCAGAAGAGCCTATGGGCCGGACAGAGCATCGATCCGACCACAGGACCCAAATTTTCCCGTTGTTGGAATGGAGCCCGCCACCGAGCCCGAGCTTGCGACAGACGGAGGGGATTTGGTCGCCGCCGATGAAAGGCTCCAGAAGGATTAGGACGTCGACTGAGAAGGAAGAGATGAGACGCTTGAGCCTGCCAATGGTGGCGCTGTTCGCCACCCCCCGGACATTCCACGTCAGCGAATTGATCATTGGAGAGGGGAGGGGGGGGGCGGAGCCGGATGCGCTCCTGGTGACCGGTACCGGAAGGTCAGGATTTAACTCCCATTTCTTTTTCCGTCTCTTGGCTTTCGACCGCGGCTCCAGGAAGGGTTCATCTGGAACCGAGGAAGTTGACCTCGATTCGTTGTCACTGGCCACCACATCAGTGGAGCGGGGGATATGGGACGGCGAGGAAGGGGAAGGAGGGGGAGAGGGAGGGGGAGAGGGAGGGGGAGAAGGAGCCGCAGCTTGCGATGGAACAGAATCCTCAAGTTGAACCATCAGTCCACCGGTCGGGGACACCGGGCAACTGGCAACGAGAGATTCCGGTGAGAAGAGAAGCTCTCCTTCTTCGGGCGGCGAAGCGGGAATGGGAATAGGCCTGCAGGGCGCAGGAAAGGTTGCAGGAGGAGAAACGGTACCTGGGGCCAATTCAGGGGGCGGGCCCAGGATGCCCACGCCACAGTGCGGAGGTGGAGCAGGGGGAAGGGTGGCCGGAAGCGACGACTCAGCATCAGGCAGAGCGGAAGAATGGGAACATTGACCAGGGTCGTTGAAGGACCGGGGGGCTGGGGGGTCCGGCTGGATAGCCGGGGCTTTACCCTTGTCAGTCGTCGACGCCGACGTCGAAGTCAAGAGCACCTTCTGTCCCTTAGGTTTTGCCTTGCCAGATTGGTGCTTGCAGGCCGACGGGGCGTGGCCAATGGTGAAGCAGTTGTCGCAGTAAAGGGGGAGGTTCTCATAGGTGACGCGTTGCCAGAAGCCTCCCGCCTTCACCCCGGGGATGGAGGAGATGCGGATCCGGTCAGGTAGTTGAGAGGCCAGGTCAAGCTCAACGCAGACCTTAGCGACGTTGGGGCGGGACATGACCGCCGTGGCCGTGTCGACCTTCAAAGGCTTCCCTAGAGTCGCCGCAATAGAGAAAAGGGAGGCCTTGTTGAAGAGGTGAACGGGGAGCTGCTCAAAAGCCACCCAGACCGGGACCTGGGACGGCTCGGCGTCGAAGCGGAACGATGGGGACCACTTAAGGAGTCTCATCGGGAAGTCGCGGATGAACCATACCTTCTTCATCCAGCAGAGGAGGGAATCCTCCTCCGACAGGAAACGGAGAAGGACGTGGCGCTGGTTCAGAAGCCCCACCTGGACTTCGTGTTGGAAGCCGGACTTGGCCAGAGCGGAGCGGATGGCGACCAAGGGAGGTCTGCCGTGAGAGAATTTACCGACAAGCGAGAACCGGAGCGGCTCCGCCAGCTTCTCCACCTCCTCCGACGAGAATGCGACTTCCGGGGCGCCTTTGTAGAAGGTCGAACCCCGGATCCGACAGGGAGAGGTATCCTCGGCCTTGCCGAGAACCTCGGCGAAAGACCTGCGGAGGGGTTGTTGAGCCATTAAGGCGGCGTCCCAACCATCGGAAGGGCGCCGGCGAAGGCAGAGGGAGGAAGACGAAGGCGCGAATGCCAAGACGGGTCAGATCAGCCGGCGAAGGACCAAGACTTAGTGCAATATATATATATTATTGTTTATGTTTTATTATTTTGGTAATTCAAAGAAATTCTAAATGAGGTCCAATTAAGACAAAACAAGCATTGTTAGACTACTCCAAAGAAGCTCTATCCAATCAAATATACATTTAAATATTTTTAGTTTTAACTATTTTTAAAGGTTTCAACATGTTTTGCTAGACATTTTAGTATGTATCTTATGTGATGATCAAAGATGTTACAGTCAAAATCCTTCATAAATTAGAAGGCAACTTCGAATGCAATTTACCTTATTTGTTCAAGTTTGTTTGTCTTAATTTAGTTATAGTATTTTATAGTAATAAATCTTCTCTCATTGCACCTTCATATTCTTTTGATTTTCTTATAATGCATTGCTTAAATATTTCTCATTTTAGATCTAATATATATTTACTTATTGTTTGAATAATAAGGTTTTATTATTTATTGTTATTTACTTTAATAATTCATACAAATTCAAAAAGGGACTAATCAAAATAAAACAATCATCATTGGAGTAACTTGACAAGGCCTATCAAATTATTTATGATTTAATTTATTACTTTTTAGGTTTTTGGAATTCTTTTGATTATTGTTTTAAGTGCAATTTTTTTCATTCCTAAAAATTTTTTGCTTTGATTTGGATATATTACGATGAAACACTACTTCTGTTCTCCATTGCCATTTACATCGCTTTCTTTTTGTCATATTATATTATTTTAATTTATCTCGTTTATTCTTTAAATTTAATAAATCATTTTATTTTTTTGTTGTACTTTATTGAATTCAATATTCATTTATTTCAATTTTTGATATTTTATTTTTTAAGGTTTTTGTACACTTTATGAGACACTTTGATTGGTAATTGATTTGATAATTGAGGATGTTCACCTGTCTTAGTAACTTGGAAGGTAGCTTTGTCATTCAATTTATCTCATTGCATCAAATCTTTAGCTTTGATTTGGTTAAGGCACATTGGTTTATTTTAGGTTATTTACCCTTGAAATTTTATTGTTTAAAACTTCAATAATATTTGTTATTATTAGCTATTCTTATATACTTTTTAATGCATAAAAATTCCAATTGAGGCCATATCATGATGAAATGAATATCAATGGTGTAGTATGATGAACTCTATCAAATTAAATACATCTTTTTATATTTTTAAATATTCTATTGTTTATGATTTTGACACATTTTTTGGGATATTTTTATTCTTGATTTGAAGATTAAAGATGTAACACTTAGCCTCTTCAATTCCTTGGAGTGCAACTTTAATGTACAATTTACCTCAATTATTCAAATGGTTTTTTTATTTGGATATATTAACCTCTAACTCTAAATATCCACTTATGTTAGAATTACTTCACTTTAATGTGTTATTTTATAATGCATCAATTTTTCCCATTTCAACTTTAATATTAGTATTCTTTATATTAAAATAATAATTTATTACTAATTATGGTATTTACTTAGTTAATTTAACATAATTCCAAACATGGTCCAACCATGATTAAACAAATGTTATTGTGCTCATCTCCATGAGCTATATCAAATTAAATATTCATTTCTATACTTTTAAATACTTATACTGTTTAGAGAATTGACACACTTAATGAGGCTTTTTTATTTTTAAATGATAAGATGATCATTGACATTATACTTGACCACTTTAATGTCATGGACAACATTTGGATACAATTTAGCTCTTTTCTTCAAAGTTATTTCTTTGAAATGATTATAATACAATGAAACTCTAACACTCCTTTTAGTTGGCACTTACATCATTTCCCCTTAATATCTTCAAAAACTTTGAATACTTATTAGCTCACTTCTTAAAATGTTTTCCATCGTAATGGTTAAAAATAATAAAACTATAGTTCTCATTCAATTTCACCCTCACATCATTTTTATTTGGTTATATTATATTACTTTAAATTATCTTATTTTAGCTTTATTATGTATTTAGTGAAATATTAAAATAATAAATAATTATTATTTAGACATTTAAATAAGTATTTTATAGAAATTCAAATTTGAGCTCGATCAAGACAAAGTAATAGTTACTGAACTAGTCTTGATGAGCTTTACCCAATTAAATTTTAAACTTTATTATTAATTATTTTGTTATCTTGCATTTCTACTTGTTCTTATGGTATCTTGATTCATACCTTTTTGGATAGTAAAAGACATCACACTTAATCCCCTTTGCATCTTAGTCTGTGGTTTTCTAGTGTAATTTATTTTAGTTTTTAAAAGGTTTCACTATATTTGGTTATATTACTATGTAACTCTAATTCTTGTCTCTTACGACTTTTACTTTGAATTGATTTAATTTTATTATACTAAATAAAATTATCTTATTTATCTTTATTATTTATTTATTTAATATTAAAAATATAACTTATTATTTTTTAGCTTATTTTGTTTTTTCTCAGTGTATCTCCAAAAAAGATTTGATTAAGATGTAAAGCATATTGGTATACTTTCCTTAACTAATTGAATTAAAAATTATATTTCATAATTAAAATTTTTAATTTTGAAAATTTTGATATATTTTATGAGATATTTTAATTTGTAATGGATTTGATAGATCCATATGTTACACTAGGTCACTTTAATATCTTGGAACAAAGCTTTTCCATCAACATATCACATTTCTTCAAATATTTCTCTTTGATTTTCCTATATCAGTAACTTCAAATTTCTTTTTGTGGGACTTTTACAACACTTTCATTTAGTTAGATCTCACTGCTTGATTTTATCTCATTTACATTTAAAAATATTATTTTTTATCATTAAAAAAATTATATTTATATATCTTTATTTACTTTTCCAAGCCAGATCTATTTGGAACCTTGGAAACCAACATTATTATACTTTTTATCTCATTTGTTAAAATTTTATGCTTTTAATTGGTTATGATACTATGTAACACTGATTCTACTCTCCTTTGACCTTTACTTAATATTAACACAAATTATTTATGCATGTTAATTTTTGTAATTCATTATGATTCAAAATGATGTTTGATCAATGAGAAATAAATTTTATTGTACTTATCTTGATGAGCTCCAATTAATTGAATATTCTTCTTTGTATTTTAAAATATTTATTTTCATGCGTTTTAGAATACCTTATAATACTTTTGTGTCATAGCTAATTTAATAATTTAGGATGTTATACCCGTCTCCTTTATATTTATAACACAAATTTCCCCTACGATTTATCTTATTTCTTCACAAGTTTTCTTTAATTTTGTTATATTACTATCAAAGTCTAATCTTCCTCTCATACCATGTTTATGTCACCTTTATTTGGTTTGATAACACTATTTTAATTTTGTTAATATAAAATTTAAAATATTTTTATTAAAAATACAATAATAATATATTATTACTTATGCTTTATTTTTTATAAATTCAAAGTAAATTCTAAACATGGTCTAAGAGAGACGAAATAAGTGTCATCAAACAATTTCCTAAAAGCATAATCTAGTTAATTAAATATTTATAAATTTTTAGTCCTTTTATTCTCCAATGTTTTGATTCATTTATTTTTGAAATTATGGTTTCTACCTAGATTGATAATTGAGGACGTTAGACTTCAAACTCCTTAGTAAGTTGGACTATAACTTTGTAATACAAATTTTCTAATTTTCAATTTTGTTTTCTTTGATTTATTTATTTTTCTATTTTACTAAAAATCTTTTCTTGTAAGACCTTTACAATATTTTCATTTGGATGTAAAACATTACATCAATTTACATCATTTTAGTTCTTATACATATATATATATATATATATTCTCAACATTAAAATAATTATTTATGGTTTTTCATTCTTATTTACTTCGATAATTAGTTAAAATTTAAGGGAGGGCTATTCAAGAGGAAACAAATGTCGTCGGACTTATCCAGTTTAGCTCTATCAAATTATTTATGCTTCAATTTAAGATTTTTTAGGGTGTTCACATGATTTACAAAACAGTTTTATTCGTGCCAGATTTGATGATCTAGGATGTAATACTTGAGGTCTACAATATCTTTTATCGATACATTTATGTACAATTTATTTCATTTTTTTTTACTTTTCCACTTTGATTTCGTTATATTAATATGAAACTCTATTTCTCCTTTTATTTGCCATTTACTTAGCCTTGATTTGGATATATTATATTACTTTAACTTACCTTAATTATTCCTTAATAGATATATTTACTAAATATTAACTTTGTACATTTTTATTGCATTGCTTTGATTTTGTGTTGCTTGGCTCTATTGAATTAAATATTTATTTATTTAATTTTGAATATTTTATTTCCTTCGTGTTTGATATACTTTATGAGAAATTTGATTTGTAGTTGTTTGATAATCAAGGATGTTACACCTTATCATGTTAATGACTTGAAATGCAATATTTTACTATACTTTATCACATTTCTTAAAATCTTTTACTTTTATTTGGTTATATTGCATTGCACCACTTTACCTCATTTAGCCATTAATTTATATTGTTAAAAATAAAGTAAAATAAATAATTATTACATTTTCTTGTTTACTTTCGTAATTCATGAATATTCCAATGGAGGTACTATAAGGATGAAACAAATGTAAATACACTCATTTGAAGAGTTCCATAAAATTAAATTTTTTTATACTTTTTAGATAATCAATGTTAAAGGTCATCACACACTTTATATGGTATTTTGATTCATACAAGATTTAAAGATCAAAGATCATACACATGATCTCTTTAGTGCCATTAAGTACAATTTATCTATTTTCTTAAAATTTTGCAAGGTGATTTTTATATATTACCTTGAAGTTCTCATTCTACTCCTAGGTGACCTTCATAACATTTTGATTTAGAGATATTATTATTTTTTAATTTATCTCATTTTAGTTTTGATATTTATTTAGTTAATATTAGAATAAAGCTTTATTTTTATTTATGCTTATTTAGTTTTGCAATTTGTAGTAGTTCTAATCATTGTTCAATCAAGTAAAAAAAATATTTTTAGAATCATCTTGGTGAGATCTATCTAATTAATTATTTATTTGTATATTTATAAACATTTTATTTCATATGATTTTGGAACAATTTTTGAGATATTGTGTTCATATCTTATTTAATAATTAAAGATAATAGACTTTATCTCCTTAGTATCTTGAAACGAAACTTTAACTTACAATTTATCTCATTTCATAAACTTTTCATCTTCTTTTTAATATATTTCCCTAAAACTACTTTTTATAGTTTATGGAAGTTAACAATTAACAATACTAATCACAAAAATATAACATTCATAATAAAAATAAATCAATAAATATCATCTTAACGTAGCAAAGTCTACAAAGCATCTACATTATAAAATATTTACCCTCCAAAAGATATCATAGTTGCCAATGTATTATGATATAACCAAATCCATAATTTTTCCATTAGTTCATGGAGCAATGACTAGAACATATTGATGGAACTATGCTTATCAAAATATAGTTTTAAATACTTACATCCATAAATCACGTCCTAGACAACCATCGACACATCTTTTAAAATACATGAAGAGTTATATCACAATCCCTTAAAAAACAAGATATGAAGCATAAGTGTAGCTTAACTTTCTATTCTCTTGGAGTTTAAGTATTTGACCTATGATGTAAGTACATAATAAGCTTAAAATTACAGTTGATAAATTAGTATTTGAGCAATAAAATGAGATAAAATATGATAACAAAATAAACAATAGAAAGACAAATAAATAATACTTAATAAGTTTATTTGATTATCATCTAAAAATGAAAATAAAACAAATTAAAAGAAATGTGAGGTCAAGATATTAAAAGATGTATAAGCATGCATGTAAGTGAATACGATAAAAATATAAAAATGTATAAAATAATCAACACATAAAATAATTCACAAATGCAACCTTTAAGTATATATAGAAATACACATCTCTATATCAAATATAATTCATTTTATCCATTCAAAATCCAATCTACCTATATTTTTTTTAGACTATTTCAAATATAACATTTTCTTGAGTTTTTCATCTTAGCATTATTTTTCATCTATTTAATAACACTCATTTTTATCATAGAACCCAAGTATTTATTGAATGATTATTATTCTAGTCTGATGTGATCCCATCTCATCTATTTCATGTTGACATTATGCATAAAACATGTAGATTGCATGTTACATCACCTGATATCACATTTATACTACTACAATAGGGTATATTACATCATGTATGCCTAATAGTAGATCTCATCATTAGGTTTCTAAAAGACATGATAAGTAGCTCATCATGTATTATATCAACATCATAGTACATATAATATTTTAATACTAAATCACAAAGAAAGCAACACAACATATATCATATTTCCTTTATAGAAAATGTCATCTCTAGCTACTAGATCACACAGCATGAAACCCATCATAGATCATGTGGGGTCTCATGTTAGTGTTACCATATAATATCACATCATCTTGGCTCCACTCATAGTGGTAGTAGACTATGGAAGTTGGAGTTAATAACATTAGGAAAATATCATCATCATCATTATACATTCTAGGCACAATATTTGATGCTAAAAAATGTTACACACGATCTCTCTAGTATCTCAAAATGTAGATTTATCACATAATTTATTTCATTTTCTTACAGAATTATTTCTCTTTAATATCTTGGAATGTACTATCAAACTCTAATTCTTCTAACTTTTGAGATTTATGTTACTTTCATTTTTTTATATTATTAAAACCCATTGATGGATAAATGAAGTACAAATTGAAATGTCTCATAAAGCATGCCAACATATAAGAAAATAAAGTATTGGAAAATATAAAGTTGATTATACTCAATAGAGATCTGCAAGATGTCTCCAACAATATTTGTTTTGTCTCGATCATAGTTTATTTTAAATTTGAATGAATTATCAAAGTTAATAAGCATATATATATATATATATATATATGTATGTATATAAATTATTTTTGTAAAAGAAAAATAAGGATTACATTTTCCATCCTTTCCTATTTCCATTCACATTGCAAAACGTAAAAAGAAGTTTCTTACTCATCAACATAGTGTATGCTATACGACCACTATGTTGATGATGAAAAAATTGATTGCATTCATCCTTTTCAGGGATCTAAGGATTTCAAGTTGATTGCACTATTGAGGAACACACATACACTTAAAAAAATTAAAAAAGAATTTTAGAGTTTCTTTCACAATCTAAGTTCAAAGATTTTTAGTTTACGAAAAGAATCATGATATTTAGCCTTACTTTACTTTCTATTTGATTATTATAATGATTGGGAAGGAATGTTTTAGATGTTTACAAGAAAGGTTTCTTCTAAAAGAGAAAATGTTAAAAAAGGTGATAAAAAGCACGCATTTTAACAATTTATGAAATCAATCTAGAATTCAACATAATACTTTAACAATTTTGAACTTGTGCCAAAATCTATAAATTGTTTTGAGAAAAATACAATTGATTGGCTAAATTTGATAAAAAAAAGAAATTGTAACTACTACATAACTATCATAATAATTAGAAAACAAATGAGGTAGGCACTCTAGATTATATATATATATATATATATATATATATATATATATATATATATATATATATATATATATATATATATATATATATATATATATATATATCTAATATAATTCTGATTTGTTGATAAAACACTTTACATAAGATATAAGCTCTCTAATATTAATATTATATACAAATGTTAGATGTGGTTTTGAATATTAAAATTAAGAACTTGCATGTGAATATATAATTTCATATAAATATACACCTGGAAAATTAAGTATGTTTTGTCTAATGTCAATAACTACTTTGTAAACTTCTTCGCATGGTTAATTGTATAGTTATGACATTTCATGTGTTAATCAGAAAATGTTGGTTATAATAAAGCTTTTTCATGTAAAACATTTGTTAAGGGATTAAATGGTGTGAATGAACAATGAATTCCCTAAAATGTAATATGTGATGTTCTTTATGGCTATTGGTTAAGTGTGCCACAAGATTGAGATATTACAACCATGAGAGCATTAGGGATTATGCGGGCCACAAGATTAAGATATTCCTACCATGAGATTACTAACATCCGTATGGGGGATAGGATTGAGATTTACCATCATGATGAGGTTATGTTTCTTAGGACTAGTGGCCATGTGAGCCACAACAATTAGATATCACCATTTTAAGGTGGCTAGTGGCTATCTAAGCCACAAGGATTGAGATATTACCATTGTGGCATGGCTAGTGGTAATGTGGGCCACATTATTAAGATTCGCAACAAAGATATGCACATAAAAAATATGATAATTTCTAGGCATGATTTATAATGAGTACATGAAATGATAAATCAATAAATGAGTATTTCATTATTACTAAGTAATTTGAAAGGTCGTTTACATGAATGGTGGACTTAGTTAAGTATAAAGAAGTAATAATAAGAAATACCAGATTAAGAAAAAAGATTAAAAAATAGAATAAAAAGTTGCATGCTCTTTTTATATCTTTTAGATATCATAACATTCTTTTCTTTAACAACATAACATATTTCCACATTTACACTCTAACATGAATCATCATTTTCGTGCCTACATGCAATGGTTTACGTTTATGTTTAGAACATACATGTTATTGCACAAACATTATTGCTTATTTTGCATATTTGTTTATTATCATAGATAGCATGCAAAGCTATTGATTGTTGGCTTAGATGTTTTTTACACAAACATTTTACATACAATTGAACACCAACTAAAAGAGGATTATAGAAAAGAATAGCCAATAAGAAAATAAGGAACTAAAACTACAATGGATTTTCGTACAATGGTTATGTTGAATAATTTATTAATCATGTGAGACATATAGCATTGTATCTATATATGGAAAGAGAAGCAAGACTATAAGGCACCATATATCATGACATGTAAATGTTATGATAGCTATAGTTACTTATAGTTCTTAGATTAACATGATTATAAGTAATACTTGTGAGTTTAAACTACATGGTTGTTATGTTATGGATATAAATATTGTGTTGCTCAACATATAAATTAGAAAAATGGACACAATCTAAGGGAGATTTTGTCCATTTTAATTCTAAAATTAGAGAAAAAAAGAAATGGAGTTTTGTTACAAGTAAAAATAATGTTGTCATAATTGCACTATATTATTTTATCTAATTTCAATTTTAATATATCATACTTAATATTAAAATAATTATTTACTATTGTTTGTGCTTATTTGATATGATAGTTTATTAAAATTTTAAGTGATGTCTGATCAATACAAAACTAACATTATAAGACTTGTCTTGATGTGCTTTATTCAATTAAATAATAATTTTTTATATTTCAAAATATTTTATTTTTTGAGGATTCAGCATATTTTATGACATATTTTGATTCATTCTAATTTGACAGTCAATGATGTTATGCTTGATCTCCTTAGTACTTTGCAATGTAATTTTCTTATAAAATTTATCTTATTTCCAAAAATGTTTTGGTTTATTTTGGTTATAAAACTATATAACTCAAAGTCTCTACCTATTTAACCATTAGATGCCATTGGATTGACTATGATAATGCTTTATTTTGTCACATTTCCAATTTAATATATATATATATATATATATATATATATATATATATATATATATATATATATATATATATATATATATATATATATATATATATATATAATTAAAATAACATTTTTATTTTTTTTGTGTTCTTTTTATTTTCATAATAAATAGTAATTCCAAACAAGGTCTGATTTTGCCAAAAACAAATGTCGATGGACAAATTTTGACAGCATTTACCCAACTAAATATTATGTTTATATCTTAAAATATGTTATATTCTAAGATTTATACATGCTTTATGACTAATTCTTTTCAATACTATATTTAATGATTAAGGACATTTACCTCACTTTCATTTTTTTTTTATTTCAGTGTCTCAATTTATCTCTTTTAATGTCTAAAACATATTTACTTAATATTATAGTGATAATTAATTATTATTTGTGCTTCTTTACTTTGGAACTTTATTATAATTTTATACAAAGATAGATTGAGACAAAACAAATGTCAATAGACTTCCCTAAACAAGCTTTATCTCACTGAATATTAAAATTTACATTTTTTGGTATTTTCTTTAGATTTTAGCATGCCTTATAGGACATTTGAATTGGTGCCTCATTTGTTGATGGAGATTGTATCACTCAAACTATTCAATGTATTTCAATGTAACTTTCTTATAGAAATTGGGTTATTGTATCAATTTTTTCACTTTGGCTTGGTTATATTTCTATCAAAGTCTAATTATCATCTCGTGTAACATATATATATGATTTTGATTTTATTATATTACAATACTACAATATTTCTTATTTCAATTTTAATATAAGTTTGCTTAATATAAAAGTAATAATTTATTTTTTCACCTCATTAACTTATGTTATTAGCAATGATTACAAATGAGGTTTGATCGAGATAAAACAAACATCGTTAGACTCTTCTCGATGAGCTCTATCAAATAAAATATTTATTTTAATTTTTTCAAATATTTTATTTTCTAGGCTTCTAACTTTCTTTTTGAGATATTTTTATTTATACATAATTTGATTGTCAATAATGTTATGTGCATTCTCCTCAGTATATTGGAATGCTACTTTCTCATATAATTTATCATATTTCCCAAATTATTATGCTTTAATGAGGTTGTATTACTATGTAACACTAAGTCTTTGATGGTGTGACCTTTATATTACATAAATATAGTTTTATTACATTAATTCAATTAATCTCATTTCAATTTTTATATATGTTTAATTAATATTAAAATAATAAATTATTATTATTTATGCTTCTTTAGTTTGGTAATTTTATGTAATTCCAAATGACATTTGATGGAGTTGAAACAAACATCACTGGACTAATCTCAATATGCCTTATCCCAGTAAGTATTCATTTTTATTTTTAAGGTAAATTATTTTCTATGATTTTGTCATGTTTTACTAGATGTTGTATTTTTTCATGATCTAATAATCGAGAATGCCAAGCTCAATCTCATGAGTATCTTAATATGTAATTTTTTTAGTAAAATTTATCTATTTTCATTGCATTTTGTACTTTAATTTACTTATATTATTACTATGCAATACTTTATCACCTCTATTTTGGCCATTACATGTCTTTGATTTCATTATATTACAATGCTCCAATTTATTTCAATTAAGAAATAAAATATAATTAATTATCACTAAAATGTAATTTATTATAATTTAAGCTTATTTAATTCAATAATTCATCATAATTACATGAGTTTCAATCAAGATGAAATAAATGTCATTAAACTCACTTGGACCAGCTCTATTAAATTTAAGCATTCCCTTTATTATTTTCAAACATTTTATTACATAAGAATTTTTCAAACTTTACAAGACATTGTGATTTGTAACTTCTTTTGAAAAGTAGCGGCTTCTTATTATATTAGAATGCAACTTTCTTGTATAAGTTATGTCATTTTTTACAATTTTTTTTAAATTTTTTATATTAATCTGCAACTTTACACCACTTTTCCTATTACCTTGACATATTTTTTGTTTGGTTATATTATATTTCCTACATTTATATCATTTCAACTTTAATATATAATTTACTAATTTTAGGTATTATTTATGTTTTTTCAGTTTGATAATTTGATATAATTCTGAACCAGGTTAATCGTGGTGAATCAGTGTCGTTAGACTAATCTCAAAGAACTCTATCAAATTGGAAAAAAATTATATTTTTAATTACTTTTAATTTTTAGGACTTATTGCATAGTTTTTGTGAAGCTTTTATTCAAGCCTATTTTTATGTTCAAGGATGTCATATGTGGTGTTCTCATTATCTTGGAATGCAACTTCATAAAATTTGTCTCAACTATTCAAATATTTGGCTTGGTTTAGT
The DNA here is from genome assembly GCA_023846275.1 of Vanilla planifolia. Lineage (NCBI taxonomy): Eukaryota > Viridiplantae > Streptophyta > Magnoliopsida > Asparagales > Orchidaceae > Vanilla > Vanilla planifolia. The sequence goes on from CM043870.1 coordinate 18,736,934, forward strand.
TTTATTACAATGTAATGATAAGTCTCCTCTTATGTGAAATTTTCATCTTTTTTATTTGGTGATATTATATTATTATTTACTCCTATTTAATTAATTACTTTTTAAGAATTCCAAATAATGTCTAATCGGAGTGAAACAAATATTCTTTTACTCAAATTGATTATCCTTATTCATTTAGATGTTTTCTTTTTATTGTTAAACATTTTTTAGGAATTTGGCATTCTTTATAAGCCATATTTATTGCTAATAGATTTGATGGTAAATAACATTCTACTTGATCTCATTAGTATTTTAAGTGCAACTTTCCCATGTAATTTATCTTATTTGCTCAAATTTATTTTTTAAAAAGTTATATAATTGTGAAACTTTAATTATCTTCTCATGCTTCCTTTGCATCACTTTTATTTGCTTACATTACATTACTTCAATATATATCATTTTAGACTTAAACACATTTCCTTAACACTAAAAAAATAACTTATTATTATTATTACAATTTTATAAAGATAATTTACAATAATTATGAATGAGGTATGATAAGGAAAAAAATGTTAGTATAGTATTCTATAAAAGCTCTATCAAGTTAAATATTCATTTTTATATTTGTAAATATTCTATGTTTTTTGCATACCAAATGTGACATATTAATTCATACATGATTAGATGGTCAAAGATGTTATACTCAATCTCCTTAATATTTTGGAATTCAAATTTTTAATAAAATATATCTCATTTCCTCAAATTTTTTTTTGATTTTTTTACATTACTATTTAATACTAAATCTCTTCACTTTAATATTTATATTACCTCTATTTAGTAATATTTTGTTTGTTCAGTTTAACTTTGTTTAGCTCTAATATATAATTATTTAATATTAAAATAATAATTTATTAATGTTCAAGCTTATTTGTTTTAACTATTTGTAGTAATTCTAAAAGTGGTGTTATTGAGTTAAAAAATATCATTGTACTCATTTTGATGAGCTTCATTTAACAAAATTTTATTTTTTGACATATTTATTATCTTGCATTTGTGCATGCTTTGTAAGCTATTTTGATTCATTTTTTATTTCATGATCAAGGATGTTTTGCTCAATTTACTCAATATATTAGAGTAAAAGTTTCTCATAAATTTTGTCTAATTCCTTCAAGTCTTTTTTACTTTGATTGTGTTATATTACTATTCAATTCTAAATCTCCACTCATGTGACTTTTAGGTCACTTTAATTTAGATCCATTACATTAATTTGTCTTATTTTAGTTCTAATACATATTTACTTAATATTACAAAACTTAGTCGTTTTTTTATGTTTATTTGCTTTGGTAATTTGTAGTAATTCCAAAAAATGTCTAATTGATATGAAACGAATGTCAATTAATTTGCCTCAACAAGCAATATCTTATTGAATTTACATTTTTAAATTTTAAGTATTTTATTTACAAGTTTTCAGCACAGATTATGACACACTTCAATTCATACCTAATTTGTGGTCTAGGTTGTTGCCATCAGTATCCTTCGTGTCTTAGAATGTAGCTTTACAATATAATTTCTCTAATTTCATCAATTTTTAATGTTTTATTTTGTTGCATTACTATGAAAATCTTAATCTCCTCTTATGTGGCATTTACATCATTTTGATTTCGTTAAAATACATCGCTTTACATTGTCTTATTTTATCTTCGATGTGTAATTACTTAATAATAAAATAATTTTTTTATTATTTATGCATGTTAATTTTGATAATTAATAATAAATAATTGATAAATATCATTGGACTAAACTTGATGAGCTTTCTCAAATTACATATTAAACATTCATTTTTATATTTTAACATCTTTTATTTTCAATGATTTTGGTAGATTTTAATGGGCATTTTTATTCATTCATAATTTGATAGTTGAGGATGTTACACTTGATGTCCTCAACATCTTCGAATGTGATTTTCTTATATAATTTATATTGTTTGCTTTAATTTAGTTATATAATTAGGTTATTCTAAATCAAATATCATTTAGCCATTAATTATCTGTTATCTTTTTATTTATAATGCCATAATTTCCATCATTACGACTTTATTATATATTTACTTTATATTAAAAAATTATTTTTTATTGTGCTTTCTAATTCATTTTGATAAATTGGAATAATTCCAAACAATACATAACTTAAGGAATACAAATGTAATTGGACTTGTCTCAGTAAAATCTATCCAAAAAAATATTTGTTTTATTTTATTAAATATTTTACTATCTAAGATTTATGTACACTTTATGAGTCAATCTTATTTGCACTAATTTTGATGTTTGACAATGTTACTCTTGTCCTAATTACTATCTTGGAATGGAACAACTTTTTTCGATTTCCCTCATCTCACTAAAGTTTTCTATTTGTTTTGGATATATTACTATGAAACTCCAAGTCTCCACTCTTGTCACCTTTACTTCTTTTTTATTTTGTTATATTGTCTTGCTTTTATTTATCGCATTTAAGCATTAATAAATATTTACTCAATTATTATTTTTTTCTTATTTTCTTTTGTAATTAATAATAATTTAAAAGAAAGTCTAATTGATATAAAATGACTATTGTTGGACTAATCTCAATGTGCTTTTTCCTATTGAATATTCATTTTGGATTTTAAATATATTTTGTATTTTTGCTTGTTTTATAAGATGTTTATATTTGCAACTGATTTGTTGACCTAGGATAGTACACTCAATCTTTTTAATAACATGGAATGCAACTTTCTCGTTAATTTATTTCATTGTTTTAATTTTTTCACTTTGATTTCATTTCACTTCTATGAACTCTTATTACCATCTCGTGTGACCTTTATAACCTTTTCATTTTGTTATGTTACATTGCTATAATTATGTCATTTTATTTTAAAAAAATATTTTCTAAATATTTTAGTAAAAATTTCGTTTTTTAATTTTTTTAATTTTATTAAATCACAAAAATTACAAACGAGGTTTGACCAAGATGAAACAAAAGTCGTTGGACTTAATTTGGCGAGCATCATAAAATTAGATCTTTGTTTCTATTTTTTAAAATATTTTAATTTTAATTATTTTAGCATACTTTGTGAGATATTTGGATCTGTAACTTTTATAACAATCAAAGATTTTATACATGATCTCATTACTATCTAAAAATGAAACTTTCACACATAATTTGTCTCATTTCTTGAAATTTTATACTTTAATTTGTTTGTATTACTATGTAACTTAAAATAACATTTATGGTAACCTTGATGTTCCTTAGATTTGGTTTTATAACAATATTTAAACTTATCTCATTTTAGCTTTTACATATCTTTACATAATATCAAAATAATAATTTATTGCCATTTATGGCTATATAATTAATAGTTCAAAGTAATTCCAAATGTGGTCTAGTAATGATGAAATAAACATCATTGAACCCGTCTCTATGAGCTTTGTAAAACTAAATATTCATTTTCTTAACATAGTTTATTTTCTTTGGTCTTTTAATGTTTTTTTAGACATTTTGATTTGATACTTTTTGCAATTAAATGTCATTATTTTAGTTAATTTTTTTGCTTCTATTTATCTCATCTAAATATAAAAACGGTATTTTCTTATCATTAAAATTGTAATTTTCTATTTTTTTGTTTTTTAATTTCATAATTTGTGATAATTCAAAATGAGTACCAATCAAGATGAAATAAACGTCATTAGAGTCACATCAACAAGATCTATGAAATTATATTCTCATTTTTTATTTTTATCTATTCTATAAAGTTTTTACCCACTTTACAAGGTATTTTGATTCATAAGTTTTTTAATAATAAAAAATGTTACACTCGATCTCTTTAGTATCATGGGTGCAATTTTCTTATACAATAATCTCAATTCTTTCAATTTTTTGCTTCAATTTTGTTACATTACTATGCCACCTCCTCCCTTGTCACCATTACCAGTATTTGATTTTGTTACATTATATTACTTTAATTCATCTCAATTCATATTTAACATATATTCTTGTTATTAAAAAAATTCATATTTTTTTCTTATTTAATTTGTTAATTAGTAGTAATTTTTAACAAGGTTTAATCGAGACAAAACAAATATCATTGGACTTGTTTAGATGAGCTCCTTCAAATTAAATATTTGTTTACTTATTTTTTTTAAAATATTAAAATTTTTAAACTTTTTACATAGTCTATAATTTATTTTTATTTCAATCTAATTTAACAATCAAATAAAAACCTCAATCTCCTTAGTATTTTGCTAAGCCTAATTTCTTCAAATTATTAGCTTTAATTTGGTTATATTACTATGTAACTCCAAATCTTCTCTCATTTCACAATAGAATGTCATTTATTTTGTTATATTATACTATTTCAATTTTCCTCATGTTGGCTTTAATCTATATTTACTAAACATTAAAATAATAATGTTTTTATTATTCATAATTATTTATTTTTATAATTCATAATAATTTTGAGTGAGGTTCTATTAAGGTAAATAAATATGATTGCACTCATTTCTATGAGCTCTCCAACTAAGTATTCAGTTTTTATCTTTAAATATTTTATTTTCTAGCATTTATGCAAGCTTTATGAGCCTTCCTCCTTATTCATACCTAATTTGAAAATTGTGGGTCTTATTTTTCATCTACTTAATATCTTTGAATGCAACTATTTCTGTAAAATTTTTCTCATTTCTCTATAGCTTTTTATTTGATTTGGTAATACTACTATGAAACTTAAGTCTCTACTAATGTGACCCTTATGCTGCTTTTATTTGGTTGTAATACATGTCTTTAATTATCTTATTCATAGTTTAATAAATTTTTAATTAGTTTTAAAAAGATTAATTATTATTTATGCTTATTTATTTTTATAATTTGTATAAATTTCCAATGAAGCAAAATTATGATGAAACAATTATCATATGACATGCCTCGATGAACTCTATCCTATTGAATATTCATTTTTGCAAATTTAATTATTTTTTCTTTCATCTATCCATGTTTTATGAGTTATTTTGATTCTTTTTTTATTTGATGATAGAGTATGTTATACTCAATTTCCTTAGTGTCATAGAATACAACTTCTGCCTATAATTTATCATTTTTCCAATTTTTTTATTTCTATTTGGTTATATTTCTATGAAAGTCTAAATCTCTTCTCCTGTGATTTTTACATCATTTTAATTTTGTTATATCATTGTAGAACAATTTTTCTCGTTTGAGCTTTAAAACATATTTTGCAAATATTATGGTAATACTTTTTTTAGTACTTTTTATTTATTTTCATATCTTGGGCAATTAGAATTGAGGTCTAATTGAGATTGAACAAATGTAATTGCATTCAACTCGACGATCACTAGTGAACTAAATTAGTTTTCTAAATATGTTAATTTGCATGATTTGGGCAAACTCTATGGGATATTTTGAGTTAAACTACACCTGACAATCGAGACTTTTATGTGTGACCTCTGTAATATCCTCAAATTAAATTTTCTTTGATAATTTTTTAATTTCTATAAATTTAATGTATTCATTTGGTAATGTTACCATGTAACTCTAAATTTCTTATGGTGTGACCTTTATATTACTTAGATTTTATTATACTTGTTTCTTCAATTTACCTCACTTAAGCTTTTATAAATGTTTATAAAAATAATAATTTATTACTATTTATTCTTCTTTAATGGTAATTTATAGTAATTCCAAATGAGGTCCATAGTAAATGCAGGAAACATCATTGGACGAATACCTATTAGCTCTATACATCTAAATGTTCATTTTATTTTTTAATATATTTTATTATCTAGGGTTTTGGCATAAATTATGAGAATTTTTTATTTACTGTTGACTTGATGATCAAGAATGTTATGCATAATCTTCTTAGAATCTTGTAATACAATTTTTTTATTAATTTATCTTTTTTACATTTATTTGTAATCATAAATAACTCTCTTTCGAATGATACATATCATTGATTTTGTTATATTATATTTCTTTACTTTATCTCATTGAAAATTTAAAATATATCTTTTTAACATCAAAATTATAATTTACTTTTTATGCTCATTTATTTTTAATTTAAAGTATTCCAAATGACTTACCTTGATAAGCTTTATCAAATTATATGTTCATTTTATATTTAAAATATTTTACTAGTTAAGGATTTTGCACACTATATGAGACATCTTAATTCGTGACCTATTTTATGATCAAAGATGTTATACTTTATCTTCTTAGTATCCAGGTGTGCAATTTTCTTAGATAAGTTATCCTATTTATTTAAATTTTTTGCTTCAATTTTGTTATATTATTATGTAACTCTATATCTCCTCATATATACCTTTACATGTCAATGATTTTGTTATATTACTTCGATTTTTCTAATTTTAACTATAATATATATTTTCTTTTTATTAAAAAAATATTTTTTATGCTCTTTAAATTTAGTAATTCGTAGTAATTCTAAACATGGTGTTGATCAAGATGAAACAATGAAGATTTGGGTTAACTTGACAAGATATTTCAAATTAAATATTTATTTTTATTATTTTAATTTTTTTATTTTTTAGATTTTTTTGTTCAATCTAGATGACATTTCAATTTATATTTAATTTGGAGATCAAGAATGTTACCAACAATCCCATTACTATCACAGAGCACAATTTTTCCAAAGAATATATGTCATTTCATAAAACTTTTTACTTTCATTTCATTTTATTACTACGTAACTATAAATTTTCTATTTGTGAGCATTACTTTGACAATATTTGGTTATATTACAATACTAAATTTATCTCATTTTAGGTTTAAATTATATTTACATAAAATTATGCAAACAATGTTTTTGTTAATATATTTTTATTTTGATAATTCATAGCAATTCCAATTAATGTCTGATGAAGATGAAACAAATGTCTTTGGACTCATTGTAATATGTACTATCTAACAATTAACGTTTTGCAAGCTTTAAGTGGCATTTAAACATGTGCAAGATTTGATGATTAAGGATGTTACACTCAATCTACTAAGTGTCATGGAATGTAATTTTTTAGCAATTTTTCTAATTTCTTTAAAGATTTTGATATTATTTAGTTATATTAGAATATAAGTCTAAATCACTTTTTATTTGACCTTTACAATACTTTATTTTGTTGTATTAATTATTATTTATGCTTTTTTTCTTTGGTAAATGATAATAATTAAAAATGTGGTCTAATTTAGATGAAAGAAATGTCATTGGACTCATTAAAATGACATTTGTATATTTACACAATATTTTTATGTTTTTGAATATATCATTTTTAGTGTTTTGACGTGGTTTACAAGATATTTTGGGCCATACCTGATTCAAAGATAAAAGATGTTGCACTCAATATTATCATCAACTGAAATCTTCTCATATAATATATCTCATTTCTTAATATTTTTTATTTTGTTATATTACAATGAAATGCTAATACTCTACTCAACTATCATGCACATCACTTTTATTTGGTTCTATTACACCATTTAAGTTGATCTCATTTTAGCTTAATACAAGCCTACTTAATATTAAAATAATAAGTAATTTTTATTTATGTTTATTTAATTTTTTTAAATTGCAGTATATTGAAAAAACTTTCAAAAGTAACAAATCAAATGTTGTTCTAATATTAAAAAACATTATCCTACTTAATATTAATTTTTAATATTTCTAAATATTTTACTTTTTTAGTGTTTTTATGTGCTTAGCTACTCATTTTCTCTATATCTCATTTGAAGATTCATAAAATTACCTTTGATCTCCTTAATATCTTGGAATACAACTTTCTAACATGGTTATCTTATTTCTTTAATTTTTTATTTTGATATATTACCATGATACTACAATTCTATGTGACCTTTATGTCACATTGATTTAGTTGTATTACTTTATTTCAATTTATCCCACATTATCTGTAATATATATTTACTTAATATTAATGTAATAATTTTCATTACGCTTGACTCCATGATCTTTATCAAATTAAGCATTCGTTTTTAATATTTCTTAATATGGTTTTCTAAATGTTTAGCATGCATTATGTGAGGTATTTTGTTTCCTACTTGATTTGATGATCAAGGACATTACATGTGATCTCCTCAGCACCCTTGAACGTAGCTTTACCATATATTTTATCTCATTATTTAAAATTTTATGCTTCAATTTTATTATATTATTAAGTAACTCTTAATCTCCTATAATATGACATTCACTTGACTTCGATTTATTTATATTACATTACTTTGTTTTATATCATGTTAGTTTTAAAATTTAATCACTTAGCATTAAAAAGATAATTTATTATTGATTATCTCTATTTAGTTGTGTAATTATAGTTACTCCAATTAAGTTTTAATTGAGATGAAATAAACATCATTAGATTCATCTTGATGCACTCCATCTAATTAAATATCTACTTTATTTTTATTTTCTTATTCTTTTTATCTTTCTATGTTTTTCTATTTTTTATGAGACATTTCAATTTTTATTTGATTTGGTGATTAAGGACAATACATGTTATCTCTTTAGTATCTTGTAATGCTATTTTATTATAAAATTTTTAATTTTTAAAATGTTTTATTTTTATTTGGTGAATTACTACATAATTATAAATCTTCTCTCTATGTCCTTTACATCTCTTTGATTTGGCCATATTAAAAAAATTAATAATATGAATGCTTATTTATTTTACCAGTCGATAGTAGTTCAAAGCGATGCCTGATCCACAAGAAAAATCACCGTTGGACACTTCTCTTTGAACTCCATCCAACAAAACATTCATTTTATGTTTTTAAATATTTTATTTTTGACACTTTTTATATACTTTGCAAGCATTTTGATTTGTACCTAACTTGACATGCAAGGATCTTATACAAGATCTTAGTTTCTTGGATTGAAACTTTTCCAAACAATTGACACCACCATTTCTTTAAAGTTTTCACTTTGATTTTTATATTACAATTTTACTCTTATTTTTTTACTTCTATAATATTTGCATCATTATAATTTAAATATAATACATAATTATTTATTAATATTTGTTTTCATAATTATGGGTAAGTGTAATCAAGATCTCATCATGATGAAAAAATTGGATTCACTCGTCTAGATGAGCTCTAACTAAATATTTAGTTTTATATATTAAAATGTTCTATTTTAAAGGGTTTGGCATGCTTTATGAATCATTTTAATTCAAAATGTATTTAATAATCAAGGATATTGCACTCGATCACCTTAGTACTTTGGAATGCAATTTTCTTAAATAGTTTATCTCATTTCTTCAAATGTTTTATTTTGATTTGGTTATATTTTTATGAAACTTTAATTCTCCTCTCATGTGGCCATTGCATAACTTTGATTTAGATATATTGAATTTGTTTAATTTATCTCATTACTTGTTGAATACATATTTACTTATTGCTAAAAAAATAATCCTTAGTTATTGTTTATGCGTATTAGTTTGATAATTTGTAACAATTCCAAATGAGGTCTAATAATGACTAAATTACTAACATTGGACTTCTCTCAGTAGGCTCTGTCCTATTGAATTCAAGTTTTTTAATTTCTAAACATTTAATTTTCCAAAATTTTGTTAAGAATTATGGGATATTTTGACTCATACATAATTTTTTTTATGCTGGATGTTGCGATTGATCTCCATAGTGCCATGGAATGCAACTTTCAAGTAAATTTTACCTCAATTCTTTAAATGATTTATTTTTTATTTTGTTATTTTTTATGAAACTTTAATTCTTCTCTCATGTGAACTTTTTATAACATTGATTTGATTATATTAATTTGCTTCAAATTATCTCATTGTAGCATTAATATATATTCACTTAATATTAAAAAAATAAATTATTTTTAATTATTCTTATCAACTTCGATAACTTGTAGAAATTCCAAACAAGGACTAAAAGTGATTGAAAAATTATCAATGGACTAAACCCAATGAGCTTTATTGAATTAAATTTTAACTTAAAATTTGTAAACGTTTTATTTCCTATGATTTTGTAAGATTTATGAGATATTATGATTTATAACTAATTCGAAGATAGGTGATGTTGCATGTCATCCACCTTGTATCTCAAAATAAAACTTTCATGTATAATTTATTTGATTTTTTAAACTTTTATACTTGGATTTTGTTATATTACTGTGTAACTATAAATCTTCTCTTTCTGACCATTATTTCTTTGATTTGATTATACTATATATAATTTGATAGTAATTCCAAACAATGTTTGATCAAGTCGAAACAGAGGTCATTAAACCCATCTGAACGAGCAAAAACAAACTAAATATTCACTCTATTTTTTAAAATAATTTACTTTCTTATATTTTTTGTGTTTTATAATAAATCTAGATTCATGTAAGATTTAACAATTAATGACGCTACACTCAATCTCCTTTGTATCATATAATATAATTTTATAATCGAATTTATCATATTACTTAAACTTTTCACTTCGATTTGGTTATCTTACAATAAAACTCTAATTATTTTATCAAGTGGCATTTATATCACTTTGATTTAGTTATATTACATTCATCAATTTAATATATTTTTTATTAATTCATTAATATTTTTTCTTAATTAATTTGGTAATTCACAATAATTCCAAACGAGGTTCAATCGAGATGAATGAAATATCATTGCACTCTCCTTAATAAGTTTTATCTACTTTTTTTGTTTTACCATTTTATTTCCTTTTATTTTAGTAAACGTGACAAGAAATTTAGCATCATATTTTTACTTAATGATAAGGATATGCTGGACCAACTTAAAATCTTGGAAAGCAATTTTTTGTTACATGTTAAATTATTTCTTAAAAATTTTCACTACAATTTTGTTACATTACTAAGTAATTCTACATCTCCTCTCATTTCACCATTATAAGTCATGTATGTACTTATACTCTCAATCTTTTTAGCATCATGGAATGTAACTTCCTTAAATAATTATTCTTCTTTCTTTAAATATTTTCAATTAATTTGATCGTATTACTGTATTACTCTATATCTTATATCATGTTACATTTACATATCTTTGATTTTGTTATATTACATTGCTTTAATTTTTCTTATTTTTACTTTAATATTTAGTTTCTTAATATTAAAATGTGAATTTGTTTTTATTTATTCATATTTTATTTCATAATTCATAGTAATTTAGAAGTTAATCAAATTCAAGAAAAACAAACGCATTGGACTCATTTTCGCAAGCTTTATCCAACTAAATATTAGTTTTATTATATTTAGGTATTTTATTTTATAGGATAATGGCTTGCTTTTCAAGACATTTGATGCATATTAGATTTGAAGATCAAGATGGTTACACATGATCTCCTTAGTTTCTTGGAATACAATTTCTCATTCAATTTTTTACCTTTGTTCAAATTTTGTATTTTAAATTTGATATATTATTGCTAAACTTTAGTTCTACTGTAATGGCCATTATATTTCTTTGATTTATTTATGCTTATTTATTTTGGTAACTAAACTACTCCTAACAAGCTCAATCCAACAACATTTTTACTTTATATTATTACATATTTGTTTTCTAAGATTTTAGCATGCTTTACGAGCAATTGTAGTTTGTACATAATTTGATGATTGAAAATGTTATACTCATTCACCTTTTTATCTTGAAAAGGAACTTTCCCTTAAAATTGATCTCATTTTTATATTTGTTTTTCTTCGATTTGGTTATATTGCTAGGAAACTCGAATTCTTGTACCGTGTGTCATCCATATGAGTTTGATTTTTTTTATTATATTGCTTCTATTTATTTTATTTCTACTTTCATTTATTTTTATTTAATATTCAAATAATAAATGTTATTTTTATTCTTATTTACTTTAGTAATTTATATCAATTCCAAAAAAAATCCAATCAAAACAAAGCAAGCATTGTTGGAATAATGTCAATGAGCTCTATCTTATTAAATATTCATTTTTATATTTCTAAACGTTTTATTTTTTTAAGGGTTTGGAATGATTTTTGTGGCATTGCGATTCATACTTGATTTAACGGTAGAGATTCTTGTAGTCGATCCCTTTAATATGTTGGAATTCAATTTTATTATAGAATTTATCTTAGGTAAATATTTTTTATTATGTTTTATTGTAATGTAATGCAAAATCCCTTCTCATTTACATCTATTTTGTTAAGTTATATTACATCATTGCTTATCTTCATTTACTATGGTAAATCAAATTAATTGCCAAGAAGTTTATGTCAAGATCAAATAAATGTCTCTGTGCTTATCTCAACATACTCTATCTAAACAAATTTTCTTTTATATATGTATAGCAATTTTATGTTTTATAATTTTAGCATGCTTTATAAGTTATTTTGATTCGTACCTTATTTTTTGATTGGGGATATTACTCTTAATTGTTTTAGTATCATGAAATGCATCTTCCACATAAAATTTATCTCATTTTTAAAAATTTATTATTTTTATTTGATTATATGTTTTTAAATTGTCACTTTATATTTCAATATATTAAACATTTTGGTAGTCTAGGTAAAAGGGAAATGTGTTTCAATTTGTTAAAAAATTGTTTAATATGTTAGACAATTGAAGGGGAAAATAAAAAACCTAATAGATCATTAAAATAATTATTTATCCTAAGGTAGAAGTAAGAAGTGATTGCTTTGGAGTTTATGGTAGAATTTCCTAGATCACCCTTTAGACATGATTCTGTATGGGTGATAATTGCTAAGTTGGCTAAAACATTTCATTTCTACTAATAAATTAAATTGATGTTGAAAGAATTTTGGCAAAAAATCTATGTTGAACAAGTAGTGAAGCTTTATTTTATATTAATAGTAATTATCCAAACTAAGACCCAAGTTACCATCACATTTCTAGAGATCGACTAATCAAGATTTTAGTGCTCAACAGTGATTTCGTATGACATTTCATCCCTCATTACATAAGAAAGTGGACAAAAGTTTTAAAAAATTAGAACATCTACTATGAATCTACCTATTTTCTTATGGAGGCAGATGGGAAGTCTTTTACCATTAGTCATATTTTTTATAGCAATAATTATTAAACATATATTAGCATAGCACCCTATGAAGGCTTATATGAAAGGAAGTGTCAGTCATATTTGTCTTTTCATGGTGATAGAGAAAGAGTAATTTTAGTTATTTCATGGCTGTTCAAAATAAAGTCAAGTTAGGACAAATAGTTGTTGTTGAACTTATCTTCTCTAACTCTATCAGATTAAATATGGATTTGTAAATTTTAATTTTTTTAATAATTTTGGCACATATTATGAGATATTTTATTTCTACCTAATTTAACGATTCATGATCTAACTCTAAACTTCCTTAGTATCTTGGAATGTAGATTTTCAATACATTTTTTTATTTCAATTTTTTTCTTTTTTTTTCTTAAATAATAATGAAACACTATAACTCTTATTGTGTAAACATTATATCTCTCTGATGTAGTTATGTTATATTAGTTCAATTTATCTAATTTTAGCATTAATATCTTTTTTCTTGATTTTAAAATATAACTTTATTAGTTTTTATTTATTTAATTTTGAAATTGTAGTAATTTGAAATATGGTTTGATGAAGATGAAGCTAATGTTGATAGATTTATCTCCATGAACTCTATCAAATTCACTATTGATTTTTAAATTTTTAAATATTTAAATTCCTAGATTCTTTACATATTTTTAGCGATATTTTGATTCTTATATAATTTTATGATTAAGGATGATAAGCTTGAACTCCTTAATGTATTTCATTCAACATTGTCAATCAATTTATTGCATTCCTACAAAGTTTTCATTTTGACTTGTTTATTTTATTTTTTTCATTGTAAACCTCATCTCAATTTATATTTACGTTTCTTTGATTTTGTTAAATTATATTTCTTCAAATTATCTCACTAAACTTTTAATATATATTTAATTAAATTTAAAGATATAATTTATTTATTCATGTTTATTAAATTTGGTAATTCTTAGTGTTTCTGAATGATGTTCATCATGATGAATGCAACATCATTGGACAATATTTATCTAATTAAATAATTAATTTTATATTTTTAAATAGATTATTTTCTAGGATTTTAGCATGCTTTATGGGATATTTTTATTCATATCATTTTTTACAAAAAAAGTATGATAAATGCTATCTTTTTAGTGTCTTCGATTGAAATTTTGCCAAATAATTTATTTCATTTTTTCAAATCTTTTTATTTTGAGAGGGTTATAATACTATAAAACTCTATTCTTTTAACGTGTCATTTTTAGATCACTTTGATTTGGTTATATTGTATTACTTCTATTTTATCACATTGCAACCTTAATAGAATTTTTTAAATATTAGAATAAAAATTTTTTATGCTTAGTTATTTTGATTATTCCTAATTATTCCATATGTTATTTGATGGAGAAAAACAAACATCATTAAACACATCTCGATTAGCTTTATGATATTAAATATTCAATTTTATATTTTCAAATGTGTAATTTTCTAGGGTGCACCCATTTTGAGGCTTTTTAATATCTACTTGATTTGATAGTAAAGAATATTACTCTCGATTTCCTTAGTATCTGGGAATTAAATTTTTTGCATAATTTATCTTATCCTTTTAAATTTTTTGCTTTCTTTTGTTATATTAATATGTAATTTCTAATCAACTCTTGTGTGACCCTTCACTTTGATTTGTTTATGTTACATTGTTTGAATTTATCTCATTTCTACTTCATTATATATTTATTTAATTCTAAAATAATAATTTATCATCATTTATGATTATTTACTTTGATCATTTGTAATAATTCTAAACTAGCATTATTTTGATGAAAAAATGTCGTTGGACTCATCTTGGTGAGCTTTATTAATTAAAACTCATTTGGAGAATTTTTAAAAGTTTTTTATATGGTCTTAGGATGCTTTAAGAGACCTTTATTTATATCTAAGTTAACAATTTAGGATGTTGCAATCAATTGTCTAAGTATCTTGGAGTACAACTTTAATATAAAAATTATCTTTTTTCTTTAATGTTTTTCTTTAGGTTAGTGGTGTTGTTATCAAAGTCTAACTCACATCTCAATTGACCTTTACATCTCCATAAATTTGTTTTCTTATATTGCTTTAATTTATCTCATTTTAGCTTTAATACATATTTTCTTAGAATTAAAATAATAATTAACTACTATGTTTCAGTTACTTTGGTATTTTGTAGTAAATCCAAACAAGTTTTGATGATACAAAACAGATGTCTTTGGACTTATCTCGTCAAGCAATCTCATATTGAATATAAATTTTTATATTTTTAGATACTTTATTTACTATAATTTTGGCACATTCTATAACACATTTTCATGCATAACTAATTTTATGATCAAGATTGTTGCACTCTTTCTCCTTAATATCATAGAATGCAATTACCCCATAAAATTTATTTCATTTTTTTAAATTTTTCTCTTTAATTTTGATATATTATTATGAAACTCTAATTCCTCTCTTTTGTGATCTTTAAATCACCTTGATTTGGTTATATCGTATTGCTTCCATTTATCTCATTTTAGCTTTAATAAATATTTACTTAATACAATAATAATAATAGATTATTATATATTTTTATTATCTTTTGTAATTCAAAATAATTCAAAATGAGGTCTAATTGGCATAAAACAAATATCATTACACTTAACTCGATAAGCTCCATCTAATTAAATATTTATTTTAATTTTTTCTAAATATGAAACTTTAAATGGTTTTGGTTTACTTTATAAGGCATTTTTTGTACCTACTTTCATGATCAAGGATGTTACGTGTTATCTCCTCAATATTTTGAAATACAATTTGTTGTATATATTTTTGTATTTCTTTGAATTTATGACTTGATTTTCTTATATTACTATAAACTCGTAATCTCTTCTTATGTGACCATTATATGTCTTTTATTTACTTATATCACATTTTGTGATTTATCTCACTTCGACTTTAATATATATGTGCTTAATATTAAAGAAATAATTTGTTAGTAATTATTATGATTTGTATTGTTAATTAATGTGATTCCAAGTATGGTTTAAACAAGGAAAAATAAATGTTGTCACTCTAATTTTTCCAAGCTCCGCCCTATTAATTTGTCTCATTTTAATAGGATTTAGGAGATGTTTTGATTCAAACCTAATTTAAAAAATAAGGATTCTACACTTGATCTTTTTTGATTTGGCTATATTGCTCTCAAACTCTAATTTTTCTGTCATGTGATCCTTATATCACTTTTAATTAGTTAAGTTATATTATTTCATTTTATCTCATTTCAACTTTAATACGTGTTTATTTAAAATTAAAATAATTATTTTTATTATTTATACTTAATTAATTTTGTAATTCATATTACTTCTTAATAAGGTTTGATAGAGATAAAATTAACATCACTACACTCATCTAAATTAGCTCTATCCAATTAAATATTTATTTTGATGACTGAGATTATTATATTTGATCTCCTTTGTCTCATGCAATCCAACATTTATGTACAATTTATATTAGTTAATCATTTTTACTTTTATTTGATTGTATTATAATATATGCTAAATCTTCTCTAGTTTAACTTTTATATATTTTTGCTTGGTTATATTACACTATTTTCTATGTTTCTTTACTATAGCAATTTTAATTAATTCCAAAACAATTTTAGATTAAGACCAAACAAATGTCTCTTGACTTATCTCGACAAACTCCATCCAAAAAATATTCATTTATATATATTAAGATATTTTATTTTCTATTATTTTAGCATGATTTACTAGTCTTTTTTATTCATACCTAATTTATTGATTGAGGATGTTATGTGTAACTTTCTTAGTATTCTAAAATGCAACTTTTGATAAAATTTCTCATTTTTTCAAATTAATTGCTTAAATTTTGTTATATTTTTATGTAACCCTAAATCAGTTGTTTAACCTTTTTATTAGAAAGATTTTATTTTATTATATTACTTTAATTTCACTTATTTTAGTTTTGATATCTACTTTCTTTAAATTAAAATAATAATTTCTTATCATTCATTCTTATTTTTAAATATTTTTATTTTTTTTGGAGTTTTGGCTCAGTTTACAATATTTTTTATTTGCGCCTTATTTGACGATGAAGGGTATTACACTTGTTCTCGTTAGTATTTTGTAATGCAACTATTTAGTATAATTTATCTCATTTCTTCAAAATATTTTCTTTAAAATTGTTCTATTTCTAGGTAACTCATAGTATCTTTTTTGTGACTTTTATGTTACCTTAATGTTGTTATATTATATTAATTTAATTTATGAAATTTCAACTTTAATATACTTTTACTTAATCTTAAAATAATATTGTCTTTTATTTATTCTTTTATATTTTTTAATTCATCATAGTTCGAAAAAAAAGGTCTCATCAAAATGGTAGAAATGTCATTTAAGTTGTCTCAACAAGCTCTATTTTATTGAATATTCATTTTAATATTTTAAAATATTTATTTTCTAGTGTTTGAACACACTTTATGAGGTTTTGATTTAGATCTTATTTTATATTCAAAATTATTATACTTGACTTAGTTTCTGGGAATGAGCCTTTCTGATATAAGTTATCTCACTTCTTCAAGTTGGTCTTTTCGATTTGGTTATGTTTCTCTGTAACATTAAATTTTTATCATGCAACCTTTACATTTTTGTGATTTTCTTATATTATATTACTTTAGTTATCAAATTTCAACTCTAATATATAATTATATTATATTAAAATAATGATATTTTTATTATTTATGCTTATTTACTTTGGTGATTCATAGTAGATTAAATTAATGTTTATTCGAGAAGAAAACAAATATTTATTGACTCATCTAGATTAACTCTATCAAATTATATAATAATTTATGACATTTTCAAATATTTTATTTTCTTAGATTTTGGTTGTTTTTTTTGTGATATTTAATTCATATTTTATTTGATGACCAAAGATGTCACACATCATCATCTTGGTAACTTTGAATATAACTTTCTTGTACATCTTATATCACTTCTACAAATGTTTCATCTTAAATTAAATATATATTATGACATAACCCTCCTTATGTGACCATTACATTGCTTCAATTTAGTTGTATGACAATACATAAATTTATCTCATTTCAACTTTAATATCTACTTACTTATTATTAAATTAATAATTCAATTTTTTTTAATATTGTTGAACTTATTAAATCTAAGTTACTTTAGATAGCTACAACTAAAATGAATTAGACATTATTGCACTTATTTTAATGAGCTTTACCTAACTAGTCATTCATTTGTATTTCTTTAAATGTTGTCTTTTTTAGAGATCACGCATGATTTATGAGACATTTTGATACATGCCAGATTTGTTGATTAAGGAGTTTACAGTCAATCTCTTTCGTATTTTAGAATGTATTTTTCACATATAATTTATCTCATTTATTCAAAATTTTAAATTTGATTTGGTTATTTTATTATGAAACTCAAAATGTCCATTCGTGTGACCTTTATGTCGATTTCATTTTTCTATGCTATATTGCTTCGATCAATGAATTTTTTTTACTTTAATATATATTTACATAATATTAAAATAACAATTTATCACTATTTGTGTTTATTATTTTGGTAATTCATAGCAATTAAAAATAAATGTTATTAACTCATCTCAAGAAGCGTTATCTAATTAAATATTCATTCTATATTTTCACTTTTATTTTATATGAATTTGGATATGGTTTATGGGAACCTTTGATTCGAACATGATTTGATGAAGAACAATACACTTAATCTCCTGAGTATCTTAAAAAGCAACTTTCCCATGCAACTTATCTCATTCCCACAAATTATTTTTTTGTGATTATACTATATCATGATAAGACTCTAAATATCCTATAATGTGAACTTTCCATCACTTTGGTTTGTTATATTAAATTACCTCAATAAATCTAATTTTAGGTTTGTTATATACTAACTATATAATAAAATAAGATTTTATTATTATTTGTGTTTATTTATTTTAATAATTCATAGTAATTCCAATATAGGTCTAATTAAGATGAAACTGATATTATTAGACAATCATGCATATTACACTCAAACTCCTTACTATTTTTGGTTGCAACATTCCTACATAATTTATCTCACTTAAAAGTTTTTGCTATTATTTGGTTATAACTCTAGGTCTCAACTAGTTTGAGCAACACAACACTTTCATTTCACTATTGTGTACTACTTTAAATTATTTTATTTTAGCTTTAATGTAGATATTTTTTATTATTATAACAATATTTTTTTCTTAATTTATTTTTTTATTTTGATAATTTGTAGTAATTCTTAATGAAATCCAATCAAGATGAAACAAATATTATTAAACCTATCTAGTTGAACTCTTTCAAATTAAATATTAATTATTAATATTTTAGATATTTTATTTGTAAGGGATTTGCCATGCTTTGCTAATCATTTTGATTCTTACAAGAAAGCTAGGTTTGAAGATGGACATCCTTTTAGGAAAGCATCGTTTTAGTAGTAATTGTTGTGGTAATAATGGAAGGAAAACTTTTACTCACATTGATTCATGGGTAGGACCTAGATTCTTATACATGAAGTAAATGCTCACAGGAACCATAATGAGTGTTAGCATCTGTAAAAAGTTTTTGTGAAGTGATACATGAATGAGGCAGTTGGACATAGCCACATTTTTTCAACAATTAAAATTGTAGGCAAGAACAACGCTTATATCCAAAAGTTTCATTTGATGCCATATAATTAAGGAGAGAGGTACAACATCTACTTTAGTGCCCAAGGTTTAGGTAGAGTTCTGACTTTTGGTAGTGGTGGACAATAAAAAGTTTATGCTATCAGTCATTAAGAACAACCAAGATCTACTGATGTGATCATTGGTACATTATTTTTATCGAGTTTACCAGCTATTATCTTATTTGATTGCAAAGATTTGTATTATTTTACATAATTATATAAAAGAAAAAATGTCAAACTTTAAAAATTAGAGCAATCTCTTTCAGTTAAATAACCATATGGGGGTAAGAATAGAGTAAAATAATTTATTAAAGAAGAAATAGAAATGGAGGTTGGAAAATTTCATACATGATAGATCACGTCACCAATAATAAAATTTGATGTTATTTTGTGTATGGATTGGCTATTACATTGTTATTGAACCATAGACCTCAAGAAATGAAATTGAGAATAAAAGTGCCAAATGAGGAATGCGAGTATATTTTTGATAAGAAAGAAGAGTTCACAATATTTTTTTTGGTGAAGACACCAAAATATTTATCCAAAGTGTGTGAAGGATATTTAATATTTATGATGGATGGGGATAAAAACGTTTGTCGATTACAAAAGTTCCCCTAGTATGTGAATACTTGCAAGTTTTTCTAAATAAATTAATGTGGTTACTACATTAAAGAGAGTCAAAAGTTTTAATATTGTAGCTTTTTAGTTCTAAGCCAACTTCAAATACCCCCAATTAAGTTATAGGAGGTAAAAAGGCAAATACAAAATTTTTATGAAAATGACTTTATAGGACTTAGTCTATCTATTTGGTTTGCACCTCTGAAGAAGAAAGATTTAATTTAAATGATATGCAATGATTGTTGACAACTCAAAAAAGTCTCCACCAAGAATAAGTTTTCTTTGCCAAGGATCGATGGTTTGTTTGATAAACTTCTTGGTGCAATGACGTTTTACAAGTTAGACTTCAAATCAAGATGGCAATAGTTTAGATTAGAAGTGGAGATATACCAAACATTGCTTTAAAAACTTGATATGACCACTATGAATTTCTAGTTCTACTATTTGTGTCAACCAATACACCAACAAAATTATTAACTTAATGAATAAAGTGTTTAAAAAATATTTGGACCAACTTGTTATAGAATTTATTAGTATTACACGTAGTATTACAAAAATTAAGAGATCATCAATTTTTTGCTAAACTCACAAAATATGATTTTTGTTATCTAAGTTCCTTGGGCTTTTAGTGAAAAATTCATTTTAGTGTATCACAAAAAGTTTCTGCAATTATGGACTAGCCAAGACCAATAATTGTTACACAAAATCTAAAGTGCTTTGGGAACGATTGGATATTACAAAATTTTTGAGGGATTTACATAGATAGCTTTTCCCTTCACATCTTCAACTCAAAAGACAATATTGCTTGAGGGCAAACTTGAATGTGAAAAAGTTTTTAAATGATAAAATATAAGTTGACTGCTACTCCACTATTAGTGTTACAAGGACTAAAGGGGATTTAAATTATTTTTATTGAACCTTATTAACTATTAGGATGTGCACTGGTATAATTTAGGAAATAGATTACATACACGTTCCATAAATAAAAAATCCATGAGAATAATTGTCAAGTACATGACTTAAGTTGGCAACCACTATTTTGCTATGAAAACTTTGGGACATTACCTTATGGGGTTAAATGTCAAGTATTTAAAGACATCAATGTTTGAAGTACATTTTTACTAAGAATAAGCAAAATTTGAGGCAAGGAATGTGGATGGAATTCATGGAAATTGAGGAAGGATGATTCTTCAATGCCCTATGTAAGAAGGCACAAGTTAATATGGCAATTTTATTGTAGACAAACATGAGAAAAAGTTAATTTTTTAATCTAATAAGATAGAGCTAAACATAGAGGTACTTCTGAATTTAAGAAAGTTATTTCAATTATAATTAAGCTCTAATTGATCAAATTCAATAAAGGATGGTCAACAAGAATATGCAACATGATAAAAAGTGATTTAGAAAAAGGAAGAATGATAAAGCTGAGATTTTAACTTTAATGAAAATAGGGTACTAATGTTTCAAAATAGGTTGTTTATTCTTCAACAATAACAATTATGACAAAATTTGTTAGATGGAGTGCATAATTCTCAATATTATGTTCATTTATAAGAGAATAAAATATATTAAGAGTTCATGAAAATAATTTGGTAGCCTAGTCTAATAAGAGATGTGCTAGAGTTTGTCAAAAAAATGTTTAATATGTTAATAAAGGAAGGTAGAAAATCAAAAGCCAAGTAATATTTTATTTTCTTAGATTTTTATACATTATATGTGACATTTTAATACTTAACTAATTTTGTAATCAAGATTGTTACACTTGATCATCTTAGTATATTAGAATACAACTATCCCATACAATTTATCTTATTATTTTAATATTTTTGGTTTGATTTAGTTATATTATCATGAAACTTCAATCCTTCTCTTTTGTGACCCTTACATGTCCTTGATTTAGTTATATTATATTACAAGTTATCTCAATTCAACTTTAATATATATTTATTTAATATTATTATTACAATTTAATATTATTTATTTTAATTTTTTTGTCTAATTCATAGTAATTCAAAATGAGGAAAGATTAGGATAAAGCAATTGTCATTGTACACAGTTTGATGAGCTTTATCCAATAAGATATTCATTTTTAATATTTCTAAATATTTTATTTTCAAGGGTTTTTGCTTATTTTATGTCATTTTTAATCCTAATTTGATGATTAAGGATGTGATGTGCAATCTCATCTATATTTTGAAATACAACTATCCCTTATATTTTATCTCATCGCTTTAAATTTATCCATTGACTGGTTTATGTCACTATGAACTCTAAATCCCTTCTCATGTGGCCATTACAATAATTTGATTTATGTATATTATATTACTTTCAATTGTCTTATGCCAAATTTAATATATATCTACTTAATATCAAAAGAATAATATATTATTATTTGTTATTATTTGATTTCTTAATTCAAGTGATTCTAAGGAAGGTTCATAAAGGGCCAATTAAATATCATTAGACTCATTTTGAAAAGTTCAATCCTAAAAAATGTTCATATTATTTCTTTTAAATATTTTACATTCCTAGATTTTGCAATGACCTAAGAGATATTTCTATTCATATTTGATTTGACAATTAAAGATGCTACATAAATCTCCTTAGTATCTTGAAATGAAATTATATCGTACAACTTATCTCATTTCTTTTAATGTTTTTCAATGAGTTGGATATAGTGTCCTTAAACTCTAGTACTTTTCTCTTGTGATTTATATTGCTTTTAATTAATTAAATTAGATTTCTTCAACTTATCATGATTTACAGTTTATATATGTTTATTTAACATTCAAATAATAATTTTTTATTATTTATGCTTAATTGATTATGTAATACATAGTCATTCCAAAAAAGGTTTGGCATTGATGAAACAAACATCGTTGCACTCATCTAAAAGTACTCTGTCAAATTAAATATTTATTTTATATTTTAATATTCTTTACTATTTTTGAAAGTTTTACAAGACATTTTAATTTTTATCGATTATGCTTCGCTAGATCCTTATAACACATTGGAAAATAAATTGCCCATATAATTTATCTCATTTTTCAAATGTTTTCCTTTAATATTAGTTATATAATTATGTAACTATAAATCTCATCTAAATTGACCATTACATGTCTTTCATATGGTTATATTAAATTTATATAATTTATCTCATCATAGTTTTAATATATACCTACTTAATACTAAAATGATAATTTATTATTATTTATGCTTATTTTTCTTGATAATTCATAGTGATTGTAAATGAGATCCAATGATGATGAAACGAACATTGTTGGACTCAACGCAACCCTGCTCTATCAAATTAAACATAATTTTTTTTAAATAACTTATTTTCTTTAGTTCTAGTATGCTTTATGGGATATTTCGATTCATACTATATTAGACAATTAAAGATGTTATACATGATGTTATTAGTATCTTGGAATGCAACTTTCATGTCATATTTATCTTATTAATTAAAATATTTCAATTTAATTTGATTATATTATTATATAACCCAAAATCACTTATCTTGTGACCATTATATGCCTTTATTTTGGTTATATTACATACTTTAATTTATCTCTTTTTAGTTACAATATAGATCTAAGTAACATGAATTTTATAATTTATTATTCTTTATTCCTATTTAAATTAAAAATGTGTTGTAACTTCTTATTATATATGAATGAGACTAAGCAAATGCCATTGGACTCATCTCAATGAGTTACTCATATTAAATCTTAATTTATTAAGGTCTACAGGCATTTTCATTAGCACCTTATTTAATGATAAAAAAATGATATAAATGATCTCAATAGTATCTTGGAATACATCTTTCCTATATAATTTATCTCATTCATTCTAGTTTTTTCTCTGATAATAAATATTAATATGTAAATCAAAATCTTATCTTATTTGACCTTTACATTTCTTTGATTTAATGATATTACTTTACTCACATTTATCTTATTCAAACTATAATATATGTTTACTTTGCTTTAAAATAATAATTTATTTTTAATTATCCTTATCTAGTTTGGTGATTCATAGTAATTTTTATGAGATCTCACCAAGATGAAAAAACATTATTAGACTCCCCATGATGAGCTCTGTCTAATTAAATATTCAACTTTATATTCTTAAATAATTTATTTTCTAGTGTTTTTACATACTTCACAAGATATTTTTATTTGTACTTGATTTAATAATTAGGGAATTGCACTCAATCTCCTTAATATTATGTAATACAACTTTTTGACTCATTTTTAAGAGTTTTCACTTTTATTTAGTTATAGGACCTTGTAACTCTAAATCTCTTTTCATTTATCTTTAGATTTTTTATTTCACAATATGACACTAATTTGATTCATCTTATTTTAGTTCAAATATTTATTTATTTAATAATATAAAAATAGCATATTATTATTTATACATATTTATTTTAGTAAATCATTGTAATTCTAAATAATGTCTAATTAAAATGAAACAAATATTGTTAGAATTATCTTAGGGAGCTATATTCAATTTAATAGTAATTATTTATGTTTTTTTTAATATTTTACTTAACTGGGAATTCTTTGGGAAATATTTCAATTTGTACAAGATTTCATGATCACTAATCTTACATTTAATCTCCTTAACACATTGGAATACAACTTTTGCATGCAATTTATCTCATTTTTTTTTAATTTTTTTCTTTGATTTTTTATAATACTATGAAACATTAATTTTCTTGCTTGTGGCCT
The DNA here is from genome assembly GCA_023846275.1 of Vanilla planifolia. Classification (NCBI taxonomy): domain Eukaryota; kingdom Viridiplantae; phylum Streptophyta; class Magnoliopsida; order Asparagales; family Orchidaceae; genus Vanilla; species Vanilla planifolia. Next base: position 18,762,087 of record CM043870.1, read on the forward strand.
CAACATTGCTTTGATTTGATCTTTTTTGCTTTGTTTTAATTTATTGCATTTCAACTTTAATATATATTTAATTACTATTTAAATAAAAATTTGTTATTTTTTATTTTTTATTTTTATAATTTGTAATAATTCACAACAATGTCTAATGGATACCAAAACAAACATCACTAAACTCATCTTAATGAGCTTTATAGAACAAAATATTCATTTTTCTAATTTCACAGATTATGAAACATTTGGATTTGTATCTAATATGTTGACCAAGAATGTTACAATCGATCTCCTTAGCATCATGAAATCAAACTTTTCATGCAATTTGACTCATTTTTTCAAATTTTTTACTTTTGTATTTTTTTGTATTATTGTGTAATTCAAACTCTTGTCTTATGTAACCAATAAATCACTTTGATTCTTTATACTACATTACTATAAATTTTCTAATTTCATCTTTCATATAAGTTTAGTTAATATTAAAAAATAATTTACTTTCAGTTAAGCATATATAATTTGGAGATTCATAATAATTCTAAACTAGACCCAATTGAGATGAACTATTGTCCTTGGACTCATCTTATTGTGCTTTATCAGGTTAAATATTTTTTTTATATTTTAAAAACTTTTTTTAACATTTTGTGTTATCTTTTATTAGATATTTTTATTTTTACCCTGATTTAATGATTTTGGATATTGTACTATGTCACATTTGTTTATTACACTTCAACTTTCATGTAAAAATGATTTCATTTCATTAAATTTATCGCTTACATTGAATTATATTATCATGAAACTCTGATTTTCTTCTTGTTTTGCCTTTACAATTTTTAGATTAGTTTGTTTATTTTGCTTCAATTTGTTTAACTTTAGCTTTAAAATATACTTACTAAAAAAATTAAAATAATAATTAATATTTTTAATGCTTATTTACCTTTGTAATTCACAATAACTCTAATTGAGCCCCATTCAAGATGAAATAGATGTTATTGGACTCGAATGTATGAGCTGTATCCTTTTAAATATTCATTTTTATAATTTTAAGAATTTTATTTTTTAAAAATTTTAGGATATTTTATGAGCCATTTCAATTCTTTCCTAACTTGATGATCGAGGATGTTGCCTCGATTTTATTAATATTTTTGAATGCAAATATTCCACACAATTTAACTCATTTCCTTAATTATTTTACTTTTAATTTGTTATATTACAATTGAACTCTAATTTCCCTCCTATATGAACTTTACATCACTTAGATTTGGTTAGTTACTTATCTCCAATTTACCTTATTTTAAGTTCAATATATATTTTCTTAATTTTAAAGTAATAGTTTATTATTATTTATGCTTATTTATTCTGATACTTCGCATAATTCTATGCTTGATCTTATGAAAATTAAACAAACATCATCGACCCAAATGTGACGACCTTTATCGAGTTAAATATTAATTTTAAAATCTCTAAATATTTATTTTCTATGGTTTTGATAATCCTTATGAGATATTTTAATTCATATCTATTTTTATGAATGGAGATGTACACTCGATCTCCTATGCCTTTTGGAATGGATTTTGCCATCCAATTTATCTAATTTCTTCCAATTATTTCCTCTCTTACAAACTTTATATTACTTTAAATTGCTTAGTTTGGATTTCTTTAATGTATCTTATTTTTTGTTTAATATATGTTTATTTAAGACAAAAAATAATAATTTCTTTTTTTATACTTATTTAATTGGGTAACTCATAGAAATTCCAAGTGAGGTTTGATAAAGATAAATAAGCATCATTAGAGTCTTATAAATTAACTCTACTAATTAATATTCATTATTATGTTTTAATTCATTTTATTTTCTAATGCCTTAGCTCATTTTATGAGACAATTTGTTTCATTTTTTTATTTTACAATAAACTATGTGACACTCGATCTTCTAAATATCTTGGAATACAATTTTCTTGTATAATTAATCTCACTAATTCTAATGTTTTTTAATTTAGTTATAGTACTATGTAACTTCAAATCTCTTCTCGTTTGACCATTACATGGCCTTGATTTAGTTAAATTTTATATATTCAATTTTTCTCATGAGTTAAATTATATATGAAATGATTTAGTTAGATTTCATACATTCATAATGATTATAAATGATATCCTATGGAGACAACACAACTATTAGTACACATCTAGATAAGCTCTATACAATTAAATATATACTTTTATATTCTTTTTTAAATTTTTTATATTTTTTATATTTTTTATATTTTTTATATTTTTTTATTTTTCCATATTTTAGAAGATACTTTAGTTTATACTTATCTTGACAACCAAGGATGTTATACTTAACCTCCTTAGTATATTGGAATTCAAATTTCGAATTCAATTCATCAGATTTTCTCAAACTTTTTTATTTTATTTTGTTATATCACTATGAAAGCCTAATTCTCGTTATGTAAGACCTTTACATCACTTTGATTTGGTTCCATTAAGTTGTATTAATTTATCTAAGTTTAACTTTATTATATATTTACTAAATTTAAAATAATAATTTATTATTTAAATTCAGTCAATGAGCTTAATCAAATAAATATTTTATTTTTACACTTCTCAAAATTGCGTTTTATAACATTTTGGAATTCTTTGTGAGACAATTCGATTGTGCCTTATTTAATGATCAAGAAAGTTATCGTCAATCTTGTTAGTGACTTGAAATTTATCTTTCCTATGTAATTTAACTTATTTAATTCCATTGTTTCTCTTTAATATGGCTCTATTACTATGTAACTCTAAATCCTCTCTCATATGACATTTACATCGCATTGTTTTAGTTATGCTATGTTACTTCAATTTATATCATTACAATAATAACATATATTTACATAATATTAACATAATAATTTATTATTAATTATTTTTTATAATTTTTATTATTCTAAACAAGGTTTGATCAAGATGAGACAAAATTCATTGGAAAACCTAACATGCACTACCCAATTAAATATTCATTTCTACATATTTAAATAATTTACTTTTTAGGATTGCTCTATTATTTATGAGATAGTATGATTAGTATCTAATTTATAATCAAGGATTTTATAATTAATTTTCTTATTATCTTGGAATGTAACTTTTTCATAAACTTTATTTCATTTATTCAAATGTTTTTCTTTGATTTCGTTATGTTAATATAAAACACTAATTATTCACTAATGTGTCTTTTACATTACTTTCATTTATTTATGTTAAATTTCTTTAATTTATCTCATTTAATTAATATTAAAACAACAATTGATTGTTAGTTATGTGTAATTACTTTGCTTGTTCACAGTAATTCTAGATGACATTTGATGGATACAAAACAATCATCATTAAAACTAAAATAATGCTTTTATATTAAATTATTTTTATTAGTTAAATTATTTTATTTTTTGGGTTTTAACACACTTTACGTAAAATTTCTATCATGTATGTTTTATTGATTGGTGATGTTACACTCAATATAATTTGCATCTAGTAATGTAACTTTTCTACTACATTTTTCTCATTTAATAAAATGTTTCACTTAGATTTGATTACATTACTATCATCTTTTTAGATCATAATGCAAAGCTTACAACCTAGTTTAAGAATCTTTTACATCACATGATGGTAACTATTATTAGATTTAGTATAGTTTTCACATCTATGTTGATGGACATTTAAGGGGAGAATTTTTGAAAGCATAGTGCAAAATCTTATTCAAACATGTTTTGGAATCTACCATGGATGGAATTTATAAGTAACAATAGCTAATAATTTTTTATTATCAGGATGCACACTAAGGCCTTACTTGGTTGATGTTATAGTTTTCCATTATTTTAGGAAAATGCTAAGTCCAAGAAAGCTTTTGGGCATAAATTTGTAAAAGATACTACTGTAGAGATTCATAGATAGAGTGGTGATGTGTGCAATGTGAAAGATCATCAAATGAAGAACCATGTTAGCAAACATAAATTGGGTCATTTTCATATTAAGGATTGGATATTTTTTAATGTCAGTTTATGCAAAGAGTACTTAGATTTTGAGATGCTTCCAAATCATATCAAAAGTACAAATGACCCTATGAAATAGTGGAAAGGATTACATCATTGGCATATATACTTTAGTTGCTAAGGGCTTTAGCTAGAATACATGATATTTTTCATATATCTAGTTTAATGAAAGATGTACAAGATCCATTATGAGATGTCTAAGAGGAACATGAGGATCCTAGTTACAAATAGATGTGTCTTATTTGAAATAACTGATGCATATTTTTTAGTTTAGTATTAGATAACTAAAAACTTTTAAGCATACCTTAGTCAAGGTCCTTTTTAATGTTGGGTTCAGCAAGTGGCTAACATAGATGTCGAAAGTGAATTTTTTTACAAATTATAAGGGTTGTTTTCTATATTTTTGAGATTAAAATATTAATTAAGGTAGAGATAAAAGTACTCCTCTTATTTAGATAACACATAAATGTCATGTTTCCCTCATTTTGAATGATAAATTGCATTTAAATTTTGAGTAACTTAGTTGTCTCTAGCCCAATCTTTGATGAGAACCATATAGTATAATTGTTGAAGGTTGTACAACATGATAGATGGATAAACCAAAATTGGGAGCCTAATTATGAATATGGTATGGTACTTTTTAGCTAATCATATGCTAAAATTGGATAGAAATTGCATTTGGGATACAAGTGTAAGGCATATTTTGCTCATACAAGTGTCGAATAGCTATTGCATAATATAATAATGTCAAGAGCATTAATGTTAGATGCTTCATGTGATACTAATTTAGAAAGTTAAGGTTGTACAACACAACTATATCACATCATATTGTAAGATCTAGTATGACATAAAACGAAATGCAAGTGCTTAAAAAGCTAACTAGTGATCATGCCAAGCCTGTCACATTAGCACACAAGTGCATTAATATGAAACACAAAGGTTGGTTTAGGTGCCACTATGATCATTTAAGGACAAAGTAACTAGTCATACAAGTCTGGTAACATTACAAAGAAAGCATTGGAAGTCTAAAGATTTGAGTGTCTTGTGAGCTAAAAATCATATAATGTGCTTTGTGATATTGTTTTAGGATGATCTATTAAGAGAGTTGTCGCACAAGAGAATTCACGATCTATGATGCAAGAAATATGTACTTAGTGCATCTATCATACATGTATGAATACTAGATCATAGAATTATCATAGGAGGTAATGTTTGTTAACAAAAGAAAATTTGGATGATTATATAATACGATATAGCTGTAGTACTTCTATAATAAAAATACAATAAATTAGCTTTGTTTTTGCAATTGAGTTGCATTTTTTCCTAGCCATTATACTTATGGAACCCTAGATCAACAGAATGGAAATAACTTTGATAAAGTTGGATGCAATAGGGTTTAGCACTTTTCACTATATGATAAGCATGGTCTAATTTTTTACCACAGATCTAATTAAAAGGGATTAAGGGTTTGTGATTGTTTATATGTAAGTTCCTTTACATGAATAGCCTAAAAGCCTTAGCCAGTTTATTAAGTAAGTACCTTGATCTAATGATTGTTATCCAACCCTATTTAAGTATTATGATATATCTTTTTAGGTTTTACAAAACTAAGTCCTCAAAATAGGTAAGAAGAACAAGTGTAGGAAGCTGAGATGAAGAAGAAGAACCACTTATGAGCAAGAAGAGGAAGAATGATCTTAAGACCTTTTGGAGGATAAGTATTCCCTTGTAGAAGTTCTACACATGAGTCACAAGGTAGGATGATACAAATGATTTTACACCCAAATATTTAGTGTTTAAGTGAAACAAGTGATTAATATGATTATTTTGCTCAAGGATAGTTGTGGTCTTCATTATGATAAGATACCATGGAAAGTGATCAAGCCATGTTGAATGACTTGCTTATTAAATTAACATGATTTAGTGATTAATTCATATTTTTAACATTAAGTTTTTCTACACCAAGGAATTATCCATCGAGTTCCCTTAGTTAAGAGATGTGTACTATGACTTGTGAATGAAAGCTCATTAAGTCATCATGCCTTTGTGACCTATGACTTGGAAAACTTTGTGAGCTTGCATTAAAAACTCTTTTGTTAATAGATTTATGGAATAATGTTAATACCACACATTTTTTTCAATATAATGTCCGTAAAGAATCTAAGATAAGTAATATGATTATATGTTTACTAAAGTAAAGATTTTTTCTTTACACATATAATCAAAAGTTTCTCAGGAAAAGCTAAATAACGTTACATATTTTATGTAACAAAAGGTAACAACAAGATAGTGGCAAATCAATCTAGCTAAGACATTAAATAAACATAAGTAAGATAATCCTCACTTTAAGTTAGGCTTAGAAGATTTGTTATGTTGAAGTTGTAACCAATAGAAAGTCCTAAGATTGGATTCATGTTAATAACACTTAGTACTCATCCATGTTATGGATAAGGCCATTAACTAGTAACAAAATTGGTAAATTCCTTCGAAGAATGTTGGGTCGCTCAGAATAAGCCTTTTATATGTGCCAGGCTCGGTGAAGGATTTGAGAAAGTTTATTATATTAGCTAATATGTTGCCATATTGAGGTTTATTATCCATTAGTTACCATGATTAGGCTCACAAGTCATTGGTTGACATCTTGGATACTGATATGAGGGATATGAGTGTCTTAAGAAAAGTCTTTAATAAGATGTAAATGCGTACATTTCCTACAATATATGAGAATCTTTAGTTGAATTCTTTTTATCCTTGACTTTGTTATTGTGGCAAAAAATTAGATAGTACACCTAAGGGAAAAAGTAAATATATGGATTCATATGGAAACTTAATTGATGACCTAGACAATTAGTGAAATATTTAGGAAGAATCTTATTATGCCAAAGATCAAGTATAAGAATGATGGATTGGGCTACCTTAGTTGATTTAGGTTTTACTTGAAACCCAAGTGTGCCTAGCTAATTGATAATAACCTTAAGTGATTTATTGAGTGTTTATTGGAAAACATAGGTTGTCTTAATTATGTGTTAGAAAACTTTAGATTGTTGATAAATTGCTAATGGAGATAAAAATTTGAGAAAATTGAGTTCAGAAACGAAAATGCTAACATCCTTGACTCTTATTTAAGGAAACCATAATCATTCTAATAGTGATAAATCATGGTCTACATGACATCATTGTATGATAAAAATGATGTTGTTTTAGATAAGAAATTCAAAGTAGAGCTTGGCACTTAGACCCTCACATAGGAGATAGCTAGGTTATAAATTACTTTTCTCTAAGTATAGAAGTAACCATATCACATAGTTGGTTATGCCTATAAAAAGAGTGCTTGATCATGTGGTAAGAGACATAATTATGGTAAAGTGACGTTAGTATATTTTGAATCAAGAAGGAAAAATTGCATATTCAGTTCTTTGGGAAATGGATGATATGCCATAATATATGGTTCAAAGTACATGTGGTTATTGAGGACCCCAAGAACTTTGTCATGTTTGTAAATTGATTGACACTACCATGTTCAATGCTTGATCATATAATATGATAAGAGTTCCAAAACTTGTTATCATTTTTTTGCTTGATGAGAGCACTAGATTAATGGTGGAACACTATACACATAATTATTAGCATCATTTTTTTGTAATGAAAAAATGTATATTGATATTTGTAAAAAGTAAAAGATAACACTTTCTTGTGGACTGTCTAACATATTTTAATTGTACCATTTACTTAGATTTTAAAATACTACATTAGAAAAAACAAATTTTTATCCTACATTATCTCATTCAATGATATATCACACAATGCATCGTGTATGTGTTATTTTTGCTCACATTAGTTAAATGAGTAAAAGCATGCTCATCATAATAGAATGAACACATCATATCTATTATAGATTGATGTATTTTCTTAATGCAATAGCTTTTCATATCATTCAATGATGGTGTGTGCAGATGTCAACAATATTGGTTGCCCATCATAGCAGAACAAAATGACAATCGACCATGTAATACTATGTAACCTTGCGAGTAGTACCTTAAGGTAATCATCTTGAAATGTTCAATGAACATTCTAGTGGGATGTAGTCCTTTATTCTACTTCTTATTTGTGAACGTATGCATCTAATCATTTAATTTGGCAATGCATACAATTCTGGTGAAAGTAATATTGCAATAATGCCATCCTCACTTTGTATGAGATCAAAGCAGTGGTTACCTAGGTCCAAAAGGTCGCTTTTTTAAATAACACCATGTAAGACTTCTTCGTTTCAAAATGACCTTCATTCATATGCATTCAATTTGATCAATGAAGCAATATGAGAAGCATCAAAATGAACTTTCGTTGGTACAATGTGATACTTGTTGTGTTTATTGATTTCTTGATGACATCAATGTCTTAGAAGTTAAGCTTCATGACAATTTTCCTACAGAGTAATCATATATTATACTTTGTGCAATATGCTAATGTAAGGTAGGTGTGCTTTTTCTATATTTATAAGGGCCTTGTAATAATGGGAAACATTACGTGCTTCTTAAGTTTGTGCATTCTTGAATTGCCTATTTTTTTATAATCTTCTTTGTATTTTGTTTCCCCTTTCATAATGAAAAGCCCATTTATTAAGAGTTTCATAGAGTCCAACTTAATTTTTTTAATATTGTAAATGAGTTTTTAATGTGATTTTATAATCCCTTGGATCATGTTAAATAATATAACGTGATCAAGTTCAGTCTCAATTTTAGATTAGAGGTTATTTTAATGCCATTGTAATGAATTCATAATAATGTTCGTTATTACCGCAATTGCAATGTTTGTAGTTAGAAACTCATTACAAGCTATAATATGAACTTGAATGATACTTTTCACTATAGATATTTGTGAGCTTGAATGATACTTTTCACTATAGATATTTCCTACTTGTATCCTCCATTAATGTTACGCTTCACAATGTTTGTAGTTAGAAACTCTAAAAACTTAAATCACACATTATACACTTCTTTTTTCCTAAAAAGGGAGGACAAAAGCTAGGTACACCATAATCTTATCCTCTTTCTAATTTTGTGTTAGAGGGAAATACTTGAATTTGTTGTAGTAGCTAATAACATTATTGATAATTTATTTGGCTACTTTGCTTGTTCCATTGACTACTTTCTTATTCCTTGCTTTCCAAATTTTTAGCATCTTAAATTTTGAATGTTTTGAGGTACAACACATCTTATTAACCTATAAACAATTTTGTTCTACTAATTCTTTAGAATTTTTAGAATGTTATTTGTCTTCACTTGATGGATTGCCAATTCAATGGCAAAGAAAGACCATACCTTCTTCCCCATATAACAAATTGTACATGCATGATTTAAATTGTCCTCATTAGGATGGAAAGGACAACTGAAGGCCAACTAAATATTGAGTCTATATAAGTATTTTAAGATATGCATAACCATGATTCAGATTCCCTAAACCAACAAGGAGATCTTGGTTGAGCAAATAGCATTCCAAATCCTTTTTCTTTTTTTAAATATGAAGAAAATTCTTATGATGACACTCCACGAAACTAATATGCCTAAGACCCCTTCTTTAGAAATGGCCCAATTGGAGAACCTTGAATATAAATATGTATTTGTATGTTCTAACATCATATCCATTGTTTCAATCATGCATTTTCATGTGTCTAAGTTAGTGGCCAATGCATTTCCAATCATGTATTTTTTTCATGAGTTTAGCCCAAAGAAATTAAATTGTTAGTATATTCTAGTTCAACTTGACAAAGTATGCAATCATGATGCATTCAATTCCATCAACCCAAAGTTGCCTAGTGATGCCTGTAAACATTATATTTGGAAGGTATTCATAATCTTTTTTTGTGATGTCTATAACTTTGATTGGGGGATGAATATCCATTAATGGAAATGTTCAAATAGAGTTTAAGATATGCATGACTAAGTATAATCTACCACCCATGGATAATATTATTTTGCTCCATACTACCAACTTCTTAGTTTTTTTATGAAGTATATGCTAATAATATACTTCTTTTTCATTCTAGTGAACATGAGACATCATAGGTATGTTATGGACATCCACTTTCAAAAACCATGACCTCTTTTATCGTTCTAGTTAATGTTGCCTTCAAAGCCCTACTAATGTGTAGTTAACTCTTTTATTTATTTAATTGAAGAGCAAACAAGTCATAGTATTTTCTAACAAATTTTCTTAGATAGCTTATTGATCTTAGATCTCCTTTGCTAAAAATGATAATATCATCAACATAACAAACATGACAAATTAATGGGAAACCTTATGGTATTACTTAGTGCATTACTATCCAATTTGAAAATAGACTCTTAAGTGCCAAGCTAAAAGGTTACATAGATAATAAAGATAGTAAAGGAGAAATTAGGTTTCCTTTTAGTAATTCACTTGTTGGTTAAGAAGATATTCCAATAATGCCACTGACTTGATGAAGAGCTATGGGTTGCCTATAATGTTCTAGATCAACCCATTAAATTGTGTTTAAAAGATAGAATTCTCTAGTATCTTATATAAGAAATCTCATTACAAGCTATAATATGAACTTTGTATGACTAGCTTGAGAATGCAACACCAACGTCCAACTTTCCAATTAAAATAACCCATTAATTCTTTATCTTGAAGTATATTATCCAAAATTTCTCTCATTCTAAAAAAACTATCTTATTCTTCGGATGTCATTCTTGGCAATACTACATGAAGCTTACTTTCTAGTAGGTTACATAGTCTTTTCTCATAAAAATTGCATAAACAAATTACTTTGTTGTCCTTAAATGATCTTGGTATCTCTAGCTTAGGAATCAATAATAGGTTCGTACTTGCAATTTCCTTAAGAATTGAATTTTTAGCTATGAAGCCCTTGGCAACTTCTAGTGTTTCACTAACTATTGTTTTTGAGTATTTTGTGAAAAAAACACCAATAAAGCCATCCTGTAGAAGTTCAATATTTTGTTAAATTGAATACCGCTTCATTGATCACCTTCATTACAAGCTCTTTCAAAAGCTAATAGTGTGATCTTTCCTAGAATGGTTTAGTGCTTAAAAACATTGCACAAGTATTTCTTGAAGCTTTACCTATCTAGCTAATATTTAGCTATTCGAGTCTATAATACCACTAATGTCGAGCTTAGATATTTCATCCTTAACAAAATGATAAAATAATTGAATATTCCTTCCTCCCTTTTTAAGCCATCTTATTCTAGCCATCTAACACCAGAGTACATCTTTCTTACTAAGTCACTCCATAAGCTAATCATTTTCTTTAATTGGTTCAACCAATTCCTCCTTAAATTATCTACAAGAATTTTTTTCTCTACTATTAAGTCATCTTAACTGATTGAAAAATATTACTAAATGTTTTCAGTAGGATGATATGCTTAAAAAATTTTAGTTTTTAGACAGTTGAAAATTTTTTATGTACAACCAATATATCTTTATAAGATCCAACCTAAGGTTCTATTTTTTAGAATAAAAAACCCAAGAATCATTAAGCAAGTAAGAAGTTTTCCAAGAAGCCATGGACTTGCACTAATTTTTAACATAAGGGTTGTCAACCTAATGGAAAATGATTTCAACAACTCACACACAGAGCAATCTCATTTGTTGAAGGGTGAAGGTACATACAAAAGATGATTTCTTAAATTGACAAAAAATAAATCCCTTAATCATGCACAAAAAGTGGTTAGGAACTTTCATGGTGATTTAAAACTCTTGTGAATATTAGAAAATATTTTGGGATATCACTTTAGAGTCTCTCGCTTAGCTTTGCATGGTTTCTTCAAAATCACATTGTCAGATTATTCAAGCACAACATGCTCATATCAAAGGTGGCTGGAGGCGATAATTTGTTACTTCATACAAAAATTTTTGAATGTACAACATGGTGACCATGCCTCTTAATACAGACTTAAAGGACAAAATAATAATTTTTAACATATGAAAATGAAAAAAATATTCGGAAACACTAAATAATCTTTTTTGATTTCTAAAGAACATTTTAGAATTCTAAATTTTATCACAAATTACAAAAGAAATACTTTTAATTTTTCCAGTATGAATTTTTTAAAAGTAAAAAAATTAATCAAACTAAGCAGTCCCAATCAAGAATGTGTGTGTTTCATGTAAAGGTCTAGCTAGCAATAAGGTGACAGGTTGCATGATCGTAGTGTCATGGATCATGTGAAATTAGTGTAGTTTAATGAGTTGATGTGTGTTCATGGGTTAGGCTCCTTTGTAGGTCAAGTCTACACATGTTGATAACAAAACATGGCTTTAGACCAATGTTAGTCAAGCTTATTTATGAATTTGTGGGGTTAACATTGGTCGAGTGGGTCATATGAGTGGCCATGAGCTATAGAAATAGTTGTTGGCAATGACTGTAATACTGACAGTCGATAGAAGATGATGAGAGAAATAGACCAAAACTCTATTTTAAGAATTTTTAATGTCATTATTAACAAAATTTTTTCTCCAACAAAATTATAAGACTATTTTAAAGATGTTGTGTAATAAATATAAAGCTAGAAGTCGATCTCCAACTGAGTTAAACTGATGTGTAGATAGTAAACTAAAATGTGTAGTAAACATGTGTTGACTATAAGTAACCCCCACAATAATAATATTAACAAATGTTAAAGGGGTCAGTCTTGGCATGGCTATGAGATTGAATAGGACTTTGCCTTCAAGTAGAACCCCTTTATGATATAGGAGACTATACTACATCATCCCATATGATGGAAAAAAGCTCAATTATATGGAACTAAAGTGAAATCTCTGATACTACTCTAACATCTCCAGATTTAGACAATGTGGCTCCTCCATTGCTATCAAAGTGTTGTTGGAGGTGGGATGACCTCACCAATGTAACAAAAATCTCTATGGTGCCTCATCCTATATGAAAACTATTTGATAATCTAAAATTTGCTACACTTTACCTCTGAACTCAATAGATGGGGCCAAATGTTTGAATGGTGTAAGTTTACTCAACAATGATTATGAAGCCTCAAAAGCCTCATAAGGTATTAGCCGTTGTTCTGAATATGATAAATGACCTTGAAAATTAAATGTAATGCTTATTTTTTAATAATGTTTAAATAAAAACATAGATTCATTGATACCTTTTTTATCACAAGTCTAAGTGGTTTAACCCATGGGCATGTTATTTCTTGAGGGTTCTTGATAGGAACATTTGCACCTAACATGGATCATCACATAATCACCACGACCACATTCCCTATGCTGGATATAGGCATCTACAAGCTTTTTATATATTTTATTATTTAAATTAATTATTTTAGCAACGTGTTTATGTAATGATATGATATGATGAGCAAAAGATAGAATAAACTTAATAGTATGGAAATCATTACATTAAGGAGTCAAATAAAAAGGACCTTAAGGATGATTTCCAAAATAAATTACAAAAGGTCTAAAACTCATTGTTTGCTTAATAAATGTAATATGCGTCAAAAAGGGATCCCAAGTTAAGACAAGTACTCTTATTAGACTATATAAGGGATAGCCTAAAGTTTGTTTAACTAACTTTTATATACCTTTGTGGGGTTGATAAGTTGATAGAAATTTAACTTTCACTTGAACTGGTGGATTTTCTTAGTAATGTAAAAAAGGTTTTTGTGTAGCCAAAAACTAGATCTACAATGGGTTGAATATCTCTTGAATGATGGAGTTTGTCTGGTAGGTCATTGAGAAATACGCATACAAAATCATCTAATAAAGATTGGATTATTATTGCTGGGTTTTGTATACTAATAAGGGTTAACATAATTGCCACAAGATAGTTAACCCCATCATTAGCTATATCCCTTTCAATATCAATGGCCAAATGAAACTAAATAATTTTCATTTTCCCTTATTTTTCACATTCAGAATATTTTGGTTAGAAATTCTTTTTATTGGAATTGAAGGGTACAAGATAATCTCCTTTCCCTGATATATGAAAGTAACACATTTCCTCTTCTATCTAAGCTATCTTCTTTATCTATGAGTATTAACCTATCATTTTTGTAGTATTATATCCAATTAAAATTTATAAAATTACCGTTACTTATGACAATCTAACAAGGTTTGTCATTAATTCTAATGAAGGTACTAGAGATGTTAATTTGTCTCCAATCTTCAATTGATCCTAGTTTAATAATACAACTCATAATAGTTATGGGTGATCCAATATAGTAAAGAATTCCACCTAATATTTATAATTCTTCATTGTTCTCCTTATTTGGGTGTATAACCTCTTCTTCCACAAATTCAACACTTTTTCTACATCTTCTTTTATGTGTATGCATTTGGGTCTCTTAGGATATGGAGTTGCAACATGCCATCTCTCATGGTAATGATAACATTAAACTCTAGGAGTAGATGGTCTATCTAACAGTTAGATTTATTGTGCTAGAGTACTGGTCATGGGACATCAGTTTGCCTTGGAGTAGTAGGAGGAATATTGGAATTAATGAAAAAAGTTTTAGGATGGGAAGTGGTCTAAAGAATCTCATTATTATGTGAAATTTATTCCTTAAATCTTTCCACTTCTTGGGCTACTTTATATACTTTTTCTAAACTAGTAGCACTTCTTAAATAAAACTTAGATTGAATAGACACCTTTAGCCTAGTTAAAAATTGAGGCAATACCACTCGATCAAGCACTTAGACACCATATTTGAGCTTATATTTCTAAAATTTAGTAATGTACTCAACAATAGTATTTGAATCTTGGAATATATGTTGTTAGTTATCTAAATGTTCATCTAAATAAGAGGTGCTTGCATATTTAGCTCATAAGAAAATCTTCAGTTCTTCCTATATTCGGGGTAATGCCAAAGCTTTATCAAGAGATCACATTTCTAATGTGTGAAAAATATTCTAGCATATGATGTGAGCTAAGTTTTTGTAAATTAGTCCTTTTGATACTAACTAAGATCATACCATTCAACACAATATTCCATTCCCATTTCCTAATCTTGATATTCTCGAGGGACTAAACTAC
This sequence comes from Vanilla planifolia, assembly GCA_023846275.1. NCBI lineage: Eukaryota > Viridiplantae > Streptophyta > Magnoliopsida > Asparagales > Orchidaceae > Vanilla > Vanilla planifolia. The sequence continues at coordinate 18,777,135 of CM043870.1, forward strand.
CAACAAATTTAGGGGCATCTATTTTAGCCATGCTAACTTGGCGATCATCATTCCAACCTTGTCTTCTATCAAAGGTATTTGGAGTAGGTGAACGCATAGTAACTGTTCTAATTTGTTAGGTTCATTTTCATAGGATATTTTGCCATCTCTAGAGTCTCTTAACATATTGCTACTTGTTCTATGGTTATTATAAAATTTACCATTTTTACGTTATTCCAATAAGTCCATAAATGTTTCTATGGTCGCTCTTAGCTCTAGCATCAAACAAGTTAGTTTTGGAATTCAATGTGATATTATGTGGTGTATGAGTGCTTATACAAGATGAGACTCAAACAATTTATATTACATTTTGAACCTAGTTGTCATAAGTTATTTAGTTGGAAACAAAGTTCATCATTTGGGATATAAAGAAAAAGAAAATAAGATAAATCTTAAAATGATATACGAAGAGATAAAAATAAATAAAAATTATATCTTCAAACTTGGAAACACATGTTTTTTTCTTATATAGATATAGTCATATATATATATATATACAATAACTTTTAGCAATTAATAACAATTGCATAAAATTAAAACCTAATCGTTTAAAAATACATTAAAATTCATATACATTTGTAAAGTTAACCAAGCCTTGATACTAAGTAAATATTGGATGATATTCTAAAACTTATTTTAGCTCATAGATAATTGACAATTGCTTAGGTTCCAGTAATATATCTATATAAGGGTTTACTTAAGGTGCATCATTTTTATAATAAAAAATTCTAGGATCATTGGATAAATAAAAACTTTATCCATAAATCAAGTTCATGTATTGATTTTTAGTATAAGGAATCTTAACCTAAATGAAAAGTAGTTTTAACAATCCACGCCAAGGTTACTCAAATTGGTGATGATGTCACTAGGTATACACATAAGTAGAGAATTCCTAGAATGCAAAATAAGAAATCACATGGCCAAGTGCACAAATTACAAAGTTTGATGTGGCAAGTAAATTTTGTAAAAGATGAAATAAATGGTTCAAGAACTATTGCAATGGTTTTGATGTTGTTGTGGATATTTGAAAATAGGTTAGGATTTTTGCTTTTATTCCTAACACTCTTTTCTCTAAGGCACTTTTAAAATCATACCATCAAATTATTTGCACACAACACCCTTGTCTCAAATAAGATTTGTGATAGCTCTTCATAACTTAAAAATTGCGTTATGTACAACATGGTCATCATCCCTATCCATAGAGAACTCTAGGGTAAAATTATGACAGTTTAGTGTTGGTCGAGAGGATCAACTAGTTTGAAAGGTCAACATGGGTTGAGTAGAACACGAGACTCAGTACTAGAGTTAATAAACCTATTACTAGTGGTGATAATGGAAGTATATATTAGTAGATATTAGGTGGCAACAAAAAGTATAAAACATAAATTAAGGTATTTTTAAAATCATTTTTAATGAAATTTTGCACTGATGGAATTTCGTGACAATTGTAAGAACAAACTACGCTAAATTTTAGGATAAAAAAATCTAAAAGGTTGCCATTTATCTTAAAACTTTTAGACTAATGTCTAGATGAAAATAAATTGATGAAATGGCAAAAAAACAATAGAAATATGCAATAAATAAGTGTAGACAATTTCACCCCTGCAATAGTGAGGATAATAAAGATTAATGAGAAGCAAAGAAATGAATCATGGTATGGATATGTGTATGAGTAGTGCGCCTCAAAGTAGAAGGTCTACATGATGCTACTACATTAATATTTTTTGTTATATTGTCTTGGACATTTTGTTAAACTTCTTGATTTTAATGCTATTTTCTTTGTGCCAAAAAGCTTTGTTGAAATTACAAAATTACTCTCCACTACTTTATAAAATGTTGAATGCATGGACCACCTTTTTGGTACATGAATTCTTTTTTGTCATTACCCATGATCTTTGGAATATCATAGTGGTATTCGTGAGTGATTTTGCACCATATTACATCATTTTTTACATTTCTATTGGATATGTTTTTATCCAATACTTATTTACTAGAATTGTTTCACGCCTTTTCAAGATGCACCTTCCTTTTATAAAATTTACAACCTAAGTAAAGATCGAACCCAAGAAAGGGAGGTCCTTTAGGCTACATTGATTTATTTAATCCCTAAAATTCCTTCATTACAATAAAGGGAGGAATAGTAGAATTTGTATATCCATTTATAGATGAAATAATATTAAAGATTCCCAAAACCATCTATGGTCATTTGGGATCTAATATAATTAATGTGAAATGGTTCACAATATCCTTCTCTCTGCCCTCATACAATTAGCATATATTAATGTGTAGTACAAGAGTAGTTGGTAACTAGACTTGTCATTGAGTTAATGAATGAATTGTTCATCATCATATAATTTACGACAATTCATTCTTCCTTTCGAAAGAACGTTAGATCTTAATGGAAGAATTTCCTAAAAAATGTTCATCTCCAAATGACATAGCCATGTAGGGCAACTTCTATTCCTATAATGCATTTTCTAGTAAGAGAAATAATCAAATTCTTGAGGTGAGAGATTGATCTCTTGTTCATGAACACTTTTATGTTTCAAACTTGGGTATTATCCACTTATTCTTACTTGATCTAAAAATGTTAAGCTTTTTTAGTTTATATGTTTCCCTTTCAAGTATATGTAACAATCAAAACCTCATTTATGCTTCTTTTAGATCTTATTGTTTGCATTGGGGTAAAATCATTTTTGATCAGGCTGTATTGACCAAGAATTTATTTATCTTTTGTTCAAGTCATTGTTTATTTTACTTTTGTTTTGAAGTTCAAGGATTCTTTCTTGACATTAGCACAATGTTGCAAAAGTGTGTAGCCCCCCTATTTTTCTTTCTTCAAGCCTTTCATAAAAGCAACAATGTTTCAAATCTTGTTTAAAGTTTTTTCTCTCATTTTTTTATCAAATTAAGCTTATTGTTATCTATGTTCATGCTTTTGTTTGAATTTTCGTTTGACACATCAACACTATTTGAGTTGTTAGCCAAATTATGACTTGGGAAATAGGAATTGTTGTCCTTAACACTCCATAATTTGGAGAGTTTATAGGTTTTATTAATGGAAGCATCATATCCCACTCAGGTTCCTCTTTATTATTCATCCCCTCAATCTATTTAATAGGAGTTCACTTTGAAATAATCAGGCCTTCTATGTCTAAGTTCCTTACGATATGTTTATAATCAATAGAATAGTGACCATGCTTGCAACATCCTTCCCAAGAATCCTCCTAACTACTTGCTTTTTACATAATTATGATCCATTTTTTATAGTTCTTTTACTAAATCTACTTTACAAACTCTAGCCACCATTGGATGGGTTTGATTTAGAGTTGTAGCATCCAACTTAAGTAGGTTTCCTATTTCCATATCTATGGTGTATAGGCCACCTTGTTGAGCAATTGAATAGGTAGGTGTTCAAATGAGACTCCTTCTAGAGCTATGGAGACACCAATATTGAGACGAAAATTTGGATGCATCATGAACAATCTCATTTGAACTTCTCGTGTAATACACAACTTGTGAATCCAACAATGTAGAAAATCCTCCTTTTTCTCAAACATAGTAAACACTTGTTTGTTGTTTAACAATCAAACTTTAACATCACTTAAAAATAAAATTTTATTATAAGTGTTACTTAAAAACAAAACTTTATGTGAATTCTTGATAACAATAAGATAAATACCTTAGAGCAAGTGCTTTGCAACTTCTTTATTCATTTAAAATAAATTTGTACAACATAAAGATGTGCAAGAAATTCTTAAAATGAAGGCACGGTTTACTTTTGATTTTGTTGAGCAATGTGCTTAAGATAAAAAATCATTAGTTAAGAAAATCCCTTGATTTAAGGATTCACATAATAGACTATTAGGCCTTAAGATGTGGTTTTGATAGGTTTTATAAAAACAAGCTAATAATGCATATGGAGATCAATCTAGAGAAACTAAAAGAGGAAAAGGGGATACTTGTAAGAAATAAATGAAAAGAAAATCTAGACAAGGACAAGTCTTCTACTAATATTACATGGTATTATAATCCTTGACATTATAGATTTAATGAAGTTAAAATCTGTACAAAAAGAAATGTGACTAAATTACTAAATTATCATGTGGTGATCTTAATAAATGATTATGGAAGTTGTCAACTAATACCTTTTCCGTGAAATTTAATATATGATAATGAATTTGTTTTTCCTTGTACTTCAAATAATTTGTGAGCTTGTCATGGACATCTTTTATTTATGTCTTTGTCAAATATTGTACATATCCAATTCATATTATTTACTTAAATCATACATGAGAATGTAAGATGGAATATCATGAACACATTCATGCAAACTAGAATTACTTAATTGAAGTATATGTATAATCAAAAGCTAGACATCGAATATTAGATATTAGCAATTATTCACTCTTAACTAAGAGAAGACAATGCAAAATTATGGTTAAAACTATGTTGAATTCAAATGTGTTGTTGTTTACATGAATGTAAGCAAAATATCTTGTTGTTAGTGTGGACAAACTTTTATAATATCAAAAAAAACATTTCATTAGATGTCATTGTTTTAAAATTGATAGCACATTAACACTAAGATCTTTAAGCTACAGCTTTCATTTTATATAATCTAAGAATACTACAGTATATTATTAGCATATTTCACTACCTTTATTGGTAGATACCTACCATAAAATTTTGTCACATCTTAATTTGTTAGGTGTTTAGAATCGAGACTTTAAACTACAAGGAAATTAAATTGCATGGTTTTACTTAGAATTTTTTGATTAGTAATTTACATATAATACATGATAACTTGATTAAGCATGATAATACAAATAATTTCAACTTGAGTGTCACGACAATAATATGATGTATATTTATATTAAAAGGACTTGCTAAGAAAATTGTAAATTGCTACCTTGTGAAAATTAAACCTTATCCTAAGACATGAACATCAGAATGGAATATGGAAACTTAGAATATCTCTTGGGAGTCTCACGACAAGGCATTTCTTTACCTCAAATATGCTTGGGAAAAATGAGACACATCCTGTGTTGGTATGCCCTTCATTTTCAAGATGGGATGCTTGGAAGGGCATGCTTTTTTGCCATAAAATAACGTGGGTTTGTTGAGGACATAGTTGGCAAATAAAGGGAACTGTGTTTTTTCTTAGAGTGCTTAAGATTAACGATGGATTCATAGATATAGTCTCATGATTAATCCTTGGTTAACGATCCAAATGGAATTTATGGCTTAAGAAAGCCTAGCAAGTGTTACCTTATACATGAAAATGTGAAAATGTTAGCTATGTCTTTGAATAAGCATATGTGATATAAGATTTGTTCTATAATCATTTCTAGAGTCTATTTCTATTGAAGAAATTTTGAAGCTCCTAAGAGTGAACTAACATTAATCACACTTAATGAGATTATGTACATCTTATGGAAATGTCCTTTGGATGGTAAAGCTCTTGTACAAAACATATAAGAAGGTTAGGGGGCTTGGGCTAAGCCTTAGACAAATGCCTTGCTAACTAAGGTGTTGATTTTTATTGTAATGTTGACCAAACCATTGTCTTGACTTGGTTTAATGGGCAATATAATGACCCTAATTAGGTTCTTAACTAGGGGATGGTTTGCTAGATGCTATTCTAAAGAATGTCTGGGTAGTTGAATATAGGCCTTTAGAAATGATGGAATGGCTTGGGTTTGCTTATAAGGAATAATTACAATTAGTGGAACTCATGATAGACAATCCATGGTTATTAAAGCAATAAATTAGGAAATATTCCTATGGGTGAAACACAAAAGCACTAATTCAGATGAAAACGCATATGATTTACTAGATAAGAAAAGAAATTCTAATAAGAATACTACATAAGGTTAGGTAAAAGGCTAATTATAAGAAAGATGGACTAGGGTTTTGAGATAGTTGTTTTATGGTGTAAAGGAAACATAAAGATACCAAGGTAATTGATAATATTTGACATAAATCCTAAGTTGAATTAGTTAAGGGATGGAAAATCCTTCACTTTGGATTTAGGGATGAGTAAATCTTAGAAACTCTAGATAATTGAATTAGGTTTGATAAATCCTTACTTAGTTTAGTAAGATTTAAAAATCCATAATAATGATTAGAATGTCATAGATAAGGCTTGGCATGATGCCATTAATTCATGAAAAAAAAATTTGTTATGATAACTAATGGATTTAGTGGACCATAGATCTTAGATGCCATATGCGACATTGGTTGGTTAGATATTTCCACCCTCATAGCTTTGTGGTAGTTATTTCATACGATTGGTTGACCTTGTAATTGGAGTGCTAAATTACATATTAAGAGACTCAAGGTTTTGTTGAATGATTTTTGTATATTTAGTCATAAGAAGGAATAGTTGAATGTCTAGTCCCATAATGAAATGATGATGTGCCATGATATGTGTTAGGGAGTATATGTTACTAAGAACTCCTAGGTCCCTACAATGTTGCTTCATGTGGTTAGCATTACTAATTTCAAGCATTAAGTTGCATGATGTGACAGCAATGTGAGATCTTGCCATGATTCTGTTGGGTAGGGGAGAGCACTAGATTGATTGCAATACACTATGCATGCCATTAGTACCATCATAAGCTTATCATTAGCATGGCATTGTAAAAAGAGATTCATGCATTGACATTTTATATTTAATTTCATTTATATATTTCACTTACAGATTGACTTATATATCTTTTAGAAAAATGTTACTTTTACAATATCTCAAGGTTTTTTTATTACTTTCCTTATGTTACTCTGCCTTATAGTTTTATAGGTTCAAAAAGTTTCGAGTCATATAGGTAGACATGAGATCATCTAAGATAGTACACCTACTAGATGACATTCTTCTTTCATTTTATGATTTGTAGCAATTGAGATGCTAGTCTGTACAAGAATATTTATTGCAATTATTGATGAACATTTCTTCGCACTAGACTATTATTTGTGCTATTTGGTATTTAAGTGTTTGCACTTATTATCTATTAGAAATAGATTACGATGTTATCGAACATTGGATATTTATGGCTTCACATTTTCTACTATGGTTAAATGTATTTGTTAGCTATTTGATTTTTTTTGACATTCTGACATGTGATTCTTTTTCAATTACATGTTGGATATATGGTTTTGAGTTGCCCTCTTTTTAAAAACAATTTACTAAAATTGGGTGTATCAGATCATTGGGAAGCTCTTTAATGAAATTATATTCTTTTACATGTTGACCTTCATCATCTACTATTACTTTTTCTTCATTGGTTTCGTTCATTTGCTTATCCTTAGGACTGAACTGTTATAGTTTATTTAATTGATCAAATGAAACTTCATTACAATAAACTTGACAATGGGATTCATGTTTCACATAGATTTTTTCTTCTACAAAAAAAGCTTTATTGTTATAAGGTCTAAATATATCCATGATACTCTTCAACTATCGAATCAGAGAAGTTTGACCAGTGCCAATTATTGTTATTAAAATAAGGACAACATGATTTGAAGTTGACGTTTCCATTAATCACATTAGAAAAATATATCTCATCAATTGCTTTACTATTTATATTTAAACATTAATGACTTCACTTTAATAAGGTTTTTTCCATGGATGCATGTTTTAATCATTCTAGACAGCTTTGAGCTGCAATGATGTGTCTTGACTCTACTTCAGATATGTATTCTCTATGAATAAAAAGTTTACATGATCATATTTTCACAATGGTGCATCACATTAGAATGTTCTTTTTATAACACATCACTTACATTATTTCACATTGGAATGCTATGATTCTTTTTCATTCTTGTTTGAAACTAGTACATTGATTATGAGTTGTATCAATGTCGACCTATTTGACTATAATAGCTAAATCAAATTAGATCTAATTTGAGATCAAATTGTATCAATCAAGAAAATTATAAAACTAGTCTCATTGAATAAATTCATTTTTATATATAAACATAAAAAATAAACTTAATTGGAGCTTGCATAAAAGTTTCCTAAATTATTTCTCTCATTATTCAAAGTAAAAAGAACTTGCATCAAAATATAAAAAGGTGTGACATCATCAGCTTTCTATTATATAGAAGTTCAAATGATGAAACATTATGTAATGGTAGCCAAGTACCCGTAATGAAGAACATGTATAAAAAATTCCACTTTAATTACAAAAACATACAACTAATTCATTTTTTAAATTCGTTACCATTATCACTTCTAAGTGATTCTATGTGAAGGGCATGTTCTTTTTTTTACTAAGTGTCACACTTGACCTTTTAGCAAATTGTCATATATAAAATCCATAGTGCAACCTAAGCCATATACAATCAAGGCACATAGCTAGATACCATTCCAATCATTGTGCTTGATACTCAAACTAGAAGTTGTGATTCCACAATCTAATCAATGTGCTCATAGCGCGCCACCTACAATGAGCCATACCCCTTAACAATTTTATTGCCCAAATGATCTAAGGACTCATTCACCATAGATAAAGGTAACATACAAACATATACTGATATATACATAATAGAAAAGAAAGTGTAATGAAAAATGGCGCATAGACATATGTATAACTCATAATATCCAAACCATGTCCATCATAAGAGACAATATAAGGTAAAAATATTAATCTCCTAAAGTAATCTCCAATACAACCCAATGTTCATCAAGTTATATTATCAAATTCAAAAGAAACAAATCACTACTACAAAAGTAAAAGTTTTAAATATAATTAATAAATAGCTAGATACTCAATAAGATAGCCATAATCTTTAGCTCCTAAGAAAGCTATTATATACCTAGTGCTACATGTCAAAATAATAGGACAATGAGCCCAAGCTCAATAGGAACTTCATAGTCAAACTCAAGAAATAACATGTAGTGACATATATAAAGTTGATGATAATTAATATAAAGATTAGATATGCCAATAGATGTATGTCAGATGACAATGCTAATATAATGCTTAGGTTTATGATGCAACTAATTAGAGTATATAGTCATGCAATCTAACTCTCTCTTTCAAAATAAGAAAATTACATACTAACCAATGAACACTAATCTGACACTCCTAGAAAAGTCCATGCATTAGTAGCTTGAGGGTCCAAAATTAAGGAATGTTTCATCAACAAATATTATCATAATCAAGATCATCTAATTAGACATCTTGATCTTAATCCTAACAAATTTACTAATTATATAAGTAAATCTAGGGTTTCCTTAAGCCCTAAATAGGATTAATGGTGATCTATTTCTTATCTAAATATTTTAGAGTTACTCTAAGACAATTAAGTGCACCCTATAATGCTAAGATGTTATACATATAAATAGTCTTTATTGTTAGCCTTATGAATGATCATATGTAGGACTTCTAAGCTCAACTAAGCTACTACTTTTGCTTTAGCTCAAAACTAAATCTTAGCTTTAATCCTTAAGCACATTAACCATGTCATAACTAATCTTTTAAACCTTAGTTTACATGGCTTCAACTGCTAGCTTTTTTTTTTAGTTGGCAAACCTGAGCCATATTAATTCCATAGCTACCATCTAGGGAGTCAACTCTTCTCCAGAGAGACTAAAAATGGTCATTGGTTGTCTTACCTAATAATCCATGTCATGATTGAGTTTTAGCTAACATCATGAGAAGATTTAAACATTTATCTCAATGTAATATTAAATCTATGGCCAAAACAAAGCTCACTATGTTACATAAAAATTATGTATGGTTTGATAAAGAGTCTCTCATATCAAAGGCCTTAGATGTAGTGTTCTCATGGATGCCCGATGTGCTTATGTTCTTGTCTCAATCTTATCTCTTTTTTGATGTATCAAAGGGTTTCCTTTACAAACATTAATTCAATTATCTATGTAATTTAGGGTCCCTTCTAAAACATAATTTCCTTATTTAAGGTGCAATAGAGTTTCGCGTAAACCCCTAAATGTTTTATCTAAGGTATAATACAATTTCATCTAGACCTTATATGTCATATCTAGAACATCTTTAGGTATCATCTCAAATCTAGGGCACCTTAGGTTTTAATCTAAGCCCTAATGGTCCTATAAAAGGCATGCTACTATTTCATTTAATTCTTAAAGGTCTTATTTATGGTAACTTATGGTTTAATCTAAATTAATAATAACTCATTTTTATAAGCTACTGAAGCCTTACACATTTAAAGCTTTACTTTCTAAAGATTCACACAATTGCCTCCACCGAATTAGAGGTTAGTCATGGGATTGGTCATTTGAACATGACAATAACTATAAAATTTAAACCATCCTTAACCTTAAGCAATTTTACCCAAATCCTACTTATTCTTATCAACCTAGCCATCACCTCAAGCAACCTAGCCTTCTTCTGATGCTTAAAGTGAGCTCTTCCAAGCTTCTTATTTGAAAACCATGGGTGACAACTCACCCTACAAATCATCCAAATCAACATAAGGTTTATGACTTGTCTTCCATGATATAATCAACTCATGTCAACTAGCATCTCATGTCACAAGAATCTCAAGTATAACCTAGGCAACGAAATAATTGGCTAATAGAAGTCCTTAGTGTTTGATTTAGTTTTCTAGTGTTTTCCTAATGTTCATAGTCTATGCTAAGGTTTAATTAAACAAAATTGACTTTTAGCAACTTCTTCATTAAGGTCTCATGCTTTTAAGTGCATCTTCTCATCATTCTATGGCACACAATTTAAAAAGTAAGATCATCATGTTTAAATGCAGATATCTCAAGCAAGCATGGTATACTTTAGAACAAAAAATCTAAGAATTTTATCACAAGTATGCATAAAAACCTTTTTCACAAAACATATAAACTTGACACAATTTGTAAGAATAATTTATTGAATCATAATAATTTAGTTCAAGTGCTTTTTTGATAAAGTGCTATCAAGACTATGGCTTTCCTTGTACATGGATTTTAATTATAAATTTCATGTAACATAATGTACCTAAACAACCAAGTTGCATGCAAAATCTAAATTTTAAACCTTCCTTTCTTAGGTAAGCTAGCCTTGGTAATGTAGATTAGCCAAATTTCAAAATTTGTATACATTTTCATGAATCCTTAGAACATTTTCATTTAATCATTCATTTAACCATAAATCCCTAGCAAAAATTGCATGAATGGGAGAATATTTGAGATTTGTTAACCTATTTATATAATCATGTGGAGATTATAAATGACATATCTCAAGAACATTTAGCAAGTACCACAAAAACAAAAAGGTACACACTTTGGCCATCCATGACTTATATAGTTTAGAAAGAACAAAGTGGTGTAACATTTAGTAACTAAATGTGCAAACTATTCAAAAACCTCATTCTTCTTTCTTAGAAACATCACTAAAGTTTATCAAAAAGTTAATCTACCACAACTAAGACATATTTCTTATCTCCTAGGCTTTTAAGTTGGACTGGACTAACTAAGTATATGTGTAAGAACTTGAACAATCTTCCAGTGCTTATTTCCACTAAAAGTATATGCAAATTATTTTAAAAGGTTTAAGGACTATAAACAAGTCCATCACTCTTAAAGGAAATTGTGTACACCTTTAACTAAATCATACTTAATCGTTTTCTTAAGTTAAGATTTTCCTAGATGAAATAATCTCTGATGCCTTTATAATAAGTTATTCTCATGAGCTTTAAGGCACTCTACTCTAGTAAAACTGACAATGTGCAAATATATTTCATATGTATTCTCTTTTCTATGTGTGAGAAAGGTAGGAATGTTATCTCTAAAAAAAATGCACTCATTTGAATTGAGAATAATAGAGAAACCTAAGTCACATAGTTGACTAATGTTTAAAGCAATGCACAACAACTCTTGCACAAGAAAGATTATTCATCTTTTGGCATGACTATTGCCTACTTTTCCTATTATAATGACTAACCTCTCAAAATGTTTGCTAATCAAAATTTTGGATTCATTATATTCCTTTAAGTGGATGAGAAATGAAGCATGTCTAGTTATGTATCTATAGTATCTACTCACTATCTTTGCAATATAAACCCTCCAAAGTTCTTCAAGCATCACATGCATACAAAGAAAAACCAAACATTAGCCTTGGGTACCCATATATTTTTGGGTTCACATATCATGGTAATTAATATAACTTTTAAATCCACACAAATATAAGAAACATTGAACTAACATTTCTCTTAATTTTATAAGGACAAGCTATGTGACAAATATTCATATTATAATAGCACTCAATTTCATTAGCATTTGAAATAATAAAAGAGTTAGCATGATGTGCTTTATGAAATGATATATTATAGTTTGATTTTTTTCCTTCAATGTATTTCAACTCCCTAATTAACATTATATTCTTAATTGTTAAGATAGCCACTTAATAATTTTGCTTCTAGTAATTAATTTGTGCTCTTTTCATTCTACTGCTCACAAAATCCCAAAAAGTCCTTATGATCATTTCTTCATGTAGTCCACTTTGAAGCTAATTTGTTATATTTTATGAAAATATCATTTTATTATTCTTCATATTTGATTTGAAGATGAGGAAGAAGAGGGTAGCACACCTCATCCTCAAATAAAATATCACACATACCATCCTTAGCCAATAAAAAAAGTCAAGTTCAACTTCCTGACTTCAACATTGGTTGTTCAAATCCAAAGCATTTGATGAGATTTCTAAGGTTATCATTTTCTTCTTCTTCTTTTGTTATCAAAACTTCTCAACTCTTTCCTTGCAGAGAGAGCAGTTAGGCCTTATATGCCAAGGTAATTTACACTCATAACACACGTTGTCATTAGCTTGCATCGTCCTAACCTTTTGCTTCTTTTGGAGCAAAATTTTGTACTTGCATTTCACTTGTAATATAATCTAGATGGACCCATAAAGATCATAGCAACCACATTAGAGATTAATGATTTAGAATGAAAATTAGAGTTTACCAACAAAGGGAGAGGTTCTCATTTTTTTTATTTTTCTCCTTCAATGATTTTTGTTCTTCACACTTCATCCGTGAAAGCTAAATTTCTTCCATAAGGATCTTTCAAAGAAATAGATTTAGTGACTATATAGAAATATCTTTTATTGTCTTTAAAGCAGTCACCATTAGATCATATTACTATGGAAATATATGCAGACTTTTTGAAACTTGTTCTAACATAAAAAAATATATTCATTGATTAGATAATTTATTGATAATAATTGTGAAGTATATAAACACTAACTAGATAAATTCTTTAAGATTCATTCAAAATAACTCATATTCATGAATTAGCATCTTGATGTTATTCTTTTTCACTTCCTATGTGTCTTCATAACTAATGTCAAGTTTTAGCCAAATCTCATATGAACTTTTGCTAGTCATGATGCAATTATATTTAGATAATTGGAATATAAAATATTCGTGGCCTAAGAGTTTAACAATACTTTGTTATTTTCTTTAGGAGTGACATAGTGAAGGGTATTTTTAATCATTTCACCATTTACTATTTTAGTTGGCTAAACAAAAGGTTGTCCAACCACAAAGTTTTAAACAAGTTGATAAAAAAATGAAGCACATTTATTTTTTTAATACAAATAATATTCTTCTTTGAATAAAGGTGACTAATGGAATGATGTTCCTTTACACCAAAATCATTGTCCTCAACAAGAGAATGAGCCAAGAGGTTTTTGTCATTGAAATTTTATTTTTTGTCAAAAAAGTTTTCAAGTAGTTCTCATCAAACTTAAAGAGCAACAATGCTATAAGAGGTAGTAAATTGTGTCATTTATATGACATTAAAAGAAATTAAACAACTTGAATTCGTTTGAAGCAATTAGAATAACCATTGTAGTAATACAGAAACAAATGAAGAACAAAACACAAACAAAAATTAAGAAAATGTCAAAACAAGATTTTTTTTATGGTGCTTGTTTAAAGCAAAGCCCATGTCCACCACAAATAACTTAAATGAGCTTCCAGTAACTATTTCCTTTTATCAAAGTAGGTAAGAGTTAACCAAATACATCAATGGTGCTTAAGAGAGTAGAAGAATTTTAGCTAAACAAATAAGAATAGTACTATACATAAACAACACATGTAAAAATGTTGCCTTTAATCCTTTTTTAATAAATGTATCACCAATCAAGATGATAGTAAGAATATGGTATTACCAATTTGAATCAAATGAGAATACATGTTGTAGATCAAGGACAAATTAAAAGATGTTGTAACTATAACAATTGAGTTTGTGATTTAGCACTTTACTTAAACTTTAGATTTCCCAATTTGAAACATTAGTCTCCTCTCTTCAAAACCATACAATAGTTAAACAAATATTTATCCTAAAGCCAATTATGGATCTTTTAAAGGCTAATTTTGCATTCCAAAGTTTACTAGAAGAGTTATCATATTATCATGGTCATGTTCATATTAGTACATCAACTATGTCTTAGTCTACTATACTAAAACCTCAACTATTGATCATATTCATTGCTTTATGATTGTATAATGACCATTTTTATCATAAGCATTTTGTATTTTTAGTGAAGAAAAAAGAATCAAACATGACTAATGCATTCTTCATTCTCATACATTAGTGAAGAACATAAATTATACTAATTAGTGTTCTCATACGATATAATTATCATAGTCTTATAGCAACTTTATATAAAATTTTTCCTATGTTCTTTTATGAAACTAAATCATATAGATGCGATACCTATATCTCTATAGTATTATGATGTAGGACTTAAATATTTTGATAAATAAGTCATTGTCTTGCACAATTTAGCAAAAAGATCATCCTAAAGAAAAACCTTGTTGATCATATATGAATAACATTATTTGTGACATGCTAAATTGTTGTGTTTAAGTCGTATCAACATGAAATAATAATTACGCATTTCTAAGTATAACACAACTGACATATGGTAGACCTTAAGAATAAACAAGTTATGCACTAATATAAACGTAAACTCTTAGTCATATGGAATTAGTGCAAACTTGATGCACAAAGAATTTATGATATAGGTACAAGGTTAATACCTTATACAACATAATATGTGCATCTTATTATATCCCTAAGTTAGAATATAGCCTATACAAGCATGACCTGAGACATCATATTATACAATTACTCTGATAAAAACAGCATATTATTCTACAAAATGAATTTAATCTAAAAGAGTAGGTAATGATATTACCATTAAATGAATGAAAATCTGGAGAACATTATGACCAAGAAGATATGTTTTAACAATCAATGAATAATATTAGTTCATTTTTCCTATGTGCCACTTTTGCACGTTAAGTCACCCATGAGCTGAAGACTCCAATCTTCTTCTAATTTCAAATATAATATCCTATACTACTTTATAACTGGTACATTCACAATCTAAGAGTACATAAATATAAAAAGTTTAAACATTCATTAGTAACTAACAACTTGGTTTTGTGATAACATCTTTAAGGGTACAACAAGAGAGACCAAGACTATTCCATTTCCAAGAAAAGAGATAAAATAACTATATCATCAAATCCACTTATGAACTAAAGGCAACTTTGACTCCTTTAATGATGAATAATCGTACAATGAAAACACCCTTGACGTACAGCAAAATGCATTTAATGACTTAAACAATGAGTTTGAAAATATTTAAAAATATTTTCCTATTTAAATTTTTTTAAAATACAATTCTCTATGAAAACTATAATGATAAGTTATATATACCACAGCAGAGATAAAAGAAAATCACATTGTGGTATATGGTCCGAAAGTATAAAACTATCTTGTTAAACAAAATATTTCTATGGAAAAATTCCTTCATAGTAGTGCAACTGGTATGTCCGCATCGAGTTAAAAAGCTTTCCGATAATTCAAACTTCTACAATACATCAACAAATATTGGTGTTATATGTTTTGAAAATTAGGCAAATAAAAAACGAAGGTAGACTATGGAAATCTATGTTTGAAAACACTTTTAATTATGCATGGAAGCCAAAAAGCTTATGAAGCATGCATGATTTTTGACACAAGAATGTTGTTAGTGTCAAACTTGTGTGTAGAAAAGAAACCATAAGAATGCATTGTTGGTACGTCATTAATTAAGTGCAAGTAGATGCATGTCATGCCTTAATTTAGCTTGCTCCAGGCATATGAGCACTAAGTTTTCCAATGTTAAATGAGTAAAGGTCTTGGGTGAAAATTTCATGACACTTGGTGAAACTACTAATAATTATATTTATGTGTCACATTACTAAAATTTTTATCATGATGGATAAACAAATAACCTTTCTTGTTTTTCCTATTGATGTAATAGTAGACTTCAAGTAAATTTTCATTATTAAAATGTGCCATTGTTCTTTAGAGGGTATAATTTGTAAAACGAATTGTCTTTATCTTTGAAATTGCTAAAAGAAGATGTCTTTAATCTCTATGCCAATGTCCATGTATTTGGAATTAATGAATTAGGCATGCTAGTGTGTGTTTTTTAAATAATGGTTCTAAACTTAACATGGTTAATGGATTATTAATCTTTAATTTTAATAAGGTTTTTATGGGACTTGCAAACTACAAAATCAAGCCCATGTATTTTTTGAACATGTTATTAGCATTTCAATTAGTAAACCTTTAAATCTACTTCACATGGACTTATTTCTTTTAAATAATTCATGATGCCTAATAGTTAAAAATTTTTTAATTTGGGATTATCAGTGAAATTTATTATTTTGACATAAGTTTTCTTTTTGATATAGAAAGATGATGTAGATACTTTTGTCCAGGATTTGATTTACAATTTATAAATAATTCTAATGTCAATATTTCTTTTTTATGTCTCTATAATTTGGGAAATTTGTGAATATTTTTTTGTTCTAAATGTTTTGTTTAAAATATGAATTAATGAAAATCTTTTGGACCATTAGTTTCCCTAAAAACATTTGGTAGTAGAGTGAAGAAATAAAACACAAGTAGAAATGTTAATGTTACTGCTAAATGAGTGCAAAAAATTAATAAATTTTTTACCAGAGGCCATTAATACTACATGTTATGTATTCAATAAAATCTAAATTAATCCTAACATATAGAAAGCTTCCTATGAAATTTGGAATGTTCATATGACATCTATTTTATTTTTTTACTAGTAGTTCTCATTATGTTTCAATAGTTAACATAACTTCTATAACTTTGATTTCAAATTTAATGAAGGTATTTCAATGAATTATTTGCTAATATAAAGTCATATAAAGTACATTTTAAAAGAATTGTTGTAGATGGGGAAACATTTCATTTAAGAAATAGTAGATTATGAAAAATTTTATGGAGAGTGTAAATATGTTGACAAAACCGAAAGAGTGGCACTATAAAAATTTCATGCATAAGAGCTATTGTATATGGGGAAATATTTGAATTACAAAATAGCAAATGATGAACAATTTGAGGGTAAGACTTTGTTAAACATAAAGTGTGGTGTTATGAAAGTTTGCATACTTAAGAGATTGTTATAAGAGATTGAATTTGAGTAGATTCTTCCTTTACAAAATAATTAAACAATATCACTAGTATTTCTAATATTGAAAAAAATGCTTTCAAAGCCAAGAAGGATGATTCTTTGACCAATGCAATGCATGAAGAACATAATCAATCCTCAAGAATAATAATTTTTAATTTGTAGAAAATCCAAAAGGTATTAAAACCTTAAGAGCCAAGAGGAACTTCAAAAGTTAATTGAATATTATGGAAGTGTTAGAAATAAAGTTATGCTAGACACTAAGTGGAAAAATAATAGATAAATTTTACACCTACTACATGATTTGTAGTACTTAGCCTTCTCTTACCTTGACTAGTATAAATTGGTTTCTTTTTGAGGAACTTATTTGATTTATTTTTTTTCTACATTAAAGATTATGTCTTTATATTTGATGTAGAATTTTATGGTTTAACGTGAGCCCCTCAGCATGAATGTTTATGTAATTTGCTACCTAAAAAGTAGTTCAATAATAAAAATTTTATTACAATTTCTTCATATAAAAAAAACCTAAATGAGGCATTTTGATTGTGCAATTATTCCATGATTCTATATTTTCTAGTGGTAAAAATTACTCTTTATGTTATGGATTTCTCTTGCTAACAAAGGATAAAATTCAAATGAGAAACACAAGGGAGCATTCTTTATGTCTTGGTATGTAAATTATATAACAAGAAAATGTTGTTTTCATAACTGATCAAAATTATAGCAAGGAAATTCTAAAGAATTTCTTGATAGAGGAGTTCATTAATGAATCTAATCATTCATTCAACAAACCATGGAATGTTGAAAAGTTTTAAATACTTTGTTAATCAAATTATTAGTAGATGTTAGGATTAGTTCTTCAGCTAACCACCTCAATGCCATATTTCATGTTGGTAATTTCATTCAAGCCGAATGGTTGATATCTAGTTACACTTAGAAATTTTCTTTTGATATTTAGTTAACAATCATGACTGGCATTTTATAGTTACAAAAATCAATGATGATTCACTTGTTAGCTAATTAAATATTGACGTTGTAGGATTTAAAACTTTTCTTAATTTTGCCTCGACTATCCATTCACTATTTTGTAATGTGTTGTTTGATTTTCCACAAAAAAATATTTAAATGCATTATCTTTTGTAATAATATTTGCAATAGCTTGTAGGTTTAGTGTACTACAAGCACTAAGACAACAATTACATGTTCTTCAACAGTATTAAATGGTATTTATCTAAGATTTATTTACATTATACCTCCAAACATCAATAAGAATCGAATTAGTGATTTACATATAAAAAATAGAGATGAGAAATCAATATATTATAGTTCATGCGGAAATAAGGGACATTAAAGTACAACATTTTTCATAAAAAATCATGCTGAAGACTTGCTTATTTAAGCTTTACCTCCAAATTGATTTTGCACTAGTTGAGTGATATCAATGACACATTCAAAGTGAAGTTTAGTTGGTTTTTTCTTTTGGTGATGCAGAAGGAGACAAATACTATTTTTATAATAAAGGATAAGGAATAATCAAATAATACTCTTGATAATTACTGAGTAATGAATTTAAAATGTTAGATTAAAATTCATAAAATAGTGATGACTTAGAAATTTATACCTAATTATAATCATTTGATATGCCATGTTTTTCAATCTAAAAATGCATTCTATAATAAGTTTATCATCTTTAAAAAGAAGGTGATTGTTTGGCCTAGATTCTTTTTAAAGGTAATGGCCCTTACTGTAAAAGCATTTGTGCTAATTTTTATTTGATCTCATCTACCAAAAACATTCTATTCAAATTTCTTGAGGAAAAGGCTAAAAGTGCATGATGGAGATAAGGATAATATGAATGAATTGTTTAATAGGTGGAGATTAAAATTGAAAGAGGAAAAGTGGATAGTGACAAGAAGAATTTCATGCAATTTCTATTTCTCTATTTTTTATTTAAGAAAATTTTATTCAAATTAAAAAGATTCCCTCATAAAATTTTGTGATAATTTCCTAAATCATATTATATAATTTTCCAAATTATACTTTTTAAGTTAAACATCATTTGGAGTTACTAAAAAATTTCATTTATGACACATCACCATTTTTTAATGTAAAATTTTCTTATACAACTCCAAATAAGTTAAAATAAATTATATTGTATAGAAACTTTGATTATCCTAAATTTTTATAAATTTGTATTTTTTTTAAATAAAATAGTTATACAATATATATCTCTAATGTAAATTAGTTAGATCCACCCTTATACTAATAAAACTATATTTATTTTGTAATATCATTTTTTGAGCTATCTAGTTGATCATGATATCACTTCCAAGCTCACTAAATCCAAAATTGTTACAAAAAATAAAGGATGGGACAAAACAAAAAAAAAATCAATGTTGCAACACATACCAACATGGCCAAGGTGCTGTTAAGTAGTGGAGGTTCGATATATTTCCATGGAAGTGCACTTTGTAATGTCCTGGATTATGTCTATGCACAGAAGTACGATGTCATAGTGATGTCTAGTACAACAAATAAAGATTTTTTATGCACAGAGGTACTGACCCTTGTTTGTTGCATCTTTAAACTTGTTTTTCATTAATTCGTCAGGTTTTTGCATCTATACTTTAGTTTAAGTGGTTTGAAGATCCCTTGATAGTTTTTCAAATATTTATAGATTAATATTAAGTAAGATCATCCCTTCAGCCATCCCAGAATTCCAATGATGCATAGTTTTATAAAACATTTCACCAAAAATGGCTTAAAATTTTGTTTAGAGTTTTCTAGTGACCATCTGCCACCAGTACTACCACTATTAAAGTCCTAAACACCATCCATGCATCCCATACCAACCTCTAAAATTAGTCTTCTACTCAACCTACATAGTCATGATCCATGTACACATCAACTCAACGACCAGTGTTGATTGTCTATAACCAAATCAAACCCAAAAACTAGACCTGAAGCATCATGTACCTATCCACCCACTCAGCACCAATCATGCCACCAATAGAAATTTGACTAAAGAATCACACACCAATCTGTCTACATTGCACCAATAACTACCTTGTTGCTCCCCATTACCAACACCCAAAATGCACAATCTGTTTCAAAACTACTTACATCAATTAATTGTGTAGCTTTTGAAGTCATTTTTCTAGTTTTTTGCCTAAATGCAAATCATTTCTTATGTAGTTGATGGCAATTTTTCAAATTCTTTAATGTCCTTTGGGATTTAAAATATTATCTCCTAGCATTCTTTTGTAAGAAAAATTATTACTGTACATTTGACATCTCTTTAAATAGGTTAACTCACTTGGTTATATTAGATAAGAAATTGTCATTGAAGAATAAAAGTGCTACCTCCAAGACTTTTCCATTTGAGCTCGTTGTGTCCAAACAAAGTAATAATATCATTCTAGAGGTGCCCTATAATGGTAAGTGGCTCAAAAGGTGGAGATGCTCACCTATTATCCAACATTCACAATACTGGTAAGTCACCAAGAAAATCTTTCACAAATTCATTACAACTTTTGCAAAACTTAATCATTGCATCCAACTTTTTTGTTAATGAATTTGACCATGTGATTTCCTATTTGTCTTTTTATGAGTACAACTTGTGCATGCACCATACCACTTCACCACTAATGTGAGTAATTTAGATTATGTTTTTTGAACCACTTTTCTTTATTTGAGATCCTTTATGTTAAAAATCAATGCAAGTCATTGACTTCTAAAAAGTGTTTGATCAAGGATCCTAGGATTTCCAAATCTATACCTATAACACCTTCTAATATGTGCTTTTATGGATATATTGTTGGACCCTAAAGCCTTTCTAAGTTGTTTATGAGTTAAAACAGATTTTAGCATATCTTTGAATATCACACAAATGCACCTTTCATAGATCTAGACTCGAAGAAAGAGATGTTATAAAAAATCCAAGAAGAAACTACTCGTGTGTGGGTGCAAAATCGCTAGTCGATATGTACCCAACTTCTTGTGCCATGCGCAACCTCAGTGCCCACTTAGGTTATGTGCACATGTGATTCTTAGGTGCACTTAGCCCCATACTTGTGGAGTGCACTAGAAGTCAATGGTGATGTGTATCACATGCATTGTAGATGGCACTTACTACATCTTTCTTGGGCATAAGAAATTTTCTCACATTCAATATAGATGCAACTTAGAGGCCACACTCAAGCATGGCTTTCTTGTGTGGGTATAAGATTCAATGACTCAAAATTGGCAAAATTTCAAAACTAGGTTAAAGGTCAAAACTATGATTTTCTAATTATAATTTTATACTTTTTGTAATTTGATATTACATCATAACCTCTATATAAAGTTATAAGAAGGATGTATGTGATAAATTAAAGAAATTTAGAGAAAAATCAAATAAAATTAAGAACAATTTAGATAGAACTCAAAGTGGATTCAAAGAATTTTGGGAATCTAAATTTCTTGAGTTTTATATGCTTTGTAAGTAAACCTTTAAGGAATTCAATCTCCTTGTAGCAAGAAACGATTTCTCCTTATCATTCTTCATTTTCACCTTTCCATTATCATGCTTTCACTTCTATTAATACTACTCTAAAAGGAAAGTCTACTGATCAGGGATGGAGTGAGAACATGTAACAGACAAGTCAAGTTATTCTTTGCACTAGAGCACTTCGATTTGACACTGATGGAAAGCACAAACAAGAAGATATTTTAAGAGAAAGTTAAAAAAGAGAATCAAGTGATTGAGAAGGACTCTATTAATGTAACTATACAAACTAATTTACTAACAAGCCCGATGGGATATGTGGCCCTATTAACCTAGCAAATTTAACTATTAAATGAGATAGTGCTAAAATCTAGATTTCTTATTACAATAGATCCAAAACATTATCCAACAAAAGAAATACTCTTAATTGAGGAATTTAGATTATGAAATGGTAATCTCAAGTTAATTTGAGATAAAGGTGAGGATGACATCAATATTTCCTTTTTAGAACATAGGAGTGGCAATTTTCCTTCAAGATAGATGTTATGTTTGTTCTACCAATTTATGATGGCATTATTATTATAGAGAAATTAGATACTATATGAAGCAATGAGGAATATTCCTCTCTACACAACTAATCATCAATTGATAAAGTGTCATATACTCGATTGAAAATGATGAGTCATGCATTAGCTTAATGGAGTGCTCACTTAAGAAATGGCATTGTTACAAAAGTATCTTGGAGCTAACCTAAACAATTAATCTAAGAAGAATTTTATGCCATGGGTTGTATGGAAGAAACTTAGAGAAAATGGCATAGTCTACAATACTAACAAAGTTAAGCAGTGTAGGAATATACCACAGAATTCTAAGAAAAAAATCATTTGGAAATACCTTTCGAAGAGATACATATATTGTGAAACTAAATTAAGTTCTATATATCCAATTTACTTTAAAGTTTCTATATTCCCTAATCTATCTTTGAAACAAGCCATTACATATGCTATGGCTATCAAGAGGAAAAAAATGAAAATAAAAGGACAAAATGTGAAGGATAGGATACAGGAGGTCTAAGAATATGTCTAAAAATTGGCAACAAACAGAAAACTATTCCCTAAAAAATATATTATAGCCCCAACTAATAGCATTCACTCATTAAAAAAAATTTAGAAGAATTATGATCACTATAGGAAGACAAAACACGTGAAAAAGTGTTAAACATTTTATAATGAAAGTTTTCCAAAAATTTTCAAGAAGGATTAAATACTTATTATAATTGAGACTAAAAAGGTACTTTAGATTAATTAACAAGATAACAAATCCTTATCTCTTATGGAGAAACCAAAGAAGGTAATGCATGATTGGAAGAAAAAAGAAGAACTCCACATTTGAATATGGGTTATGAAAAAGTTTATTAAAGCAATTATTGGCACTCAAAGACAAAAAAACATAAACTTGAAAGTCTTGTGGTAAGACAAAAGTTAGAGACTACTTCACATCCAAGACTCTATTCTTTGTAATAGGTTTATAATGACTTAGAGATAATGGATAAAAAAAAGTGCAAAGTAAAGCTTGTTATCACCAAAGATAACATTGATGATCTTATCTATGAAATGATGCAACTAGATGTCTGCCAAATTATATTAGTGAATCTATACTTATGGGATTGAGGTGCCATCTACTATGAACAAGCATAATGTTATCAGTTTAAAAAGGAAACAAAAAGTTCCTTCTAACTCAAGGCAAAGAAGAATTAATAAAAGACATTATTAGTGCTAACAAAATATAGAGGACATGAACACTTCATAAAATGTTTGTGACTAATAAAATTAAATAAAACACTTGTTGAGAATGATAGAAGTCTCAAATTCCAAAAGAATACAACTGAATAATAGAAATTGTTCAATAAAGATTTGATGGGAATTGAGTGTATGAAAGAAGGGACTTATAATCAAGAGATCACTTCTAAGCTCATTGAATCCAAAATGGATGTTGAATATGAAGGAAGGAGACAAAACCAAAGAAAATAATGAGTTAACACAAAGGAATGAAGCCATGCATTATGTCTCGAATGTTGATTTATTGTTGGCACCTTAAAGTACAAGTTGTAATGTGCTAGCCAAGCATTATGTGCACCTTTAAGAGATTAGGTTGGGGAAAAATAGGTGTTAAGACAAACCCAAAAACCTGATGCTCATGGGATTGTGCGTGTGAGCTCAAGCCCATGTGTGCTTGATTATAATCATCACAAGCACATGGGCCTCACCTGGTAACGTGCATTGCATGTGAATAATATGTGCATCGACCCCAGCATATATGGACATGCTTTAGCACTCAGTTGCCACTTGGTTTATGCATGACGAAGTGCCACTTACCATAACTCTCTTGTGCACAAATAATTTACATATGCATGATGTTTGTGGCACATGGAAGATGCAAATAAGCTAGGCATCCAAGCATGGGCATGTGACCAATTGACTCAAAACTTGGTCAAAGTAAAATGGTGCCCTTCTTAATTAAAACATTAGACTTTTTATTGTTAAATATCATATCCTAACTTCTATTTAAAGGGGTGAAAAGTATCTATGAAGAATTTCAAAAGAAATTATAGAGAATAGAAAAAATTTTGGAGAGGTTTTAAAGAAATTTCGAAATTAGAATTTCATGAATTTAGAACCTCTTGAAGGAAACCTTCTTGAGGAATTCCATCTCCTTACGGATTAGCCTCTTTTGTAGATTATTCATTTTAGGATTTGGTATTATAATGGACTACATTTTTGAGTTAGTTTTATGATAATTTTGTAATGATTTTTAGGAAATGTTGATTGACGTAAAAAAGAAATACTCAACATAATACATAACCACAAGATTTTTTTTACTTTAACCACGAAGCACTGAAGTATTCTAACTCACAAAATAATTAAAGTCATCAACATGGACAATGGTTTGAATACTTGAAAGAGTTTACTTTGATTTACAAAAGTTAGCCTAGAGTAGAGAATGAAGTTCCTAATGCATTAAGGAGTCATTTAGCAAATTATGAACAACAACTATATGTGTTCATGAATTCAGTTCATTAAAAATTTATATGATTATTGCTTAGACCACTGTTGTGTCCCTTATGAAGTCAATACATGAGCTACAAAAGTTTAAAATGATCACCATTTCAAAGATGGGTTTTTATTTAGTAGGTCTCAATCTTCCATTTCTCATACACCTCTTAGTGATTTTCCTGTATAGAAAATGCATGTTCAATGTATCATGTGACATTTTTGTGGAAACAAAATTATAAGACCCATGTTATTCTAATTTCTATGGACATGATTATGCCAACTAGCTTTATTGATGGTTGCTTAGAATAGAACTTGTGCTAGAGCTAACTTTTTGAATTATGGACAAGAAGTATATACACCATTCACTTTTTTACAATGAAAAAGTGGACATGGTAAATTCAACTATGAATTTGATTATTAAAAGTTGTTAGAAAGTATTACTCTATATTTGTAGTTGTTGATAAGTTTTCTATGATGGCTCATTTTATGCACAACCAAAATAAATCAAATTCTTTCTATATAAAAAAATATTTCTTTACGAAGTTGCAAAATTACATGGTTTGCCATGAACAACTATATCAAATCATGATGTCTGACTAACTAGTTACATCTAAAAAACACTTTGGCACCTCTTTGGAATAAAAACTTAAATTTTCATTAAATTATCGTCCTTATACAAAGAATAAAACATAAGTAATTAGTAAAAAATTTGGAAACCTTCTTCCTAGCCTAGTAAGGGTAGATATTTTTACATAGGATCTATTATTAGAACATAATAAATTTTCTTGCAAAAATTCTATTAATTGGACAATAATTTGGCTCTTTTGGAAGTTAGGGATTAGGGATTAGGGATTAAGGATTAGGGATTAGGGATTAAGGGATTAGGGATTAGGGATTAGGGATTAGGGATTAGGGATTAGGAATTAGGGATTAGGGATTAAGGGATTAGGGATTAGGGATTAGGGATTAGGGATTAAGGGATTAGGGATTAGGGATTAGGGATTAGGGATTAGGGATTAAGGGATAAGGGATTAGGGATTAGGGATTTAGGGATTTAGGGATTAGGGATTAGGGATTAGGGATTAGGGATTAGGGATTAGGGATTAGGGAGTAGGGATTAGGGATTTAGGGATGAGGGATTTAGGGATTAGGGATATAGGATTTAAGGATTAGGGACTAGGGACTAGGGACTAGGGATTAGGGATTAGGGATTAGGGATTAAGGATTAGGGACTAGGGACTAGGGACTAGGGACTAGGGATGAGGGATTAGGGACTAGGGATTAGGGACTAGGGACTAGGGACTAGGGATTAGGGACTAGGGATTAGGGATTAGGGATTACGGATTAAGGATTAGGGATTAGGGATTATGGATTAGGGATTAGGGAACAAAATATGTATTCCTATAGTTAGTACATGAAAAAAAACTTTATTAAAAGAGGCTCATGAAATAAGGTATGTAGTATATCTAAGAGTCATAAAAATATGCCATGACTTGAAAAAGAAGTTATGGTGAAATAGTATGTAAAAAAATGGTTATGATTATGTGAGTAAGTGTATAATATGCTAACAAGTTAAATGAAAGTAATAGAGACTAAGTGTATAATTTAAATCTGTTCTTATTCTAATATAAAAATAAGAAGAAATATTAATGAATTTTGTAGTTAGATTACCAAAAACTAGCAAAGGATATGATCATATATAGGTAATTATTAATAAATTAACAAAATTAGCTTATTTTTTACCCATTAGAATAATTCAATTAAAAGGTTATATAAATTTATGTTGATCAAATTATAAAATTATATGAAGTATCAAAAGAAATTATATCTGATCGAGATTCTAAATTCATCTCATATTTCTAAAAAAAGCATATGAAATATTTGGTACTTGATTAAGACTTAGCATAATATTTTACCCTCAAATACATGGATAGACTAAAATAATAATAAAAATTTTAAAAGATATATTAAGATTAAGTATATTAGATTTTGGTAAAAACTGAGATACTCTTTGACATTAATTGAATTTACTTAAAATAATAGTTATCAATCTAACATTAGAGTAGCATCATATGAGACACTATATGTTAAAAAATGTCAGTCATTACTATGTTGATATGAAGTAGGTGATAAAGATCAATTAGGATCATAATTGATATATGAAACAACTAAAAAGATTCAAATAATTTGTGAGAGAATGCATAAAGATCATCAAAAGAAATATTTTAACATAAAACACAGAAAAGTAAAGTTCCAAAAAAGAGAACATATATTTTTAAAAATGAGTCTAATGAAGAGTGTAACTTAATTTAGTAAAGGTAAGAAGTTGAAACTCAGGTACATTAGACATTTTTAGATACTAAAAGAGTTAGAGAAGTTGTATATAGAGTAGTATTATCTTTAGCTTTGGTAAGCATGCATTATGTGTTTCACATTTCAACTCTAACAAAATGTATTATTGATCCATCTCATATAATTCAATATGATATAAATACCATAGAAATACAACCAAATTTAAGTTTTCAATAGAAGCCTATGAGAATCTTAGCTAAAGAGATCAAGAAATTAAGAAAAAAACAATTCCTATAGTTGAAGAATAAAGACATATTCAAATAAAATGTGAAGTTATCTAAAAATTCATGGATAAGATGAGAAATAAATATCTCTACTTATTTTGAATTTTGAGGATAAAATTCTTACAAGGATGGGAGAATTGTAACATCATTAATCACTAAATTAGGTATGAATCAATATGTCTAATAAAAGTACATCAAAATCTAAGAAAATAAAATATTCTAAAATATAAAAATGAATATAAAATTAGATAGAGCTCATCAAGATGATTTAAATGATGTCTATTTTATCTCAATTAGAGTTCATTTGAAATTTTTATAAATTATCAAAGTTAATAAGTATATATTAAGTGTTTTTAATTTTTCATAAAACTAAAATTTCTTTCTTCCTCTTTAAACCCCATGCCCGTTAAGATATCTAGAAAAGGATTTCCAACTCATCAATTAAGAGTTTTGTCGGAGGTCACTTCACCGACGATAAAGACAACGGTTTCTAACATCCTTTCATGGGAATTAAGGATTAGAAGCTGATTTCAACAATGAGGACATCATGTAAGATCAAAAAACTAAAATGGAATTTAAGTTTATTTCTTATGATTTAACTTGAGATATTTCTAATTTATAGAAAGAATTAAAATATTTAGTCTTACTTAAGTTTCTATTTCATTATTAGAATGTTTAAAAGAAATTTGCTAAAGATTGACAAGCTAAGATTTTGGGAAAAAAGAAAAACTAAGAAAATGTGGTAAGAAATAGGTCATTTTCATAATTTATGAAGTGTGTCAAGAAATTCTACGTTGATAGTATGATAGTTTTTAATTTATGCAAAGCATTATAAATTAAGTTAAAGAAATTGTAATTGACAGACTAAAATTAACAAAAAAGAGAAGTTAAATAGTTATATAACTATCCCAAACAATGAGAAAAACTATGAGATAAGAACTCTAGTATAAATATTATATAGGTATGTCTAATGTTGTATTTATTTGCTAAAATTAAGATTTTACATCAGAGGTAAGATCTCTAACATAGATATTATATACGAATATCTGATGTGTTACTGATTACTAAAATTAAGAATTACATATGAATATTATATAGAGCATGTGTTACTAGTATACTATGGTTGTGTTATCATATATAATTACATAAACTTTTACACTTAAAAAGTGATGTATATTTTATCAAATGTGATAAACTATTATATGAAATTATTTAATATGCTTAATTCTATAAACATAATATTTGATATTTGATATAAAATTATTAAGTATAATAAGGATTTTTCATGTGAAAATATATTAAATTATTAAATGACAGATGAACAAAGAATTTCCTAAAAATTAATTTGTGTTGTGTTTTGTAGTTCACAATCAAATAAATTATAGGATTAAGATATTATCATTGTGAAGTAGCTAGTGGTCATACAAGCAATAAGATTAAGATATTACTACTATGAGATGACTAATAGCTATATGGATTACAAGATTGAGATATTGTTATTATAAGGTGACTAGTGGTCATATGAGCCATAAAATTATAATATTATTACTATAAGTGTTTAGTGGCCATGTGGGTCACAAGATTGAGATATTACTATTGTGAGATAGCTAGTGGCTATTCAGGTCACAAGATTAAGGTTTACATCATGGGGTAGCTAGTAGCCATTTGGGTCACACTATTGAGATTTGTCATAAAGATATGTACATAAAAAATATAACAATACTGAGTATGATTGTGTATGAGAATATAATATAATAAATCAATAAGTAAGATTTTTATTGTAACTAAATAAACCAAAAAGTGGTTAACACAATGTTTACTTAGTTAAGTAGAAACAAACACTGATAAATAAGTCCACATTAAGAAAAAGAATAAAAAATAGAATAAAAAACTACATATACTTGTTATTTATTTTAAATATTATACAGATTATAACATGCTTTTCTCTCGATAGCATATAATATTTCTCGTTTTATATGTTATGATGAATGAGATTCTACTTGTTTACACGTTATGATTGATTTTAAAAATTAAACTTTACCTATGATTATTTTAAATTATTATTTATTTTATATATTTATTTATTACTAGAGATAGTTTACTAAGTTAGTGATGGTTGACTTAGTTTTTCTTTGATATTGATATTTTAGATACATTGAAATCCTAATAAAAAAAGATTACCTACAAGAAAAACCTATAAGAAAAGAAATAATTAAAATTATAAAGGGTTTTATTATAAGAGTTGTGTTAAATAATTTATTAATTATGTGATACACTCACTATTATACCCATATGTGAAAACTAATGTAATACTATAAAAATTATGAAAAACTATGACATATAGATGTTGTGATAGTTTTAGGTTTTTATAATTGTTGGATTTAGATGTTTATAATTAATAGTTGTGGATATAAATTTCTGAGTTGTTATATTATGGATATAAATGTTGTATTATTATATTTGTAAATTAGAAAGTGAGAAAAATCTAAGAAATATTTTTTCTATTAAAATTCTAAATTTTAGAAGAACTAATTGAATATTTGGTGAAAAAAAGGAACATCACTTTTGTAGTATAAGAGCAAGATTTAACTATAACATAATTTGAGTCGAAATATTTGAAAAATAAAGAAAGGTTATTGCAAAAATATTATGACATAATGAGCTAGGATGTCACGTTTGGTATCAAAGCAATACCCTCTACTAGTTTGATGTGATTCAAGAATACACAAAGTGGAAGTTAAGAGGCTCGTAACACTTAGGACCAAAGATGGTAGCTAGTAATCTCTTGGTGATATCTTAAAAGAAAAATTATTGGACAAAAAGTGGCTCCCAACATTAGCTACTATAAGATTAATTATAATACTTATGTGAGATGTCATGATCTAAAAATATTGATATACCTTTTGAGGGCAAAACCATACCATTAGAAAGAAACTATTCATGAAAAATATATTATTATGAGTTTATAATTTTTGGATATCTAGAAAATTAATTATAAATTTAAAAAAATAATATAACTATTATTTTCTTAATTATTAAAGACATTAAATTATGTAAATTAAATCTTAACTCTTTATCAGAATAATAATAAATGAGATTTTGGCTCAAAAAGGGCCATGGTACTTAACTTGAGGAAGGAGAGAAAATAAAGAGGAACAAAATCTAAGAAAAGAGAGGAGAAAAGGAAGCAGAGATAAAGAAAGAGATTTGGGGTTCTAGCAGAAAGAAACAATCAGGAAATTGCTATTACAATTCTTGAATAGTGATTAGAATCCATAGGGAAAGAGAGATTATGGATTCCATCCCTCTCTCTCCCTTTCATGATATTATTACCTTGGCCTTAAACATGAGGGAACCATTAATGAGGTTCCTCAAATCAACCTTATTAAACCCTCTTTTTCTTAAATCAACTTCACAACGATGAGGAGATTAGGGTTTAGGGTTTCAATTAATTAAACACATGAAGAGAAAAAGGGAAACATTCAAATGTGCATCGAGGAAACTTGAAAAAACACATAACTAGGGATTTACTATTTATATATCAAACAAATAATTAATTAACTACTTTTTATATTTAACATTTAAATTTTAACAATTCATAATAATTCTAAATGAACTTTGATCATGATTAAACAAGTATCATTTAACCCATCTTGACAACTTTATTTGATATTATATATTTATTTTTGAAATTTTTAGATATTCTATTTTTAATTATTTTGACACATTTTACAAGATAACCAACGCACGCATAAAAATTTGAAACATCACTGCAACTTTAAGATGTTTGAAATTGAGAATATTACATTTGCACTAAGCAATAGTTTTTTAACTCTCAAGGTATTAATTAAGGGGAAGTTTTAAATTAAAAGATCAACAAGAGAGTTAACGAGCCTTTAGTTTGAGCATTTCTTAAAAGATGAAAATTTGAAATTTTTGGTACATTGCTTTTCAACCTCAAAATCATAATTAGTTGGTCAATTAACTTTTATAGGCTTTCATCTTATTAAAAGGCTTCATTAATTTGGGAGCTCGCATTGCAATGTTTTGATCATCTAACATTATTATGGAACTTAGCTATATTTGAGGGGTTATAATTATCACCTCAAAAAAGGTTTTATATAATAAGATCATCTACTTGGATTTTAATAATTATTTTAATCTTTTTCTTTATAATATTTTACAAATCAAATTTATATTTATCCTCAATAATCAATATAAATTTGACATTTGTATATTAATTTTTTTAATATTATATTTTAAAAATAATTTATTAAATATAATTATATTTTAATTTCATATTTTTTTATCAATTTAATTTTCTAATCAAAATCATCAAAATAACATTTCAATTTTAAATAAAAACTTTTTAATACACATTTTTATATATTTTTTCTTTCAATTGCTTCATAAACAAAAAATTATTGATTTAAAACTATACTTGTTAAATATTAATTATGGAGATCTGCCACCCATGCCCCTTAAATGCAAAAGCACGTTTCGCCCGGCCCATGCATATTTAATACTGCCATGACGCCATCAAGTTTCCGTACCGCTACAATATAGGTAAGATTAGTTTAATTCGAAAATATTATTTTATTTAATTAACTCGACTTAATTTGTCTTAAGAGGTGCACTAGATATATAGTAAAGTGGTTTTATCAGTTGATATAAATAATTTGTGTAAACATATCCTTACAAATGAGTTATAACAATTGATGCAAGTTTGCAAAACAAGCCCCTCATATTATTTAATTGGTAGATGACCTCTTGCATCTTTCTCTCTATTTCTACCTCGCAATTGGCCGCTGGGTTCATCGAGATCATACCTTCTCGATCACTGCAGTCGCACCGTCGCCGGCATCAACGCGTGGAGATTCTCGGCTAGGAATTCCGAGCCACCTCCTTGCCAGGCAAAACGAAGAGGCCGTGGACGGTGGTTAGCCTCTCCCAGCCTGTCTTCCTTTCCCCATTTTATTATTTTTTCTCGAGAGCTTCTGTTTTGCAGATTTGGGTCAGAGGAAAGATTCCACATTCTTTACCTCTCCTACTTGTGACCGTGGAGATGGAATTATGCGTCTTCCTTTTTTATATTTGAATAAGAAGAAAGACTATCTCAATTTTTTCTAGTGTGAGCCTAATTCACTGATTAGCTATCAGTAATATTTAGGATTTGATGAGTATTTGTCCTCTTCCTATATATTCATTCGTATTCAGGTGTGGATTAGCATTTATCCTATTTTTATGTGCTGCCAAACCCCGTTGAATTTATTTTCTCTACTCATTTTTCTCCTGAATTGACCAGAGAATTTTAGAGAAGGGTCGAGATTGTCTTCGGTCGAAGGTTTTCCTTTTTTTCTTTTTTGCTTAATGATTGATATAAAAAGGAGAAGAAGGCGTCTCCTTGTGCTTCTGGCTATGTCAACCCATTTAAGTTTTTGTAGTTCGATTTGGGATTGCTCTTTAAGTAGTTCATTCCTTGAAGCTTCCCATTGTAAACGGCCTTGATCTCCAACCTGCAAATGTTAGGAACAAGTGTTGCAAGCTAATAGTCTGATTGAATGCGACAAACAGAAAGAAGACAGGGAGAACAGCAAAACCGTCAGAGTGGATTCCATTATGGGAAAGCTCTTATGTCTTAGTGTTAGGAGGATAAATGCAATTCCATATTAACACATAAGGAACAAATCCCAATCATCCAACCTTGTCAGAGGAGCACACATACACTATGAAGCCAACCTGGCATTTTATTTCTTAAGTTAATTGCGTGAATGAATGAAGCAATGTCCAGGTGCAGCTTTTGTGAATATGCCTACAAGCTGCGCAGGGGATTGAACATGTTGTATACGGATTGATTTCTTGCTATGATTGGCTTGGGATCTATATGCAACAACTGAGCATTTATCACATAATAAAGTGAAAGTTAATGGTATTCCAATTCAAGTAGTTGAAAGTAGAACTAGCAAATTTGAGCTATTGCTGCAGCCATATCGTGGTATTTAGCTTCTGTATTGGATCTAGAAATAGTAATTTATTTCTTTGCCAACCTAGATACCAACTTTGTGCTAATCTACACACACATCAATAATGGGCTGTTTGTTAGCAGGATCCGTTGCCTAGTATGAATCATATTCGAAAACAACATTAAAAGAGGATAATATACTAGAAGATGTGATAAATTGTTCCTTTGGGATATCAGAAGATTGATTTGACAACTTGTTGATGTGTTGATTTAGGAAAGTGAAGATATTGACATACTTGATTGATTGTATAAGAGATGTTCAGTCTTGAATGGCAAGATATTTTAGGGCATGAACCAGGCTATGGTAAGTAGTAGAATCAGCTAACAAATTTGTAGAAGTAGCAGCTGTTTTGGTCCTCAAAACAATTGATGTCATATATAACTTGCAATTTTCTAACTCGTAGGTACACAATAGGTTCAATGTATATTGTGATTGAGTTAATAGAATATAGTATTTGTTGAAATAAGTCTCAATGCTCAAGAAATAATTTAGATCACCCAAATCTCTACAATTGAACTAAACATATAGTATAGAAATGGATGAAGTTGATTGAGACTTATTAATTTCAATTATGATTAGATCATTAATGTAGAATAACACAAACATTGATAGACTAGAAGGTTTAACAACAAAGAAAAATCTGATAAACTATTTTGAATTTCAAATTCAATAAGATATGATTTTAACCATTGGCATTATGTGTTTTAGTCCATGGAGAGATTTTGTAGTAATTAAATGTGTAGGATAACTTTTGCTGACAAAGCTTGGTGGTCGCTGCATATAAGCAGTCTTCTCAAATAACCATTTAAGAAAGTATCTTGAAAATCAAGTTGTTTTAACACCAATCCTCTAAATGCAGTTAGAGCAACAATAGTCTGTGTAATTTTAGATTTCATTATAAGATTGTATGTGTTGGTAATTAAGACCTTGTTACTAATGATATCCTTCAGCAATTTAACGAGTCTTATAGTGTTTAATGAATCCATTGGTTCATCATTTGATTTTAAAAACATACTTAGAATAAACAATGTTCGTATGATGTATGCACACAACGAGCACCCATGTGGCGTGTAAACCAAAGTGTTAAAGATGTAGTTGAGATGCCTGACATGATGAGTGGGCAAGCTCAACAAAGGTGGATTGGGAAGTAAAGTAGGAGGTCTTGATGTGGTATGTTGATGCTTGGATCTATATTTCTTAGATTTTATAATAGACTTGTACTCAAGAGACTAAGGATTTACTTCACATTATGGGTGCTAGTGAATTCTCTGAACCAAAAGAAAACATGAAAAATAAATGAACATGATGAGTAAAAGTTAATTTGTTTATTTCATTATTTAAGTTAATTTATATATTTCATTATTTAAGTTAATTTATTCAGTAATATGTTTGTGTAATGATAAAACATGATGAGCAAAAGTTTTAATAGTCTCAAATGTGTTGAAATCATGAGGTAAGGAAATCAAACTAATAGGAATTTGGCAAGTTAGGTTTATTTTTAGATGACAATTCTTTCACTTTGAAGTTGTTTGTCATAGATGTACTTGATCTATGAGTTTTACTTAATATATTGTTTTCATGTTGTTCCAACCAATTTGTGAGTATTTTTATGGTTGTCTTTAGCTCTTGCATTGAATTAGTTATTTTGGATTGCATATTGTATTATTGAGTCCATTCCTAGTTGTACTAGTTGAGAATCGAACATTTTTTATTGTTTTCCAAACTTAGTGCTCATAAATTATTGGGCTCAAAACAAAGTTCTTAATTGGGATCATAAAGAAGTAAATATCGAATTTTAATAGCAATGATAACATTCAATTTTTTAGAAATGTTGTAACAACATGCTTGAAAAACAAAGTTTTTTTTTGTTTTTTTCCTTTCACACCAACTTTTAGCAATTAGCAACAATTGTTCAAAATTAAAGCATGTTTGTTTAACGATAAATTAAAATCATGTAAATTCTTATAGTTAATCATGTTTTACTACCAAGTTGATGTAGTATAAAATTATTAAAGTCTATTTTTGGTTCATTGAAAATAGAGAAATGTTTAGGTTTAAATAATAGATCTATAAATAGGCATATCTAAGATATTATAGGTTTAGTATTAAAAAGGCCTAGGATTATCGAGTAAGAACTTTCTTAGAAGCTAAGGACTTGCACAAATTTTTTAACATGAGGAATCTCAACCTACAAAGAGAGTGGTTTAGTAGCCCACAACTAATGTAACTCAAGTTGTAATAAAATGGCAAGGTACACACATATTGAGTTTTTAGATTGTACACAAAGTAATATATATTCACTTGCACAAGCCAGACAATTAGATGCAACAAGTAATCCCCCTACTGATTTTGGCGTTCTTATTATTGCTGAATAGTGGTTCAAGATCTCCCTTTTTGAGTTCTTTGCTCGCCTTTCCAAGGCATCGTCAGATGATCACTCACAACACGTCTTGTATCAAGCAAGTTTGGTGATAGTATTTTGTTCATTCATTCAAAAGTTCATACCTTGCAACATAGTTAACATTCTTATTTATAAATATCTCAAAGAATATAATGATAATTTGTTAGTCAAAAATATGAAAAAGTTCTTAAGAATATTAAGAGTCATATTTTGGAATTCTAAAAGACATTTTAAGAGTTCAAAAAGTCAACAAATTAAAAGAATATATGAATTTTGCCAAAAAAAATCTCTTGAAGGTTGCAAAATTGAATGCAATAAGTACCTAAACAGACAGTACGTTTCTGGCGGCTATACAGTGAGTGGTAAGGCGGTGTGTGGCGTGATCGGGGCGGCTCTTTCAGAGAGATATGGGGATGCGTCCGTGACTGGGTCATTGGTCGGTGCGGGTCAATGTGAGTCGATAAGTTGGCACGAGTTTTCGAATTGGTGCTAGTTAGCATGGATTCATGGTTCGGTGTGGGTTCTTAGGTTGACACGAATCGCAAGTTAGCATTGAAGCTATTGTATTGGCATGGTTTCATGAGTCGACCTAGGTCAAGCGAGAGTGGGTCAGCATGGGTTAATCATAGTAGAGTTGGCCGGGTGGGCAGAGTAGTAGTGATGATAACAATAGAAGATGGCCAATGACAGAAACAATTCTAAAGCTAGATTTAAGTCATTTTCAACCAAATTTTACGCTGGTGGAACTACGAGACTGTTGAAGGAATTGTTTGTATTGAATTTTTTGTTGAAAATCCAAAAAACTACCAATTGACTTTCAAGTGACTCACAATATAGTATAAATGTAAATAACTTGATAAACTAAAAACTAAATTGTGTTGTAGTGATAATTAAGTGTCAGCTAAGTCGATCTCTAACTGACGGTGATAATAGAGACTAATGAGAAGTAGAGTCGATTTTGGTATAACTCTGAGTTCGAATAGGTTAAGTGGAACCTTTGCATGATGTGCGGGACACCATTGCATCAATAATAGAATCTTATAGTTAATCTACAATTTTGATGATCTCAAATTTTTATTGTGGGTAGTTTTCTCTTCTCTTATATCAGTGTTACGATGATGAAGACACTAAATTTCTCTTATCAAACTCAACCATTGATTTAGAGCACAATAATCTGACAAACATCAATGGTTGGCATTTAAGTTCCATGGGATCTGACTCTTAAGATAGGTTCCTTGTGACCAATCTCTTGAGGCTAGACCATCTATATCACTCTCTTGAAAGTAGGCTCTTGTGACCAATCTCTTGAGCCTAAGACCTTTGAGACTATTTCATTGAGGCTAGTCCCTTAAGTTAAGCTCTTCAAGGTTGTTCCTCAAGGCTTATTTGTTGA
The DNA here is from genome assembly GCA_023846275.1 of Vanilla planifolia. Lineage (NCBI taxonomy): Eukaryota > Viridiplantae > Streptophyta > Magnoliopsida > Asparagales > Orchidaceae > Vanilla > Vanilla planifolia. Next base: position 18,814,598 of record CM043870.1, read on the forward strand.
GACCACTCTTTGAGCCTAGATCTTATTTTTTTCATACAAGCATTAGACACATAACTCATATTCAATGCTTTAAGATTCTAATGAGTTTGATAAATGTAACTTTGTTATATTATCAATTGTTAAATTTTCTACTTTGTAGTTATAACTAATTTTGTTACATCATTAATAATCAACATTCTATTTAATGATTATAACTAATCAAATCATACCAACAAAAGATATAGATCAATTCTAAATGGTTAAGTTGTTATAACAAAATATGAAATAATAGTTGTAATTCTCTATGTATAGAGTTAATTCAATATATGTCATTAGTTTTATTAACTATAAATAGTTTATCAAGGACCAATTCAAGGGATTCAATTTTTTAAAATTTTTCTTTTTTTCTTTTGGAATGTTCCATGCCTTCTTTTATCTTTTTCCATTGTGAGAATCTAAAGCCCTCTCTCTACTTTAGCTCTATAATTCTTCTCAAGCTCTCAATAAAATGAGTTCCTATTATATTCTCAACTTCAAAATCAGCTTCAGCATTTTTCTTATATTGCATGTAGGAATTCAACAAAAAAATTGGGGATAAAAGGAGTCAAAGTCATTTTTTTTTTAAGTAGATCTCTTAATCTTTATGATCAAGAGGTGACAAAAGTTCTAGATCCTTCAGTTCCACCACAATTAACCTTGAGGCCTTCCTCTTCATCTCTGATCTTCTTTTGTTCTACTCCAACAACGGATACAATGCTTCATGATAGCACTTTCTACCCTTCTCTCTCTGATTGTGGAATAGGTTAAAGTTGAGTTGTCTCACTCTGAGTCTCAAAAGGATCACCCATCACTTTGACTCGTTTGTACTCATCTTGCTCTCTATAGCTCTATACATTCTAGCTCCAATTCGATCTCTATTCCTTTGTTTGCTCGACTAAGGTATGAACCTCTATTGATTCCACCTCATTTGTGCGGCCATCCATCTTTCATTCCTCCTTATGTAGCTTTGATGGTGCTTCCTTACCATTCTGACTAGTAATCCCTCTTTGTTATTGACATACAAATACAATTTGCACTCCATAAAAGAAGCTTCTTCTCTTCTTGAAGAAATTTTATGCACCCCTTTTCCACCTAAATTGCATTTTCCATCCTTTACCTTATTCCATGTCAATTTTGATTTTTATGTATTAGAGAATTTGAAACCATTAGTGAATATGTTAGATATAAACTCTATTATTTTTAATTCTGGAAACATCTCTCATATCTATCTCAACTTTCAACCACTTTAAATGATTATGTATCTTGGCCTTTGTAGCCTATATATGATCTGAGTTCTTTTAGTCAATTCTTGACCAAAGTAGCTAAAGAATGAGCCTCACGATGTCTTGCTATAGCACTTCAAAGATGTTTTCAAAGAAGTTGATGACAAGGATTCTCGTCTTACTAGAGTTGCTTTCATAAAGTCAGGTGTGATTTCTGGAAGTTCTTTATATGCTTTTCTCCAAGATCACTTTAAGAGATTTTTGATCATGCTATTTATTATGTCATTGAAAAAGAGTTTTCTAATACCTTGACTGGGGGCTCAAAAAGAAGGCACATTCTTGATTGAAGCAAAATGAGCCAAAGCAACACAACTCTCAAAGGACTTCACCAATAACTTCTCTTCAAGGAACAACTAATAAAGCCATCCTTCTTAAGAGCTTCAAGCTCCTTGCTTCGATACTTTATTGAATGCCTCTTACAAAGTGATATCATCTCCGAAGGAGTGCTTGTATAAAAAACGAAGGCCTCTTTCAAGTGATAACGAAGTTGAGACCAAGTTTTGCAAGTTTAATGAAGATAATAATTACATTAGTTCTTAATGTTGAACTCTTGATTCCTTGATTGAGAAGTTGTTAAAAGGAAGCCTTCATGAGTCTCAAGCCAAAAAGCCTAAGTCAACCTCTACTTTCTTAGTTTAAAAAATACTAAATGTCACCCTGTCCCTAAGTACTCGCATAAACCAAGCATTGCCACTAATGTTTTGAGATATTAGCAATGCTTTTGTTAAAATTATGTATGCCAAGTTCATTCTAGAAGATCAACTCTAAAGTCACTTGAGGAGCCTCTAGTGGCTAATTTGACTTTTTGACATTTTGATCAAGCCTTAGTAACCTTTGTCTTTGAAGATGTACCAATTCTTGGTAATCCTTACATTGATGTTATAGTCATCTTTGGATTAATTGCAATCATTGATGCTATGCAAATGATTATCCACACTATTCCTTGGTGCACTTAATGTGGTAAGCATCAATGGAATCCTCCTTCCTTTTGTTTGCTCCTTAATCAGCTTCTCAATGCATAAGCTAAAAGAAACTATCACACCACCTTTAACATTTGAAATCCTTTGGTTCAATGATGCATATGTAGATTTCCAAGACGAAGTTGTTTACTCTTATAACATTAACTTAGGTCAACCAATTATGAAGAATTTTGGGATTATAGTCTCGACGCTTCACATGTGGAAAAAGTTCAACTCTTCAATGGACATAGTCCAAGTCTCTAAGGAGATTTGCTACAATTAGGGTGGTATTACTTGAATACCATGAAGAATACCCTCAAGCCTTTGATCTTGACCATCAAACTTCTAAACAAAGCACAAGTAAACTTTGTTTCTCATTGTATTTCCTGTTTTCTTGATTTATCTAAAGAAGAAACTATAAACTTATCATTTGATCTAAGTGAACCAAAAAGGAAGACCATCCTTAGTTTTTTTGCTGAGCATATTGATATGTTTGCTTGGATGCCATTTGGCATGTGTGAGATAGATCGTTCTTTGTTAGAATACTCCTTTAATATTAGTCTCGACCTTTTGATAGTTCTTCAAAAGATCCATCTTGTTCATTACCAGACTGGCTTGCCAACGTCATATTATCAAAAAGAGTAATGGGAAGTGGTGTTTGTGCATGGATTACACTTATCTAAACCATGCTAGCTTTAAGGATTTTTATCCCCTTATATCAATGATCTAATGGATTCAATCATTGGTTTTAATTACTTTAGTTTCTTAGATGCTTTTTTTGGTCATTACCTAATTAAAATTCTTTTAAGAGGATGAGGAAAGTACCTTCTTCATCATTGACTTTGGAACATTTTGTTACACTTATTGTCTCTAGCTCAAAGAATAGTTGTGCTACTTACAAAAGGATGGTTGATTTAGTTTTTCAAAGTTAAAGAAGTAGAAATTTGTTAATATACATAGAGAATCTTCTAATCAAATAGAAATCTTTCAAGGCTCATTCTCATGATCTAAAAGAAACCTTAAAACATACAAAAAGTTTTACATGGGCCAAAATTCTTTGAAGTGCAAATTTGGTGCATCATTGGGCAAAGTTTCGGGCTTTATGGTTTCTAAAGAAGGATTGGTGAACTTCTAGCTACACAAATTGCATATGCAGATCCCCTAAGACTTATTGAGATGTTCAACTTCTAGCTACACAAATTGCAAAGCTCAATAGATTCATCTCCAAGTCATTAGACAAAGTTTAGTTGTTCATCAAGCTGCTCCACAAATCTAGAATTTAGTAGACTAAAGATTGTGAAAAATTTGTTGAATAGTTTAAATCCTATTTATATCAATCCCCAATTCTAAACAGCTAGTCCTAAGTGAGCCTTTGTTTATCTACCTCATTGTATCTAGGTCAACAATTAGCTCTATTTTAATTCAATAAGATAATGAAGTCCCATGCCTTATCGATTGTCTCATATTTTGAAGGATGTATAACTTAGGGCTTACCTCTCAAGAAGCTAGTTCTAGCTTTTATAATGTTAGCTTGTTTGATTATGCCAATACTTTTAAACTCAAACTATAAATATAGTAATTGATCAACCATGGAGGCTCATTCTCCAATTAACAAAAGTCTCAGGCAAGTTGCAAAATTGGGTGATCGAGCTCAACAATTTGAGATTAATTTTGTTTCCCATTCCTCTTTAAAATCTTAATGCTAGTTGATTTTATAATGGAGGGGAATTCTTTGAAACGGAGCCAGTATCACCTCAGAACACTCGACAGGTATTTGTTGATGGTGCATTTGACGCAAGTATTTATGGAGTCAGATTTCTTCTCCTTAGTGTAGATATACCAAATTGAAAAGAGTCATTCTAATTGCATTTCATGCTATCAACAATTAAGTTATTTATAGAGTCTTGATTACTAGTCTTACATTTGTTTTAAAACTACAAGTTAAAAACTCAGAAGTTTTCAACAACTCTTAACTAGCCATTAATCAAGTTAATGGCATGTTTGAAACCAAAGATTCGACCCTAAAAGCTTTTTGATGACTAGTTCAGTCTGTACTCCAAAAGTTCGGCAAAGTTGATTTATTTCAAGTTCTTCGAGAGCAAAAACCAAGAAGTTAATTTGCTAGATAAGCTTGGAGATCCTCATGAAGGCTTCTTTCTCTCAAGAAATCAAGCATTTAGTTGTAAAATCTTTCATTTCATCAATTTGAGAGCCCTCCTTGTTGGATGCAACACTTATCTCAAGTTAGGAATTCTTCCCTCTCAAAAGTTCAATGTAAAGAAAGTTGAGCATTAGGCTCAAAGATATGTTTGGTTGGAAGGTAGTTATACAAAGTTTAATCTCAAGCCCTTGCTTAAGTGTATTCATCTTATAGAAGTCTAGAACTTCATCAAGTCAGTCTATTCAGGAGTGTGATGACTACATCAAGTTGTACTTTGGCCATGAAGACTATGCATTAAGGATTCTTTTGTTCGCTAAGGAGAAAGGCATTTCTCAATTTGTAAGAAGATGCAGAGGTTGTCAGACTCATGCTTCTCTTCCTTGACAACCTATCAGTAGACGAAGTGAAAGAGATAATTTTATCCTAGTCTTTGAGTTGGGGTTTGAACTTTCTTAGCCCATTCCTAACTACTCAAAGTAGAAAAAAGTTCTTTCTTGTGGTTGTGTATTATTTCCCTAAGTGGATCGAAATTAAGCCTCTTGCTACCCAAATCGTTGTTGAGGTTGAAATCTTCTTGTGGACAGACATTTTCAATAGGTTTGAATTTTGTTCAAGAATTTGTTCAACCATTATTACGAACAATGTAACAAAGTTTTAAGCTAAAGTCCTTCAGAATTTCTGTAAAAGGTATGAATGTCACCTTTAAGTATGTCTCAGTTGCTCATTCTAGAGCTCATGTAGAAGTCATAAGCCTTCTAAAGATTCTAAAGCTTTGTCTAGACTATAAGAATGGTAAATGGGCTGGTGAACTCCTTGTGTTAGGCCCATCTATTATTTACTACAATTATAGATTAGCAATATAGTAACATCAGACATTACAACATAAATTAAGGGTACCAATACCAATAATAGATGAGGGTGACAAAAAATAACTGATTACCTATATATTCAATGATTTTTATTAATAAAAATTACAGCAAAATATATATTACTTGTATATTTGTTCCAACTCTACTCTGTTAACAAAATCAATATATACAAGGCATCACATTGACAAATCTCACATGTCAATACATTATCTCTCTATGAATCTATGGTATGCTTTGTAATATAAATTGAAAAATAGACATAAAATACTTAGTAGATAAATTCTCTATATAACAAATAATATGATATAATAAAATACACAACATCAAAATGTTATAAGTATAAATATATACATAACATCATAACAATACTAAGAATACAATGATATAAAATTAGAAATAAGCAACATAATATATAAGTGCACAAATACATTCACATACACACACACACACACACACACACACACACACACACACACACACACACACACACACACACATATATTCGATAATTTCCTATATTGCATATCTTTTTTTTTCATTTCTATTTTACATTTTTTTCTTATTTTTTTTTTTAATTAGGCTTAGATTTTTCTAATAGAATTATATATCATATTCTTATCATATCTTATTTGATCTCATCTCTGTACGACAACTAATCATATCATTTCTAGACCTTTGCTCGTAGATATATCATAGCATATATTATCTCTATACATTGACCCTGTATCGAGTACTAATGATAATGGAGGTCTTTAATGTTATCTCATGGCCCAGTATAAAACTATGCCAATCATGCCTAACATAATATGTTAGTGCTTATTACATATCATAGAATCATGAAAGGTCCAAATAAAATTTTTTTTTTTTTTTTTTTTCTTTTTAAACAAGGTATCTAACCCTATTACATTTATATCATATAATGTTATGTATTTATCTTTTTATTTTCTATCTCATTATATATCAGAATATGTAATTATATATAATGGATGTCATACTTAAATGCTGAACTAATCATACTTACATTACAATTTAATTGATTTTATCTACCTAAATTTTTGAAGATTTCTCAATTTTTTATTCCTTTAATTTCCTATAAGAAAAATTATACTTTATTAGATTTTGTTTTAATTTTTTTCTTCTGATTATTTTAATTAATCTCTCTATTTTGTAGCAACGTACAAATATTAGTACCAAAAAGAATCACAATTCAATATAAACCTCATTACATTTTCTTTAGATTCTATACACGCTCAACATCTTTTCTTAATTTCCTTAATTTTTTGGCTGCTTAAGCTTTTTTGCTTTAACTTGGAGCTATATTCTCAACAAGTAGCTTCCTTTTTTGCTTTTATTAGTACAATAGTGACAATAAATCCTGTGAACATCCAAGCAACTATACCTACATATATGCTCATGTAATAAATGAAACAACCTTAGATACAACTTTTACAATACTAGTCCCGTATTAGCATTGAAACTGCCAATAGCCATTACAGCCATCTTACCTCAACAATAGAAAAGGATTTCCATCTATATTCCCTTGACAGCTAGGAAAACCAAAACCCAAATAAATCGATTATCATTTCTACCAACTAGTTACAACGTTGCTAAACAATGCAAGATAATATAAGTGTTGACTTACTTTCTTCTCACAAAACTAGGGCTTGGAAGCCTTTTGTAGCCTTAAAAAACTCTCCCCTTCTTCCACACTGCAAAATAAAAGAAAAGGCTCACTGCATGTTGGGGAAACCAAGAAGCCGAGAAATAAACCCTGCGAAACCCTAACTTATTGCAACTGACGACGGTCTGCAAAGGTTGTTGATCCTCCTACACTCACTCTCCTCTTCCAGTTTCGAAACCAAGTTTGTGACTTACCCTTTTCTTTTTATTTGATTACTCCTATGTTAGCTCTATCTCCCCTATTCTTTTTTTGACTTCTGGTGACTCGATTTCAACCTGACCACCCAAATTAAATCGAATGCAATTCATGACACCTTCAAACCTGGATTGTGACTCTTCAGGAAGCTGCTTAGCAACTAGGGAAAAAACAAACTAAAAAACCACAATAAAATTTATTTCTTTTTTTTCAATAAATTTGAAAATTAATCAAAATTCAACAAAGGCTCCAAAACTTTTACAATAATAACCAGAATTTTTTGTTTAATGAGCCATACTCAAAATTACAAAATATATGCGCCTCTTTTTATAGTAGTTGCTAAAGTTAAGACATTACATCTTGTTATTGTTGTAGGCATATTGAACCGCATCTTTTGCAGCCATGAGTCACTTTTATGTTTGCTTTATGAATTTGAAGTTATCCTCCTAATTGAAGTTGATCATTATTCTTATCGAATTTAGAAGCTTGTAAACATAGCTAAAACACTTGAAGCTCAATTATCCAATGAAAAGCTAGTAGATTAGAGTTGGATTTATTGGATGAGAAGCATTCTTCATCTCACTTTAAAGTAACTAAGCCAAAAAGTTGGTATAGAGAAATACTATAACATTATATTAGGAAGCATCATTTCAAAATTGAAGATATGGATTTCAAGAAATGTGAGTTCTCTAGATGCTAAAGCATCAACAAGTTCGCTTTGAACTGAAAAGGACCTTAATCAAGGCTGTTAGACCAAATGCATATTAGCTTCAAATAGAGGAAGATGACAAAATCCTTCAATCATGGAGTGTTCATCTAAGCAAATTTTATCCATTGTAAGTTGTGGCTTAACTTGGCCTAAGCTATCAATGGATTCCATGCTTTACACCAATTCTTTACATTCTCAAGATTTTATTAGCTTAAACAAAACAAATTCTTTAAGTTAGATGATCACATACCATACAGTATGAGAATTAAAAACTATACTTGAAAATAGCATGATCACTCAAAACTCGATTAAAGGTTATCCCTAATAAGGTTGTCTTTGGAGTTATGTTTAAAGTTTTCCAATTAAAACATATTTGATGTCCTTAATTAAGTTCCAATTCATTCAATTCCTTATTACACTTAGAATTAATATCAATTCATTTTTTTTATTGAACTTTAATTGTTCATTTATTGACCTTGAGATGTACCAAAGTTGATTGTTTTCCATTCAGTTTTTGATTTACAAGTGATTCTTGCTTTATCCTTGTATGTCAATGTCATGGTCGTCTTTCACCTCTTCAGACTCTCTCAAAACATGATACCTTAAGCTGAATTCATATATTACTAAAGTTCGTGACTTGATCTTGACGAGTGTGGGTCATTATTCAAGACGTGAAATCTACCAAGAAACATAAGTTAAATCAATATAAGTGGGCTTTTACTTGTGATGTGAACCATTTTATCCAAATCATACACCATTCAAAAACCCAGTTATGCACTACTGCTAAGCACAAACAAACTTTGACAATTTCTCAAGTGGGTCACAATAACTCAAGACATGAAAAGTTAAGAAAAGTTGCATATGTTGGATTCCATCAAGTGGGCTAATAATTGCTTTTAATGTATTTCTTGAGAGAGTTATGTTTCATATATCAATAACTCGTAAGAGCAGTCCAACAATTATTCTTGATATGAAAAAATCTTCATCAATTTGTCTCATGAGTATCAGCCATTGTTTGAACTATTTATTCCACTTTGACTCATACGATTGGAATCAAGCTTTTTTACAATTAATTGTTTGTTTGAGGTTTAATCAATTAATTCTGGACTCCTTACCTTTTACTTAGGCTTTCATCGTTGTTTTGTCTTGCAAAAGTCTCAAAAGGCATAGTTTACCCATGCGTTCGTTCCTTCTTACTTACATCATTGATCCATTATGTGAAAGTATCGAGATACCTTATCTTTATGTTCTCTCTCATGCAACTCTACTTTGTCATTTTTCTATGGCACAATTGAGGATCCTTTTTTTCTAAGTGTTTAAGCCCTCTCCCCAAATTGATAGTTAACACTGGGGGATCGAGAATTACTAGACCTTATCCTAGTTCAAATGAAGTTCTAATATTCCCCTATCTTTTTCCGTTGATTGTGGCATTTAGCTTTGGGGATTAGGTTGTTCCTTTGGCTTTTCCCTTGCGTGTAATCCTATACTTGATGATTGGAACTTAAATATTTCATTTTAGAAAGACTATAATGGTAAAGACGTGATATGAAGTAAATAAAGAATTTATTTATTAATGAATATAAAGAATACATTATTGTTTATTCAAAAATAGTAAAAACAAACATAATTCTTATTTAAAAATGTGCTTTCAAAGCTTCCATTAGCAGCTAGAGCCTAAGCTCCTTTATTATTTTATGAGGCTTTAACTTCAGATCATATTTTGTGGACAATAATGCTAATTTCTCCTCATTGTTGCTTTGTCTTGAATTACTTAATGACCAAGAACCCTTTTATAGCCAATACATTATTTGATATTTGCTATAGAGGTAAGATCACTTGAACTTGTTGAAAGCCTCTTCCAATGCTAGAGTCATTTGCTTCATCTTGGTTTGAAGATTTTGAATGGCTTGGTCCTTTATTTGAGCAGCTCTTGAACTTGTGTTCAGTTTTCTTTTGGTCATCTCAAACCCCTTCTCTTGTATAAGACTAAGTATCTACTATGTTTAGATTAATATAACAAAAGTAAAGAAATTAGTAAAGTGTTATATTTTTTTTCTAATTTTTTTTATTGGTTCGACTTGAGCATGACACTTGAATTTCAGCCTCGATCCTTGAGTATGGCATTTTGACATAGGGTTATTGTTTGATTTTCCATCATCTTTGCAATATATTTGTCATTTACTACTAACTTGTGTAGCCATGTTCATCCTCAACTCTTTAATTTCCAATGGAGCATTTTTTTATATTATATCCTGTCATTTGACGTTTGGCTTAGTTGGAGGTCACGTATTGTTTGCATCATCAAAATCAAGTTGCAAATCAATCAATTGCTTACTATTTAATGATAAGATGTATCAATATGTAACTTACATTTCCATATTGATGCTAGACCTTTTTGGTAAGGTCTAAGATGGAGAAAAGGTTGGCTTGGATGTTGTCCTATGGTAGTTGGTAAGCTTGAGTCAATAATGCAGAATTTTTTGGCCTTCATCATTGTAGAAGCTTTCATTGTATGCACAAAAATTTAATGGATAATGCCTCCATTCTTTGGAATAGTTGATTTAATAGAAATCCAACCTTCTACCTTCATTCTTTGAGGTAATCCAGAAGTGCATGAACTTCACTTTTTATTTTCTTTGTTTTATCTGTTGTAAGCTCTTTGAGCATTACTACTTCAAGTGTCGAGTCTTCATTTTTGGCACATTATTGTTTGATGTCTTGCCCTCTTTGTGGACTTGAATGTCCTCTTTGCTTATAAGAAGTCATCATTATGTAAGATATGGGAAAACAAAAAAATATAATATAAAAAAGATTTTCTTTGCCTTTTATTTCAAGTAAATCTTCTACAAACAAAATTGGTCCTTCATTGGTGCTTTTTTGTGCCACCTTCATGGAAAATAATAATGTTTCTAATTATTGACTCTTCATTGATTGAGGCTTCAATGGATGTAGAATGGATCTCCTCTTTAACTAGCTTTGGATTCTTTGAGGTCATACATGTGTGATCCTGAGACATTTTAGTTGTTCAATCTCTTAATGAAGTTGAGATTCTCATTGTCTTCTCTTGGGGCTTTTAGAGTCTCAGAAGGAAGGTTCAACTTCATCTTCTTAATCATGACTATTGCAACTTTTCCCTTGAATTTTTTTTTGTTTCTTTGTTTTCAAATTTTCAATTAGAAGTTGGACTTCTTAATGAAGTTTAGGTTCTCATTGTCTTTTCTTGGGGCTTTTAGAGTCTCCGAAGGAAGGTTCAATTTCATCTTCTTATTCATGACCATTACTGCTTTCCCTTAGTTTTTTTTTTTTTTTTTTTTTTTTTTTGTTGGCTTCTCATTTGCTTTCCAATTTTTGATCAAAAGTTTGACTAATGATATTGGCCTACTGAACTTTTTTTCACTATAATAGTAGAGCCATTCACTTGAACCATCTTTTGCCACCAGGCATTGATCCTCCAGTTGGTGACGTTGGGAGTCCTAAATGGTAAAGACTCTTAAAACCCATAGATTTTTGTAAGGATGTCTAAGAGTGACTAGAGCTTCTCTACTATGGTTAGTAATAAAGGGTACTTCAACTTATCCTTCAAGCAATCGAAGGGATTTTTGAACTTTTGTGGAGATCTTTAGATAAGAGAATATCTTTACCCTTAGTCAAGATGGGAGGGATGTGTTTTTTGTCCTTTCTTTCGAAATAGATGGCTCCTAGCTAAAGTGAGATTTTCCACTACTTTAAAAATAAACAAATTTTCTTATAAACAATTTTATATTATTTTTCCTAATACCTCATTAAAGTGTAAATAGTGACAACTACATTGATGCCAACTTAATCAGAATAATCCTTAAAAAATCTATTAACTCTATAAAAAAGTGTTCCAAAAAAGCAAATAGGTTATCTGGCAAAAAATCAATGAAAGACAAATCTCATCACACTTTTCAATGAAGGGACATCTCTCCGACAAGGTACAAACAAGAAGATTTCAGTGTGAAGCTTAAACCTATGAATATCAACAAAAGTATCCTTTGTTGTAATCTTTGATGGCCTAAAGATCTCATTTTTTACAAAGTTCTATGTGGTTGAACTTTCTTCCTTTAGTGCAGTGTTGCTTTTTGCAATATTCTGTTTTGGTACTATGAATCAAAGGTCTTTAGGTTGCTAAGGACCCAAAAGCAAGGATGTAAGAAAGCAGAGAGAGCTAAGAAGCAAAAAGTAAAAGGCACTAATGTAGTTGAAGGCTTTATATGATCACACTTGAAGAATATTTGTGGCTAGATCTTACCAACACACTAGATGATCAAATGGTTGATAATAACTCTTAGCTCTTTGGTCTTCTCATATCATATGTTGTCCAATTACATGGGCATAATTATATGCTTTGAAGGACTTGAAATAATTATTCCCCTCTAAAGGATAAAAAGAGATAATCATAACAAAAAAAACACAAGTTTTTATAAACGTCCCTTTATTCTTATTAATTACAAAATTCTTGTAGGTTTACATTAGAAAAAGAAAAAAAATTACAAAAATGTTCTCAAATATTAGCCTCTCGAGGAAGTTCTTTTGAAGATTTTGGCCTTGCCCAAGATGCTTTTCAAGATGGATTCTCCCAGAAGCATTCTCAAGCATGGAGAACTTAAATAATCTCTAGATACAATTCCATTTTCTACAAAGAACAAAATTCCACCCTAGAGACTTATTTAGTACACTGCAGATCTCGACAGTCTTATCGAGAGAATGGTCCAGCTCATATTGACTATTTTCTTTTTGAGTCTAGAGCAAATCATTCTCTTTTTTCAACTTCTTCCATCCAATTATATGGAATTGCTTTAGATTAGTCCTTGTATAGCTTTATCTTAGTCTCTAGTTAAGCTATCCTCTCTCAACAAGAGATGATTTCATTCTTTAAACTTTCTTTCAAGATCCTTAAAATAACGTTCTCATCATATTGAGTTTTCATAATTTTCTTTAGTTTTGCAAGTATATTATCCGTAATCTTGTAGGGAGACTAGCCAACTAGCATTCACAATTTTGAAGTCCTTCAACACCTCTTGAACTTCCTCAAGGTTACTTTAGATCATCTAAACTATGATTGGAACTGCGTCAAAATCCACGAAGGGGGAAGGGGGGGGGGGGGGGGGGGGGTACTTGGAATAAAGTTCTCTTCTAAAATCAAATTAGCATTCTGTTTTTGGTAGCCTAGAACCGTGAGTGGAGAAGCCTTTGTATCCATAATTGAAGGAAGACTATCCACAGGTCAATTCCTTTTCCTTCGTCGATTTTGTGATAGAACGGCCATTAGCCTGGATTTTTGGGAAACATCTAGAGCTTTCTTCCTCTCCCTTTTCTCAAGCTCTTTTCAGACTTTAGTGATGATCTCCCTCAAAGAAAGCACATCTCCCTTGGCATTAGTCATGAAAATAACCTCCTTGCCACAAGTGTTGAAGAAAGTTGATGTGAAAGGAATGATGGGAACATCAAATTTTTTTTAAAATTCGGGTTTTCTTTGAATTTCTTCTTGATATCAACAAAATTAGAATGACTAGCTTCAAGCCATTGAGAGCTTTAGACTTCACCAAGAAAACCTTTAGTGTTGGAGTCATCTCCTTAGATTCTGCAACAAAAAACTCTTTTAAAGTGCCAAGAGGTTCCTTCAACAACAAGCTTGGCTAAGGGAATCAAAGGACGTGGAATAAGGTTCTCTAAAATCAAATTAGCATTCTCTTTTTGGTAATTTGGTACCTTAAGTGGAGAAGCCTTTGTATCCATAATTGAAGGAAGACCATCCTTCAAATCAATTCCTTTTCCTTCTTCGATTTTTTGATAAGGCAGCCATCAGCTTTGATTTTTTGGAAGCATCTGGAGCTTTCTTCCTTTCCCATTTCTCAAGCTCTTTTGAGACTTTAGTGATAATCTTCTTCAAAGGAAGCACATCTCCCTTGGCAGCAGTCAAGAGAATAGTCTCCTTGCCACGATTGTCAGAGAAAGTCAATGTGAAAGGAATTATGGGAACATAAAAAAAAATTTTAAAATTTGGGTTTCCTTTCGAATGTTTTCATGATATCAACAAAATTAAAAGGGTTAGCTTCAAGCTGTTGACAACTTTAGTCTTTACCAAGAAAACCTTTAGTGGAGTCATCTCCTTCGATTCTGCAACAGAAAACTCTTTTAAAATGCCATGAGGTTCCTTCAACAACAAGCTTGGTTGCTATGTTTTCAATGATGATTCAAAAATCTGCATTGTTGTTGGTTTCTTGTGAAAGGCATTTTTAGCATCCCTATCTTCTTTTCTTCTCTTGAGAGACTTATCATCAATCAAGGAAGATTGTCAAGTGCATTCAATGTTGCACTGAATCAACTCATGTAGTGTTTTCTTACTCTAGAAGATTAAAGGTTGTTTGACAAGGATTTCAACTCTAATATTCTTAATTTAAAGAGAAAGATGATAAGTTAATTTTTATACTAAATAAGTTAAATCATCTTATTAGTTTTAAATTTAAATTGTATGTTATTTTTTGTCATTTCATACTGCTGGGAGTATTCATGATTAACACTTTATTGTAACATAAATAATAGTACATAAAGTTCGGGTTCGAGAATTGATTGTTATTGCAAAAATTTGCTTATCAATCTTAGCTATTGTTTCCAATCATAGTTACATGGAAAACATTGAGGGTTGGTTCTTAAGTTCTTAGGGATCAGACTCTCAAGGTTAGTTCTTTGAGCGTTATCTCTCAAGGCTAAACCTTTGAGGTTAGTAACTTGAAACTAGACCTTTGTGACTAATCTTTTGTGCCCAAGAACTTTGAGACTAACTCATTAAGGTTGTCCCTAAGGGCCAACTTTTGAGGCTATTCCTTCAAAGGTAGCTTGATGAGACCACTCTTCAATGCTTTGTATCTTATTTTCTTTAGATGGGCATTGGTTCTCTTCAATGCTTTGTATCTTATTTTCTTTAGATGGGCATTGGACATACGAAACTCAGATTCAAGATTATGATGAGTTTAGTAGTTGTAATTTAATTAATCATGTCATCAATATTCAAACTTTTAGAGGTTATAATTGATTCTGTCATGTCATTGAAGATATAACTAATGAAGTTGCATTAGTAAGAGAAAAATATTAAGCCCAAAGCATTAGGCCATTATAACCAAATAACGGAATGAAATCGTAATTCTCTGTGTAGAGTGAAGTAAGCAAACATCATTAACTTCGTCAATAATAAATAGACCTTCAAGGGTCTAGTTTAGAGGATCCAATATTTTTAAGTCACTTTTTTCTTTTGTAGAAACTTCCATGCCTTATTTTCTTATTTCTTCTTCCTTGTCGTCCTTAGCTCTTGAGAGTCCCAAGCTCTCACTCTCTCTCTCTCTCTCTCTCATTCTGCTCTAACTCTTCTTAACCCTTGATAAAGTAAATTTCTGTTACATTCTCTCGAATCCAAAATGAGCACCAATAGATGGATAAACCATATGTTAAGGGTTGCAAGGTCGTCAATATACTGGCACCATGTCACTTGAATTCTTGGGGTTGTTGATGATGTGCTGGTGTGCAACTTTTTGATAGGATGAGCAAAGGGCCATGTACTAAATGCTTGAGGCTTGGAAGGTGCTGGCGTATCTATACTTTGTCCTTCTAAACTTGCTCTGATGATATAGTATTGTTGCCACATGAAGTTTAAAGGATTGCTGTTGCACTATAGTGAATTGATTGTCTTGGATTTGTTCTGGCAGTAGAATTATGTAGAAATTGAACCGGGTATGGTGCATCCAGTTAGAAAATAGGGACAGATGTTGCATCATGGTTAGAGAAAGTTGGAATATTATAAATGTGTGAGGGATTAACAGGTCTAATTGATGAAGTTGCCATTGTAGAATAGGAAATGGAGAACATAGACAAAAGAAGGAAATGTAAATTTATGAAATGTTGCATGGCATGAGATATACGGTTATTTTGAATCTGGATTAAGACATTGTCATCCTTTGTGGGAACGTCTAAAAAGAAACATAGGTCAAGGATTTGGACATCAGTTTGCTAGTTTGTGGTTAGGGTAATGGAGAGAAGCACAAACATTTAAAGATTCATAAGAATACTATTGGTTGGTTTTCTATCAAATGAGGCTTGATAAGTAGTCTTTAGTTGTAAAATACTGATTAGATGATGATTAATTAAGCAAACCATAGTACTAATTGCCTCAAGCTAGTAAATGGTTGGGATACCCATGTTTGTGTTCGATCACACCATTTTGTTAAATAGTATAAGGCCAAGTAAGTTTATGTTGTATGTATTGTTAAATGAATTTATGATCATTATTTAACTAAATAGATACAATTTTGTAAGAAAAAACAGTTTCCACTATGAGTTTAAATTGAACGAAGATTGTATAGAAGCTACTTTTGTGTATTAAAGGAAAGAATCATGTATATTGTGCAAAGCTATCTACAATGGAGGCATAAAAGTGAACCAACAACTGAAGGTCCTAGTGAGGGACCTCGAATGCCAAAGAAAACAGTGGTTGTATAACCTATATGTTTTTAATGAATAATGGGTAATTGGTGTGCTTTACCTATTTAGCATACTTGATTGGAATGAACTCTTGATTGTTTATGTAAGGATAATTTTGAAGAAATAGTATGAAGTTTAGAGAGAGAAGGTTGACTTAAACCAGAGTGCCAAACAATTGCATTAGCTTGAGCTGCATGAAAGGTAGAAAGAGGAGAGGGTTTTATTTCACCTTGTTTTCCACTGTTACATTGACTTAGAATAGAATCTTCTTAGTAGACTTATACTTTGCAATGAAACTATTGGTATTGAAAGGAAAAATATAGTTGTGTTATTGAACAAATTGTCTTATAAATTGTTAATTCTTTTTGATATGTAGAACATAAAAAAAACTATGCATAATTAAGGAACCAACTACTTTACAAATAATAGTAGAACTAGTATGGGCTATATTTAATAAAGAACCAATACAATAGATTGCTCACCTTGATATGATTGTATTGAGTATAAAGATTTTTTGAAGGATGTCAAGTGATTAGTAGTGCCATAATCTAAGCATAAATTTGAACATTGAATATCATTAAGATTGATGGATGATAGTTGATCTGGGATTATGATGGGGGCCTACACAAAGTTGTTTCATTCTAAAAACATCAGTACTATGTCCGACTCTATAGTAAATCTAACAAGCAATTTTATTTGAGATAAAAGAATGCTCTATAGTTGGTACGTGTATAATGACATGTAGCACCACGACTTCAACCATGTTGACTGGCATCATGTCCTCTACAGTAGAAGGTAATGGGACCCGAAACAATTGATGGATTAAAGGATATTCTAGTTGCATGCAACGTAGAAACAATAAGACCCATTCTAGAGTAGTATCTGTAGTGGTTAAATATTTGATAAAATTTTCTTCTTGAAGAATAAGAATAATTTATCTCATCAAATGTTACAAAAGATCAACAATGTAAAGAGATGATCAACTTTTTTTATCCAAACTAGAACCATTAATAGCAAAGTCAACCAACAATATTAAAAGAGTCATCAAGTGATTTCACCTCAAGAAGTTATTCAAATATCAAAATGTTAAGGTTTTCTTGAGATAGACATAAACTTCAAAAATGGGAGAAAGATTCTTTTTAAGGACCAATCTTTAATAATAGTGTATAGGGCAATAAAAAAAATTATATAGAGGAATTGGTTGCTTTTATTCAAGGACCAAACAATGAATCTTCTTTCACAAGAGACAGGATGGATTTGTTTCACCGGTGGATAAACTTGAAGTATTGACATTATTAGATGAGATGACATGCAAGATGTCATGCATGAGGAGAAAATCCTCTAATTGAGATTTCCAATAAAGGTGGGTTGTTCTTTCCGTTAGATTATGGAAAGGTGTGAAACATTGAAAGGCATCTGTAAATAAAAAGAAAAAGAAGACCACGAGAAGCTATAGAGGCGAGCGAAGTTATGTCTTGTAAGCTTCCTACAGTAGGCATTGACTTGATCTGCAACCCACAAAGTTTAAAGCTGCAAGCAAAGAGTCTAAGCGAAGAGAATGAACAGTAGGAAGACTGAAAACTAAAATGAACAAAATTTTTTTCCCTTCTTGAAAAGTTCTAACTCTCCTGTCTTGGAAAAATACATTGTCTTAATGCATTCTTCTTGCAAATGTGAAGAAGACTCGCTATGAGGAAGACACCAAAGAAAGATCAGATATGTTTGCGAAAGAGTACACAAGCCTTCAACAATCAGTTTTTCCTTTTTCCCAGTGTGAGCTTGGTGTGTCAATTTATCATAATTACTAGTGCTTGAGAGCAAAGATCTGACAAGCAGTTTAGGCTAGCTAAATCTGAGCTTTGTGGATGTCTTGAATTAAATTTGTCTCCATGCATTTGGTTTTTATCTTTACCTCATGTTTGGCATCTGACTGAGTTTCCATGAAAACTCAAATAGTTTTTTTTACAGTCATTCTGTGTAGTTTGTATATATTCTTGTCTTTTACTGTCTTCTATGTGCTAATGTACTAAGAAGAATACATATATTCCTTTCTTTTACTGGCTCATTATCTGAATTTGGGAAATGGATTTTTGTCATAAACTTGTCTGTGTGCTTTCTTTTATTAGTTACATCATTTTCGTGTCAGTATTATATGGTTTGTTCTTGGATGTTGATCCTCCTCTCATTCTTGCTCATTTATTTTGTGCCTGCCATTTAGATATGCTCTCAGAGATGGACTTGCCATTAGAGTTGATTTAGCAGCAATGTCACTTGGCCTGCTCTTTACTATACTACATATCTTGGACACGCAGTTTTGCAGTTGCAATGTGGGGGTTTGCTTCACATGCCATAAATGGTTTTCCTGGACCAAAGAACATCTTCACTGGAAAGCCAAGTGCTGCTACTATTGTTGATTGTTCTGATGAAGACACCTCTTCATGCACAAGCAGAGAAGAAGGGCTGGAATGCCCAATATGCTGGGAATCCTTTAATATTGTGGAGAACGTGCCTTATGTCTTGTGGTGTGGTCACACCCTCTGCAAAAACTGTGTGTTGGGACTTAAGTGCGCTGTTGTGAAATTCCCAAGCATTCCAATTCAACTTCCGCTCTTCATTTCCTGTCCTTGGTGTCACATGTTGTCCCTTAGAGTGTTCTACAAGGGGAATCTTAAATTTCCTAGTAAGAATTTTTTTCTTCTGTGGATGGTTGAGAGCTTGAACGGTGACAGGCTCAAGTCTCACTCATCACTTTCTGAGAATCATCAACCACATTGTCCTTCTAATGGTGTGCTTTCTCTGCCAAGTATTTCACATCATAACCAAAATTTTAGGAGTGCTCCACAACAATCACAAAGCAATCCACGCTCATTACTGCTGCTTCTTAATATAGAGAGGATCAATGGTTCATTGAGGAAATTCCTGGTCTATTTTGTTCAGATAACTGCCAAGTTTCCACTTATCATCATCTTTCTTCTTATCTTGCTGTATGCTGTACCTGCCAGTGCTGCCATTCTGGTTTTTTACATCCTTTTGACCATATTGTTTGCTTTGCCTTCCTTCCTAATACTATACTTTGCATACCCAAGTTTGGATTGGCTCGTCAGAGAAATAATCAATTGACCTTGGGTGGGAACCAATCATAGCCTAAATGTAGGTAGCATGCATTGGTCCTTAACGTAGATGAATGCTGTGTTGGTGCAAATGTCAACTCTTGTTAATTAATCAAGTTAAACTTCATCGTATTCTATGATTATATCGTTGCTTGATGTTGTGGTATATATATTCCAAGGCACAAATAAAGGAGCTTGGAAATTATTGATACCCCTTAAGTGTTTTCCATGTATTTCTGAAAATAAAAAGAAAGAAAAATAGTTGTTATCATGTTTTATTCAGATATGTTGATTAACTGGTCATTTTCATCATACTAAGTGTTGTGATTTTCCGGTATTTTATACCATCTTCAAGCATGGCTGGTTTTTTCTGTGTTGAATATACTGATTTTTCATTTTGTAAAAGTTAATTGAAATTCTAAATGTTTTTCCATTTGTAAACGGTAATTGAGGTTATTAATATTCCCTGGATGCCTACTAAACCCCTGCATGTTACTTTATACAAAATTCAGTTTAGGTTTCATTTGTTGGATGAAATTGTAATTTATTTTGGATTCACGTATTGAAACTTCATGTCTTGTAATTTGTTTATGCTATTGTTTTATGAAACTGAAATCAATTATTTAATCAAACTCTATGATAAATCAAACATAACATATATATAATGGAATTCAACTTAGGGTTGAATGTCATTCTCCACATTGAATTTGCACAAGATGTTCAAGGTTGAGAGCAGGAATAAGATAGAGTCACAACACTAACAGACCAACACCAAGTTGATAAACCCATAAAATGTCTTTAAGAACTTACCATGATTGTTGGAGTCATGAGTAAGGTGCTAAGAGAAGACTACGACTAGGAACCAGTCGAAGAAGGTTGTAAGACATGGGTGTTGAGTAATTGTTGCTCGATGTGTCCAAGGGATGAAAAAGGCTCAAGTCAAGGCCCTCTAGCGACAAACATAATAATAAAATGCCACACTTAATGGAAATCAAATTAAAAAGGGCAATCTATGAAGTTGGACATTGACTTGGACTCATACTAGCAAATTGTGTAGTTGCACGTCAGGACATGTTGAGTGACATATAAGAGATCATGCATTCATTCTTATAATCTCCTCAGTCTAGAAGTTGGCTGGGATGAAGGCCTCTTTAAATACTAGAATAGACAATGAATTGCAAATAATTTGATATTAAGAAATTAAAAAAAAAACTTTTTGTTTTGCTTGAATTTTATTATTGGTACTAAAGATTTTCAAAGATGTACAACCCAACATGATTTGTTCCTTTATGTAGGCCCTTTCTTTTCTTAATTTTATTATTTTTTTTTTCTTTTTTCTCTTCTTCAAGAAGATATTTTTATTCAACCATTAGATCTTGAAAAATAATGAGTTCACATATTATCTTACCAAGACATGTGTAAATGAAAAGAAGAGTCTTGTTAGGAGTCTTCTTTTTGTTTCATTAGGTTAACATTTTTCACACCAATACAACTAATTAGAAAATACTATTGAGTTTTTCTAAAACAATCTAGAAGGGTGCAAGAAACTACATTTACGAAGGAGGAGTGTTCCTTTCCAAGTTATAACAAAATTGGCTCAAAGATAAAAGGAAGACCTCCAATTAATAGAAGATTCAAGGCATCTTTAAGTTTTCCATGATCGTGAAGACATTGATAGATTAGAGGAGCAAGTGGTTGAGCTAAAATGAATAGATTAAGAATACCAATAGCCTTCTTCTTAGGCATGCAATTATTGAGGCACTTTTGCTTCCTAACATATCTTATAATAAGATGCTAGATTTTATCCCCTTTTTAGATATGAAGGAATAAAAAATTGATATATGCTCTTATTAAAGAAGAGAAAAAAGGAAACAAAAAACAATGGAGTTCAATAAGAAAACTTTTCACTACATATGATTACTTAACATTTTTTACATCAATCAGGATTTGATCTCCTTATCACACAAACCATTTTTAATAGATTGAGTGCCATTAAATCTTCAACTTCTGAGATCATCTCTTGTGCTTATTGATTAAGACATTATCAAATCTCTCATGAATTAACACCTAGCTAATGGCTCCATGACTTCATCATGTTGTCTTCTTCATCATGTCTTAATTTTATTGTTCTTCTAGCTTGACTTCAACCTCTACCTCACTTGCTCTTTTCATCAAAGCTTATGTTTTGATGATTGATGTCAAACTCTTGGCCTTGGAGTAAAAATTGATTACCTTTCATAATTGTTTTAGGATTAAGTAGGATAAGTAAGATGTTATTATGTTGAGTACTCAAAAGCTAAGATTAAGAGATATTGGGGTTAAGAGAAAGATGAGGGATTAAGATTAGAGATTATTGGTAGATGTTTAAGAATTAAGGGGATGAAGTGATGATGGACCAATGGAGAAAAGGTTGTGGCATAAGATGATTAGATTTTAAGGGATAACGTAACGTCTCTTTCTCTCTCTCTATTTTTTTTATTTTTTATAACTGATAGTGAAAGCAAGTTTTAAAACCTTTGAACAAAAAACTTATGTACTTAAAAAATCTCTTTTAAATTCATAATAAAGAAGAAAAATCGTTACATAGCTTTTTGTCAATAAAAATATCCCTTTCTTTAAAACTTATAGAAATGAATAATAAAAACTATTTGTAAAATCATTTATTATTGAAACTACATCACGATTAAGGCAATAAAATAATATTTAATAACTAAATAATTATCCATATTAGTTTACCATTTAGCTACAAATAAAGTTTTCAAATCAACATCATGATGATGATTTTAATGCATAATCCATCATTATCCTATAAGAACATGTGATAAACCATCTTTTAGATTAAATCATTATGAATCTAATCTCATTATACCATTGTGTACTCATATAACATCTTTTTTGACTTAAAAGTGTTAAGCTAAAAGAGGCATGAGCAATCAGTATTTACTCAATGGAAAATAATTGTACATATACGTAAAACACTATAATATTTGGGTAACTGCATATAAGGGTTATTTGAAATAATATAATATAAAAAATATTTAAACATTTTAAGAAAAATAAAGTAAAAATATATATTAAACTCTTATACACATGAATCTTTTGGATATTTACTTATTATTTTTTATCTCTTTAAGGATTTGGTTTAAAAAAAAGCTAATTTTTATCAATAAATTAAGCATGTTTAGGAATACATTATTCCATGCTTAGATAGCCTAAATGGAAGCCCTTTTAGCTCATATATGGAATACATTATTTTAGAATAACATTTGTCATTTTGGATAACCTTGTCTGTTTTTATTTTAAAAATTACCTTTTGCTTCATCAGGTTCTTTTTCTTTTTCTCATTTTGTTTTTATTTTTTTATCTATCTTTGGTACTGTTTTCATAAAATAATTTTTTACATATTCATTATTATACAATTATATCAATAAGTAACTTATAATCAAAGTAATACATCATTTATACTCAAACATCATATAAATATATAAATCATGATATAGAAAATACTTATTATATATCATCATTCATAAATTTCTCTTTTGGATCATCCATTAAATATATCAATTTTAGCAAACATTATATATTAATATAGTCATCTTCTATGTATACTATACCTACTTCAAACATTTTTAATTTAACTATTTTAATCAATCAATTAAAACCTTTATCCTATACTACACATTACAAATAATTAGATACAAATAGTACAAGTTTTTTCATATCTTTTAAAATTAACTAATGCTCTCACCAAGGCTCAAATCTTACTTAATCCCTTTGGTTGCTACTGAACTCGAGATAATATTGTTCTCATATATGCCTTAGCCATGAACTTAACTTGTATGATTACCTTGAAATCTTCTTAGAATCTCCTACTCCTTTTCTCTTTCTTATAAACCTTTGACTGATCTAACTGCTAAAGCTTTTTTTAAAAAAATTTCTACAAGTTTTGTCTAACATTATATTTATGTTGTTTCTTATGAGTTTTTTTATTCTTGATCTTTCAAATGCTTGTAATAGTTGTGTCCTTTAATATGGATATTGTTTCACTTTTTATCCTTTTCTTTTTAGGGGTTTCCAGACAATTAAACTTGCTCCTAAGTCAATTTTCTTTGTTATTTGTCATTTCAGGTTTTAAAATCTGTTCACTTTTTACAAATTATATATATATATATATGATTAT
Source organism: Vanilla planifolia (assembly GCA_023846275.1). Lineage (NCBI taxonomy): Eukaryota > Viridiplantae > Streptophyta > Magnoliopsida > Asparagales > Orchidaceae > Vanilla > Vanilla planifolia. Next base: position 18,838,259 of record CM043870.1, read on the forward strand.
TATATTCATATTATACATTTCTTAACCTTGTTTAAATTTTCCTTAATGTTTTCTTATCGTATTATTACAATCTCCTTATCATATTAGTACAATACTGCCATTCTTCTTATGTTGTACAACTAATTTTATTTATAATGCTAGTCTTTGTTTCATTGTATTATGCATTATTGATCATTATATTATATGACACCTTTTAATTAACTCTTTTTAAGTATCATCATTATGTCATATTGTACGATATCACTTATAGTATTTGTATGATATTGCTTATAGTATTTATATGATCCATTCCTTATATTTTTTACTAAGTCATAACCGACAACAACTTGTAAGGTCTTTGTCGTATTGATACGATTTGTTTATCGTATTACAAAATCAATCTATGATATATTTCTTTTGATTACTTTCACATTGGATTCACTTTATTTTATTTCTTGTAATTGTATCATACAATACACTTCTATCATACTATATGATCCAAAACATATATAGATTTATGCAAAATATATATTATAATATTGATGCATTTGTCCTATTTTACTCATTTGACCAGGTGTTGGGTGTTACATCATATCATATTTGTACATTTGTGTCCTTCGTATTATATGATGATGTATTGTATGTATCTTTTTTTGATCTTATGCATTAATGAACTAGTACAATGACATGGCTGTTTTGTACAATTTTTAGCCTACTTTTATACTTGTTCACATTTTTCACATGTTCCTTTTCTCTCTTTCTAATTCATTTCATATGCTACTTTATGGTCGTATTGTATAATCAACCCTTTTCTTTCTTAACATGTTGATTATATTTCGTACTTCTATGTTATCATAATCATACTTATACCACTCTATCTCATATTATGAATTGGTTCACCTGATTGATTCTCACTTGATCGTACCGTACTATCTTGTGATATTTTACTATACAGTATCTTAAAATCTTGGAACATCTTTAAAAAATTTCAAAAATAAAATATAAAAATTCTCAAAATATATTTAGATTAAAATCATTATTTTATAATTCTTTTCTCCTTAGCTTTTATCAATCATTTTTTTAATATTATTATTTTTTAAATATCTTATAGTTTGAAATTATTAAAATTTATTACTCTCACTTTTGGGATGCTATAGATAACTAAAGGTTAAGGTCTATAAGAGCCTTAGATATTTGATCTCATGATGCACCATTCAAGTCATAATTGAGATTTACTTAAGAGCTAGAAGATAGATGTTATATGTGAGAAACAAAACATTCCTTATTAGAAAAAAGTAAACGGAAAAATTGAAGTTTAAGTTATTAAAAAATGTATTCAAAAATTTATGAAATATTTGATAAGAAGAAGGCATGGAGACGTGGGTTGGGGAACACTTTTTTAAATATCAAGTCCACAAAGCTTGAGAGGGTATCTTTGAAGATGAAGATTCCACTACAAGAGGTATTGGTGCTCATCATCGAAGTGGTTTGCCAGTTTTATCTTTGCAATTATAGAATGATGTTTTTAGTCTTATGGGCTTTATTGGAGAGATCACCATCCACAAATGAGAGGGGCTATAGCTGTTCAAGGCTATACATTGTCTACAATTCCACGAGCCTTCTTAAAAGACAGTGTTTCCCCTTTTGAAGCTTCAAGTGATGAGTAGAAACAACATGCAAAGCATTTATAATAGCTAATTTAATGAAAACATAGAATATTTAATTTAAAAAATATGAAATATGTTCACAAAATATTACTATTAATGCAAATTATGGATTATGTAGTAAAAACTTCAATTGAGATCTTAGATAGAAGTTATAATGTTGAGAGAGAGAGAGAGAGAGAATGCATAGGATCTGTTTAAGTTGACAATGACTAAGAAAGAAGAGGGAATGTCTCCATTGAGGAGAAGTACAATGAGAGAAAGAAGGAAAACAACTCTCCACATAATGGATTCGACATAGGAGATCAGTGGCCATAAGTTAGTCTTAGTTGTCATGGCTAGATTCCCTAGTGGTTCATTTATAGGTGAAATTAATGACAAACTAAACTCACTTATGCATGTAAAGAATTACAATTATTATTTGGTTATAACTATCTAACTATTTAGGGCTAATGTATGTCTTCTATTAATGTGGCTAATTTAGTTATAATTACTAGAATAAGAATTGATTATTTATGGAGTGATGGAATTATTTATAACCTTCAAGACAAGGAGCTTGATCATTAATGGCATGGTCGAATTAGTTATAATCATCAAATCTACCATAACAAAAAGCAATGAATATGAATTTGATTGTTTATTTTTTGTTTGATGAAATTGGATCAATGCTACTTTATGAAATATGATGGTATAATTTTCACACATCTTTTGCTAAAGCTATCTTTGATCGATAGACCTTGAGGACATGGCCTCAATAGTTTGGTCTTAATGGTGTGGTCTCAAGGACATAGCCTCAAGAGTTTGGCCTTAAGGAACTACCTTAAGCCATTATGATTACCATATAAATATAATTTGAATCAACGATTGATATTTCATAGGTGAAGTTTTGCATCTTCATTAGCTCCCCAACATTTTGTATTATCATTTATATTGCAACATGGAGCTTCTTATAATTACATGCATAAGACATATCAAATAATAGAAAATAACATATAATTTAAAATTTAAAATTGATATAATTATTAACATATTTGAAATAAATAATATCACATTCCATTTGACTTATGTTAAGTCCCCTTTGTGTTTGATGAGTCAAGTTTTAAATATTTAGCATTTTATTTTAATAGGCTTGTTTAGTGTTGAATAGGTTTACATGTAAAGAATATGCAATGCACTTTTGAAGATGATGAACTAATAGTCTTCAAAGTACCTTATGGTGTTCAGCAAGTTTTAAGGATTGGAGACATACACATCATCTTTGATAAGGTTTTATTTTACTTTGAAATAGAATGTTGGCTTATTGATTTTAAGACTCTCTTTTTGTATCAATTTCAAATCATATTTAGGCATCTCAATTGTTTAATTATCGCATTGATTTAGCAAATAAATAAGATTCAATTTTTCAATCTCTCAATTCCTTTCTTGATTCAAATCTTACTTAAACCATTCATTCATAATTTTATTTTTGAATTATTCTTTCATTGGTTAAATCATATTTTTATATTTTTATTAAATTCTACATTAAGTTGATTATTAAATCTTGATTACATAAAAAAAATAATTTTATTAAAATTTTCATAATTAAATAAATAAATAAAATTTATGCTATATCCCAAGTTGTGCCCAAATGCAAAGGTCTTGAGCCAAGCTTAAACCCAATCATTAGATCAGGAAACACAATGACTGGAACCAAATCGGGTCAAGGCCCAATCTTTCTATTTCTCAATAAAAAGAAAGGTGACCAACAGTCCCCCTGAACCCAGTAGGGGTAAAGCATAGGTGTTCTAGGTTAGAATAAGATTCAAAATTAACATGTAATCCAATAGCTATACGATGGCTCAGGTGATTAAATCTCGAGTGCATAATGGGTGGAGCCAGCCCTAATTCAGCTCACGTAATAGCCTCTACGCAAATTCTTATAAAGCGCAAAGTGCTTTCATTTTGAGCAATATAGGACTATCTGTTGCTACTCGTCTATTTCCAAAACCAACAACACTCAGCGCTGTTCGATCTTGTATTCTCGCAATTGTAAGGTGGAGATCACATCCACCTTTAAACAATGATCTTAATTAATCCAATCATCCATTTGATGAGACGATCAAATGATTACTACTTCATCCCTGTAAACGATTGATGCATCCAACAGTCATGATCTCGTTCGACTTCATCAAACGACTAACTTTATTTTCATCATTTGAAATAATCTATTCCTGATCTAATAGCCCATATCTCTCATGTTTGAATCCTATGATTCAAGTCTAATCCCAATTTTATTGTTGATTAATTGAACGATCTCAATCTCATTTGACTTGAACAAGTGATCAAAATTTAATCAAGCTTGATCTAACCATCCAAAATACATGCTTTACAGCATTTGATTAGATGGTCGAGATCTCCTTTGTGCCATTCTAATGGCTCTAATCAATCCTACCTAATGGCTAAATACTAGCCATTGTATATGCCATTGCACCAACCATTTTAGAATAATTTTTTAGTTGTTTGAAAAAGCATTTTAAGCTGTTTGGTAGCAACTTTTTAAGGTTCTTTTACTTATCTTTCTAATGGCTATGACCAAAGTTTTTCTATAAATACATAACCATTGTGAATAAAATCTAATGAATGTGAATAAGATTTTAACATCTCAAATAATGGCTACATGATGTTCCATTGGTATAAATTTCCCCTAATAGCACCTACGATTTACGACTACTTGAAATTTCAAATTCTTCCATCTAATCTTGATTCTTCTAAGCTTTCACTTTCTCAATTCTCTTCATAATTTTGTGCTCCTTGTGCCTTTTCATATTCATCAATAAGAATAGAAAAAATTGTATATTTTTATCAAAATTTGTTTCTTATTATATTTTTGTTTTTCTTTTGGGTTGGGGGCCTAGTATTTGCAAATCTTGAGTTCAATTTTGATATTGTAAAAAACTGAGTTGAGATTGCACTCATAAAACCCGGGTTATAGTTGAACCTACAAAAGCTAGTAGGTTAGAGGTGAATCATAAGAAAAAGCCTCAAATTATAACTTTTTTATTAGTGGAGTTTTTTCTCGACCTCGGTTGGGGGTGGACATAAGTTCTAGTTTGAACCAAATCACCTAAAAATTTTTGTGTACTATTTCAATTTTTATTTTTATTTTTTTTAATCATAAAATTATAAATTAACATATTTATAAATCAAAGATTTGAACTAATTATTTTTATAAACGATATTTGAAAAATAAGTATATTTCTTATTAACAAAAATTATTTTAAAACTAACAATTCACTCCTCTCCCCTTCTTGTAAGATTTGTACACTAGTTTTCACTTCAACTTAAGTCCTATAAAATCCATAAAAATAATGATTTATGAGATAAAAATAGAGTTAACAACAAAATACCAACAACATTAATTGAAAATGAGTGAGGGTGATTAAGAAAACATCTCAATTCAAATATCTAATTTAATATAACTAAATGAAAAAAATATCCCATCACATCTAATTATCATGTAGAATGAAAAGCTGCAAATAAAGAACTAATATAATATTTGACAATAAAATACTCACATACATAAAGTCACTTTTCCCTTGACACATAAATTACAACAAAATCTTACACTTAGAGTCTTAAACTATCATCTAGGGACCTTGAGTTCTATAAGTTTCTATATCTTAGCCTATAATATATATAGGGAATAAGCATGATATACTCAACAAGTAAACTATTAGATATAACAACTAAAATAATATAAAAGTACAATAATATACTTGACAAATAAAATAGAGTAGTAAATAAAGTAATACATGACAATTTGTAAATAAAGATATAATATCAATGCATCTATACTTATAAGTAGCCAACTCAGATATACACAATCATCATATAGTACTAAAATTATATAGTACTTATATTATATCATACCTTTTTCTTTCATTTTCATATTCAAATTCATTTTATTTCTCTTTATTTCTTTTTTATTACTTTTATATTCTTTTCTTCTAAGCACATATCACTTTATATGAATGTTATCATTACTTTTAGGAAATTCCATATTATATCTTCATCATTACAAAGCCACTACCTCTGCAACTAACATCTTGTTCTGATGAGATCAAGGTCTTTGTTGTGTTGTGGCCTCATCTCTAAGTTCTTATGATGGTAAGATGAAGTCTATCTCATCATCATAAAGTCATAGGCCCCTATTGCCAACATCATGTGTTGTAGAGGATGAGGCTTCTATTGTGTCATGGCTTCATCGTTGAGTGTTCTTGATAACATCTTGTGCTAATGAGGACAAGGTCTTTGTTGTTTTGTGGCCTCATCTCTAAGTTTTTATGATGGTAAGGTGAAGTCTATTTATGATCATAAAGCCATAATCCCCTATTGCCAACATTCTATGTTGTAGAGGATGGGGCTTCTGTTGTGCTATGACTTCATCTTTGATTGTTCATGATAAAAGGAGTGATTTCTAACTCATATATCATGTCATTGCAAGATAAGGTTATAGGAAAAATGTTTGATCTCAGCCTTCTTTTTTTCTTATAATTTATCAAATCATTAAGTAATAATAGTTTTCTTTTTTTTTGCTTTCTTTTCATTTTTTTTTATTTTTTTTATCATATGTTCTGATTTATACCTCCTAGATATACACACATACACACACACACACACACATACACACACACACACACATACACACACACACACACACACACACACACACATATATATATATATAACAAAGTTTTATCATAAAATCAGAACATATATAAACTATGTCATGCTATAGAGATGTTCATATCACTATGCATCGTATAATAATAATCAAGAGATTTAATAATCTATTTATATCATAGTTTTTTAGTGTTTTTACCTAATGGCTATGAGAAATCTCTTCAATATCCTTTCCCTTTTTCTTATCTCCTCTTCTCATTTTTTACATAATTTATATTACAATTTATCAATGCCAAGTTAATTTTTATCTTTAACTTTTTAAAAAATTAATACACTTTCTTTCCTACTTTTTATTCTACCTTATTTCATAAAACTCTTCTCAATTTTACATAAATTATATTACAATTTATCAATACTAAGTTAATTTTTATTTTTAACTTTTAAGAAAAGTAACACACTTGCTTTCTTGCTTTTTTCTACTTTTTTTCATAAAATTGTTCACCTTTTATAGCAAATGCACTTACAAAATCTATACCAAATAATCTCAAAATATCTTGCACAAATAACTAAAATCCACATCTTAGCTCCACATTATACAGAACGACCCCCTATCGTATTATACGATCCCAGGCAAACTTAGGTCAAACAAGAGATTTTACAAATGATCTCTATTAAGCTTTCTCATGAACTCATTATAATTATATGATTTTTATTTTGTACTTGTATAATCCTTAAGACACTGGTCAAAAGTAAGATCAGATAAATGATCACCTTGCCACCTTTCTAAATCAATTGTGCCTATTTAATTATCTCATTGTATTAATCTGATCATCAGTTGATTGATTATTACTTCTATTTGTACAAAGTTGATGGTGCTTCACCAACCCCTAGTTGTGCATATCATACTAAATGATTTGTCCTATTGTCGTATATGATTATCGTCATTAAGAAATAGCAATTTACTACTCAACTACAACTTCATTAAAACTACACAAGATCCACTTCCACAACACACAAAATAGTAAAGACTTAATAAAGAAAAACTTGAGTAAGATTATGCCTTAACATGCTATTTTAGCATATTAGATCAAAAACCCCTTTTCTTATTTGAGCTCTTCTTCTTCCTCATTGACTTCCTTAAATCCCAATAAGAACTTGAGCTAGATCTCCTCCAATCCTCTCACTTCCTTTCCTTAAGCTTTCATGCTTCTTAGTACCCTCAAACATAGTTTCAAGCTTGGTCAAAATGACTTGGAGAGGTGAAAGCTTATTCTCTAATTAAATAAGAGGGCTATCTTAATATTAAATTCCTTTTTTGAATAAAAAAATTATAAAAAAATTTGAATGATTTTCAAAAAATGAAAAGTACATATCCACAAATTTCTCATATTAAGACTTGTTATAATGGTTTGCTCAAAACTTGGATTTGCCCACTACTAGGTCAACATACTTTTCAAAGCACCTCTTCAATGATAGTTATTGGGATTTGGATTTGAGATTCATTAATATAATAAAATGAAACTTTATTTAAAAGAGATTTTGTGATTAATTAAATAGGTTATTACAATCTTCTTATCTTATAAAAAAGTTGCCCTAAAATATAAAATAATTTAGGATACTATAGAATCATATTCTCTTTTACTTCCTAAGTTGCTTCTATTTTAGTTTGGTTTTTACAAAGAACTTTTTCATGGGAATGACTTTGTTCATTTATCTCTTTTCTTATTTTATAAGAATTTTAATTGGCTACTCTTGATAGGATAGGTTGGGTTGGATCTTAATTTTCTCTAGATCATACTAAATTACAAAAGATGGATTAGAAACATATCCTCTTATTGATGACACATGAAAGACTTTGTGTACACATAAAATCTAGGGAGGCAAGGCCACTCTCTATGTAATAGATTGTCACGCTTAGCCTTGTTATCAATAAGTTTTTATCTTTAGGTGTGACAAGACAAATATATTATTAATCAATGTATTATACTAGCCATCTTTGATTCCTCAATCTTTATATTCAACATGAGAGTCACAATCCCATAATCTAATCATTATACCATGGTATCACCTGAAATGAACCATGTCACTACACCAACTGGTCACCAAGTTGATGCAAGAGCTAGTTCACTCTAAGCTAAGTAACTTACTAATATACACTAACATGTATATGTATCAAAGCAAACTTAGTAACCTATGATAAAATATATCCATGCAAATCTATATTATTAAATAAATCATCACGTGACTTATATGATATTTAGAAGTTAATATCACTTGAATATAAAAATATAGATATCAAAGTCTATTATAATCTCATAAATTTCAAAGTCCAACAAATATAAATGTTAATAATGTGCATGAATAAGAAACTATAACATCATAAAATACTAACTAAATGAATAATCTACTAAAGTACTAACTCTAACATCCCCTCTTTATCTCTTTTGTTAGTTCTTAAATCTTTGCACCTATAGATGATATAAGGGAGGGGGTAAACCAAGCTCAATAAGGAATACTTTAGTCCTCTTATAGAAATAATAATACAATAATATAATAACATATCCAATAGAATAAAATCATCAATATGGATAATGATATCATATAAAATATCTCAACCTATCAAGTTAATCTAAATATTAGACCATAATCATTGGCTCTATCTAATACCCATTAGGGCCTATGAAGTCTTTATGACATTAAAATCACAAAGTGTACCATAATGGATGCTTAGTGACCCAATATTAATGTGATGTTACCTCCAAGCTCATGATGTTCTCAACACAAGGTTTGGCACTTTTATCTCATCATATAATCATGCACTCAAATATAAGAAGTCCAATCATATAGTGCTACCTTGTAGTGCTCTCAATAACCACACAACACTCTATCAAGTGCTCTAGCCATCAATCATCTCTTATGATGTCTTATAAATCATTGACACTCAAACACCCCAAAATCCCAAGCACATGGTCTAGCAATCCATAGTTAAGTTTTTACCAATCATGTGACTAGTCTTATAGGAGCAAAGGAACCTAAAATAACATGTGACATTCCCCACCATATCACAACCAAGTCTAAGGTCTTTCATGAGTCCAAAGTGAGCTAGTGATGCTTAGTCAAACCATATAATTTGATAGGAGTTCAATGATTTAATATACCATCGATATATTTGATTTGCTTAACTGTGGTTGAGGGCCATCATCTGGGGTCCACTACATCTTAATCCATGTCATCATCAATATATACTTTCTTATCATACAGTACATTTAATATGGTTTCATCATCAATTATTCAAGGTTATCTAGATTATTCTTATAACCTAATGAATCACTTAAGATAAACCTTGAGTTTTCTTAAACCCTAACAAACTAAATAGATCATCTAAGGTTTTCTCATAATTCTAATAACAATATTAGCTAACCTAGGGTTTCCACCAAACCATAATTAGCCTATCTGGCATAATCCTTGCTTATCGAGTTTTTCACAACCATATCGAGTTCTTGCTAAATCTTTATATGAGATCCTAACTAGAATCTTTTAACCTATCTTGGCCATCACCTTATTACTTAGTCAAGTTCTAAATTCTTGGCTCAAACCCTTGTAGTCACAACTCATATTTTTAAAATTGGGTTCATATAAGTTCTATTGTTGACACCACACTTTACTAGCAAACTTGAGCAACCACTCACTCACCAAAGGACTCTCCTGAGCCAAATAAACCTCTTATATCGATAGTTGGGGTATCGATTTATGGTCTAAAAGCCTAATTCAAGATTAATCATAAATTTATTCAATATTCTAAAATAGTTTAAGGTTTAGCAAATATCCTAGAGAATAATTATCCCCTTGGTTGAGCCTAGCACCACTCTTAAGGACAACATTGTGCTTTCTAACTCAATCTACCTTATCCAAGGTTTGACTAATAGCTTTCCTAATAGTCTCATTCTAAATGTGCTAAGCTCTTACCAAGTGCTTGATATCCTTAGTCTAACCCTAATTCCATCATTAGGGTTTTCTTATGCAAAATCAAAGTCTATAAAAATTATATAGTCTTAACTAAGATATTGTATGCTTAATTTTCAAGCTATCTTTAACCTCATTTAAGGTCCATTAAAGTCATAATTTACTTCCAACTCTAACTAAGGTTACTTAAGTATTTAACCTTATCCAAGGTTCAAAATTTAAATATTAGGTATTTAAATTTCAAATATTCAAAATTTAAATTTAGAACATTCATATTGCATACTTAAGACATTTAAATTTCAAATCCTCAAATATTCAAATTTCAAACCCTATATTCTTTTGGTCAAATCAATAGGTCTTTAGACCTAGTTTGAGCTAAGTAGACTAACTAGTTAGCCTTTTAATTTTCTAATTCCTAAATCCTTTTTGTCCAATCACCAATTCTTTTTGCGAAGCCTAATCATGATCCAAAGTGAACCTTAGCCACTTTTCACGGCAACCCAATCCTCTTACGTCTCCCCACAAGGAACCCAAGAGATTTGTATGCCTTAGAAGCAATCTAAAGTCCTTTCTAAGACCTCTCCTTGCAACAAATGCTTCTTGTCAAGACAAAGAAAAAACCCCAAGGCTTAAACAAAGGAAAAAGCCCTTTTTGGCCATAAAATTTACATGGTTGGTTTTTGTGAAGGAAAATTCTATGTATTCCTCATAACGTCTCATGGCATAATCTAAAAATTTTACTAGGTTACTAAGCTATAACTTGCCTCACTAATCATTCTCAATCTTGGTTTAGCAATAATCATGAAAATTCATGGACAAGTTTCAATTTCTTTAAGGAACCATAATTTATTACTTTACATAACAAAGTCCAAAAGTTTAAATTTTAACATAATCAAGCTTAATCATGTTATAATAATCTTCATATTATAAATCTAATAGTTAGCACATGTCAACCAACATAAATTCAACATTAATTACAAAAAAACCTAGTTAAATCTTAGTTTCATCATGTAAAGCACAATTGTAAGGTCTGTTATAGTAACATTCATGCCATCATGTTTACATATCAGTCATGGTTTAGTATTCTAGATCTTTTACATGCAAATATGATTACAAGATTGATCATAGTAAACTTAAAGACATATTTTATCAAGCATGATTTCTTCATGACAATAATCTTCTCTTTGTGAATCTATTTCTAGCAAAGTTCACATAATACATTTAAGGTAAATCATGGTTTTTCCACAAGTAACAATTGCAACATCCAAAGCATTGCATCCAAAATCATATCATATCCATGGATAATTTAGTTTAACAAATCTTACAGCTTTATAACCCAGATAAGAATATTTCTACTTACATATGATTGCAACTTTATTATAATAAACATAAGAATTTGACTTAACATCAATCATATGCTTGAGTTTCAATTAAATTCCTAAAAATTAAAGCCACAAAATAATTCACATTGATGGTTTCCTTCCATTCTAATATGGTTTAATTTCAACAATTCAATGCTTTCATTTAATCATGTACTGGAAACATTATCATAATTTTTGTTATAGTAAGAAATAGAATTTGCATGTATAATTTCTCATCAACATCATGAAGGTTTGGTCAAGTATGTTACACAATTCCTAATTAGCTAAATTTATAAAAAATCATGCTTAATTCATTAAGGAAATTTCATGTAAACATGGGCAACATTTTAACCATCAAAACAACAACTTCATGGCTCAATTATCATCACTATATGCAAAATTCAATAAGTGAAACCTCAATTTTAAGAGTGAAGAGTAATAAAGATCTTAGTTAAAATTCTCTTTACATGTTTGTTAACAAATTACTTCATGTTAGTATCCAAGCATGCTTCTAGTGAGCAAAATAAGAGGTTCCCTACCTTAGATATTGAATAGAGTCTACACCAAAAAGGTCTTCTCTTTTTCCTTGAACCAGTCTTGAGACCTCTTATTCTTTCTTGCTCTTGCCTTCACGACTTTGCTTAACTATAGATCACCTTGGAAGGCCTCACGGCTAGTTTTGCTAAAACAATAGCCTAAATTGCAATATAGGTGTTTAAATAGCAAGCTAATAATTACTTTAATTTAAGGATATCTTATTAAATCAGTTAGGATATCTCACCTTATCTTTGTCCTACAGATTCATTCATTCTAGGTTTTAATTTAATATTTAATTTATTTTCCTTTTATTAGCTCTATAAAAGTGATTTCCATCCTTAGATATAGAGCATTTTAATTCCAATTGTTGGGATCAATAATAACTCAAATATAAAAATTAGTTTATTTAACATCTCTTAATAATACTTATTCTATACATATATCATACTATACAATGAATAATTCCTCTAATTATAATTGTATGATGTATTGTTCATATATGTATAATACACTATGCACACATTCCTCACATTATATGATATAAAAATTTCTTTCTTAATCTATCAGAATTGTTTGGCCTATAATGTTCTTGATATTATCATACTAAGTTGTATTGTATGACTAAAGTTTGATTTCACAATATTTTCATGCCTACATCCTAATTGATTGATCATATCATATGATAACCAATATTATATTACAGAACATTCACAACCGAGCCTTCAAATAAGTTTCTTTTCTCATGGTACTACACAATCTTCTATCATCGTATTGTATGATTTTCATCAAACATAATTAATAGCAATATAATTTAATCATTCAAATTTTACAAGTATTTAATTGACAAAATATCATACCTTGTCCATTTAATTTGATAGATGTAAAACAAATTCAAGTCTCTCTAATATTTGAAAAGGCCTAATATACTTAGGTTTTAGCTTGTATACTTTACCAGATTTGATAACCCCTTTTAAGGGACTTTAAGGAATACATATTCTTCTTCATGGAATTCCTTATCAAATATTTATTTTGTTTATTTTTCTTTCAAAATGTGTTTTTATTATGAACCTTTCATCTTTTATTATTAAATTCTTAATGAATTATAAATGAGCTTATCTTGATTATTTATGATCACAACTTTGTTTTATCCTTTTTTGTGATGTATAACAAAAAGTGGGCAAGAAAATTCATTACATCATGATGCATATTTTAATAATTATTTAGATTTCATACTTTGAGAGAAAGCATGAATGTATGAAAAGCATTTGTGTAATGTTTAAATATCTTTTTATTTTAATATTTTCTTAATAATTTTGATATCATCAAAGAGAAAGATTGTTAAACTCTTTGTCTTTACACTTCTTGCTTGATGACAATAAAATTATTGTATTATTTTTACTGATTATTTTTCTTGAGTATTTTTAGATCATATATCTCAAGATAAAATAAGTTAATCTATTAGAGCTCTTGATTAATTGATTCATGGGATAATCCATAAGTGAAAATAAGTAAAAGCATCTTTGTAGCTATGTTCAAGATTATCTCAACTTGCAAATTTTGGACCATTTGATTCTAGTTTTATTGGAGTGTCTACCCATCTAAAGCTCATTACTTTGGATTAGAATTGTTAAACTTATCATTTAGCATTCATATGACACATAAGATTATAATCATCTTACTAATGCATGTTGAATTATTAATTTGCTTACGTATGAGTCAAATAATGAACAAATGACTAATTAATTGTGAAAAGTTAATGTCTAAAGAGTTAAATTAATCAAAGGTTAATTTTAAGCTAATTAGAATTAAAATCATGTTGACACAAAAAATTTGATTTGAACTTGTATATATATTGTACATTATGATGCCCTTCATCATACTTGTACATCTCTTTATTCTTATTTTGTGTCATCGATCATATATAGTTAAGTTGCATGTTGTGCGGTTATGATGTTCTCATAGAACTGGGCAATACTTTAACTATTTTAAGATAACTTCATCACAACATACTAATCCTAATATCATCTATGTACACAACTAAGATTTGTTTTTTCAGTTTGACATTTTTAGGCATTAGTACTAAGTAATGTTTCACACTTATGCAATCAATTTCCCTTCATAGAATAGTTAAAAAGACTCAAGTGATCAGCATATCGTATAAGCATAATAAACATGAATGTCTAAAATGTATAATTGATATGCCTTTGTTTTGATACAATTCAGTATCATATAGGTATAAATTAATTGATTTATTACTCTCAAGTAATAGATGTCATAAAATTATGATTTCATATCATATAAGAAAAACCTCAAAGCATTGTAGACATTATCATACATGTGCTTTCCTCTTGTTAGATGTGTATGATCTATGGATAACTTAGAAAATGCACTACTATAACTACATTGAACAAGTATGATCTTCATGATCATCTTGTATAATGTTATATAATCTATGATGATGTGAATTGAGTGGCACTTATACAATATAATGTTCTTTATTGTACTTGTACTATTTATTTTTATATAAGTAAATTTCAACTAGTCATAGAAATATCACTGGGTGATTAGCTTATACTTGTTGAATTATTACTTTTTACTTATATGATCCCTAACAAATACTTGTTAAACAAAGGATTTCTTGAACAATCACTTTGGAGCCTTTCCTAAACTGATCATACCTATCTAACTAGCTTATCGCACTAGTGTGATCATTAGCCAACCAAAAAATCTCCTTAAAAATAAGCTATCAAACTTAAGTGTAACTAAAATTTCTCATCTCTTGGTACTCTAAGATTTTCATCTATAATATAAGTACATCATGAGCATGAAAGCCTAACATATAAATAATAAGATGAGATAAAATATAATAATAAGGTAAACTATAAAAAGACTAATAAATAAAATTAAATGAGTGCTTCTAACCATCATCTAGAAATGTATATAAAATAAATTAATAAAAACATGATATCGAGATATAAAAGGATGTATAAGCATATAAGCACATGTGATCAAAGTGTAGAAATGTATAAAATAAATAACACATAAAAAGATGCATAAATGTAACTTCTAATTATGTTCATGCATACACATCTCTTTATTCATTATAATTAATTTTATTAATCTAAAATCCAATCTATTTATATATTTTTAAACTACTTTGATTATTGTATTTCTTGACATTTTCATCACAATATTGTTTCTCTTATGTTCATAGAACTCATACTTATCATTAGAGCCTATGTATTTATCAAATTATCATTATTTTAATATCATGAGATTTCATCTCATCTATATATTAAGACACAATATATTAATCTTATATCATATCATTTAATATCATTACAACATAGCATATAAACTTAGTCTATAGTTATATCACATTATGTTTGTCTCAAGTAGATATCATCTCTAGGTTGTTAGATCACACAATAAGTAGCTCATCATATATTATATTCATATCATAGTACTCATCTCTAGCTACTAGATCACATAATAAGCAACTTATCATATATCATATCTATATTATAGTAGATCTTATCTCTAGTTGTGAGATCATAGAATGAGTAACTCATTATAGTGGATCTCATCTCTATCTACCATAACACATAGTAAACAGCTCACTATGTATCATATAGGGTTGATACCAGTGATATCATATTATAACATATTTCATCTCCATTTGTAGTAATAGTAGAGTATGGATATTGGAGTTAATTTCATTAGAAAAATACAATTATTCTCATCTTTATTCATTTTAATCATAATATATCTATGATATATTAATATCATCATTGATAAAATCATTATAATACAACTCATATAGCCTAAATTATATCAATTACTCCTGAGGTCTTATGTCACAAAAATTTATCTTTTATTTTATTACTTTTAGTTCTCATTTCTCATCTACTTTTTCTATTCTTTATTTATTCATTTTTTATATTCCACATCATTGGTATCACTAAATTAATTAATTATTTTACATCTTCATTTTTATTTCTTATCATATAGTATACAATAATGATACAAAATATATTTTAAAAAAGATAATAAACCATAATGTTAAATACTAAATAATTATATCACAATATTATACTTACATTATAATTATTTAAAGTTTACCTACTACCCTCTTTGGGAAAATTCTTGCATTAACTTTTCTTTTAATGACCTTACATTTTTTGTAGAAAAACTTTCAAGCTTTCTCTTTTTATAGTAAACATTTTCTAATATTGCTTAAAAACCTTTGAGCATCACTTAGTTCCTCATCATGCATCAAAGGTAAGGAAATGCACAATAACTCATTGACTCTCCCTTTCTCGTATTAAAAATTACAAATACAACACTCGGCCATAGTTGATAGAGCTTATATTTTTGAAAAGCAACCCTTTCTTATCTTAATTTGAATGTAAAATCAATTCTTTTTTCAACTCCTATGGCAATAGGATAAAATTAGGTGAGAAATCAAAGTCAATTGTAGCATTTCCCCCTTTTTTTAGCAACTTGCTTGTGACTACATTCTTTCTATCAAATAGAAGAGAAAGAGAACTATAGTAACAACTCACAGAATCTCTAATCCTATTTGTAAAAACTTTGTAAGGCCACATGATAACAAGGCAATGAGGATTAGAAGCTAGGGAGGTCGACTTCACATGTGATAGTGAGGGGGCAATGTGACGAAGTGATGGATGGAAAGAGATTAGGGTTTCTTTTTTTCCATTTATTACATTATTTTCTATTAATTATTTAATTTATAATTTATATATTATTAATATTTTTTTATAAATTTGTATTAAATCCAAACAAACTCTGATTGCAATGTAACAAACATCAACAGACTCATCTTGACTAACTCGATCCAATGATATATTCTTTTTTTTAAATCTAACATATTCCATAAATATATGTTTTATGAGAGAATATTAAAAATTATTATTTTAATAAATTTTATCAAGAATCAAAATCTCAATTCCCTTTATCAAATCACTTGGAGCTCCTTAAAATCAACATTGGAAAACTCACGTCATTATAATAATAAGAATTAGGTTTTAGATTTGAGATACTAAAATTAATAAATAAAACTTTATTTAGAAAATATTTTGGAATTAATTAAATAATTTGTTACAAATAGCATTTTATCATCCCTCTTTTGAAATTTAATCTATTATGGAAAAATGTTTTTACCAATCAACCCTTTAATTTTCAAGAGAAAGAATCATGGCCATAGATCAACTTAACATGATTGTTGAGCCTCATTAATGAAAGAAAAATGCCTTTAAGTGGAAGAGGGAAGAGATTGTGGTTGAAGAGGAATTGAGAAAGAAATTATGGATGGAATAAACCATCAAAGCATCTTTAATATGGAGCACACTTGCCCAGTTGGGAATGAATCTAGAAATAAAGTTGGAATCAAGATTCTCAAAAGAAAGCCCTTTTAGGGGAACTTATGAATCAATCTTTCCCCATATTATTCTTTGGCCTTGATTGGCCTTAGTTTTCATAATTTCCTTAAAAAGATAGACATTGGACCCACTTCCAAATTACTATTAGTGTTCTTATAAGTTTCACTAATTTTGTTTCAATAGAGAAAATTTCATTACCACCAACAAAGGCCTTTGTACCCTTGGTAACGACTAAGTGATTAATGGTATAGACATCACTATTGTCAATTATATTGATGCCACAAAGTAATGTAGAAATATTTTATATTTCAAAAAAATTTTATGTTTCTATCCTTTTTTATTATGGCTTTCACAAATATTAGTAGAAAAGAGAATTGCTCCCATTACTGCTACTAGAGGATCCTTAAGAGGAAGTCATTTATGAGGTTTCAAGGGAACTCAAGGAGAAAGAGAATGAAAAGAGAAGGAAAATAAAGTGAATATTGGATGCTTCCCATAAGGTTGAGCATTTGGTCATCATATTAGATTAAAGAGGCAATGAGAAATTGCATTAACTGATAATATTCCTCCAATATAGGATGTTAAGGCTCCTCTTAAGATTCCAAATTATCATATAAAGAAAATAAATCTGATAATAGTGGAGGATAATTTTCTACCAACCATAATGATTTCTTTTACTGTCAACTTTTTCAATAATCTTATCAAAGTTTTAGACAATTTGAAGGAAGCTCAGATGTAGAGGCATAATAAGAAGAGTTGAGAGGTGTTGTGGGGTCTCAAAATTGTTAGTGTTGGTTGGATGGTTTCATATAGACTTTTTTTCAAAGCTTTATCTGAAATGAAGAAAATTATGAAGAATCAATATGATGAGAATATTTCTATAAGAGCCTCGAAGAAGAGTTTAGAGAATGAAGTTATCTCTTGTTAGGAAAGAAAAGTTTGGCTTGAAGTGAAGTGAAGTTACAACAAAATTAATCTAGAGCCACTCCTTACAAATGGGTTGAAGAATTTGACCAAAAAGAACATCACCTTGAATCTAAATAAAACAGTTGGTAAATAAAGCTTGCTTATTCATTCAATAAGGCACTAGAATTCTATAGTATACAACAAAGACCTCAAGAATAATGATTGTACCTTGTAAAAAAATTACTTAAAAAAATTTGAGTTCCCCATCTTTGATGATGTTATTAAGAAAGGCCAATACAAAGAACATCTAAAATAAGATAAAGAGTCTTAAAGGAACCTTTGCGAGTAGCTAGTCCTTGAAGATACTTATGTAATTTTACCTTTTATTTGAATTATCATTCTACAAATTTTTGAAATTAATAAAAATGAATGAGCATTTATAAAATGTTGTCTACTTTTTTTTATCATGGTTATCTTTCTTTTCTTCATTTTATCTTTAAAATGATAGTTTCAAATCCTTGACCTTAATACTTGTGCCAATTCTAATTACATGGATTTATAAAAATAAAAGAGGTAGATAGGCTATCATCTATTTGATTATTTTATGCTTTACATTGATTTTGTGGAAAACATTCTTTGAGAATGTAAAATGACCCTTGGTCCTCTTGTTTGGGCCTTCATTGTACCCTCCCATGGCTTCTTCTTGCATTCTTTTTTCCATGGGTCCTTACAAATAGAGCTTACTGAGTCATGACCTTTAAGAAAAATAGCTTACTAAAGCTAGTCAAAAAGCAAAGGGAGAGAACTTGATCACCTCTAACTTCAACGAGAATGAGAGCTTTATCCTATTATGGATTACAATGGAACATTTCTTTGCCTACCCTCATGGTTTCATACTTCAACTAGAGATCACCTTCTTAATTCCATCATTCGAGGAGCGACCCTTCACTAGCAAGTGCAAAAAGGTTTGCATTTTTATTGATTTTCTTTTATTTGTTTTTTTCATCCCTTTCAAAAATTTTTATTGAGTTTATGGACTACTTTGGTGTCATGTTGGTTTAGTTTGTGCCTAATATGGTGGCCATAGACTGTGCTTTCAAAGAGGTTCTAGAGAAGAACATGAAATAGTCTATGGGAAAGTTTTTGTTTATGTTTGAGATGGTGGAGAAACTTACTAATCTTAGTTATGTTTATTATAAGAGGGATGAAAGGGCATGTTTTACGATACTCCTATGATCCATACGTGTTTCTACTTAATAGAGTCTTGATAGAAATTGAAGGGTGCAACACTTTACTTCTTATAGAAGAAACTAAAGAAATGTCCTCTATGGTTAACTATAGTGAGAACTTTTGTCCTTTCTTAATCTCCTTAAAAATATTAACATATTTTTAGATAATTATAATATCCTCAAATTTCAAATCTAGTACACGTTGATTTGTTTAGTAAAACACATCAAATCACTAGAAATAAAGTGTTCCAAACTAAAAAAAAATAAATATACGATTAGATAGTACCAGGTTACTTAATCGACCAACATCCTGTTCTTCCCAAAAACCTTAAACCTAATTCCCAAGGGTGGTTTCATGTATCATTGGCCCATTTTTGTTGGAGAACAACCTCAACAATAGTGAGGATGTTGATTGTCATCAACCTTTCTAGGGAATCAAGGATTAAAGCTTGATTTTGTTGTCAGTGAACTCTCATAAGTCGAAAAAGCTAAAACCATACATCCTTTCCATTTTTTCAAAATTAAACTTTGAATTCACGAGTTTTTTTTAGTGAAAATCATTTTATGAGGTTCCAAATAGTTGTTATTTGGAAGATTGATGGAAAATCGTGACACAAGAAAGTTAAGGTTTCAAAAAAGGGAAACATCAAGAAAGGAAAGAGAGAGAGAGAGAGAGAGAGAGAGAGGAAAGAGAGAAATTTCACAATTTTGGAAGTGAGTTATGTAATTCAATATTTATCATTTGAGAAATTTTAATTTGTGCAAAAATCTATAAATTGTGTGAAAGAAATTGTAATTGATGAACAAAGGAAATTGAACAGCTACAAGTTAACCCTAAACAACAAGAAAAATTATGAGGTAGGAAATTTTAACTTGATTATATACATACATATGATGTATTATTACATGCTAGTTGATAGAACCAATATAAGGAATCTTGCACAATGACAATGATGTAAGTTGTATTGTTATAATGAAAAAACAGAGTTGTATAGGAATTTAAAGATTAATACACAAAAATTTCATATTACCATATATAAAAAAATTTAAATTTAGATAAGTTGTTTGTTATGAGTTTAAGTGTTTTTTTTGGTATTTCATCTATAATTTCTAATATAGTGATATCATGCTTATTTAAATTTGTCATTTTCATTTACCTAATGAATCGTAGATTTAGTGTATGCATAAGTTAAGTGAGTGAAATTATCACATTCATCAAATTAAGATAGATTTAATAACGCTAAAATTAATTAAATTAAATTATATTATTTTTGTAGCTAGTAGGCCACTTGATTGTATCTATTTTTAAGATAGGGCTAGAGGCCAGTGGGCTACAAAGTTTATATTTGTTAGAATGAAAGTGTCTAGTGACTAGCGTGAAACATGATTGAGATTTGTTATCATAATCGAGACTAGTGGACAATGGACAATACTATTAAGATTTGTTGTAAATAATTTATTTAATTAAAATATTGAAAAAAAATTAATATATGTGCTCATGAAAATTTGAGATAAATAAATAATAAATGAGATTTTTATTATAAAAAAATAAATTAAAAAGAGGATATTGATTGACTATCCTGAGAGAGAGAGTGGAGCAATAACACAACCATCATAAGGTTTACTTAGTTAAGTAAAAATAATACTACTAAATAATATCATATTAAAGAAAAAAATAAAATAATTTAGATTTACAATTACATGTTATTTACTCACATTTTATAGCTCTTTACAACATGTTAAACTTACTAAATTATACTCTACTTGTTACTTCATTTGTTGTTTATTGCTTTATTACATGATAAATCTATTTATAATAGTTTAAATTGTATTTACACACATATATTTTAATATTATATTTTACTTATTAATTTTGTGATGATTAAGTCAACTTATTTTTAACATTAACATTTTAAGTATATTAGAGTCACAGTGTTAGACAGAATATCAGTGAACATAACTACTAAACAATTTGAAAATATAAAAGTTTTGAAATAAATAATTCTATAACTTGTGTTGAGATATCGTGTGATATTTTGTGTTGTAAATTTGATTACAACTATGAAATCAATACTATGATATATTGTAGATATAGACATGAGCTTTGATGATTATTTTTGGCTATCTCAATTAATAGTTATAGATATAAACTATGTGGATGTTATAATTTTGTATATATTTATAAAATATTGATGTTGTATAATGAAAAAACTAGATGTACATAGGAGGTTTTGTCCATTTAAAATCAAAAATTAGGAGAAAATAAGTATTTTAAGATAATGGAGTTTAATAATTAGGTAAAACAAAGTTTTAGGCATGTCACAACTAGAGGGCAAATGCAAGATGGGAATGAGTGCACTCTGAGATGATGTCTCTTGACTTCTCTAATTAGTGGATAAATAAAAGGAGAGAATGGGTGTGTTCTAAGATAATAACTCAAATATGATGGTAAAGATCAAATTTATTAAGCTCATTTTAATAACTAACCTTCTAATAGAAGAACCACAAACAACAAAGAAAAAAAGAAGACTTGAAAAAACATTTTCTTTGTTGCGAAGAAAAGGAAATTGATCAATCCTTTCAAAACCTTTGAGGTCTTGTGAGATAAAGATGAAAGCCTTGTTGCTTTTGTGGAATGATGAAGAAAATTCTTCTCAAGGGGAGAGAGTATGATACTAAGTAAAAAGAGGTTCTTAAATAATTAGTGAGTCCTTTTTCTATTTGAGGTAAGAAAATAAGAAAAATCTCTCTTCAAGAAACCTTCAATAAAGGGTCTAAGGAATAAATGTCTTTAAAGCAACACCTATTAAGGACACTTGTCATGTATTTGGTTATTTCACATGACTTGACATGCATGCTCTTAAGGGGCTTAGAGCTGGTTAGAAAGGAGATTCACTTGGTTTCAATTTAAACCTTGATAGATGCTTTGTTTAGGTTTAGTGACCTTAACAACTTTCCCAAAGGAAACCTTTAAGAGGCACTAATGATGGGCCTAATTTTGCCCTTAGAAGATTTAGCTCAAAATAAAAAAAAAGTTAAATTTTGTATTAAGTTTAGGACTTATGATACTCATTATTCCCTTAGTAATAATCTCTTTTCAAGGTGAAGAGGTTGTTTGTCTTAAAGAAGGTGAGATATTGAGGAATAATTTTGAGGAATAGGCTTTGAAGTTTAAAGAAATAATGTTTAAAGAGTTTACTATGGAGACAAAGTAAGAGAATAAAAGGTTTTCAAACATTAGTGAACTACAAGGAAGCAAAAAAAAATAAGGGTGAATTATTTCTATAAGTTTGACCATCTCTAAGAACTAAGGAATTCTTTATTTAAGAATTTTTAACCTCACAGTGGTATTCTATCTGGTGAAGGTGGGTCAAAGAATGCTAAATTTCTAGTTTAGGATTGCCAACTATGTTAGGATCATATGTTAGTAGTTCTTCTTTTGGTTTCAAACTTAACCTATAAGGCCTTAAGATTGCTCTAGAGTTTAAGTTGTGTTCTTCCTTCTTATTGTTGTTAATTGAATGACTAACCTATTAATAATTTGTATTTTTGGTGTGTCATATTCCATTGATGACATTCTTCAACTTATTTTGATGCTTAGAGTGGTTGACCACAACATAGAGAATGCTGAATTCAAGATTGAAGAGTTGAAGAGGACCATGGTTAAATTGGCAAAGATGCTGAACAATAAAGGATTGTGACTATGATGGAAAATCATGTCATAACCCTATCTCACAAAGCCTCTCACAAAACCACACTCGAGGACCAATGTGAGAGTATATCTATCTTTATTAAGTAATAGTCAAGGTTGAAGTCTACGTAGAGCACTTAAGTTTAGGCTCAGAAAAAAAAAGGAGAAACTATAACAGAAATCCAATTTATATAGTTATTTTAAGTGAAAATTTAATTAGTAACCTAACAATACAAGGGAACCTCTAATGAGAAAGAATGAACCATTGGATTTTTCAAGTCCCAAAAGAGCCAAATGACTCCAACTATAGAGGATATATTTAATGGATTTAAGAGATCTTATTAATCCAATAAATGATAGATTTTTGGTTTGAAACCATTTTAGCTACTTTTGGCAATGGTTCTTGATAAAGGATTTACAAATAATGGTGAGGTAACCACCTTATATGTTAGGGAAGGGTTAATCTTAAAGTTTGAAATGGTGATAAAGGAGTCCAAGCTAGATATGTTAAGGGAGGCTCCACAAAAATTCTTCAAAGAATAATAATGTAAATCCATTTTTTTTAACAAATAATGATATCTTCTTTAAATTGAATAATAAATTGAGTTTCATTTTTGTTTAGTGTCATATGATTATTTTGGTATATATATGTTCACTTAAAAATTTTAATAGGACCTAATCTCTGAGTGTGTTACTTGAGGTATGAATGAGAGGCAAGTCCTTGAATATGAATGACACAATTAATAAAGAAAAAAAACATAAGTCTAAAACAAGATGAATTACACTAAGGGAGTTGTATTAAACAATTTGAAGTTAAATAGGATCTTAATTCACTAACTTTACATGATGAAATAGTGACAAAGTTATATATGAAGATACAAAGACAAGGCCTCTTGATTTCTTCATATGATGGAGCAATGTTGAAGATAAGGAGAGAATGCATAGACAAAGCTTTTCAAGACTTTCAAATGATGGAACAATAATGAATGTAGGAATGAGAGGCCTTTTGTGACATTCACTTGAAGTTTTAAGTTCAAGACATCTTGTAATAAATCAAAAAGTTGAGAATGAAATGATCAAATCTCAAGTAAATGGAAAATTGATCCAAAGTTTAATTCAAAGTGTATGGATTAAAACAAGTCAAGGGAAAAGTAGCTCACAAATGAAAACATATTTGCATCTATACTTTTTAAGAATGGATCGACATACTCATGAACGAATCAATCAAGGCTTTTCACATTAAGAACAATTGATACATTTGTTCTTTAGAGTTATTAACATGTGAGATGCAGCTTCTCAATGAAAATATTACAAGAAAATATTGGCCAACTTACATGAGATCTGACTTATTAATTCTTCTTAATATTTTTCACATCTTAAGTTATTATGACCCATTTGAAAGGCTTCCAAAGCTGGTTTCGGCTTAGTATATGTGCAAGGGTGGGTTTTAAAGTGACATATGATTCAATTAAAGGAGTTCACATTACAAGTTGTAATTCAATTCTATAGGTTTAACTTGTTTTTTATTAAGAGAATTTCACATCTCAAGTGACCCTAACTCAACAAAGTTAAGTTATTAATCTAAGTGTGAATTTGTCTTATAGTATTCATGTCTTGAGAGAGACTTGATAGGAGAGTGATCATCAAGAAGTGTGGTTTATTCATGAACTAGGAATAATTAGAAGAAAATTAGTTGTCTTTAGAGTTTGTCCCAAGGTAAAAAATGGTTTGTTGAGATCAAATAAATTACAAGTAAAAACAGATTGATGTTAATCTTCAATAACAAGTCGAGGTTCATGATTGAGCTGACATTAATGATGGACATTAAATAGAATTTAGGTGAATTGAATTGCAAGATGGAAGAGTTGACTTGAGAAGAACCTTAGCCTAAAAAATTTATGATTGAATCTTAAGTTATATTTGGTTTTTAGAGTAATATGACCAATTCGCATGATATTGAGTTTTAACATATAATGGTTGAGCTAAAAGAGCTTTACTTTGTCTCAGTAAAATCCTAAGAGTGTAAAAGAATTGTACAAAGTGTGGAATAGGTGACTTCTTTAAATGATCTCCACTCCAAAATATTGTAATTTTTTCACCTTCAACTATCTAAAGTTATTAGCTATTTGGTTTGATAATGGCTTTTATTTTAATAATTGTTCCCATTTGGAAGCAAACTTTGTTAGGCCTTTTTTATGTCATGAGACCCCACATTTTATAAGAACTAGATATCCATTTTTGAAGGCCTATTTTTTTTTAATACACTTATTGAAATACTTCTCCATAGTTGGCTTTTAGTTTATCGATTTGATGCGAGAGAAAAGATGATTTCCTTTAATAGATCTAGCTCTAACTTTCAAGCTTCTTCATTAGTTAGTTGAGCATTTGATGCATCAGTTGTATTGTGAATCCTTTGGATCTAATGAATAGGGTGATTGACTTCAATAATAAGCATTTCTTCGAATCCATAGACTAAAGGGAAAGGTTACTTCCTATTGCTATAGGCGTAGTTTGGTATGCCCCAAACATTTAAAAGAGTTCATCAACCTAATTATCTTTCTAGTAATCCAAATGGGGAATGGGGATTTTGAGAAGAATTTAATTTTCTTCCCATGCTTGCACATTGGTTCTTGAACGTGTAATGCAACTGAGGTGGTTGTCATATTTTTTGTAGAATTATTGAATTGTATTGGCTTGGAACAATGTTATACAATCAAGAACAATTGTTGAAATAATTCCAAATCTATTGAAGATATTTTCCAAAAAGAAGTTTTTGTCCTTGATTTCAATTTAGTTGATAAGAGAATTACTTTGATCTATTTAGAGAAATAATTAACAACTACAACAAAATGTTTTTTCATTCCACAATTTTCCTTTTGATAGTTAGGTGTAGTCCATTCCACAAATTAAGAAGCACCAAGAAGTTGATGTTGCTTTCATTTTACCTATTGGTTGTTGAGGACGAGAATGAATTTTACAACCTCTCCTTTAAGCAATAACTTTCCACATAATAGGCCAAAAAAAATTATGCATAATTTTCATAAGTAAACTACAATTTAATGCACAATCACCTCATTCTCTTGAATGGATCAACTCAATGATGTCTTAGACTTTTAAAGCATGAACACACTTGAGCAAAAGCTTAACATAGAACTTCTAAACAATTGCCCTTTAATCAAGGAATATATTTGGGTTTGCTGCTTGAACCTCCTAACATCAAAATTTTTAGGGAAAATGATCCCTGATTTGAGAGATATGCCTCAAAGCCATTCATTTAGCAAGCATGCCTCTTGATTTGATGTTCTAGAAGATCTTGCAAATTAGTTCAGGCCTCTCGAGAAAAGGAATGTGCTCATATAGAACTTTGTACTTTTCTAATTAATCTATTTCTTGATTTTTCTCTTGAGAAATTTAAGTTAGATCTATTTAATGGAACTTTTGGACTAGTGACTGAGCTAGTTGTTCATGTGCCTTGAAAATTTAATCTTTATTTTCAAATAACCTTTGATTTGAATAAGTACTAGTTGTGAGTCAATGAAGACCTTTAGGCATTTGGTTTGTTACCCTAGCACAAACTTAAGACTAACAATCTAAGATTCATGTTCAACATGAATATTGAAGATGGAGAAAACAATTCAAATAACTTCTTTTAGTTTGGTTGGCTCTAAGATAATGAGAATGAATCCAATTCCACAAAATTCTTCTCTTAACAATCATTAAGAAATGATTGTCAAGTATTCACAGATGAAGAAGGCTCAACCTTGAAAGAGTTTTCTTCTATCAAAAAAATTAGCAACCACTTGATATTTCAAAAATAAATAAGAAATTAAGTTAATGTCAATTTTACTACAATCAATAATCCACTTAATGATTTCAAAGACCTCCATTGGCTGAAGGATGTGCTTTAATGTTTAATCAATCACTACATTGATAATATAAGCTTAGAAATAGTAGCAGTCTCAATGGATTGATATGATTAAGGCCACAGCTTGCTTCTTTATATGAGATAATCTAAGTTCTACATCGTTAAGGGTATGTGATACATAGACGATCGAGAGTTGGATTCCCCCATCCTTTTAAATTAGAACATAATTAATTGTTGAATTAGATGTAGCAAGGTAAATGGATAGTAGTTCTTAAGAACTATTCTGCTTATGAATTCTTTCTCATAATCCTCAATCTACTAAGCTCAAGATTTGTTTCATAATAACTTGAGAATAACTAAGATTTTCCCCTTACATAGAGATGAAGCCGCTAAAACCTGCTTTTTTTGTTCCTAGATGTTGAATGTCTCAAATGATCTTAGGGAAGGGCATGCTGATTAAATCTCTTTATCAAGATTTGTCATAGATTCCCTTCTTGGATACAATAAAGCCCATGAGCTTGCCTATGTGGCACCAAAAGTTTAATGTATTCGATTTCATGTTAAATTTCTTGCAAGTTTTAAGGTTTCTTTTAGATCATAAAGGCAAGCCTCAAAAGATTTGCTTTTGATTATACGATCATCCATATATGCCTCAAATATTTGCTTTTATAAAACCACTTACTTTATTGAGATTAGCATGGATTCCTTTCTTAGATACCATAAAGCATAGAAACTTGATTGAATGACATCAAAAGTGTATTTTAATGGATTTAGCCTGATATTTATTTCTTGGTTTCAAAGTTTTCTTTTAGATGATGAAGATAAGTCTCAAAAGATTCACTTTTAAGTAGAAAATCATCCACATATGCCTCCTAGTTTTTTTCCTTTTGACTTTGGAATGCTAAATCAATCATCCTTTAATCCTATCCTTTTCAAATGCAACATTTTGATGATGTAGTAGAATGTTTCATAATCATTGATAAAAGATGTCTTTTTCTTGTCCTTATCAGCCATTTTTAATTTGATGATATCAAGAAAAGGCAACCAAGAAGTTCGAACAATTAAAGTCTATTATTGTGTCAGCATGCTCATCGATTTGAGAGTGAGGATAGGAATCTTTAGACCAACATGATTAAAATATGTATAATCTATGCACATATGCTACTTCTTGTTACTTTTCTTGAATAGAATAACTTTGTCAAGCCAAGCCTGGATAGTAAACAAGTTAAATGAAATTAGCATTAAGAATCTTGGAAATTTCATCCTTTATAGAATGTTGTTTTTTGGATCTGATACTTCATTTGCTAAATAGTAATAAGAATGAGATTAATGCTTAGAAATGTGACACAGAACAATCTATTTTAGGCATACCAGATAGTGTCTAGGTAAAGACAACAATATAATCGACCAAAAGATTAATGGTGGCCACTTTTTTAGATTAAGATAAATACAAATTTTTACATACTTTGTAGCATTTGAAGGATCAATGAAAAAGATATATATATATATATATATAGAGAGAGAGAGAGAGAGAGTTTATTGGTCACATATTTGGAAGCTCAATAGCTAAATTTGAAGGATTGAGAGTATTTTTCATATTATTTAGATAATGTTTCCTTAATTTAATAGATCTTCCTAAATTCAAATTATGTTGGTCGTAGAGTTTAATTTGATACACAATGAGGCATCAAGACTACCATCCCAAACTTGTTCATTGTGCGTCCACCATGGACGAGGAAGTTGCTACAGATAAAAAGTCTATCATATGCATTGTTTATCTAGAAGAACTTCAAAAAGTTAAAGGGAAATGTGGTCATCCCTTCTGGCTTGGTCTTATTTCCCAAGACTCCTATCAAAGACCTAACATATGGAAGAAGGAGGCTCTAATTGATGCTTATCTTTTCAAGGACATCTAGAAAATAGAAGACTAGTAAAATGTTATTGTTGACAAGAATCCAACTAACCATAATATTGGGAATCAATTCTGAAATGATGGCACGATAAAGATTTCCCAAAGGTGGTAGATCTTCTAGATTGAAGGTTATAAAATCCTTATTAAATTATGGATTGGTTACATTGTCCACCAAGGATCTCTTAAGAGATTTTAAAGTAAACTTTCTTAAGTAAGCTTAATTTCCTTTTAATAAAATCTACAAGATTTTAATAAGACCCTTGCTCATGTCTCTAAACATCAAAGGTAAGGTTTGTTCATCATGAATGGTTTGGGATTGGCTTGAATTTGGAGCTTGAAGATCTGTTGCGGTTGTAGTTGAATTAGAATTCTTGACTCTTTACTCTTGAAGGTAACCTTTCTTTAGTAACCTCTCAATTAAGGTTTCTTTTGCTTTGCATTCTAAAATGTGTGATTAACGATCTTCATGGAATTTCTAGATTTTGGACTTGTCTTGATCAAGAGACCTGTTCTGGGTTAATAAAAATATAGCTTAGGAGCCAAGTTGCATTTGAAAAAAAAAATATTTGAAGGGACTTAAATCGTCAGAAGAAAAGGTGTATAATTAAGAGATTTGTTCATGGTTCAGTAAGAAATTGAACCATTCAACTTTGAGGAGCCCTCGAAGAAGAAAATGATCGTTTTATGAAAGAAATTGTTAAAAATAACTATTGCATATATCGAGAGCTGCACAAGGGACATCTGCAGTAGATCGCATGCATAGTAATGCTCACATGCATGGCAAGTGCGGTTGACAGTAAGAACTCAATAGACCGGGAGCGCAATATGCTAAGGCATGACATACACGGCAATGCAAACAACAAGCAAATAGATCGTGCATAGCAAACAAACGTGGGTCAAATGACACTTGGTAGATCACGCAACGTGCATGAGCATACCTACTCGTATATTAGGTGCAATGCACGCCACCTACAGCAACACATATGTAACTATAAGTGTGGTAGGTGCAACAAAAGTATCACATGTATCGAATTTTTGAACATGGAGAGATTAGGCATGGAATTTTATGATTTTATATTATTTGAACAAAACATGATGAGAATTAAAGAAATATGTATGTATTAAACAAAATACTTTTATATTACTATAAATATATAATTGAGAGTGAAATCTTTGTCGAGTTCTAATTCTCAAAATTTGACCAAAATACTTTCTTTCTCTTACTTCTTTACCGTTTATGCTTTAGTTTCACTGCTATAACTTTGAAGTAGAGTATGTAGTTGCGGACTTAAAATAAGATATCTCATAGGAAAATATGTCTTGATTGCTCACCAAAAGATCTTGTGGCTTCTACTATAAGCTCTCCTTTTTTATGGCAATGAGAACTTCATCATAGGAAGAATTAAGGGCAATTTCAGTGCGGGAGTTCTAAGGATCTCAAAAAGGCTGTTCTGTTCTATTATTCTTGGTGGGAAAGCCGTGAAAGAAATTCTAATGGTTTGGAACTGAAATAGATTTTTGCTCCTTGGCTTTCGAGGAGGCTCCTTCCTTTTGGATATGTCAATTAAGGTGATCGAAATTTCTTAAAAACTTTATGTAAAGATCTTAAAGGATAGTGAATGAGGATTTGTAAAAGTTGCTAAGTCTTAATGAGAAGTCCTTGAATTAGTCAAAAATCCTCTTGATCAACTTTTTTGAGAGCAATTTGAAGCATCAAAGAAAGACAAAATGATTTACTCTAAAGCTCACTCCAATCAAGCAGGTATTTTGAAACTTTCTTTGATCTTATGCAGTTGGTAAAAGCTAAAAAAATACTGTTTTACATTGATCAAGGGAGGAGATGGATATGGGACGCAATTCTAGAACTATTTAGAATTTAAATCTTCAAATAGGCTAGGAAAAATTTTACACCTGGTTTCAAATTCATGAAGGAAAAGGTGGAGGGTGGTTGTTTTGCTTTAGCATTAAGAGAACGGGGATGATTTCTTCGAAGAGTAGAGAAATTTCCTATCTAGTATGTAGATTGTGCCCATAGAAAGTTGGATTCCTCTTTAGATCGATAGGGAGGTCCCATTGGATTTATGTTAGGAGTGCAAACTGGATCGATAGGGTGGTCCCATTGGATTTATGTTAGGAGTGCAAAGTGGATGGAAGATGTTTGATATGGTGGAATTGGTGGTGTTTCAAATCTTGGTCAGGAAATGACGGAGATAAGAACCATATTAATGTTGGAAATTGTGGAGTATTACAGCATTAGAGCACTGGGGGAAGCTAAGGAAAAACTAATGCAACTTGTCCTTTGGAAGACGAGGAGAAATGGATTAAAGGATGGGTGATCCTTAAAGACTTTGAGAGTCTCAACATATATTTGAGTTGCTCCATTATCAAAGAAGGTAAGGCAAAGAGTGTTTCATGAAATAGCCCATCTACAACCAAAATAGATGGAAGAGAGAATTAAAGGATGATGAGGATGACTTGGAGATTGGTGGAGGTGGAAGCAAAGACTTTGGTATTTCTATCACCTCTTGATCATGTAGATCAAGAGGTTCTCCCTTCAAGTTCAAGGTCTTTGTATCTTTGACTCTCATTTTCTACTTTCCAGCAGAATTCTAATAGTCGACATCAAAACTTTGTTGATACAAATTATGCATTCATAGTAATGTAGTAAATGCTTACTTCTATAGAGTTTAGAGAGAGATTGTAGAGCTGAGAGGGGAGGGGAAGGGTCCTCATAATTCAAGAATAACTAAGGAAGAGAAGATAACATCTCCACTAAGTAGAAGTATAAGAAGAGAAAGAAGGAAAAGAGTTCTCCATGGATTGGATTTGACCAGAGTAGGTCGATGGTGATGAGTTAGTTTATATTAATTGTCTTGTACTAGATTCTTTAGTGATCTATTTATAATCGAAGAAGTCGATAATATGAGCTAAGCTTATTTTTGCGTGTGGAGAAATAAAATTATAATTTGGTTGTAATATTCTGACATATACCTTGTACATGAATTGTCTTTTAACTGATGACTCTCGAGAGTTTGGCTTTGAGGATATCTTGAGTTCTGGCCTTGGGATTGTGGTCCCAAGCCATTGATAATTGCCATGAGGCTTGAATTTAAATCAGTGACCGATATTTTATAGTGAACATTTTGCGTCCTCGATCTCCAATGCTACGATTGCCGTAGTCTCACTGAATATACCTTAAAGATCAAACATTTTAATTCTGTTAAGCATACTCGGCAAGTTGCCCAGCAGTAATCTCACAGTCAATTCAAAACTGATTCATCTAAAAACAACATACTGTTAGATCATGAAACATTTCAGATGGATAAATGTATCTAGGACATTTATTAAGAAACAAATGGCAATATGATCTGTTATATATGAACAAAAAATTTGTAACCGGCATATAAAGAGTTACGTGGACTACAAGTGCAACTGACACACTTTCTTTAATAGCTAATTCTCAGATACAACTCTCAACTTTTTCCTGTGATCAAATCTGAAACAACATATTCCATGCTCTTCAGAAGCAGAAGAATTTATAATTATCTTTCCCCATAGACCGAATTCTTTTGGCCTTTTCCTTTGC
Organism: Vanilla planifolia; assembly: GCA_023846275.1. Classification (NCBI taxonomy): domain Eukaryota; kingdom Viridiplantae; phylum Streptophyta; class Magnoliopsida; order Asparagales; family Orchidaceae; genus Vanilla; species Vanilla planifolia. Next base: position 18,871,016 of record CM043870.1, read on the forward strand.
TCTTAATTCATCACTTCGTCTTGTATCATCTGCCACCGCTTTTGCTCCTGAAGCTATCATATCAATCCTTTGCAACTCATTCCGGAATTCTTGTAATATTCGAGCACGTCTCATTTCCAATTCCCTCTGTAATATCAATTTTTCACATCAAGTTAAAAGTTTTTAATTTTTAGTCTTTTTTTCTTTTCAAAATATTGCTATAAGATTCAATTGCGAAAACTGCCAAAAAAAATATTATAGATATAGAAATTTTGCAATGGCATGGATCAAATTAGCTTACACTTTGTTGGAGAAATCTGCAGGGGCTGGCATGTGTTTCTCTTAATAATTGTAGTTTTAAAGTGAGTCTTGAGTTATAAATTATAAAGACATGGAAGATGAGTTAAAACGATAGGAGAAGTTATTTGATATTAAATCAGTTCTAGTTGATCTATCAAGTAAACCTCTTTTCGTTCCATTCGGCGTTTGGCCTTCACCTTCTTCTCGCTCTCCCATTGTAAGATTGAATTGCGCATCTTTTCATACCTGAAATATGAGTACATTGAGAAAATAATTCAATTAGGAGTTGCAACTTTTAGGAAAGTAAGCTTTTAGACATATGATCAGCCTAATTATATATACCAAGGCCATGTAATCAGCATCTACCTTTTTTTTATTTTCTCCATTCTTGCTTGCTCCCATTTATCAGCTTTTTTTAACACTTTACCTGATGAAAATCTTTCCCCATTTTGAAACCCACCTGTGAAATAAGAAGGTGGGGGTTTTACTTTTGATGGAGTTCTTTCCGCAGTTGTCTTGCCGACCGTGTCATTTAGGTACGTATCTGATGAAGTTGGAGCTTTTTTTATGCTAGGTATTGGATTCAGCGTCTGTTCCTCCCTTTTTCTTTCATCTAACGTCTGCAACTTCCTCCTGAAGATGTCACCTAAAGTTGAAATGCATTTAGGTCTGCAGAATTTTTTTCATGTTTTATGTAGGCTTCCATTTTATTTACGTTTTTTCGTTACAATGAATACGTTGATGGTTTCTTTAGTTCTATCACTGGGAACTTAAAAAAGCATTAAATCAATTTGCCAAAAGAATGAATTTGACCTTGTTCTCTACGATCTTCCTCATGTCCAGCAAACCATCTGAAGCTTTTGCTTCTGTCAATTGACTGGTCCATTCCATCGTCCCTTCTGGTTTTTGCCGTGGTAGGGGACCTTTTGAGTACGTCGGCTGGCTTCTTATGGTTTCCTCTTTGTTCTTCTTCCGCCAACATGATAGCATATGCAGCAGCTGCAATTGCTGCCCCTAATTCGGGACCAATGTTATCTTCTTTTTCACCTCTTGGTCCAGTGAACCGACTCTGGAACCAAGACTTCACTTTTTTCTTTTCTGTATACAATACTTATATCTTTTATATCTTCTATTTTCTTAAAATTAAAATTGTAAGTGACAGTTGCTTGATGCAACGTTCATCTATGAAATACCTCCTTTGAAGAAAACTGATTTTTGTGGTGATAATCTTCCTTCTGTGTTGTATTCATCTGCCTGGTTTTCGCCCAACTCATAAAACTTTAACCTGCATGGAAGAAATTTTGGCTATCAGTAGTTAATTAGTCGACTATGAAGAAGCATTAAGAACTACTATTGTTGTCGTTAAAAAACATTAAAAGAACTGCTAATCGCTAAAATTCGATAAACGGACTGTAAGAGAAAAGCCATAAACCGGTTTGGAATAGAAGCTTAGCTATGGAAATTGTTGTCATATATGGGCATCCCATTACACGAAGAGAAACCATCAAACTCTAAACATATCATGACCGATTATTTGGAAAATCCCTTCATTTTTATGAGATTTGCCCAAAAGAAAAGCATATCTTCTATAGCGCTTGTGTCATGTTATCCAAGGGAAACAAAAATGGCTCAAAAACAATAAGCTAATCTTTGTGAAACTATTCAACTGCTTGCTAAGTATGTCACGAGAAAATGTTAAAACACCCCTTCTGTTATCTATTGTTTTGCATACTGTGCATAGACCTTTCCATCTTTAGAAATGCTTTAATTCCAAATTGTTAGATAGAGAAAAAGAAAACTTTTCAATCTAATATAAAACTAGATTCTTCACCTTCTTTGAAATGGATTTTTTTTGATAATGTTCAGGTTGGAAGTACCTGATTTGCTTTAGCAGTTCTTCCATTCAGACGATGCTGCCCAGTTGGCTTCTTTTGATCGAAGTAAGAGAAGCATGCGAATTTATTTAGAGAACTAGTTTTTCCTAGTTTTCTTGGCTACAGCAATTTTCCATGCAAGCTTCTGCTTGGTTGAAGTCGAAGAAAGGGATGACTCTTCCATGGCATTACTTTGGGTTCTGCCTTTTGTGTAGAGGAAGGTTTTTTTGGCTGAGAGAGGACATCTATTTTGCTTCTTTTCTTTCTTCCTTGGTTACAATATTCTTTAGAGCAAAGCAGAATTTTGTGCCTACCGATTCCCCAACATTTCCTCATGTTTTGCCTGCATGATTTTTGCATTGACTATTTAAAAGTTAAAATCAAAAGGCTTTTCCTGGAGATCTTATCTTTTGATCTCTCCAGAATGACAGTTATATGTATGAGAACAGAAGGTCAAGTTCCATTGTCAGCTCGTCTTTTGTTAAAAATGTAAATTTAATTATTAATAATATGATTTTTAAGAAAACGAATCATAAAAAATAATTTGTAATTTATTTGGAATTTGTAATTGAAAAAAATTGATGGATCACTTTGAAAAATATTTTGGAGGATCAAGCATATAAAGAAATTGAATATTTACTTTTAAAAGGGGTTGCTTTGAAATTAATTAAAAAATTTTAGCATAATGCAACATTCATAAATACTATTCAATATATAAAAAATGTTCCTTATTTTAATCATGAATATATTTTTCTAAATTTAATTTTTAGTTTTCTTTCTCCTTTACTTATCTTGTTAGTAGATTACTCACCAATGCTTCTAACAAAATTGTATCAAAGTTTTCATCTTAAATCATGATCTATAATGACAATCAAAAGATCTAACATTTCCTTTCAATTCCCATAATTGAATAGAACAAATTATGATTATTAGTCATTGCAAATGAAAGCCATTCCAAGGTCTCATGCTTATGACAAATCATTGAGAAGAGCTAAAATTCAAATAAAAGATTGAATGATGATGTTAATAAGAAGATTGCCAATAAGACAAATGCCAAGAATATGTTGTATATTCTTTAAAACTTCGTGATAAGAGTGGATAAGGTGAAGATGGCATGACTTTAAGTCAAGGGTTTTTCATAACCTAATAAGTCAAGGGTTTCTTATAATCTTAATTCTAATATCTAGGATTCTTCATGTCATCATTAAGTCAAGGACCTTGTTTATCTAAGGTAATCCTTGTGTTGACAAAGCCTTGGCTTTTGCTCTTAGGTTTCATATATAGTCAATTGTTATTACAACTAAGTCTAACTTTCATGCAAGTATCACTAATGATCTTTATGCCTCCAAGGCAACTTGGAATCATCATACCCAACTTAAGGCCTCTCTCAAGTTACCACATATCTCCCAAATCTCCATCCAAGGTGTTATCACATGGCTTAAGAGCCTAAATAGGGTATTCCTTAGTTGAGCCTAGCATGTTCCTAAGTCTTATTCCAAACTCTTCTACCTTCTTCTAAGGTCTTGATCAAGAATTTAACTAACTAAAGCTTAGTTTTCAATGTGCATAAAGGTTCACCAATGGTATTTCCTTAGTCCATCATTAGGACCTTCTATTATAAGATCATTTTTGATAAATTATTTTTAAACTTTTAAGCTTAATTCTAAGGCAAGCTTACATTACATAACTATATCTAAGTACCTCAAATCTCCAATTTAAATCCCACTAAGGATTACCCATAAAACCTTAGAGTTAAATCTCAACCTTAACATTTTTAGTCACAACCAACTCTTTGGTTGTCAACCATATCTCTACTTAACCCAATCTTCTTTTAAGGCCTTAAACCAAACCCTCCAAAGCTTGTTCACCAAAAAACAAGAGACACACATCTTAGCAGCCATCTAAGTTCTTTTAAGAGTTGAACCTATGCCTCTCATGACTTATCAAAGCAATGGTTCCATGCTTCCCAAGAAAACATTAAGCATGAAAGTAATATTTTTTCTAGGGTTTTTTTTCCATATTTTAGAGTTTCAAATCATGGTTTATCTTCTAAAAAAGATTTAAATTATTTATATAACATGTGTCATACATTCATACATAATTTTGCAACACATATTTGCACTCATATCATGTTATTAAAGTAAAATAACATATATCTTTTTACTTGGTTGAGGTTTTTAATTTCTTATAACTTATTACTTAGAAACGTATTTAAATATAAGCTTAAAGTTTAATTTACAACAAAAAACTAATAAGAAAATAAATCTAACATGTCTCCATTATGAGAGTCATATGTATTAGAATCTGTTCTTCCACGATTTAACAATTTTAGAACATCAACCATGCTAAACTTTTCACATTGTATATGTGTTTAGACCATAACAAAGGATCTAATATCAGCATACTTAATCATCATGTCTTTGATATGAGATATTTTTCATCCATAAACAATCATTATTGTCTATCTTCTACTTATTTCAATAAGTAAAGCCAAACATACAACATATGAATATAAATTTCACTTGTATTCATAGTTTGGTTAATATCACACATTCTTGCATGGTTTTTTTTATCAAGATTACACAAACAAGGAATGATAAAACTACCTTTTCATTTAACAAAAATTCCCTTCAGTCATGGGTATAAGAGATTCCTCTTTATTTTTAATTGAATTTATGGAAATAAATTGACTAACTTTTAACTAAATCATTTTCCAAGAGTTCTACATGTATTTTAACATAATAGTTCCTTTTCATTGTTCCTTAGATCATGGATAAATTTATTTTATGTACTAAAGGTCATCCTACCTAAAACTTCATGTAGAAGACTTCTTCTTGGTCAAGTCTTTCAATGCTTCAAAGTTTGAACCCGCCTTCTTTCTTATGGCTTGTCTTGCTTTCCTCATTGGCCTTTCCAAATTCCCTTTATGGTTAGTTTTTCTTAAAACCTATGTAAACACATTTTAAAGGCTTAATAACCTTGACAACATCTCCTTAAACCAAGGATTTTCTTTAAGAAAAATCAATTTGGGTTGGTTTAAGCTATGCTTCGCCTATTCAAGTTAAACCTTTTTTAATTAACCCTTTTTTGGTCAGGCATATTTAGCTCCTAAAATTTAGAAATATATGTAAGATATGTTCAAAATATATTTTAATATTTATTCTTCTTTCTCATACATTTTTTCTTAAGATGTTCCTATATACATCATACATTTTTTCTCTTCTTAATCATCTTATTTTCACCTATCAACTAACTATTAATTTTTAAGAATCCTATCCATATCTTTATTAAGCATTGATGATTGGATAAAAATAAGTATAAGACTAATCTTATCAAGGCTCTTGTGATATAACTCAAGTCTTACTATTCAAGCATAATTTTAATTTAAGATTTCAAAATTCAAAATTCAAAATTAAATTTTTTATATTCAAAACTAAACATATTCAATTCAAAGTTTAAATTTTAATTCACAAGAAAATCACATATCTTGATCAATTAAATTGTAATATTATAGTTAAAAATGTTGGGTATAACATAGTAAGTTAATAGAAAACTATAATGATTAAGAGTTTTTATTCTTTCTTGAGTTAATTATGTGGTCAAATTAGTTATGATAGTTAGTATTTAGTTTAGAAAGTTAATATGTGATGAAGAATAACTTTTTAAGGTATTCTCTTCCTAAGAAATCTCACTTACAAAGGAAATTTAAATTTTATGTGCTTTAATTTCATAAAGGTAAGGATTAGTTTTGTTTTTTATCTTTACATGTATGGTCTATAAATAATGTAAAAGCTATATGATCAATGAGACTTTTAATGAATTCGAAATGAGTGCTTGACTTTTAGAGCCTATAAGAGCTCATCACATGCTTAGAAGATCTCACCTTATGCTTAGAAGAGCACGACCTTACTTAGAAGAGTAGGTATTATCTCCAATTCTCATTTTTTCCTTTTTTTTTCCTCAAGCTTCTCTACCATCTTATGGCTCACCATCTGTTGTCACTGAGAATTGTGACTATCATCAATGTCTTCTTTAAAATTTGAAAACTTTCTTCACAAGTATGATTATATTCAAATTAATTACTTTCTATGTTAGTTTTATAAAAAAGCTTACTATTTAAGAAATTTTTTTTTATAAATTTTCTATAATATCCACTTAATCCTAAAAAATGCCATGCCTCTAACACATTAGTGGGTTGGTCCTAGCTTATAATAGCTAACATTTTCTATGGATTTACATTGATCTCTTCTTTGATCACAACATGTCCCAATGATGAAACTTAACATAACCAAAATTGATATTTTGAAAACTTTGTAAATATTTGATGTTCTCTTAACATTTGTATTACAATATACAAATGGTTGGCATGTTGTTTTACAAAATTTAAATAAATCAAGAAAACATTAATGAAACTAATAACAAAATAATCTAAATATTTCTTAAATACTCTAATTATGAGATTCATAAATATATTAAGGGTATTAGTTCATCCAAAAAGTGGCACCAAAAGTTCATTATATCCATGCCTCATTTCAAACATAGTCATAGCAATATTTAGATTTTTTAACTTTCAATTGGTGGTACCCTAGGTTCAAAACAATTTTAGAGAAAATAATTACTACTCACAATTTATCAAATAAATCATCAATTTAAGATGGAGGATATTTGTTCTTTATAATTATTTTCTTAACACTTTATAATCAATACATATGCATAGATTATCATCTTTTCTTTTTCACAAATAAAATAAACACCCCCATTGAGATGCATTGGGATAGACAAAAACCTTGTCTAGAAAATCTCGAATTTATACTTTGAATTCTTGGGGCTCCTCTTCAGGAAATAGATCAACAAACTGACAAACCACAAAAACATCTTGTAGTTTTTCAAACTTATAATTCAACACTTTAACATTTAATAAAAGTCCTTCTCCTCATTTTGATATCTTCTTTTGTGACTTTCAAAATAGAAACATAAGGAATAAAAAAATAATATTCCATCTTTTTCCATAATACATAATTTCTTCCCTTGGTTTATAGCTTTACCATATTTTTGATAGATTTAATCATAACTTGATATTTGTACAACCAATCTATGCCTTGTATAATATAAAACTCTATTAGATGGAGTCTATCAATACAACAAAGAATTTCTTCTCAAGAATTTCAATAATTCCCTTTACATATTTTTTTGTTTTAATTTCACAACTACCCATAGTTTAATAATTAATGTAGTATTTATTGTTTGAGCTGATAAAGATAATTTATTATGTAAATAATATGAGAAAAAAAGAATAAGATGTTCCATAATCAAATAGTATTAAAATAAGAATGTACTCTAATAAAAAAGTGCCTACAATAACATCTATGGAGCTTAGAACACTATGTTTTGGATATAACATACTCTTACGATTGACTAATTACTTGAACTTTAATCTCTACCAAAGTCAACATATATAATCATAGGTGTTCTACTCCTTTCTCTAGTAACTGCCCTTATATCACTACTTGAAACAATATTTTGAGACCTAGAAATTACCTTAGATCCATATATAATTTAAGAACAAACTCTTGTCATATAGCTTAAATTTTTGCAATGAAAACATCTCAAGTCAAAAGTTCTATTTATGAAATTTCTTATAATGTGGACATTGGGAGACCTTTTTACTAGAGATTATTTCATATCTCTTATTTATTATTAAAGTTATATCATCTCCTATCAAATTTTTTTGATAAAGGTTTTGTATTTTATTCCTTTAGATTTTTCTTTCTTCTTTGTCTCAATTTTCAAATTCCATACAACTAATAAACTTGTTCTACTAATTTGGAATTTTCCACCAACATTATAAAATTAGTAGTTTTTAAAGTAAAAACAACAAATTTGATCTTGGGCCTCAAACTTCAGTTTTCAAGATTCTTCTTTCTTCTTTATCTCAAATTTTTAAGTTGTTATAGGCAATGAATCTTTCTCAACTAATCTATTATTTTCTACCAATTCTATAAAATCAATAGTTTTTAAAGTAATAAGAGTAGATTTGATCTTAGGCATTAGTCCTCTTTTAAATGAGAAACACTATTTGACTTTAGAGCTAAATGAATCTTGAGCATATCTAAACAACATGGCAAATTTTGGTCCATATTTAGTCATTATCAATCATTTTTTGGTTTGATTTGCAAATTGTTCCTTATCTGCTCACTAGCTAAGGTAAAGATATTTTATTATTGGGAGTCTTTTTAGGAATTTATTTGATGTGATATTTTGTATAAGTCTTGAACTTGATATGGTGAATGTCTCTCACTAGAAATTAGCATCATGTTTTAAAACTAAGGTAGCCATATAAACCTTTCTACATTCTAAACAAAGAATGCTATTGAAACTCTTATTCATTTTATTAGTCCATCATTGTGTATTTAAGGAATTAGCTCTTCTCATTAAGTGAGGGGATTGTAGATGATGAAGTTGATCATGAAGTTTATCCATATCATAGCTTTCTCTTTTTCTATAGAGGATACTATAGAAGAAGAGATAGGTTGTACAAGATTATCTTTATGGTTTTTCTTATTGTTCTACTTATCTATCTCCTTTATAAGCATGGTACTTAGCCTTGTCTAATTTTGTAGCCATTATCATTTCTTAAATTAAAATTTGCATATGATACATGTGTTGTACATACTATGCTAATGTCCTTGGTGACTTATCATTATTTTTCTAAAGCATGTCAACTACATTGATACCAACTTGTCACTCATTGCCTATATGTTTCTACAAATTCTCATAGTAATTAGAGTAATTTTTCAAAAAAATATGCAGACATAAACCTTTCCTTAGACAAGAATGATGATACTACTTCTAGTTTTCATTTGTTTTCTCCAATGTAATATAATATAAAATTTATAATGACATCTACTATAAATTTAACTTATAAGATATCCATCAATCTTTTATTCATTCAAACCTATATAGATATACATTATCCATGATTTCATGCTAAGTGCCTTCTCATCCCTATTGCCACCTGCTTTATCCCTTTTTGTGTATTAGTTGCATGCCTCATCATGTAAGTAGAATAAATAATGAGTAAAACTCTAAATAGATAAATCAAAATAATAAATGGTATTTAAATAAAATTAATATAAATAATAAAGATAAAACAAACTATATAAGACAACATCATTACATTACTAGCACACTGTATTCCTTTTTTGTATATCCATAAGTAACTCTCATATCCTACTAAAGTAAGATAGAGTTTAGTATCCAATATTCTCATATATGATTTCACATTATTAAACCATGTAATATATATATATATATATATTATAGATTTATTCCTTTTCCCCCATTTTCTTTTATCTTTTTCACATTTCATCCATCCTTTTTTTAATGTGCTATTTCCCCCGAATGTTATTACCCCTAGTTTCTATTAGCTTTCTTTTTTCATTTTGGCCTAATAAACTATCAATGGCATGCCATATTCTGATGAAGTCTTATTTCTTTTTCTTCTTTTCAGTCATGGCTCAATATGCTACCAATGCCACATCATACCCTAAGCCCTATGTCAAGGTTTCATTTTTTTTTCTTTCTTTCATGACCTAGTATCTTGTTAATTCCATATCATGCCTTGCATCTTTTTCTAAGGTTTTATTTCTTTTTTGATATGTGATAGTGCATTTAGAGAAACCATATTTCGCTTTCTTATGCTTTCCTTTACCTCATAATATATACAAAAAGAAGTACCAAAAGGCTTAATTAGCCTATTTCAACATTTATTCAATACCATTTCTATTTTTTCCTATAGTTGTTTTCATATTTTCATCCTACAAACAAGGAATTTAGTGATACATATAAATATATCAATTTTGCATATAAGAAAACATACAAGATCTTACAATTTTACATCAAGAAATTATGATACAAGTTAATGCATAATGCCAATGCTTTCTTTTTATCTTAATAAACTTTTTTGCTTACAGTACCAATCACACCTCACCTTTAACAATTTCTAATTCCGTAGTAATCAAAGTAATTATGCAAAAAAGTGTGAGGACATTCAATTCTTTCTCTCAAACTAGGAGCGATGATATTTCTTCTAGTTCTCATTTTTTTCATATAATTTTACATAACATTTAGTTTTATTGTCATTTACAAGAATAAGCTTATGATAGAGAACTATCAATTTCTCTAATTATACCAACTTGGACTTTGTCCTTTGGCCTTTTCATATGGTAGTACTAGTCTTGTTCCTTTCTCTATTAGAACTTCCTTTGCCACTTCTAAAAATAGCATTTTGAGGCCTAAAGGCTGGTCAAAGTCATTTTTAATTTGAAAACAAAACTCTTGCCATGTTACCCAAATTTTCACAATAAAAACATCTTATCTCATTCCTCAACTTATGCCAACATTCTCATTTGTAAAGTTTCTTGTAATTTGGGCATTAGAAGGGCTTTTCACTAGATATTATTGCACATTTGCTACTATAAGTATTAGATTCAGCATGTCTCCCACAAAGCTTTTGCTCTCACCAATCTTTTTTCAAATTCCTATAGCCAATAAATCTAGAACTTCTAATCTAACATTTTCACTAATTTTGCAAAATTAGTGTTTCTTAAGGTAACTAGAGTAGATTTTATTTCAAGCTTTATCTCTCTTTTAAAATGCAAGCATTGGTGGGCTTCAAAAATAAAAGCATCAAGAACATACATGGATAGCTTAATAAACTTCCTTTCATATTTGGTAACTATCAATCCTTTATATGTTAAATATGTTAAGAGTTTCCTCATCTACTCTCTACAAAGGTAAGAACATAACATTGCTCAAATTCTTTAACAAATTCATTACATGCTATGTTTTGCATTGGTCTACTTTGAATCTTAATATGATGGTGGAGCTCCCACCTGAAATTTGCATCTTCTAAAACCATGACAACTAAGAAGACCTTTCTATTATCTAGTCAAAACATTCTTTTGAATATTCTATTGATTTTGTTGATTCATCCTTCTACAACCAAAGATTATTCTATCCTTATGAGGTGGTCACAAATGAAGAAATTGATCAACAAGTATGTTCATATCATAACATTTCCATTGTTCTATAGAAGGCATGATAGATGAGAAGCAAGTAGAACAACATTATTTTGATTTTTTTTCTTGTTGTTCTCTCTCTTTGCCTCTTTCAAGGGCATAAGATTCAAAATTGTTTGAATATCTCTTTATCATCCTTTTCTAACTTATAATTTGCAATATTATAAGGTTATCTATACAATATCATTTAAATATGCTATGCATATGATGCATATGTTGTACATGTTAAGTCGATTCCTTCACTCAATCACCTCCATAATTCTCACCATTTTTTCTAGGATATTTATTTCTTTGATATCATCTTGTCACACCTCACCGTTAACCATTTCCAATTCCATAGTAACCAAAACACTTATAAAAAAAACATGTGGACATTCAATGATAAGGAGTGATGGTATTTCTTCAAGTTCTCACATCTTTTCATATAATTTCACATATCATCAAATCTTATTATCATTTATAAATATAATATTATTTGATAGAGAGCTAATAATTTCTCTAAATATCTAAACATGTACATATACATAAACATTGAGATCTCATTGTAAGAATCTACATATTCTTATTACCACTCTACTTTACCCTTTTTTGTGCGATAATTCCATGCCACATATAAGCAAAAGAAATAGTGATCAAATTTGTCTACTAGATAATTATAAATAATAAAGGATATTTAAAAGAATTTAATAGAAATGACAAATATAAAGGAAGCAGAGTAAGATAACTTACTAAAGTCACTAACATATTATTCTCTTCATCTATTCCCCGATGATTAATACCCTGCTAAGTCAAAACGGAGTTTAGTAAAGTCACTAACATATTATTCTCTTCATCTATTCCCACCGATGATTAATACCCTACTAAGTCAAAACGGAGTTTAGTAATAGATATTCCCTTTGTGTCACTTTATTTGTAGATTCACATGTATATATGTATAAGTATACATAATTTGTTTTTCATGTCTATTGATGCTTACTTGTTTCCTTTCTTTTTCTTTCTTTTCTTTTTTTTCTTTTCCATTGCTTTTATTCCTATTTCTTTTCTTTCATTTTTCTTCATCTTTTATTAAGGCCTTATTTTTCCTTAATTCTATTATCCAATATTTTTGGTCATTTCAGTTGGTATACTACGAGGGTTGTATTCTTTTTCTTTTCAATAATGGCCCACTTTATTGTTAATACTATGTTTTTTTCATTCATGACTTGGTTTACTATTAGTATCATTTTTCTTTTTCTTTTTCATTTATAACTCAATTTACTTCTAGAGTCATTTTTCTTTTTTTTTCACCATGGGATAATGACTATTTGTGAGAACCAAAATTTTACTTTCTTATTTGTTTCTTTTTGTCTAATATCTTATTTAGCCTATTTTTATATTTATTTTATTTTATATTTTCATGATCATGCTTTCATCTAACATAGCAAAGAATTTAGTAATTCATATAAATATATCCATTTAACATACATAAAAACTCAATAGATCTTATCATTTGTTTTATGTTATAAAATCATGTTAAATGCATGTGCCAATGCATTCTGTTCATTTAATTATTTTCTTCTTTTGTTACCAATTTCAAATTTATATACCTCAAACACCAAAAATGGGCTTCATTCTAAATTTCTTAATCTTTTCATACCTACGTCATAAAATAGGTGCACTTCGATTAATAAAATGTTATTCCATTCCTCTTTGTATTCTCATTGCATGCTACACTATTTTCACGTTTTACTTCTATTGTTGTAGTGCTATTGTATAGTACATTCACTAGATCATAATGTATGATAGACCCAAAAAACTTTCTTTTAAACTATTTAGTCCCACACCCAAACTGTGCTCCTTTATGGTCAAATTATTCGATATTGGTATTGCACAATACAAAAGTCTGATGAAACTATTTCTTAAGAATTGGATTGTTCGATTCCTTCTGTCCTTCACTCGGACCTTTCCTTTTAAAGATAATTGTATTGTCTTATATTGTTATTGCACAAATGATGAGGATTGACCTCCATTCTTCTATCATCATATTGTAAGATTACACTATATGATTCCTTTTTTACTTCTTACTCTTGAACTTATCATATTGTATGACATAGGGTTAATGTATTGTATGATTTCTAAGAAAACTTGATTCAACTTGGATGAACTAATTGTATTATATGAAAACTATATTTATATCATATGATCCCCTTAGGAATGGCCATTTTTTATCTTTCTAAGCTTATTGTACTGTACATTCGGCACCTTAATAGTACATGATAAGCAAAAAAAATATCAAAATAGAAGTAAATATTGATTATTCTCTCCAAAATATTCTTCCTAAATCTCAAGGATATAGAAGAAAGATATTTCCTTCATCCCTTAAGCTCAATATGTTATAGCTTATGTTATAGAAAAATAAGAGATGAAAGTTTTATCCAAAAATCCATTACCTCAGTTATCCTTCCACTGCTCTTCTATTTCCTTTGCATTTTCTCCTTCTTCATCCTTTTTCCTATTATCGTCTTCTTCTTCCTACTTTCACATAGCACTACTCAAGAAGTAGCAGTTGTAATCTCTTCCTCTAACTACCTTTCTCTCTCTTACTTTCCTTCATCTATTATTCTTTCATTGGACTCCTCATCTTTCCTTCATAGTAGCAATAGTGTTTATAAGAGATGATGATTGATAATTCAGCTTCTTAAATAATTATCTATATATATTCATAATTTTTTTATTATTATAAATCCAAATGAGCACTAAAGCTTTCATACTAAGAATTAATAAGTTTCTTTTAATGAGCTCTTCACAATGATATCCTTACATAAAAATTTGATGTAACTTTATAAAATTTTATATTTTTTTAGATAATACCAAAATAATATTACTATATTTTGACCTAACAAACTAAGCTTTATATGACAGTGCGAAGACTAATTATATATTTTATATTATAATTATAGTATTAAATAATAATTACTTCTTATAGATATCACATATTTTCCCTTTAAAAAACTTTTGTCTCAAAATTTAAAATTTTTTTAGGATATTGAGTCCTCATATCAAATTCCACTTCCTAGTTGGCTTCTTATTTGATTTGATTTAACCATAAAACTTTTACCATTTTGATTATCTTATTTTTCAAAACTTTATCTCTATGGTCTAGCACTTGGATGGGTTTTTCAACATAACATATTTAGCTATAAAGTAAAGTATCTGGAATAACATTGGATAATGTGAGAAGTATCAAAAATATACTTTCTCAAAGATGAGACATAAAGATGTCATGAATTCTAGCCATGCTTAGAAAAAATGTCTATTAATAAGTCAATTGGCTTATTCCTTTTGTAATTTGAAACGAAGCAATGTATTTTGTCTCAACTTTCTTGCTTTTCCAAATCTAAATATTCATTTCAAAGAGCTTATGCTTACAAAAGTAGAGTCACCCTCTTCAAATTTCAAGTTCTTATGTTTAGCAAGAAATTATTTTCTTTTTCTTTCTTGGGAAACATGAATTCTTAATCTAATTAGTTTTAATGATTTAGTGGTTTCAACCACAAAATCAAGGCCAAATAGTTTTCTATATTTTTGTTAAGTCCAACATAGAGGTAGTTGACATCTGCTTCCATGTATAACTCATAAAGTGTCATGACAATACTTTATTGAAATCTATTATTATAAAAAAAATTTAATTAGAAGTAAATGACTTTCATAGTAATCTCCAAAATTTAGAACCCACATTCATAACAAGTCCTCAAAGTCTTTTATTGCTCTTTCTAATTGGCCAGTAGTCTAGGAATGAAATACAATACTAAAATTTTGCTTTGTGCCAAAATATTGATATACCTTTTCCTAAAAATAAGATGCAACCTTTTCCCAAAAGTGGTTTATAAACTTTGGATCACTATCTGACACAACTTTTGCTACACCATGAAGACTCACAATTTCATTCACAAAAAATGTAATCAAATTTTCTACAAAATAAGTCATTTGATGGCGGGCTAATTTAGTCAACGAAAGAGCAAAGGGTAAATTTGAGTGGATAAACTCAAAAAAATGATACACATTTTTTTTCTTTTTTACATTTTGATTCTGGGATGAAATTAAACAAAAGGATTTGCAAATAAAAAAGCTAATGCCATGACCAGCCCATAAATTGTTAAAGCTTCCATAAAAGCTAAACTAAGCAATAAAGTACCTTGTATTTTACCCTTTGCTCCTGGTTGCATATCCATCATCAACCATTTACAATCATGTCTTATAAGAGAAAATCAACCACAAAATCCATAGCGATGCTTTCTTATTTTAAATCAGAAATTGACAAGGGTTGCAAAAGTCTACTTGACTTCTACTATTTTTTTTTACACGTTGACATATTGAACATTTGTTAGTCCATTCTACAACATCTTCAATTCTAGCCGCCAATAATTTTATTTTAAATTGTAATACATCTTTATTGCTCCTTAATGAATTCAATATTTAGAATTATATACATTAATAGTAATTGATGATTTAGAATACATGATCTATCCTAAAATCAACAAATTCCATTAATATCTAAATTAATATTAGAAAGCTCACCTTTTTTTATTTTCTAAATCAATTTACGCATTTCTTCATCCAGTTGTTGATCTTCTTTGATAGAATATAGAAATTAGTTCATGTAGATAATTTAGATTATAAAAACACATTTCTTCATCCTATTGTGAATTTATGCTATGGTGAACTTTTTCTTCAAAGTTTGAAAACTATCTTCACAAGTTGAATTCTATTCGAATATAACTACTTTCAATGTTAAATTTGTGAGAGGTCATGCTACTTTAGAAACTTATTTTACAAAGTTATAATAATATCGAAGTAACCCTAGAAAACACTGCACCTTCATCACATTGGTTGGTAAGGGCCAATTTGCAATAGCTAAGATTTTTGTGGATCAATAGAGATCTCTTCTATATGTACAATATATTCCAATAATGAAATTTGAGACAACAAAAATTTATATTTTAAAATTTTGGCATATAGTTCACGTTCCTATGGTGTTTGCATTATAATGTGCAAATGATTTTTATGTTCTTTTGCAAACTTTAAATAAAATAAGATGTCATTAATAAAAATGATCACAAATTGATCTAAATACTTCTTTAATATTCTATTCATAATATTAATAAAGATAGTTGATACATTAGTTAACCAAAAAGGCATTACCTTGAATTCATAATGTCCATACCTTGTGCAAAAAGCAATTATGGCAATATCAAATTCTTTGACTTTTAACTGATGATACCTTGATCTCAAATTGATTTTGAGAAAAATATTTGTTGCTTATATTTGATAAAAAAACAAGTTATAATATCATATATTTGTACTTAATTGTAAGTTTGTTTAGTTAAATCAATGCACATTTATAGACTGTGACTTTTCTTTTTCACAAATATTGTAAGTGCCTTCCATGAAGACATTGAGATAGATAATTATCTAATAGTTCTTAAATTTATATTTTCACTTCTTGTAATTTTATTTGTGCTATTCTATATGGGGTCTTTGATATTATTGGTCATGCCTTAGAATAAGATGAATTTTAAGTTCAATTGTTTGATTTGGAGGAAGTCTTAGCAACTCAAGAAATTTGTTAACATAATTATAAACCACATGTACACCTTATAATTTTTCAAACTTTTGATAGCCATCCATGCAAAGAACAATATAATACTCCATAAAAGAGAGTATTATCAATTAGGTAAAGAATTCTTTACCAAGAGTTTCAATGGTTTCCATCACATATTAGTTTGGATTTCATTACCATCAAGCAATTTAATAATTAAAGTGATATTAATTTAATAAGATGGAAAAGATAACATTTTATACAAGTGACAAGTGGAAAAATAATAAGATGCTCCATAATCAAATAATACTAAAAAAAGAAAGGTGCTTAAATCAAATAATACATGCAATAATGTCTGTGGAGCTTGAAACATCATGCTAAGATGCAACATGGACTTAGGTTTGACTACCTTGGCCTAATTTTTGCCTTTTATAAGAGCCTTTAGATATGGTAGTAGGGGTTCTACCCCTTACTATTCTAGAACTTCCTTTGTCACTACTTGGAACAACATTTTAAGACCCAAATGATACCTCAAACCTAGATCCAATTTGAGGACAAACTCTTTCCATGTGACACAAATTTTAATAATAAAAACATATTATCTTATTTTGTAGCTTATACCAACATTCTTATTTTTAAAATCTTCTTGCAATATGGGCATTAGAAGGCCCTTTCATTTAAGATTGTTTTAGGTTGGCCACTATAAGTATTAGATTTAGAATGTCTCACCAATCTTTCATTTCCACCTCCTTTATTAAAATTTCTTTTGAAAGTAGATCTATATTTTATTCTTAGAAGTTCTTCTATCTTTTTCTCCTTGATTTTCAAAGTTCTTATAATTGATTTTATTTTAGGCTTCAACTCTATTTTAAATTCAAAACACTAGTGGGATCCAAAGTTAAAAGCAACAAGAGCATACTTGGATAGTCTAGTAAACTCCCTTTCATATTTGGCAAATATCAATCCTTTCTAAGTTAGATTTGCTGTATTTTCCTCAACTACTCTCTAATAGAGATAGGGATGTACCATTATTTAAATTCTTCAATAAATTCATTTCAAGTTGTGTTTTTCATTGGTCTATTTTGAAACTTGATGTGATGGTAAGACACTCTTACTAGAAATATATATTGTCTTCTAAAACCAAGATAATTAGGTAAACATTTTTATTAACTAGACAAAGTTTGCTTTTGAATATTCTATTCATTTTCGTGATTCATACTTCTAAAACCAACATGTTAGATGCTATTTTAAAATAAGAGGGTTACAAATGATGAAACTGATCAAGAAGTTATTTGTCTCATAACTTTTTGATTATTCAATGAAAGGTATTATAGATGAAAAGGCAAGTTGCATTGGATTATTTTAATGTTTTACTAGTTTTTCTTTACCTCTTTCAAAGGCATGAGAGTCAATTTTATCTGAATCTCGCTCTATCATCCTTTTTTTGGATTATAATTTGCATTATTGTAGGGTTATTTAAAAAATAATATTTAAATATGTTATGCATATATACAAATGTTATATTTGTTGTGTCAATTCCTTCATTTAATAACCTTCATGATTCCCATAAAGTTTCATTTAGGATGTCAACTTCTTGAATACCATCTTGTCATGCTTCACCTTTAATCATTTTTAAGTCCATGATAAGCAAAGTAACTATGCAAAAGAACATGACATTAAATTCTTTTCTTTAGATAGGAGCTATGATATTTCTTCTAGTTTTCATTTCTATTAATATAGTTTCACATAGCATCTTATCTTACTATCATTTATAAATATAAGCTTGTATGATAGAAATGATAAATGTGAAGGAAATGAGTAATATAACATCATGGTATTACTAACAAACTAATCTTATCATGTGTTTTCACTAATCACAAATACTCTACTAAGTCAAAACAAAGTTTAGTAATAGATATTTTCCATTGTTATTCTTTTGTTATATATATAATCATGTGTACATATGCATAAGTATACATAATTATTTTGGTATCATCTTTGATTATGTTTTCTTTCTTGTTTCTTTTTCTTTTATAACATTTCTTATCTTTCATTTTTCTTTTACATTTTTTGTTCTTTTACTAGGTTTCTACTTCCTCTTAATTGTAATATCTCATAGTTTCAATTAGTTTGGTCATGTATATTGCCAATGTCACTTTTTTTTCCTTTTCATTCATTGATATTGTTTATTATCAATGTTATTTTTCTTTTTAGTTTTCATTCAAGGCTTGGTTTGCTATTAATATCACTTATTCTTTTTCTGTTCATTCATGGATAAGTTCACTACCAATATCACTTTACTTTTTTTTACATTCATGGCCTAGTTTACCAGTGTGATTTTTCTTTTTGTTTTTCACCATTGAATAACAAATTTTTGGAGAAACCAAAATTTTATTTTCTTATTCCTTTCTTTGTATCTCATGATTTTTTTAGTCTACTTTTATATTTATTATATTCTTTTTTTATTCTTTTTTCTTATTTTCATTTTCATGCTTTCATCCTACATAGTAAAGAATTTAGTAATTCATATGAGTGTATCTATTTAACATATATAAAAACATAACAAATCTTAGCATTTATTTTGTATCATGAAATCATGATGCAATGCTAAAGACATGTGAATGCTTTATTTTACTTAATTATATTTCTATTTATATTACCATTTCAAAATTTATCCACCTAAACCTTGGGGGAAGGGTTTCATTCTAGTATTTCTTTTTCTTTTGATACCTACATCATAGAGCATATGCGTTTTGATTAATATAATGTTCTTTCATACCTTTTTATATTCTCATTACATTTCACAATATTTTCCCTTATCACTTCTTTTACTATAGTTCTATCATATAATATGTTCAAAAGAGTATACAATACGATAAACACATCAAGATTCTTTCTGATTGTTTGATTTCTCTTGGATTGTTTTCTTTAAGCTAAATGTACTATCCAATGTTGCTATTATCTAATAGCCTATTCAAACTACTTCCTAGGAATCTAGAAGCTAATCGATCATATCTATTATCGAGATGAGGTTTGCAAAAAGATCATCCCAGTAATTAAACAACGTAACTAGTGCTGAAAAGTTTAAAATAATATATCATACAAGTTTGAGATGCATCTCGTATTGCATAACTCCAAAACAAAAAGTATGCTTAAGCTTCAATATTGATCATACTATTCCAAAGGAAGATCGACACCACACTATACATATTTTCATAAGATCCAAGCTTTCAATAAGATTTCATACACTATGATTATAAACTATGAATACTTGTACAATTCAAATTTTACTTAATTTAATCTAATAAGAATATTGATCATACTCATATGATATATAGTACCATATTTGTGTGTCACTAATAAAAGTGTATAGAACTAATATATTACTTTGATTTTAAATTGTCTTCATATGTCCACAAAATTTCTTAATTTAATGTACTAAGATGATATTACAATCGTTATAGTATGACAATGAAGAATCTTAAAAAAATATAAACTAATATTTTTAATAGTAATCATACTAGTTTAATAAACAAATATTTTAGTACTTAGTCAAAACTTGAGAGTTTGACAATCTACTTGGACGATAAATATATCATACACGTATGACATTGAATACTAAAATTCAAGCACATATAAGAATGACATGAATTTCATATTATATAATAATAATAATGAAAAAAATGAGATGTGTTGTTATGATATAATCATCATATTAGTACAGATAATAAGCATGAAAAATAAATTAATTACAATAAGAATGTATGTATATAACATAAAAGTTTATACTATACTACATATAATGCTCGAATAAAGACTTTAGAAAATAAGATCATCATCGTATAAAAGAAAAGATCATATGTAATCAACCTCAAGCCAACCACAAGTACTAAGAGGAAAAAATGAATTTAAATTATAAAAATAAAATCTAAAGGAGTTAGCAGTTCATGTTTTTTCATTAATTGCTTATGAGAGAAACCATTCAAAAACATAAGAAGTTTTGGGAGTCAAGAGATATTGCTCATATAATTTATGCTAAGCTAATGCATAGGAGGGCGAAGGGAGTGAATTATGCTTTTAAACTTTTTGATATTTTGAAAATATTTTCTTAAATTAAAATTTGATAATTATTAAAATTTTTATTTAATACTTTTGTTAAATAAATGTATTAAAAAATAAAAATTTTATGGTTTTAAAATATTTTTCAATAAAATATTTTATGCTTGAAAAACATAATTTTGAAATTTTCTTTTGTATATTTTTAATTAAATATTATTAATAAAAATATCATAAATTACATAATAATAAAAAAATAAAAGTGGTAGAATTTTTAAGTAGTTTGACCTAATCAGTGTTTACAACCACCCTTAATCAACCGATCACGATTCTACTAACAAAGCCACTCTCTTTCATCATAATAGGTAGAGGTAATATTTAAAAACCAGACCTTTTGTCATAGCATATAGGAGCTCACCGTCATAGTTTTAATTATAAAAACTTACAATATTAAAACATAATACAAAATAATAATTAATCATACTATCTTATTATTCACTTATAAAAGCATATATGGCACAACTCTAAAAACTATGATGTTGGAATATGAATATAATTATGAAAAAATTTGCAACAACTAATTGACCTAGTTTTTAAATATTAAATTAAAAGATTTATCGATATGCACTTATGTTATTAGGAAAATAAGAACAACAAAGATTTTGCACTATTATGATCTTTTTTATAAAAATAAAAGAAATAAAGAAATGAATAATCAAATGTAAAGAAGTCACCAATAAGATGTGTAAATGAAGAAAATGCTAAAGCAAGAAAGATGAAAAAATGAGTCGCAAGCATAGCTTCAACAAAAGCATCAAAATTGGATTATAATTTTTGATTTCGTACATTCTCTTCTCAAAATATTGATGTAACAAAGTTGAAAATCCAGTTCTTCTAACTCCTATGGCTCCTTTATTTATATTAGAATATTTAAGAATAAAATTGAATTTGTTTAATAGCTTAAAAGGTCTCCAAAATATTCATTAGCACTTCGACATTCAAAACAAACAGAAACAGGTTTTTGGAATGCTGATCACGAGTGGAAACAACAATCGTTGTTAGATTTATGTAGACAAAACAATAGCTGCCCAATCAAAATGCAAAATACAGGGTTCAGATCTAATCCAAATGGGATCGATCAAAGCTATTAGATTTAGCATGGTGGAGGGACGATGATGATGCATAGGATTACTGTTCACAAAGGTGGAGATGATTAGAACTATTTGATTGAGTTTTATGGATGAACGACTAGATAAAATGCACTGTTCACAAATGCAAAGAAGATCCCAATAGTTTGATTAGATTTTATGGATGAATAATAAGATGAAAATTACTATTCAAAATGACATAATAGATCTCATCTATTCGATCAGGCCTGTTAGACAAATGATTAAATGGAATATACTATTCACAAAAGTGGGCATGATCTAGATCATTCGATTGTAAAAATGCACAATCTGATGGTGCCGAGTCACTCCAGTTTTGATACAATAGGCACCAAAAATGTTAGTCCCACATGCTCTAATTGTTATGGATTTTCATGTTATAAGGATTCCTCACCTCTTATAAGTTGAGCTAGTACATAGGGTTGATTCCCTTCTTGTATGCTTAAGAATTTATCTCTTGTGCCACTTTTGTACATGTGTACGGGTCTGAGCTAACCTAATCCAATAACTTGACACTTTATGAGTTTGACTCTACTCATTAAGCTTAAATACTCCAAGAAATATTTTTTGACTCGATTTAAGCCAAGCTAATAAGGTTCTAATTGACACTTAGATCTGACATAACTTGGTACACTCGATCTCCTTATCTGTGGCTCCTTAGGCCCATTGTCTAATACTTCAGGCCACTTGGCCCAAGCCTTTGGGCTTGGTCGTGTGTTGGGTATTTCAAGACACTTAGTAATTATTTTTTAAAATCATCTTTTATATATTTATTATATTTTTATTACTTTTAAAGTATTTTTGTAGCTATTAAAATAACAAAATATTTTTGCAACTACTAAAATAATAATGTGTAAGAAATTAATAATAATGCAAGTGAATGAATGATATTATGCAATCTAATTATGTCATATTTAAATAAGTTATAAGATAAAAAATCAAACCAGTAGATATTTTGGAGATAAACTCTTGATGATTTGTTACTCTACCAAGAGTTTGATTAATAGCTCCTTGATATAAAATTTAAATCATAGTTAGAGCATAAATGCTAACACTGCTTGATGTTACTTCACTTGTGGATTACTCTATGAGACATCTGAGTAAAGCTCTTTAATTGATTGATCCTATAAGTTCTTGGGATGCATGACCTAAAACACACTTGAGAAAATATTAAAGAAACTAATACAAAGATTTTGTTGTCATCAAACTAGTGATGCCATGACTAAATGTACAATAATCTCTCTCTTTCGATGATAGTACAATAGTGAATTGAAAAGATATAAATTATGCAAGCATACATATGTTCTTCATACATTCTTGCCCCCCTCAATATATAAAATTCATATAATTATGTCATAAACTTGGGACGTAATAAAGTTTTTTTATTTCATATAATCTCTCCCCCTTTTTGTCATGCATCAAAAGATAAAATAAAAGTAAAATATACAAAGGGGTGCACCAACAATATTATTTGTGAATAATTTATCTTTAAACAATCAAGGGTACAAGTTATAATAAATATATTTTTAAAAAAATTATATAAAAAAATTGTTAATTGATAAGAATAAACAAAAAATAATCTTGAAACTTTTTAAGGAAAATATTAACAATATTATACAAGTATAACAATACTAATTAGTTATCATGCATTTTATCTATTTTTAGTTTAATAACATAGACGATTTTGGACATTACCACTCTCTTTATTTATGTTTTTGGTAATTCATATGAGAAGTCAACTTAAAACAAATCTAAAAGATTAGATATGCTTACAAGGGTTTCTTTCTTTTTTAAGTTCACAATGGTAAAGGAATACACAATAGAACTATGTATATGCATCTATAAGTTTTAAGTATTATGCTTAATTCCTAATAAGTAAATCACTTGTTATCAATTCTACCTATAAAGACTAAGAGAATTCATTGATGAAAAACATTTACAATTTTAACACAAAAATATGGATTAATAAAGAATTTTCATTTCAACACTCTAAATCTCTTTCATAGCATAACAACATTCTAACTTTTTATCCAATGAATTATTCCTTGTATCTAGATTATTGAATGTTTTAACAAAGAAAGACCAAGAGTATATTTAATAGATAAACTTGTTAACTCTTACTAAAATCTAGCCTAAGCTCTCCCAAAGTTCTAGCATAAAGTTTTCCTTCTTTTGTAATTACTCAAAAAAGTTAAGCATACTTGAGAATAATATGAGCTTGTGAAAGGTTTGAATAGATAATGATTTGATAAAAGGAATATGATATTGTTGTAAAAAAATATTACATTTCAAAATTCATATACAATAAGAAAGAATAATCAAATAATATTTTCTCAAAATTCTTTGTATTTTTTAATGAATCTCTAGTTTTACTCACCATTACTTATACCATTAATTTTTAACAAATCATCTAAGAGCTTAATACATATGAACACTATTTATCACATTAAGCTCCAAATTGAATTCTTTTAAATTTTATCTTTGAAATTCATAATTTATACATTCCAAAAATAACATTTTTACTTACCTCACATGTAATCATTAGTTCAACAAAGTACACATGACTTTAATAACATACTAAATAGATTCTTATTTTTTATATCAATAACTTAATAATTTAAGTATTAGACCTTCCTGATTTCATTCTTCATGATAACAAACCAAAAAGTATCATAAATCTTGATACTCTCATCTTCCTAAAACTCTTTTAAGTTAACATTTTACATTCAAGCTACATATGGAAACATGATTTATACAATTTTCCTAAGAAGATATTAAACAATTCTAGCTAAGTTACTAAGAGGATTAAATAATTTATCCTAAAAATAAGGACCACACATATTTTGCAAGTGAGTCACATGAAAACTCAAGGAAAGGCTCGTCTCCATAGGTCATAATTAAGGAGACACACCAATATAACTACCTAAACATTAAATTTAAAAATCTAAAACATCTTGGATTTAATTATGGTAGTGTGTGATTGAGGTGCTTTTACAAAGGTATTTTTCAAGCATATTCTCTTAGGAATCCATTCATATTTATGTTGTAAATAGATTTCTTAATTAGGTAATCATAAGAAAAATGTCCATGCTTATCACCATAGTTGCATACAATTTGGGTTTTTTATGAAAATAAAAGGTATGCAAACTAGCATTATTTCTTACTACATAGTTATATAATGAAGCATGTTTATGCATATGTAGAATATAATAGTCTTTATTATCATTCACATTTACATATGAACATTTCAATCTATATTTTTGAGTCAAATAAGATATGACATTAGAATTTTCATTTATAATAGTATTATCTCTATTCATATGAGTAAAGGATTAAGCATATAAATGTACGAATGAATGAGGATAAGAATAAGAAAGTAGAAGCACATGAAGGTATACTAGTAAAATTTTTTTAAAAATCATTTAACACTTTTTTTATCAAGAAAATATTTTTTACTTTTTCTTACAAAATAATATTTTTTCTCTCAAAAAATATTTTTACATTTAAAGAATCAATACATTAATTACTCAAGAATAAAGATGTATCACATTCATCAAATTTATTTTGTAAAGTAGTTAAATTACTAATATATATAAGTGAATCACTTTGAAGTTGTTCATTTTTAACTATAAACTCATCGCATCACCTTCCTAATAAGTAAACATGATGCTCTTATTTGTCATATTTTACTTTAAGTATAGTATACATCCTAATCAATTTCTTATATTCAAAAATGAGTTCATCAAAAGAAATAGATAATTCATCATCGGTACTAATATGAGTATCAATATCAAAGAAAGAAAAATATTGTGCACCTAGAGATGAAAAGCTTGATTCTAAGGTGCATAAAGTTTCTCGCTTCTTCTTTCTCTTTTCTTTTTTTCCTTTGATTTCTTATTTGTATCTTATCTTAAATAAGAAGCACAACCTATTTGTCATATAAATTCTCTAATTCTTACACAGTCTCAAAACTAGTCTTTAGATGCAAAATTTTGATTCAAATTTATTAAGATAAAAAAATAAAGATAATAATTCTTTTAGCACTTTATTGCCATAAACTTTTAAATTTCTCATCAAAATCATTTGAAGTAATAAAATAATTTTCAAATAATAACCATAAATTAGCACTAAAATTTATAATAAAAGTTTTAAATTCATTTTTTTACAAAACAAAAATTATTGATCTTCAAACATGGATGGATCCATGAAGTTAACAATATAAAAAATAATTCACCACACACAAGAAATTGAAAAAAATCTTTTCTTAAGAATTTGTTCTGTTGATGTAACCTACTCTAATATCACTTGATGTAATCTGTGCTAAGCTAATGCACAAGAGGGGAGTGAATTATATTTTTAATCTTTTTTTTATTTTAAACACTTTTTCTTAAATTATAATTTGATAATTATAAAATTATTGATTTAATAATTTTGTTTAAATAAAATATAAGAAAATCAAAATTTTATGATTTTAATTTTTTTTAATAAAATATTTTATGCTTGATAAAAAATTTTGAAAATTTTTTATATATTTTAAGTAAAATATTATTAAATAAGAGAACTATCATAAATTGCACAATAACAAAGAAAATAAAAGTGAGAAAGGATTTTTAGATAGTTTGGCCTAACTTGTGTCTACATCCACCCCTAGTTAACCCAACCAAAATTCTGCTAAGAAAACTACTTTCTTTCACCATAGTAAGTAGATGCAACCTTTATAAATCACTCTATTTTTGTAGTAAGTAGAGGTCATTGTCATAGTTTCAATTACAAAAACTTATAGCTTTGAAGTATAATATAATAATCAAAATGTTTTACTACTTACTTGTAAAAGTATATATGCACAAGTCTATAGATTATGAAATTGAAATATGAATATAATTATCGAAAAATTTACAAAAACCTAAATTACCTAGTTTTGAAATATTAAATCAAAATATTTATCAATATGTACTAATGTTATTATGAAAAATAAAATTAACAAAGATTTTACATTATTATAAACTTTTCAAAACACTAAAAAGGAATAAAGAAATGAACAATAAATTATAAAAAGTCACCAATAAGATATGTAATTGAAGAAAATGTTGAAGTAAGAAAGAAAAAAATGAGTCATAAACACAGCTCGAACAAAAGCATCAAAATGGGATTATAATTTTTAATTTTACACATTCTCTTTACAAAATATTGATGTAATAAGGTTAAAATCTACTTCCTCTAGCTCCTAAAGGCTCAACTATTTATATTAGAATATTTTAGATTAAAATATTAATTTTCTAAGGACTAGAAAGGTCTCTAAAATAGCTACTAGCATTTTTACATTCAAAATAAGTATAAACAACTTTCTGGAATGCTAATTACTAGTAGGAACAGTAATCGTTATCTGATCTACAAGAACAAAACAATAGTTGCCCAACCAGAATGCAAAATAAAAGGTTCAGATCTAATCCAAATGGGACATGACCTTGTCTATTAGATTCTTTATACTAGAGGGATAGTGATGCTGTACATGAGCACTTTTCACAAAGAAAAAGATGATCACAACTATTTGATTGAGCTTTATAGATGGACAACTAGATGAAATGCACTATTCACAAATGTAAAGAAGATCTCCATCATTTGATTAGATTTTAAGGATGGACAGTAAGATGAAAATTACTGTTCAAAATAATAGAACTGAACTCATCCATTCAATTAGACTTCTTAGATAGTCTGTTATATGGAATCTATTATTCACAAAAGTAGGCATAATCTAGATCATTTGATGTTGAAAACATGTGATTGATTGATGCTGAGTCGGTCTAGCTTTGGATACAACAGGTGCTAAAATCTTAATCCCACATGCTCTAATTGTTATGGATCTTTCCCATTATAAAGATCCCTCACCTCTTATAACTTGAGCCAATACATGATGTTAGTTATCCCCTTGTGTGCTAAAGAATTCATCCCCTACATTACTCACATAGATGTATACGAGTTTGACCTAACATGATCCAATAACTTTACACTATACGAGTTCAAGCTGACTTATTAAGCCTAAAATGGCCCAAAAAATATTTCTTAACCGGATTTAACCTTAGCTGCTAAGGGTCTGATCGAGACTCAGGCCTGATCCAACTTGGTTCATCTAATCTCCTTATCTGTGGCTTCTTAGACCTATTCTCCATTACTTTGGTCCACTTGGTCTGACCCTTTAAGCTTGGAAGTGTGTTGGATACTTCGGGCCACTTGGCTAAATTATTTTTTTAAAACCATCTATTATTTATTTATTATTGTTTTATTACTTTAAAGCATTTTTATAGCTATTAAAATAAGAAAAATATTATGGCAACTACTAAAATAATAGTGTACATGAAATTAATAATAATACATGTGAATGCATGATATTATGCAATCTAATTATACTACATGTAAATAAGTAATAGAGTAAACAATCAAACTAATATACATTTTGGAGATAAACTCTTGATGGTAAGCTACTCCACTAAGAGTTTGATTAATGGCTCCTTGATATGTCATTTAAGCCACAACTAGAGCATAACCACCAACACTACTTGACATTACTTCACTAGTCGATTGCTTCATGAGACATCTAGTTAAAACTTTTTAATTGATTGATCTTGTAAGATCTTAAGATGCATGACCTAAAATATACATGATAAAAATATTAGAGAAACTAATACAATAGTTTTGTTATCATAAAAAAAATTGGTGCCATGACTATGGGTACAATAATTACCATTCTAGTAACATCTTCTATCATACCCCACCTATCCATTAAATCGTAATTCCTCTCTAATTAAGAATATTTGAGGAATGAATTATGTTGATGCATTAAGAGGACACAAAAAGCTTACCCAAATAAGAATGAAGATTAACTACTCTTTTAATTCTTAGATAATTTAAAATTTTCATTCACACGAGATTCAGATTTTAGAAAACAAATGGATACATCCTACAATAGAAATTATCAATTTTCTCATATACATACAATTGATTTATTAACTATATATCAATAATAATTTATATCAAAGTAATATATCATTACTAAAATTTAATATCATTGTAAAAGCATATAATCATAAGAAAACCATCAATATCATGATAAATACCACATCATCATAGAAAAATTGTATTCCACGAATAAGAAATCATATCATAGGGTCCCTAAAAGATAATATACATGGGATATATAAAATAGAATCCTCAATACCACTATTATTTTAAGTAACCTACTTCTATTTCTTAATACTTAATCTTATACCTTTATGTGTCCCCACTTAGTGAATACTTATGTCATTTCATGTAATGTAAGTAGGGAAGTATAAAGACTCAATAGATAACATAAATAAATTAGTATAAAAATGAATATAAAATAGAATATATCTTATTTAAAGTATTATGATAATATACATGGTATCAAGAAAAAGAGAAATTATATCTCTACAACTCAATAAACATATAACAAAAGTTTTTAAATGCAATACAAACATGCTATAACCTTTAATATTTAGGCCAGATTGATTTTTATATATTCTTTTCTTTTTTTAAAAAAAATTCTATAAATACTTATATGCAAACTTATCAAATTTAATTCAATCTTAGTTTTTGTCATTTTTAGTTTAACCATTCTTTTTCAATAAATAAAGGTCTTAGTTTTCCTCTAATAACTCTTATCCTCAAGTTCCTAATATCATATCTCCTAGCACTTATCATATCCACAACTAGATTATACAAGAAGCGATGGCTGCTAGATCACACGATAAACTCCATATACACACACACACACACATTATCACTATAATGCTAATCGTCATATCACACAATAAGCGATGGTTCCTAATCACAGAGTAGAAAGCTCAACCATTATGGTTTAATGCCAATGCTACCAATATTGCCAAATCACACATCAAATAATAGTTGTCAAATCATAAAACAAAGCATATATATATATATATGCATATTATTTAAGTTATCCCACTTGATATTTTTAATATTCACTCTCTTACGACTTTTTCATTATAGTCATACAATAATATACCTAGTCCACTATGCAACATAAATTATAAATGAATGTAAATACTTATATATGTTATGCTATATTACTCAAATCAAATTATATGATATATAGATCATAAAAGAAATGATTATTCACATCACAATCTTAATATAATAATTATATAAATAATTCATTACTTGAATCACAATTTACATAAGTTTATTTACCTAGATCGTCGAAGACTACTATAACGTCAATTTTCTCTTTTTCTTCTTATTTTGATCTAAGGCCAACTATTGTGGATCTCCTCTATTTTCTTATTTCTATATAATTCATGATGAAAGTGCTTGAGCATTCTTTCTTTATCTTTCAATTGCATAACTCAATATATTCTCATTCCTATTTCCCCTTCTCAACTACAAAAATAATTTCTACAGTAAATGCACAATCGATGAGGCTCAGTCAAATCATTTTCAAGAGTTTCTTTCTCTTCATCACAATTTCCTTATTCAACCCATCAATTTTATCAATGGGACTCACCGTCATCTCTAAAAATGTTTGAAGCTCATGAAGACCCAAAGTCCCTTAGTATGACATTGCTAATTTATGGCAAATTAATCTCAACTTGTCCAAAATTTGAAAAAGCATGAATGCTAAAGTGGTTTAGAATACTCATACAAATTAAAAAAAAATCAATATAAGACTCATCGTAATCATCGAAAATCATCGGATCCCACGACCTCATTACTTGACGTGACTCATCAAAAGGTGGTTGAAATACTTAGGTCACAGATTATGATGTCATTCTTCATAATTCCCTTCCTTCATCACTCAAATTTGTAAGAAATTTCTTTTTGCGAAATAGTTCTGATGGATGCCGAACATCAAGTCGGGAAGTGAAAAGGGATTATGATTATGGGAGAAAGAGAGAAAAAAAGTAGTTTTAATAATAATAGAAATTAAAATGATAAATTATTTAAAAATTAATATTTATCACCTTTCTTTCAATAATTCATACAAATTTTGAATGATTTTCAAAAATTATAATATACATTTTGTTGGATTCCTTATGACATGCACTTTCTAAAAATATATTCACAATCAGATTCAAAGTTAATTTGTCAAACATGCTTTTCAAGATATATAAAATTATATTGTATCCATTTTCCAAAAAAATTCTCCAATAAACATCCATGTTAACAACAACATTAGAGTAATAAATATGGGTCATAACAACCTTCCCACATTGAAGAAACTTTGTCCCAAAATTGATTTCTTATGGCAACTTCAACTTCTCATGTCACTTTTTTCAAAATAGTTTTTCCAAAACACCTTGACTAGAAGAATCATTCCAGTATACAATTAAGATGATCTGAATATGTTATATATAGCAAGGGCCTCATAAGGAGCCATCCTAATGCTTGATTGAAAATATTATTACATGCAAATTCAATTAAAGGCAAGTGACTTTACCAATTTTTCTCTAAATATAAGTACACATAATCGAAGTAAATCTTTCAAGTCTTGATTATTCTTTCAAATTATCCATCTGTTTGAAAGTAAAAACATATATTAAATTTTGACTGAGTTCCAAAATTTTATATGCATTCCTTTAAAGTAAGAGATAAATTTTGGATCTCTAATAGTGATAATGACTTTGAGCACCCCATGAAGTTTCACGAATCTATCTCACATAATTTGAGCTAACCTATCTGCCAAATACATAGTTCAAATTGCTAAAAAATGAGTTGATTTAATTGAAGGTTTAGCCATTACATTATAACATCATATCTAATAAGATATTTGGGTAAATTTACAACAAAATTCATTATAATACTTTCTTATTTGCATTTAGGAATTAGTAGGGATTGTAACAAACCAATAGGTTATTATTCTTCACTTTTTACTTGTTGGAAAACAATGCATCTCTTTTCAATCTAGAAAACCAATATCTTTACTTTGATATATTTTGTTACTTTTAGGCTGAACAAAATGACAAGAACTGTGAGCTCTTTTTAGTAATGTTTATTTCAATTGTTTGTGCTTAGAAATGTACAGTCAACCTTAGAAACATAACACATCATATATATCAACTGTAAAACCAAATATTCTATTTTCTTTATTTTTTTAATAAGTTTTTGTTTTACATTCTTCAACTTACTTTTACTCGTACTTGAGTTTTCAAGTCAATTTGATATGATAGAGAAGTAGTGTAAGTGGTGTAGTAGTAATATATTCCATTTTATTTTTTTAATTAAAATTAATCAATTTAAAAAGATATTTTCCTTTTATTATATTTAATTATCATCAAATTAAGCCTGGATAGCAAGTTTATTAAATTTCCTATAATTCTTTTTCCTTTCTTTTTTCTACACATTCCAATTTTCTTTTTCTCACATGCACATTGGCACCCACAAGGGTTGCCCATCAAAGCATCATTAGACTCCTTATCATTTGGCACTTTACAAAATCTCAAAATTTTCTAATATAAAACCATCATTATTCATAGTCAAGTTATAATGTCTCTTCCTTAAACATTTCTTGCACAACTTACATTTATGTGCTTCATCTAAATCTTTATTGATTGAAAATTTGTAAAATGATGTATTATCTGGCATCTCAATACAATGGGAATTTGGTGAATTCTTTGTAGAAAATTCCATTAAATTATAAAAAGAGATAGCATGCTTTTCCACCATCCTTAAATTATCGGTATTCTCTTTTTCATTAAAAAAAGGTTTTTTAGCACTTAATTAACAACTCTAGTCCCAAAGTAGTTTCATCATTTTGGCATGCATTTGAGGGAAAACCTATTATTCTAGGCTCCATAACAATACCAATTGAGCTTTCAATTTCACATGATAATTTTGAATGACTCATTCAGATAAACTACTTCATGTTTAGATATCTTATTAACTTTTTTGTTTGTCTTTTTTTTGCTTTATTCTTCTATAACAACCTCAAAGTCTTATAATACTTCTACTAGAAGACCTTAAGGTGCTCTTAGCATTTTTTTAATCTTTTTTGCAATAATTTCAATTGAGTTGCTTAAGTTGTCCTCAAGAAGAATTGAGGGAAAACACATAATCCATAGGGAGAATCATTCTTAGCATATATCTCTTTGATAGGAGTTAAAGACATCCTAGCTTTCTAATTTATGCTACTCTCAAGTAGATTGAAGTAATCAAGTGGTGAAAACCTCCTAATTTATCTTTCGATTGCATATTAGTTATTGCAAAACCTGATAACAAATTTAAATTAATTTTTGGCAAATACTTAGCATTACAAAATACCCAATTCATGTGCCTAGAAAATCTTTTACAACTATAGTACTATTTTGTATATCATGACATGCATCATGAACAATTGTTCATGACTCTCTTTTTCTCTTTGATATTGAAATTCCTACAAAGCATGGACTTGTTATACTCTTGAATAAGTAGTCTTATTTAACCTATTAAACAAAGTTGGCTTAATTTGATCCACATCCATGGATGACAAAGTCAACCAATTGTTCTTTATCATTTCTACTTTGCTTTTTACTACTTTTACTACTATTCCTTGTCTCAAAGTATTGACCTTCATATTGATGCATACGTCACCAGACCACATAGTAACGATAACTATCATATCATATAGTAAGTGACAGCTCCTGATTATATAATAAAAAACTCAATCATTGATGTCTGATGCTAGTAGTACCAATACTACCATATCATATAACAAGTAGACGTTACCAAATCACACAAGTGGTGGTTCTAGATCACACAACAAGCAAAAACTCATGAATACACAAAAGAAAGCTCAATCATTGAGGTCTGGTGCTTGTAGTTCCAATGCCACAAAATGGCACAAGTAGTAATCGATAGATTACACAGCAAATGATGTATACTAGATCGATAGATCTCAATCACCAGATCACATAGAAAGTAGTGGCTACTAGATCACATAGTAAGTGATAGCTTCTGATTATATAGTAGGTAGCTCTATCATTAAGGTCTAATACTAATGGTATGAATACTTTCAATTCACATAACAAGCGAGAACTACTATATCATATAGTAAGCGATGGTTACCAATTCACATAGCAAGAGGAATTATTATATAAGGCCATAAGAAAAATATATTTTTATCATTACTTATTATTCATAAGATATTATGCTTAAAACTAACATTCTTTTATTCACTTTCATTTTTTTCTTTAACATACCATAGGGATTTTCATAGATAAACCAATCATTCTCAGTTACAAACACAAACACACGCACATACACACACATACACAGACACACACACACATACACACATGCGCACACACACACACACACATATATATATAAGCATATTATTTAATTTATATAGCATGATATTTTTAATATTCACTTTTTTCCTTTTTCATTACAAGCATGCAATAATACACCAAGTCCAACATGCAACAATAATCATAAATGAACGTAAATACTTGTATATGATATGTCATGTCACTCATATCAATTTATGTAATATATGGAGAATAAATAAAATGATGGTTCATATCATAAATCTTAACATGATAATTGTATAAAAAAAATTCAATACTTGTATTATAATTTTATTAAGTTTATCTTTCTAGATCCCTAGGGACTACTCTGATATCAATTATTTTTTCTTGTTATGATCTATGGCCAACTATTGTAGATTTATTCTCTTTTCTTATTATTGTAATTAATGATGAAGTGCTTGAGCATGCTTTCCTTACTCTTTAAAAGCATAACTCCACACATTCTCTTTTCTATTTCCTTTCTTGGCTACAACAATAATTCTTATAATAAATGCATAATTAGTGAGGCTCGATGAAATCATTTTTAGGCATCTCTTTCCCCTCATGAAGACTGCCTTACTCAATCCATCAATTATATTGAAGGGACTCACCATCTTCATAAAAAAAACTTTTGAATCTTGTGAACACTCACAATCCCTTTGAATGGTGTCACTTAATTAGGGTAAATTAATCTTAGCTAATCCAAAAACTAAAGAAACACATACACACAAAGGATTTGGAATACTCATACAAAGCAAAAAATTTTAATATAAGATTGACTGTCACCATGGAAGATCATCGAATCCCTCAACCTCTTCTCTTGACATGACTCAACTAAAGTAGGCTTGGCAATGTTCCTTCTTCATTATTCCCTTCTTTCCTCACTCAAATTTGCAAAAATAAATTCTCCTTGTGAAACAAATTTGATGGATGTCCAGCATCTAGTTGAGAAGCAAAAGAGGATTAGGGTTATAAGAGAGAGAGAGAGAGAGGTTTTTAATAATTATAGAAATTAAAATAATAAAGTACTTTAAAATTAATATTTATCCCCTTTTTTAATAATTTATAAAAGTTTTAAATGATTTTCAAAACTTGCATTAAACATATCATTAAATTTCTCATGACATGCTCTTTTTGAAAACGCAATCATGATCAAATTTTGAGTTAAGTTATAGAACATGTTTTTTGAGATGTATATAAAATTATATTATATCTCTTTCTCAAAAAAATTCTCAAGAAAACATCTAAGTTAGTAATAACACTAGAATAATAAAATATGAGTTATCACATCTTTGGCATAATGAAAGAATAAGAAAGAAGAGAATCTAGTTTAGAATGTTTAAGAGAAGGATAAGATAAGAAAAAAAGAGAAGGAAAGCTAAGCTATTGTAAAAATTGAAAAAATAATGCATTAGCTAATTTGTATTGTTTTCATGCTTCTTTTTGATTGCATGCTCAAGGACCAATTTGAGTTAGGAGTTTGGATATTATGTGGAACATTTAACGTTTGCATAAGTTAAAAGTGTCTAAAGGATTATGAGAATTACTTTATTTCCTTTAGGCATGAGATAAATTTTTACAAGAAGAGACTTGAGTTTTATCATTTGTTTTGAGTATTTAAACTTAATGTATAGTACATTATCATGTAACATACAATACATTTCTTTAAGGGAGATAGGAACTAGCTTTCTTAAGAAAAAAACATATGCTATGATTTTATTTTACATACAATACATTAAATTCTGAGAAGATAGACATCCATTTTCTTAAGAAAGACATATAATATATTGATATTTTATGTTCAATCTATTTAGTTCAAAGGTAAGGCATAACTAATAATGTGTAAGGTATTTTGGTTAGGACAAACGAATGCTAAGGCCTAATGTACCATACATAATTGACAATAAATGGTATGCTAAGATCAAATAGAATGTGCAACAAGGAAGAAAGAACTATCCACTTACTTTAACTTAGAATTCTGAGCTTCACGTATATAATTGCTATAATGAATGTATTAAGTAGTTTTTGGCTTGATTTGTAAACAAAGTTGATGGCCTACAATGTTAAGCTAAAGTAGTAACATATGATATGCAATACTTAACATACCATACACAAAGAAAGAGAAGTATAATAGAACATTATAGACAGCATCAAAATATAAGAAGTTATGAAATAACTTATTATTAATTAAATCGCATTTGATGTGTGATATAGGGATCAAAAGGAATGGAAAGATTAAAGAAAATATTGGCCCCAATAATTTTGGTAGATAATAAATCTTATATTAAAAATGTAAAAAAAAAATAAAAAATAGTTAGAATAATGCACTGGTATATGCATAAGCATGGCATCATAATTTATACATATTGTATGACATCAATCATGTTATCAAAACGAAATTAAGGGCATATGCATATTAAGTATATGAATTCTCTAATACATGAGATGGAATACATGTATATTATTAATACATGGGAAAGTAAATGTTATGACAAGTAAGCTAGATGAGCTACCTACTCTAATAAGTTAGCAAATTTTATAGATAAGTAAATGTATATGTAAAAATCTTTCTTCTTAAATTTAATTTGTTGCATATCAAATAATGGAGTAGAAAATAAAGAATAATGCATGTTTTTCCCTAATACATTGTCCTAAAGTTATAACAACAAGAAAATGGAACTTTGCACATGATGTAAGGTATGATGAGTTATGATAAAAAGAATTATGACCTTAACATAAGATGTGGGGCATGTTGAAACATTAGTGGTATATCATGCCATGAGTTAGCATCGAAGACCATTTTCTCTTACATTTTTAACACATTATGAAGAGTTGTGACATATGGAGATGATGGTATTGTGATGTTTAAGCATACTCACCAATAGACGATGGAATTTTGATATTCAAACATCATTTATACACTATATAGGGTGGATGTATTGATACTACCATCACTATCATATTGTGTAGGGCCTTGATATGTAGGTATGACATAATATGAGAATATATAGTTGTTGGCTGATTATAACATTCTTATGGGTAGATATCTAGATGATGATCATAAGATGCCAAAATTAAAAATAAAAAATAGAAAAATTAAAATAAAATCAATGAGACAATGGTATTGAGGAGAACAAGGTCAAATAATAAAAAAATATGATAATAATGTGTATAACAAAATATAGATAAAGAAAGAATATTTGGGAAACAAATAAGTCTAAACATGAGAAAAGTGTGTGAGTGTGTATATATATATATAGCTACATATAGTGATGCTATAGATGGAAAGACTTGCCATTAAACTCTATTCTACCTTAGTAGAATAGTAGTGAGTTGCTCTAATATGCTTACTGAGTACATTTTATTATTAATATCATAACATTATGTTATTCAATTTTATTATGCTATTACTTAATCACCTTCATTTAGATTTATAAATGAGATTTCTACTTATTTTTTACTCT
The DNA here is from genome assembly GCA_023846275.1 of Vanilla planifolia. NCBI lineage: Eukaryota > Viridiplantae > Streptophyta > Magnoliopsida > Asparagales > Orchidaceae > Vanilla > Vanilla planifolia. Next base: position 18,908,812 of record CM043870.1, read on the forward strand.
ACTTACATTATAAGGAATGTCACAAGCACATTCAGAGGCTTAGATCAAAATAGCAATGTGAAGGAATAGTTGCTCACTCAAACACTTGGAATGAAGCATATCCATATAGTTTTGAGTTGTATATAATATATTATGAGCTTTTACTACTAGTCAACTAATAACTAGCGATATTACAACATTGGTAGGTTTTAATGTTTGTAATTATATTTGTGAAAAAAATGAGAAAGTGTTGTAGTATTGTCATTCCCCACCTAAGGGATAAGTTGTATCATCATTTTTTGCATTATAATTTTGATCAATTTATTATTGATGGAAAATATAGATAATGTGTGAATGCTAGGAATAAAAGAAAGACTCATTGATGAGTATGATTTTACATAGTGATGTTAGATATTTTTGGAAGAGACAAAAAAGAATTTGCTTTAAAGAATGACTTAAATAAAAATATCTTGGGAAGAATTATGCTATACTTTCCTAGAGTGTTATGTTCAAAAATCAATAAGAGAAAAGAAATAAGAAATTTGATGTAAAAGCTATTGAAGGATAACAACAATTATTAAATTTCAATAATTAGCATTTAAAGTGCTCATGTACAGGCCAAGACTACTAACAACAAAATAAAAGGTATTAAAATTTTTGAAAGAGCTTGCAAGACTCAATTAGAAATATTATGCAACTCTATATATGTAAAGAGATTGTAACTACCCATTGTCTTGATTATTCTTCCAAATAAGGTTGCATTTGTTGGATATGTATATGTCAAATCTATAATTAGAGAATTTATTAATGAGTAGGTGTCTCAAAAAAAACATGCAAGTATGATGGTCATCAAATCCTAGATTTGAGCATACCATTGCGAAAGTCTCGACAAGAGGAATCTATAGATATGTAGTTTGCATTTTTTGGATGTTATTTGAATTTTATATAAAATTTTAAAGAGAGAAATAAGAGAAAGATAATTTTATATATATTAAAATTGATCCTCTTATTTAAATAAGAGGATAACCTTTCTCGTGTCTCAAAATACATTTACTTAGTTTGGAGCTTGAATGAGAAAATAGGAAATGGAGGGAAAGGAGAGTTGAAAAAGAGAGGGAAGGAGAGATCCAAGTAAATCCTATGCAGTTCTTTGAGAAGATACATAGGAATCAGATAGAAAGGAAAATCTTTAGAAAAAGAAAAGGATTTCAACTTCTCCCAGTTGGAATTGCATAATAAAGTATGATCTCACCCAAGTTCTTCTTCATAAAGCATATATTTACTACTTGGAATGCTATGAAAGTCATTTTGTAAGTTTTTGGTAGTTGTGTGGTTGGATGACTATTGCTATTTTTTTATTACAATGATTATACAAGATGATCATTTAGTTTGTTTAGTCCAACCTTCATGAAGAGAGTTAGTGAAGAGCCTTTGGCTTAATGTGAATGGGTGATTGACTAAACATCATATTAGTATGATAAGCTGATCAAATAATAAGATCAATTAAGGAAATCTACCAAGGTAATTTTTGTCCAATGCCTTCTCTAGTCAAGCATATATTATGGATCATATAAGTACACAGTAGAGATCATATAAGAATGATTTGTTCATAGAATACTTAAAAAAGATTATTTATCTGATCCTTTATTTGATCCAGCAATTATTATGGGTCATATAATTATGAAATAAAGATTGGACAAGTAATATGAGTTCATGGAATTCTTAATAGAGATCATCTATCCAATCTCTTATTTGATCAAGTATCATTTAAAGATTGTACAAGAACGAAATGAAAATTGGGCAATTATAATGAGTTCATTGAATGTTTAACACATATCTAATCTTTTATTTAACAAGTGTAGGTCGTGGATTGTATAATTCAATAAGGGGGATCATAATGTCAAATGTGAAGTTAGAAATAAGTGAGTTGGTTAAGAGATGGTTTGGTTGTGGAAGTGTTTTCTTACATGATGAAAATAGAAATTAAACTATTATTGATGAACTGTAATATGAATTATTCCAAAAATGATAATAGTATATATGTGAAAGAAAGATAATGGAAGAATCTTCTCAAAGTCATTAAATAGGTAAAATAAATAATTGTGACCTTGACTACGGTTGTGGAATGTATGGTGATGTGAGCATTTGCATGTCATAACATTATTTATATATATTTTCCTTTCATTATAACACTTTTTTACTATTGATATGTGTGAGTGTATCACTTATATGTAAATATAAGAAGCTATAAATCAAAACAAGTGATAAGAAAAAATAAAGAGATGAAAAGAAAATAAAGAAAAAGAAAAATGTTGATATTGCTTAGAGATCTTACAAATCATAAGAAAAAAAAAAGTTGAGAACATCTTTTTCACTATGACCTTATCTTGTAGAAATCTAATAAATGAGATATACTTCAGACCCTCATATCATTGGCTCTTAAGAAGGGGCCACAACATGGCAGAGGTCTTGTCTCATTAGCACAAGATGTTGGCAATATAGGATGACAACTATGTGATTATGAGATATACTTTAAATTTTGGTATCATGGGTGTAAAGACTAGGAAACTCATAAGAAGGGGGGTGAATTATGCTTTTTTTCTTTCTTAATTTATTTAAAAACAAAGTGTGTTGATAGCAATACCACATCTTGAAATTCAAGCACCAAGATAAATGAAACCATTTTTTATTTATATAAGTATTATAGATCTACAACTCAACGAACTATGTTCTTGATTAACTTCCAAAAATTTTAAGAAACTTTAATGTTGATTAAGCAGCAAATAGGAATATGTGAAAGAAAGTAACAATGCACACCAAGCTTTTAAGTGCTTCGACTATCAAACATGACCTACACCTAGCCCTGGTTGATTTAGCTAGGTTTCCACTAAGAAAATTCCCTTTGCCAATTGATATGTAGGCCACAACTCCTTATTGTAGCAATTCAAGTGAGCTTACAATTATAAGCCAATCATAGCCATCATAAAGCCAATGGCTTGAATCAACAATAATAGCGAAGATAACATAGTACAAAAGACATGAATAAGTTCAAACAACAACTTATGTCTTATACATTCAAGAAAAGTAGCATAATAACTAAATGAATAAGAAATGATATTACCAATAATCACCCAAGTAGAAATGATATACAAATAATGGTTAGAGTGATATTGCAATCCTATACAAGGTCTCTAATTGTAAAAGTGAAGAGCTTACTAAGAATATTGATAGATTAATTTGTATTGCAAGTTGAGTGTTCTTTCTATTACTATAAAATAAATACTCCTATTTAAATTGTAAGACAATATCTGATTGATTTAAGATAAGCACAATGGCTATATTGCATTTCTTAAAGTTATTAAACTAGTTATTATACCTTTTGATGATGTATTATACCAGTTCAATATTGAGATCATATAAAGTCTATAAGCATTAGATTGGGTTCACCCTAAGGATTCTTTTTTATGAATAATGTATTTCAATCATTAGAAGAGTATCGCACAAGTATGAAAATTGATTTCTTACCATATAGTGAAAGTTTTATTGTAGATCATTGTACTAGATGATCAACTTACTTAAGCTTTTAGATATTGTACTAGATGATCAACTAGATCATACAAGTTTTATTTATTTCTTATTTCTAAATGGTTCATATAAGTTTGGTGGTGGACTATCATCGTACAATAATTTATTTGTCTAAGTTCTAAACTCTCAAGATTTTTCTATACTATGTGATTGTATATGGACGAAAGATAGTATGACCATGTTATGTTTAACTTGTTTAAGGCTTGGTAAGAAGATTATACACATATAGTAAGATTATCATAATTGTATGAAAAAATTGTAATAGTATTTATCCTTAGTCCTTTGAACTATTTACGAAGAGGAATGATTTGTATAGTACAACATATTTGTTCGTACTATAAGATGAGAAAGTTATATAAATATGCATAACCAATCAATGACTCATACATGTATAACCAGGCAACAATTGATCATAATTAGTTGAACAAAGAGTTTTATCAATATGATAGAGAAAATCGTATATGTTCAACTCAATTCAGACAAACGTCATATAATACCAATACCCTATATGAACAAGTGCACACTTCATATACTTTAACCAGATTTTTATATTTATATGATGAGGTCATCATACTAATATGATGTATTCATAGTTAAGAATTCTAATGATAATATAAGCTAGATATTAGACCATAACAATACAATATTGGTCATCGTATTGTACTATCATAAGAAAGTTAAATATCATGTTTATTTATCTTTAATTTCTTCTACTAAAGGCTTGACATGAATCTAAAGTGATTTATGTTTGTTTTACTAAAATTCAAATGCAACTCTAGAAAGAATATAACTCAAGAATAAAGGTTTGATAAGAGTGTATGCATTAAAAGAATACCAGATGGCACTTTGCTAATAAGAAAAAAGTTTGACATCCTAACCATTATAATAGTATAAATGGATACTTAAAAGAGATTTAGCCATGCCACAAAATGTCTTTTTTCATAGCAATAAGTATATAAGTTAAGCCACTCTTTGAGCAAAGGCCTTCGAGCTTCATTCTATATCAATGGTCTATATGGTTTGCTCCAGATAATCATCTATGTGCTTATTTACTATTTTTTCATATTCACAATAGCTTATTCAATCATTAGTAACTCAAGGCTTGGTTTTGTAATAATCAATGTCAAGTGTACAATAGTGAGCTCCTAGGATAGGGTCATGGTTTGATTGAGTCCCCATCCTCATTAATACATGATATTAATAATATAAGCAATGGCTACATAATGATAAGAAATGATATAAGATCTCCAAGGAGTAGGGATTGAGCTGATTGAAGGAAATATATCCGAAGAGAACAAATAAATATGAAAAATCGAAAAGAAATAAAGAAATATAAAATGGAATTCAATATGAAAAGAAAAGAAAGTTTGATATACTACAGTACTATATGATATTATCATCATTTGTTTGAAATGGTCAATATTTATCTTACAAATAGCATACTTCTTAGATCATTTTATTCTCACAAATTATTTCTCATGTCTTAAGTTTTATGTTTAGATTGTACTTATATGATTTATTAATCATATCATACAATCATCCAAACTGTAGTATATAATATTAGTACAATTCTAGTATAGTATAACACATCTGTCGTATAATTATTCTCTTCAGACATCATACTCATATAATCTATTAATCGCATAGTACAATAACCTTTGTTTCCTATTACTCAATCTATTCGCCTGGTTTGATCCACAAATTCTATAAGACTATGTATTGTATAATATACCATATCGTATTATGTGTCCAATTGATCATCTCTATTTTAGTATATATCTTGTGATTATCTGGTATGATTCATATAATCTGATTATATGATATAGAGAATTTTTTTAATAATCATACAATATAGTTAATGTCATTGTACCAAATGATTTTATTATTTCTTTCTATTATTATCATTGTACATCATACCATATGATTGTAACATCATATCATAGAATTCAATTATATTAACCAGTTTATTATTTTCTATAAACTCCAAATAATTTGTACAGTATGATACACATATTTTCCGATATGATTAACCACTCCATGTGATAATAACTATGCCTATCATACTAATACAATTTATAAAATAATATAGTATAATTAATTCTAACAACCATCACACATCTCTATCAGGAATTTATTGTATCATATGATTATACCAATATGCTTGTATGAAACGCTCTTGTGATAAGCCTGATATCATCCTAGTTTAACAAACTCACTAATGCATAAATAAAAAGTAATTATATAACTTACTTTGTGGGTTAAGTCAATCCCACACATAATGCTCCTTGGATAAACACTCCCACAAGCTCACTGAAATATTTTCTAACATCCTCAAAAATAATAAGCTAGTAGCTATATATGGTAAATTAAGATGATAATAATGTTAGTTTATATATTAAAAAAACCAAAATAATATTATTATATACATATTTATATATATTTCTATCATGATAAACATCTAAAATTTCATTCCCTCAATTTTTTATGTGACATTGTCGCAAAGCCTCTTAATATTCTATAATTAACAAGCCTCATTTTTTATTTCTCTTTATAGCAACATTTAAAAGTTACAGATATACTCTATCAAAATCTAGCATTTTTGTATTTATAAATCTATCATGTGTCAATCGATTTTGACATAAGCCAAAATTTCCAAAATGATTTATTTACCTTGTGGGACCTTTTAATAGCTACATTTATACCCACACTTTCAAAAATTTATAAGAAATTTTCTAGATTTTCAAAAATTACAAACTTAATATCATTAGATTTATCTTAGAGAGTTCTTTTATTAATATGCTCAAATAATATTTTCATTACATTTAAGGGTAAGGCAAATTCTCTAATGTTTTAATATTATTTTAAATATTTTTGTGCAAAAACATATTCTATGGGAAAGTTATTACATGCTAAATGATTTTAAGGTTTTTTATTCTAAACTTATAACACTTTGGGTAGTCCCTTGTAAGAATATAGTATGTGAACTTAAATATTTTTCTATTGTCTATGAATCAAATATAAATTTTAGCATATCATCTTACATCAACTTAGTATCAGAGTATAGTTAGCTTTAGGAACTTGCATATTTTTAGTTTATCATTAAACAAGCATCTTTAAGTTTGTGTAGTTGTTGTTAATTACTATATGTTATTAAAAAAGCAAACAAATAAATAAAATCTAGTTGTTCAAGTTTGATGCTTCAATATTTTTATATTTATATGTTCTCTTGTAATTACATTTTAGAATTTATTTGTTTATTTTTCTTCATGATCCTAGTTAAAAACTTTATTTCCAACCCTATAGTTTATGACCACTAGTTCCAAAAATTAATATAGAATGTTCAATTCTCGACCAATACTAATGGACCCAATAGTACAACAAGCATTTCTAGAATAAAATCATTCAATCCTTAGAAACACATAAAGACTAATTAGTAATATAGAGATAATAGATCAGGTGAAACTAGAAGATTAAGTAGGTCTATAATAAATAACTTCAAAGTAGAGGAATTATCCTCTAAAAATGAACCTAACCAATTAGAACATTAACTTAGGCATCAAGCTACTCCATATGCATAACACAAAAGACATAAAACAGATGACAAACATTAAGTTAACATGGTTAAAATAGAAGCCATAGCATCTGATAAAAGTTTAGACCTTAGAGCATATCAAGACCAGGAAATGGGAATGGAGCATTATTTTGTTGGTATGATCTTTGTGGGTGTCAAAAGTACCAATTTTGTAAAATCTAAGCTTACATCAACTGGTAGGTTATTTATTCACACAATAGAAAAATCATATCTTGATGAAGATCTAGTAATACCTAGATCGTGAGAAGAGCTTAAGAATATCCTATAAACTAAATATGTACTCACCTCTTATTCAGATAAACTTTTAGATAACTTGTAATAACTATCCCATGGTTCAAAGATTATTAGCAAATACATTGCTAAATATTAAGATAGTATGCTGAAATTTGGTGTTCAATAACCAGATCAAATAGTATTGTTTTGACTTTGAACTTGGCTCAAAAAGTCTATTTAAATTGAGTTACACTTGAGAAATGTTATTAACTTAAAAGAGGCATATAAATTAACACATGATATGAAAAGACTTAGCGAGTGATTACCTATAAGAGTGAGATTCTTTTGACAATTTCTTATCCTCAAACTCGCACCACTACTTGTATTATCTTAAAAAATTATATTCATGAAGAGCTCATCAACTTGTCTCTTGAGTTTAGCATGTTTAGTGGAATTTATCATATAATATAATAGATTACCCATCTAACTACCACTCCATAAGAAACTCATGCCTCTCTATTCATACCACTAACCCATTGAATCCAACATTCATATAAACCATCTACTAGTTCTAAAGTTAAGTGTTGCCACTCTCATAGGAGGGGACATATCATAACCTAGTGTCTTAAGAGAGCCTTACACATCTACATAGAAGAAGAAGTAGAATAAAGTGTTGAAGTTGAGAAAGAAGAGATTATATAGAGAAATGAGGAGGTTGAAGAAGATTACAAGCACTAAGTAAAACTATTTACTATATTGGACCACCCATAGTTATTATGAGATGCATTTTAACTAAACTAAGGCCACTTGAAGATTGGTAATGAGCATATCTTTAGTACCTTTAATAAAATAAAAGACTAACCTTGTAAGATTATTATAGATAGTGGTAGTTATATCAATATCATAACACAAAAGTGATGCATTCATTTAAAGTTTGGTCAATTTTTTGAGAAATTATGGTGCGATATTATCCTAATGTAGATAGGTATTCTTATCTTAGGAATGTCATGGTTATACAATAGAGGTGTCATCTTAAATAAAAGAGTCAATACATGTACTTTTGTTTATGAAGAAAAGAATATTATGTTATGCCTTTCACCTCCCTCAAGAAAAGTTCTAACCCAAATACTCCAAAAGAAAAAGATATAAAAAAAGAAAATTACTTTGCACTATTTCACTAATTGAGATCGAGAAGGATATGGAGAATGCTAAAGTTATCAAGTTTGTGGCCATTAAGGAAGCCATTACTAGTATACCCATCCCACCACCCATAGTCTAAACTTTGTTCTACGAATTAGTAGACATATTTCCCAATAACTTATAATACATGCTCTAACCTTTTAGAGATATTTAACATGCATAAATAGTTGTGCTATTAACAAAATAACAATTAAATATAGGTATCCAATTCTTAAGATCAATGATATATTAGATCAAATGGCTGGAGCCACTATATTTTCTAAAATAGATCTAAAATGTGGATACTAACATATTAAAATCTACCCAATTGATAGATGAAAGACAAGTTTTAAGATAAACAATGAACTATATGATGGTTAAATACACCAAGCACATTTATGTGACTTATGACTTAGGTTTTGAGACATTATCTAGGTCATTTTGTAGTCATCTATTTTGATTATATATTAGTTTATAATCATAGCTCATTCAAATATTTAAGATATCTTAGATAAGTATGCACTATATTAGGTGAACAAAATTTATTTGTTAGTATTAAGAGTGTGAAGTTTGGTAAAAGATATTTTTCTAAGTTTTATAGTTTCAAAATAAGGTTTTATTATTAAAATTTAAAAATAAAAGCAATTGTTGAATGGAAAACTCCAACCAATGTTCATAAAGTTTATAACTTTCATAGACTAACCACTTTTTATAAAGATTTCATAGCAGGATTTAAGACAATAATGACCATGATTACTAATTGTAATAAAATAAGAGGGCTAAACTTGAGAAATGTGGTAGAATTGGCTTTTTCTAAATTAACAAAAGTCATGACTCAAGCACCAATCCTTAGGTTACTAGACTTTTCAACTACTTTTGAAGTAGTTATGATGTTTCAGGAGTAGAAATTGGAGGTGTCCTGAGTCAAGGTGGACATTCTATATCATTCTCTAGTAAAAAGCTAAATGAAGCAAGAAAGAAATACTCAACCTATAAAAAAAACTTTATGTGAAAGTCCAATCACTAAGACATTAGATACACTATTTACCATCTCAATAACTTGTTCTCTATTTTGACCATGAAGTATTTAAGTATTCAAATTTACAAAGGAATTTAAGTCATCAACACATTATATGTTTTGAATACTTACAATAATTTACTTTTGTTTTATTACATAAGCTAGGTTGGAGAATAAAGTAGTTGATGCATTAAGTCATCGTGTTTGTTTATTGTCAATATTGGTTGTACCATCAAAGATTTATATGGTGATTACCCACACCTCAACAATATATATCAAGAAGGCATTACATCACCTTCCAAATGTTTTGGTGAACACCACTTGAAAGATGGTTTTTTGTTTTGTAGACCCCAACTTTACATTCTCAATACATCTTTTAAGGATTTTCTTGTCTATGAAATACATACTAAAGATCTAGTTGGGCATTTTATTAGAGACAAAATCATAAAAGATGTGACTGAATGATTTTATTAGGCAAAATTTTCCTAACAAGTTTTATTGATAGTTACCTAATATAGAATTTGTGTCACATCTAATTCAAGGAATTATGGCAAATGAGCATATACACCATTACCTCTACCATAATGATCATGGCAAGATATAAGCATAGACTTTGTATTAAGAAGGCCCAAAATCATTATAAAGCATGATTTTATATTTGTAGTTATTGACAAGTTTTCTAAAATGGCCTATTTCATACCTTGCCATAAGAAATCAGATGCCTCATATATCATGAAGCTATATCTTAATGAAGTTGTGAAACTACATTATTTATCATAAACAATTATGTTATATTATGATGTCAAATTTACAAGTTACTTCTCAAAAACACTTTGGCATCTAATAGAGATAAAATTTAAGTTTTCATTAGTTTAATATCCTTAGATCGACAGATAAATTAAAGTAGTTAATTAAAGCTTAAGCCACTTTTTTGTAGTCTAGTAAGAGAACATGTTTAAACTTGGAATCTTTTATTGTCATGCACTAAAGTTGCTTACAATAATTATGTTAATCAAACAATAGGTTTAAGTCCTTTTAAAATTTGTTTTAAAAATTATCCTTGGAGTTCTATTGATTTGATTCTTTTATCTCATAATTTCTACACTTCTAAGTTTGTTAAGTCTTTTGCTTATCATAATTCAACATTATTAAAAAAAATTAATTTAAATAATAAATTATATAAATGATTAACAAATGATTATAAATAGCTTTAGGGAATTTGTTGAGAATGATTATATAATGATTCATGTTAGATCTAAGAGATTCCCAACAAGAGCCTTTAGAAAATTATATACCCATGATACAAGACCACTTAGAATTATGAAGTAATTATGTATCAACTCATATATTTTGGATTTATCTAAAGATTATGGAATCAATACTACTTATAATATTTGAGATCTTATACCTTATAGGTAACCATAACTAATAATTGATGAACCTTTTAAGACTTCAACATCATTATTGAGTAAACTTGTCCCCCCAATATGTTTAGACTCATCTACTGAGTTGAGAGATCAATTGAAAAAAATCTTAGATGATCAAATATTTTTCATATAGTATCAAGAACAATAGAGATTTCTAGAACATTGATGAGCAGGTGCCTCTGACAACAATTAGATTTTTGTGGAGGAGCTTTATAATCTAAATCCAGAGAAGTTAGAGTAATATTAGAGATTTCACCCCATTTCTATAGAGTTGAGCTCTTTACTATTTGAGGAGGAGGATGTAGCAGCAACCCATACATCACATAATGGTTCTACTTGAAGGTGCACTAGTCATATTTAGACTCAAAACTTTTCATGATTGGATCATCTACTTCTTATTAGTCTCTATTATCAATGTCATGGCATTGGTTGATAAATTTGACCCTTATTTAATACACACCTAAGTTTATTTTTTTATCAATTTGTTAAGTTAGTTATATCTACACTTTATTGTGAATCATTTGGAGGTTAGTTGATAGATTTTTGAATATTGTTTAGCATAAAATTTAATCCAGTACATCCCTACAATAATGCTATAATTTTGTCAATGCACGATTTAAACTATTTTGACATAAAATTGTGTTTTTTGGGCTATTTTTGTCTTTCTTTTCATTGCACCATATCTGACATCTTATGTCAACTCACATACCTTACTTTTTCTTACACAACACTCTCTGATCTACACTATTTTGCTCCAACCCATGTTGACCCATCAACCTATGTTGACTCATGAACCAGACCCAAGACATTACCATGCCTCTCATCTGTACTACCCTAATCATGCCACATGTCTCCTTGCCTTTACTAGTATGCCACTTGAAAAGCAAAATCGTTCATGAACTACTTATTATACTTAATTTTTTTATCTTTTCAAGTCATTTTTTGATAGAATTCGAAGTATAAATTTTTTTAATTTTTTGTGACTTTTGAAATTCTTAAATGATGTATAAAATTACAAAATATAGGCCTTAATATTCCTAAGTATCTTTTTATATTATTAGACTTAGTAAATTATTATTCTATACTTGAGAGGTCTCTATAAATAGAGATGATCAAAATGTTGTATGCAATAAAATTTTAAGTAAAATAATAAAATACTATTGCTAAGCTTTCTTGATAGGAGTGTGTCGTCTATAATCAATTTGATAGTATGATTTTAATAGTGCCTTGGGAAGGTGAGAAAAAGACTTAAAAGGAGAGACCTTGACTTATTATCTAACATTCACAAAAAGGTGTCGACTTACCATGAAAGTGTTTAACCCTACTAATCTTCATTTAATCTTTGGAATGGATTAACTATCTCATCCAATTCTCTAATTTGTGCAAGTAAACATATGAAGTTCTTTGTTTATATTTTAAGACCTTCACTTGTGCATACCTTATCACTTCACCACCAACTTAAGTATATAAGATGTGAAATATTAAACCACTCTCCTTTTAGGTTGAGATCTCTAATGTTAAAGATTAGTACAAGTCTTAAACTTTTTAAGAGGTTCTTACACGCTTAGTGATCATAAGATTTCTTATTCTAAACCTATAGCACCTTGGATAATCCCTTATATGGATATATTATATGTACATAAGTATTTTTCTATTGTCTATGAGTCAAAGATAAGTTTTAGCATATCATCTAACTTCAAACCCAATTTAATCTTTAACAGCCATATTAGTTTCTTTTTATTTCCTTTTGTATTCTTCGATGCATCTAAAACATTTATTATATATTTACTAATGATATATTTTTGGCAACACACTTAAAGAAATATTATTCAAGGTAGTGATATTACTTTTAGAGAACATTTATTTTGAATATCAAAACACTTCTAGAGAATTGTTATTCCTTATAAGAAATTTTTTTTGGAAGATAATTGTTAATACTTCTCATATTGAATCACTTTTTATATCCTTCGAATTCTTTTATATCAATATTTTGTCAATCATCTCTCTTACTTTTTAACATATATAATATGATAAATATTTAACTTATCACTAAAACATATAATATCATCATACTCATATAAATTATGTATCAAAGCATCATGTCAACATTCAACATGTTTATCATATAAATAATTAATACATGTGGTAAATCAAGCAGAGTAATGTGTTGTTATAATAAATAATGGTAAGCATATCTCATATATCACTTTATGCACATCATTTGAGGCATCTAATTTAGAATTATATATCACATAAAATCATATATATCATAAACAAATCTTTCGTCACTCAAATCCAAGTAATAGTATCACTAAGCCATAGATCTTTGCTTCAAGTCTCAATTGCTATAGTACCTGAGAACATTTTCTCTTAATTTTGTCTTTTTCACTTACATAACTACATTACAAATCTCTTTGAAACACCTTCACTTGCTCTCATCCTTCTCTTAGTAATTATATTTGGGTGTTGGACCACTCAAATTCCTTAAAAGACAACTTTATAAGTCACAGTTAATTTTTATTTTATATTTGTTCAAATTATTTTCCATTCTTGACCTTCTAAATACTTCTAAAAGTTATGTTTCTTCATGTGAATTCTTTTTCACTTTCTATTCTTTTATTTTCAAAGGCTTCATGTTAATTAAACCTTTCTTCATATCAATTTTTTTAACCATTTGCTTTTTCCAATTTTAAGTTCTATTTAGTTTCTACTAATCATACATGTATGATCGCCAAATTTTATATTAAATGTTTCTCAACTTTGCCTAAACCTATCTTAATTTCTTCTTATTGTATTTTTGTGATATCACGATCATATTGGTATGATACTCTCATTCCTTTTATGTCATACAAATAATTTCATTTATGATGCTAGTTTTTACATATCATATTATTATATTTTTGCTCATCATATTGTATGGCACTATTCAATTGACTAATTTTAAGTACTATCTTTATGTCAAACCATATGACATTACTTATAGTAGCTATGTGATCAATTTCTTATATCTCTTTGCTAAGTCATAGCTAATGACAGATTTATACAATATGCTTTTATGCCTTAATCATATTGATATGATCATTTTATCATATTATACAAATAGGCTAAGGTATCTTTCTTTGAATTCTTTTACAATGCAACTCACTTCATTTTCTCTCTCACGATCATATAATATGATATACTTCAGTCATATGATACGATATCAATTCCTTATATCTCTTTGCTAAGTCGTAGCCAACGACAGATTTATACAATATGCTCTTATATCTTAATCATACTAATATGATCATTTTATCATATTATACAAATAGGCTAAGATATGTTTCTTTGAATTCTTCTACAATACAACTCACTTCATTTTCTCTCTCATGATCATATAATATGATATACTTTAGTCATATGATACTATCTAATACTTATTTACATTCAATTGAGTACATATTGTCATACTAATTTATTTTCTTTATTATACTGGTATGACTAGCTGTTGGGTTTTAAAATTTATCATGGTTATACGATAGTATAGTCATACGTATATATTATTCGTCTAACTTTTATCTCTTAATTGATTAAATTGTATGTTCAATACTATTATATTGTATAATATATCTTTCTTCTTAGCCAAGACTAGGAAATTCCATAACCTATACTTATATACCTAATCATACTTATATCTACATTCTAGATTTCTTAGCCAAGGCTAAGCGATTCCTTCTTGGCAAATATCTACATTCTAGATTTCACTTGTATTTTACATACTGATATGTATCATGCTCAGTCATGACATACCTGTTTATTTATGCAAGCAATACACGGTTCACATGTCTTAATGTGCTAATATATTCAATTAAGCAAAACATCAATGTCTACTTAATTGTTATTATAATCTAAGGACCACAGGTGATGCAATGCAATGGTACACCATATCATGCTTGTTTAAATCTATACTTGCAATACAAATTACAACATACATATATGCAAAATAATGATACATAATGCTTACCTAGTAGTGCTAAGCATTAGGCATTAGGCATTAGTGACTGTAATACTAGACATTAGGCCTTGGTGATCGACAGGTCAAAGACTAGCTAAAATTAAGTTGAGTCAAGCTAAAGTTTTGATCAAAGTACAAAACTTGTAGTGTCTTAAGTAAAATAGGATTAAGGCATCACTCCTAAATCAACATAGGCATATCAACTCATATAACAAAATTATGTTAGGTCAAATCCATGTATATTATATAGGTGCATAGGTGCCTTCGCTAATGACATCCCAAGTGCATTAAGGTCAACCAACTTTATTAGGTTGACTTATAAGCATGGAGAATGTATTATAAATGCAAAAGTTCATGTACATGCTTGTAATATGAGCTAAAAATGGCATTATTTTGCTTCTAAATTGGAGCAAACAAGTATTATACAATCAAGCATTTTAGTGATCAAATGGTCACAATCACATCCACCTTTTTGAACAAAAAACTTCATCTAGTTGTCTATCCTAAATGCTCAATTGAACGATTGGGATATTCTCCATATTTTGTGGATAATACATTTCATCTAGTCATCCATCTGAAAAGCTTAATTAAACGATTGAGAGCTTTTTTGGTTTTTCATGAATAGTGATATTGTGCATCATCACTATCCATCTAACTTTTGTAATTAATGATCTAAATCAAATCTCTTTGTGAATAGATCTAAACCATTTAATTATTATTTTGGTTAGATGGTAGCTACTTTTCATCATTTCCTATAAAGATTAACTTTCAAAAAAAGCTAATTGTAGCCATTGGAAAAAGTTATTTTGGTTATGTTTTTATTTGGACTATAAATATAAATCATTTGCCAATATTTGGATTTAATGAATCAACATGAAATTTTGAAAAATGCTCAAGAGAAGTCCAAAATCGAGAGTATAAATTTTTATGATAGCAGTGAGTTCTTTGATTCTTATTTCTAAAGCTCTCTTCTTACTATCAGTTTGTATTATTCGAGTAACATCTGTATCAATAATTTATTATGTTGCTCTTGCTTGAAGGATTTAAAGATGTAAAAACTTATGTATATTCTAATTTTTGTAAAACTTTCAACTTTTCTTTATAGCTAATTTTTGTGAATTTTGGTATCTATTTGGAGCACTATTTTGTACTCGATTTACCCCTACCAGCCTTGATAAAAAAGAGTGGCTAGTAGAAGCCTTATTGGTGATCAAGGGTAGATGTAGGCACGGGTTTTGGCCGAATCACCTAAACAATTGGTGTCTTTCTTTTTATCATTATGCAATTTTTTTCATTTCATGATACGATCTTTTTAAAGACAATTTTTTATTTCTAAGCATAATTTTTTTTTAAATTGTTTTTTAGAATTAAAAAAAATTTATTGAATGCACAATTCACCCATCTTCTCATGTGCATTGTGCCTCACACAATTCACATTAATTGTGACCTTTTTAAACAAAAAAAATTAGTTACTTCAATAACTTTAAAAAAACTATAGTAAGCTTCTAAGCTCACAAAAAAATTACTTCAAAGCTTTAAAATAATTGAAGCACTTAGTCTTAATATGATTACATATATGATTGAAAATTATTTATAGAAATAATTGGTAAATTTTTAAAACCTTTTGTGTGAGTTTGATAATTAAAAACATTCACTAATACTTATTTAATGTAATAGCTCGTATAATGAGTTTTAGAAATGATGTTTAGTTTAGAAAATCCTTACATGAGAATGCAGGAATAGTAAAGAACATAATCAATTTTTTTGATAGTTTGGTAAAATCTTTACCTACATCTATTCCCAATAACCCTAACCAGGCTTCTACAAAACCACTTTTTTTGTCACAACAAGTTGAGATAAACCTTTACAAAGCCACTCCATTTTATTCTAATAAAAAGGTGTACACCTTTGCAAGAAACAAGTATAGTAGCTTACAAGAATAAAACTTAGTTTATATAATAAAGCTCACAAATGTTTCACCACATGCTTATAGAAACTATATGACATTAAGATAAAATGATGTACAAGATATTACCAAATAGAAATGAAGTTTGATGTAAT
Organism: Vanilla planifolia; assembly: GCA_023846275.1. NCBI lineage: Eukaryota > Viridiplantae > Streptophyta > Magnoliopsida > Asparagales > Orchidaceae > Vanilla > Vanilla planifolia. The sequence goes on from CM043870.1 coordinate 18,925,860, forward strand.
GTAAAATATGATCAAATTAATAATGTAGTAAGTGAAATTTTTATTTTCATTTTGTGCACAACACTACTATAAAAGATCTTATTGTACAACCCATATAAAAAAGATTTAATAATAAGCATCAACTTATTCTTAACAAAAACCAATCATATTTATACTATCAACATCCCCAAGAAAATAAAGTCAAGCGCAAGCCAACCTCAATGTTTCAACTAAGTTAAAGGTGTAGGGAAACCCTTATAAGAAAATAATTTTAAGGTGATTAAGCAACGTGGGACCTTTTTCAAGCAGCTGGCTTCTACATTTTAGGAGTAATGTGCATCATCTAATCACACAATTTTTGATCAAATGGTCATCATCATGTCCACATTTTAAAATAGTGTTAATTCAATCCTCCATCTCATTATGCAATTTTGTGATAAAACCATCTATATGTAATCTAATTTTTAAATCAATTTATATCTAAATCCAGTTATTCAATCATGAGTAAGATATAATGATCTAGATCAAATTTTCTTTCTAAATATCAATTATTGAAATCCAATTGTTTGTTCACGTAGTTTTTATGATCAAATAGTCAAGGCTCTTTCTACATTTTTAATACACCCAAATTCAAATAATGCTATCAGATTGCAAATTTTTTATAATCTAATAGTTCGATTACATCTGAATGGAACATAATGGGCAAAGCATTATTTTGCATAATGGTTATGCATAAATAGCCATAATAAATTTGAAATAATGAATTGATAATAATGGTAACATTATTAAATCAATACTCAAGTTATTGAATAAAACCTATGTAGTCCTATCTTTAACTAAAATAAGCAATAATGGCTAATTGGACTATTTAACTTTTTTTAGCTATTAAAAAATGTCTATAAATAACAGATTTCTTTCATATAATTTTTTGATGATTCTTTTATGAAACGTGGGTAAAATTTAAAGGAAAGTTTCAAGTTACAACATTCAAGCCACAACAACAGGTGCTCATCATTGTTTCTATTCTTTGGTTTTTCATTTATCAAGCTTCAAGTTTTTCTTTCTTTTTCAATAAGCTATGTTCTCATTTCTTAATTGATTCAAGTAAAATCATAACACACTTTTGCTTTGTTAAACATTTCATCAAGCATAAAATTACTGTTTGAATTGAGTACAATTTTATGTTGTTGAATCATTTTCTTCTGTTGTCAATTTTATTTCATGATAAGGCTATTATAGCACATCTTTTCTATTTTATTTTTGTGAGAATTTAATATACGCATCTTTTGATAGAAAAATTATATTGATTATTTTTGTTTTCGGTTAGTTTTTGTCATGGGTAAATGTAGTCTTAAATTTAAGATAAAGCATTAAAACATTATTGGTGAACTTTTTAATTATTTGTTAATTTTTTATTTCATAAATTTTTAAAAAAATTATTAAAAAAATTAATGTGTTTTAAAATAAAATTAAAATTTGTAAAAAGGTCACTTATAAAAAGCATACTACCCTCTTATTTAGCCACACTTCATGTTGTATAGAATTGTATAATATTATATATTATATGAGAACCTCTTATTCAATAAGTGATGAAGTATTCAAACCAAATTCTCAGGTATGTATGTATTGTACTAGTATAATAGCATATCATATGGGTACAACAAAAATTGGTCCAAACTTTATTTAAGTCCCACTGATTAGATTGATTGCATTAGCTTGAAGGTATATCGCTTTCATACGAATTTTCACAAAAACTAAGTTCTTAAAAAAATATCACATATTGTGATTATAAACTATGAAAGTTTGTACAATTCATATATTAATTAATTGAGATAATTATATATATACGATAAGGTTCATAATGACAAGTATTGTGAATCAGACAATCATACAAGTCTAATGCAAAAATTGTCTGAATATATGTAACAAATATTGAGTGATTAATGTATATCTATGATATCACCATTTTATTTGTACGATGTCAAGTTTATGTTATTATATTTAACAGTTATAATATAAGTATGATGCATTAGTGTTCTTATACTTAAAGAGATTTTTTATATCAATTCATATACTCATATGATACAAATATCATACTCATATGATATAGTAAGTCATTTATTAATGAATTTATAATTATAATGCAAAGACTTTATACTTGTATCTATGTGTGAAATAGTAATAGAATATTGTGTTAGTACTATGTAGTGATCAAACTAGCGTGCACAATAAGAAAGTTTAATAACTTATATAAATTTTTCGCTGGTGCATATAGTTATGATACACAGATTTTGTACTACATGATATATAACATTTGTTGATCAATACATAAAAAAATGTTCATATAAGGGCGACCCCTTATATTACCAACTTTGTACACACAAACTTAATCCAAGTACTAGTCACACTTGTATGATGGATTCATCATACCTATACAATGTTGACACTTTTTATAAGAATAAACAAAAAGTGAATTGTATAGGTATGATATTGAACATAGTACTATATGATTATTAGGTAGTAAACAACATTGCTTGATTTAAGTAGTTTTTCAACTAAATCTTCATAACTTGAGGCTCAAGTTATAATAACTTACAAAAATATTAACAAGGTTCTAATAAAATTATAGAGATCTTGAAAATAAGAATTAATAAGAGAATGTATATGTTTAAATATGTAATGTAATCCTAAATGTTTCATATTAAAATTAAGTAATAAGTTTAGCAATTCTAGTCCAAATAAAGAATAAATAATAAGCATTCAATCGATAGCCCATTAAGAGCTAGAATAATGACTCAATTATTTGTAAGTTGTGCAAATCTTGAGCAAAGCCACCACACTTTTAACATGTCTTTACATGTGGATTCAATTCATATTTGATCTTAAGATGCATGATCAGAAACACTAAAAAAGAATATTAATAAAATTAATATAATATTTTGTTATTATCAAACTTGTAATGCAATAACCAAGGTATAACAACCTTACTTTGCTACCCAAGAAAATAGGGAAAGAGAATTTTGAACACCTTAAACAAACACAAGATTAAGAGAAAATAATTCTTAAGCAAGTGCCAATAAATAAAAAAAGTTAAATCACAATAAACATATGATTATCTTATTTATATTTATGAATGATATAATATATTATATATGATAATATTAAACCTTGTCCTTACATATCATAAGACTAAAGTAATGCAATGGTTCATATATGATGATTATATTTTTATACCTACTATGGTTGTAATGGTATACAAATGGTATTGATACTATTAGATGAATAAGAAGAATGCAAAAAAACACAAGGTCTTATGTCACTCCCCACTTGACATATCATTTTAAGATCAATCTAAATAACTTTAAGAATAGAATAACTAAAGTTTAAACATAGTTAGAAGATACTAAAAATCTAATAAGAGGAGAAATGATAATAAAACTTGTTTCATTTCTTTTTTTCTCAGATCATCTAATTATTTAAGTCTAGTATAAGAAACTATTATACTTTCAAAAATCAAATAGATATAATTTCTTATAAACTTATCTATTTTTTCTTTATACAAGTCAATAATTAACATTAATAATCATAACAGATATAACTTTTATAATAATCACAAATTTAAAAAATATAAAATTAATATATTAAATCCATAATATACCCATATAATCAAATATTTTACCTCCAAAAAATATGATAATTATAAATGCTTTATGATATAACATAATCTATATTTTTATCATCAATTTGTGAACTATTAATTAGAATCTATATAACTAGTTGAGCTTATCAAAGATATAAAAATAAATTCACACATTAATACATCGCCTCAGATATAATCATCTACATGTCTTTTAAAATGCTTAAACAACAATATCATAATCTTCTTAAAAATAAGCTATCAAACTTGAGTGTAGCTAAAATTTTTCATCTCTGATTCTTTAAGATTTTGACTTATAATATAAGTATGTAATGAGTTTGAATACCCAATAGGTAAATTTTCATGCAAACAATAAGATGAGACAAAATATGATAATAATATAAATTATAAAATATTAATAAATAATGTTAAAATAAATGCTTATGATCATCATCTAAAAATATTTATAAAATAAATTAGTAAAAATATTATATCAAAATATAAAAAGATGTATAAGCATGTAAGAGCATATAATTAAACTATAGAATTATATAAAATAATCAACACATAAAAAATACATAATTATAGTTTGTAATATATAAAATATATATACATATCTCTATTAATTATAATTTATTTTATCCATCTAAAATCTAATCTCTTTATATATTTTTAAACTACTTTGATAGTAGTATTTTCTTAGCTTTTTTATTCTAATATTATTTATTAACTATTTTATAAGGTTCATACTTATCATTAAGGCTAAAGTATTTGCCAAATGATCATCTCTAATATCATACTATCTCATCATGTATAAATCATATCTACATCAAGCACATAATATACACATCTCATATTATACCATCTAATATCACATCATAGCGTATAGACTTAGTTTACAAGCATATCACATCATGTCTATCTCATAGTATATCTCATCTCTAGGTTGTTAAATTACATAATAAGTAGTTTATTATATATTATATTAATATTATAATAGATCTCATCTCTAATTATTAGATCACATAACAAGTAGCTTATCATATATCATATTTTATCATAGTAGATATTATATATGGCTATTAGATCACACAAGTAGCTCATCATATGTCATATTCATATTGTAGTAGATCTCATCTCTAGTTGTTAGATCATAATATATCATATATCATAATAGATCTAATCTTTAACTACTAGATCACATAGTAAGTAGCTCATCATATATCATATGAGATTTGATGTTAGTGATGTTATATAATAAATAATTAACTCATCTCCACTAGTAGTGATAGTAAAATGTGATAACTAGAGTTAATGTTATTAGACAAATTCTTTCATTTCATTTGTACTCATTATATCAATAATATATCTATGAAACATCAATATCATCATTGGTAGAATCATCACTGCAAAACTCATATAGTCTTAATTGTGTCAAGTACTCATGTTGTCTTAAGTCATAAGCATTTAGCTTTTATTTTATTCTTTTCAATTCTTATATCTTATCTACTTTCTCTTTTCTCTTTCTGATTTATTTTTCATATTTCACATCACTAGCATCACTAGCATCACTAAATTGATCAATTATTTTTTATTCTCTATTTTTATATTCTATCACACATGTCATATGATGTAGAACATGATGCAAAAAAATGATAATATGTAATAATATTAAATACTTAATAAGTATAATATAATATCATACTTATATTATAGTTATTTCAAAGTTACCTACCTACTTTTCTTGGAAAAATTTTTATATTAACTTTTCTTTTCTTTAAGCTTCTTACTTAAGCTTTATTTTTGAATCAATTAAGTAATTTTATTAGTGCCCTTACACTATTCAACAAAAAAACCTTCAAGTTTTCTCCTTCTATAGAGAAAAGTTTCTAATATTACTCAACAACCTTTAAACATTACTTAATTTCTCCTCGTCTACATCAAACATAAGAATATGTATAATAGTTCATCGATTCTCCCTTTCTTGCATCGAAATTTGTAAGCACAAGACTCCACCACAATTACTAAGGCTTAGATTTGTGAAAAATAGCACTTGCCTATCTTGATTTAGATGCAAAGCCTTAGAATTTAATTCATTTCTAATGTGGTATTAACCCCTAGTCATGGTGTGTTATTTGATGATAACAAACTTTAAGTATTTTTAATAAATTTAGTTTTATAAATTTTTAGATTTCAAATAATTGATACTCATATTTATGAGAGAATTTCAAGAAGACGAAAATCTAAAGTCAAATCTAATGAAAATCATCATGATAAAAGTGTCAAACCACCAAGAAATATTTTTTATATTACTTTTAAATATTTTAATTTACTTTTAGAATATTAAGCTTGATTAAAATTATTTTTAAAAGTATAAAAATATTAATTAACTTTTATCTCTAATATCTTTGATCACCATCTTTGATCCAATATCTAAAATATATATTTCTTAAATATTTGATTAATATCTTTGAAATCTTATTATTTAGTATTGATTTAAATAAAAAATTTAAAATATAATGAAAACAAGAAAAAACCTAATTATCTTCCTAATAATCGCTCATCGTTCGTTGGTTGTTACGAAGTTTGGGTTTGGTCGGGTCGAGGCATGAATCTTGAACACGTTAGACACATTCGAATTTAGCTCAGATCTGGAACATTACCCTCTGAATGCATAATTAATCTCCTTATTACTAGTGTGCACAGGTGATTAAATCTCACATGAACCAAGAGATAGCCAACCTCAAAATCAGGTTGTCTCTAATGCACACCAAAATGTTTATATGGAAAAAAACACTTTTCAAATACATGATATGTGAAAATGTATTACTTGTACTGCACGATAAACTCCCAAGTGACGGGAGTGACATGAGCCACTCGATCATGTATTTTACAATCAAAAAATCATTATCGTATCTAATTTTTTAAACCCAATAATTCTTTTAATCGTCCGATCGCGCAATTTCACGATCGCATTGTCCATATTTATTACACTCGACAAGTTAAATCCTATCATCATATTACAGTTCTAATCTAAAGACTCAGATCAAATGTATATTTTTAAAAGGCATCGATTAAATTTCATCTATTTGATCTTGCAGTTTTCATGATCAAATGGTCATGGTTCGATCCAATCCAACGACTCCAGCATAATGACTCTTTTAGCCATTATTTTGAGCCATTAGGCAATTTTTTTTAAATATTAATTTCTTAATTAAAGATTATGGAAGCAAATATATAATGACTAAATTGTGTGTTTGATAAGTGCTTTTAGTCATTATAAGATGTCTATAAATAAGAGAAATTTTTAGCAAAACTCGTTGATAAAATCTCTTACAAAATTTCAAAGAAGAATTCTCAAGTCATGACCTCAAGGTCATTCGTAGCCATTAACGTTAGGCTATGTCTTTCTTCAAGGAATTCCAAATTTCTTGATTCATCTTCCAATCAGCTAAGCTCTTATTTTATTATTTTATAACTAATTAACTTAAAATAATTATATCTTACTAAATATTTTGTCAAGCGTAAGAATTTATTTGTACGAATTTTCATTGTCATTTTCTTTTCTCTTTTTAAAAAATTCTATTTTGTTGTAAGGCTACTATATAGCATTTTATTTTCTTATTGTAATGGTTTAGCCTATTTATATTTTGATGAAAAGCTTATATAGTTGGTTTTTTGTGCTTAGTTTTTACTAGGGGTGGACGTCAGCTTCATTTTAACCCGAACCACCTAAAAATCACTTGTGTACATGTTTAAATTTTTGTATATTATTATTTCATAATTTCTAAAAGCTTTATTATCAAAATAAAACTTAACATATTTTTAAGAAATTAAAATTTTTAATTCTAATAATTCACCTCTCTTTCTAAACAACATTTCAATTGGTATCAAAGCAAAGTCTATTTTAGTGAGAAAAAATTCTTCGAGAGATCTATAGCTCAAATTAATACATTGGGTGAAGGTGCGTTTTTCAATATGTCACCACTCTTTTGTGATGATTATTATCTTTATGGGAATACTAGGATGACAAATCATTTAAAATCTGTTGATAGAAAATGTGAGAATTAATACAAGTTTCTTTTGATTTTCCAACAAAGAAAAATACACAAGATACTTTTGTACCTAAACCTTTTTATGGAATAAATGATAATGAAAAATATAAAATGCAATTAAATGATAGGACCATAAATATTTTATATTATGTTTTGAATGATATAGAATTTAATAGAATAATACATTTAGAAACTATTTATAAGATTTGACATAAATTAGAAGTAACATATGAAGTCACTTCTTTAGTTAAGAAAAACAAAATAAACAAGATGACACATGACTATGAGTTATTTAGGATGCTTTCAAATGAGTCCCTCAAAATATGTTTACTAGATTTACCAGTATTACTAATATATTTGCTAGCTTGGGAAAGTCAATTTTCATGAATGAATACGTAAAGAAGATACCACAAATCTCATCAAAAGTGTATGATCCATTAGCCACTATCATCAAGATAGCCAAAAAATACTTTTATGATGATAATAGATGACTTGATGGGTGAGTTTATGATAAATGAGTTAGAAATAGAGAGAAGAAAAGAAGAAAAAGAATTATATTAAGAAGAATAAGACAAAGAAGAAGAATAATTAATAACATTAAAGATGGAAGAAGACATTTCAAAATAAGAATCCACTAATGATGATGGTATAGGTTTAATTTTAAAAGATTTATTTAAAGTTCTTAAAGATGCATGAAAGTATAGAAATCAAAAGTCTAAGAGAAGGATAAGAAATAAAGAGAAAATTATTTATCATGAATGTGAAAAGCTAGGACATTTTAGACCAGTATATCCTGTTATACAAAAAAGAGTTTAAAAAGAAAAAAATAAGATAAAGAAAAGTAAGAAGAAGAAGAAAGTATTAAAAGCTACTCATAGTGACTCAAAAAAAATGTGTACAAGTGAAGACGAGAATAATAATGAAGCATTATTTTGCATGATGACTAGAGAAGAACAGAGTGCATCTTCAAGTGAAAAAGAGATAAACTATTCAAATGAAAAATTAGCTAAACAATTACTTTAGTTTTGTAACAAGTACACAACTTTGAATAAAAAATATAAGAAACTAAAAGAGAAATATTGTGAATATGTAGGTTTTTTTGATAAAATGAAAAATGCAAATGATGATAGTACAAAAAATTAATGAGCATACTTCCTTAGTCATAAATTTTAATGATTTTAAATGTTTGCACTATAGTTATTTATTTTCAAAAACAAAATCAATTAATAGAGATGTTACATATGTTAGAAGTTTTATTTGCATAACTTTAATGATAATAATAACTTATCACATGATTATAATAAACTTATATGTAATTATTTCATGTTTTTAGATCATACTTCATATACATGTAAGATTAGAAATAATGTTCACTAAAATTATCCTACTTATACATAGGTAGTGAAGGCAAATAGTAATTTAACTACTCTTGAATGTGTTGGACCCAAAATGGTTAGAATTTCTAAATCCAATAATTAATTTATGAGTGTACACATGTCTTCTTTCTGAGGTTGAGGAGGACATGTGATTCTTGGATAGTGGGTGCTCAAGACACATGATAAGAAACATCAAGCTATTCACCCAACTAAAGGTCTATCATGAAAGAAAAGTTGTGCTTAGTGATAATTTAAAAAAATCTATCAAAAAAATCAGTACTATTAGAAACCTTATATTTTTAATTAATAAAATTTTATTTATTCAAAACTTAGAGTATAATTTACTTCACATTAGTCAACTGTATGATAGTGGTTTTAATATTTCATTTTGATACTATTAAAAGTAAAATTGGTAAAAATAAAAATATAATAATTATTATACCTATAAGAAATAATACTTATTTACTTAATTTAAAAATTATAAATAATTCTCAAATAAAATGTTTTTACATCACATACTAGTGACTCAAATTTATGGCATAGGAGATTTTGTCATGCTGGTACACATACATTAATAAAAATAATTAAACATAATTTAATAAGAGGTTTACCAAAACTTTTATAGATAATTTTTTGTGGACTATATAATTTAGGAAAAACAACAAAAACAAGCTTTCAAACTAAGAAAGATGCAGCTTTTAAAAAGATTTTAGGACTTGAATGCATAAACTTGTTTGGACCAATACATCTCATGAGCTTAGGAGGTAAGAAATATAGATTAGTTATAGTAGATGATTATTCCAAGTATATATGGGTTATTTTCTTAAGAAAAAAGTGAATCATATAAACAATCTCAAATATTAATAACCAAATTATAAAATGAGTTAAGTCATAACTTAATTGTCATTAGAAATGATAATAAAAGAGAATTTAAAAATGATGAATTCATCAAATATTATAATAATAATGAAATTTTTCACACTTTTTTGGCACCTAAAACTCCACAACAAAATGGTGTAGTGGAAAAAAATAAAACATTATTAGATTTAGTTAAAAGTATGCTAAATGAGTATGATACACTAAAATTCATTTAAGTAGAAGATATGCTTACAATTTGCTATGTTTCAAATAGAATACTTTCGAAACCCATATTAAACAAAGCATCATATAAATTAGTATTTGATAAGAAACAAAAATTTCTTCATTTACATATATTTGATTATAAATATTATATTTTAAATAATGGGAAAAAATAATTAGAAAAATTTGATCTAAAATTAGATGAGAGAATATTCTTAAGATATTCATTTAGTGGTAGAGCTTAGAGAGTTTACAATAAAACTACTAATCAAGTAGAACAATCCACACATGTAAATTTTGATGAATCGATATCTATAAAATAAAATAATATAAACATGGATGATGAATAAATAGAATTTAAGAAATTAAGTTTAAAAAACTCAAGTGAGATAAATAAGAAAACGAAAATATTTGAAGAAAATAAAACTCTTAAAACTTTTACATATAATAAGGATCATCCTAAAGATTAAGTAGTATGTGAAATTATGAATGGTGTTAGAACTAGATCTTTCCATAATCAATCTGCTTTTGTAGCAAATTTTGAACCAATGTTAATAAAGGAGGCCTTAAAAATGAATTTTGGGTAATAGCTATGAATAAAAAATTAACTCAATTTAAAAGAATTTATGTGTGGGAGTTAACCACTAGATCATTAAATAAAAGTATAATTAGAATAAAATGGTCTTTAAAAACAAACTAGATGAAAATAGAAATATAATTAAAAATAAAACAAGATTAGCTGCAAAATTTTATAGTCAAATTAAAGATATAGATGTTGAAAAAACCTTTGAACTTGTAGCAATGCTTGAGGTAATAAGATTTTTGTTAGCTTATGCTTGCTACAAGAATTTCAAACTATAACAAATAGATATTAAAAGTTTCTTTTTAAATGATTATATAAATAAAGAAGTTTATATAGAACAACTCCCAAGATTTGAAGTATATAATAAAATAAATCATGTATATAAGTTAAATAAAGCTTTAAATGGACTTAAGCAAGTGCCTAGAGTATGGTATGATAAATTATATAGTTTTTTAGTTTCAAATGGCTTAATAAAAGAAAAAATAGATAACATATTATTTATTAAAAATAAAACAGAAGATTGATTTATATGTCAAATATATGTAGATGACATAGTATTTAGGACTCGAAGTGAAGATTTATGTAAGGATTTTTTTGATCTAAGGAAAAATAAATTTGAAATGAGCTTAATTGAAGAGTTAATATTCTTTTTAGGTTTTCAAGTTAAACAAACTCAAAATAGAATTTTCATATCACAAATTAAATATACTTTAGAATTATTAAAGAAATATAATTTCATGAATATTAAACTTAGAAACACATTTATGGCCACCAATACATATTTAGATAAAAGATGAAAAAGGAAAGTTGGTAGACACTAAAATATACAGAGGTCTAATTGGTTCATTTGTTATATCTTATAGCAAGTAGACCTGATATACTTTATAGTGTTTATGCATGTGCTTATTTCAAGCCTGTCCTAAAGAATCTCATTTAATAACTGTAAAACACATATTTAGATATATAGTTGGAACAAGTAAATTGAGACTTTGGTATCTAAAAGAAGATCTAAAATTTTAATTAAGAGCATTCTCAGATGTAGATTTTGTTGGAAGTAGAATTGATAGAAAAAGTAGAAGTGGTATGTGCCAATTTTTTAGAAATTCTCTAATTTCATAGAGTAGTAAGAAGCAAAATTATATTACACTATTTGCAACAAAATCAAAATATATAGCTAAAAGTAGTCGTATAGCATAAGTTTTATGGGTCAAATAATAATTAGGTGATTATAGTATTACACTATGACAAATTCTCATTTATTATGATAATTTAAGTATAATAAGTTTAAGTAAAAATACAACTAATTATTTTACAGCAAAATATATAGATATTATATATCATTTTATTAAAATATATGTTTACAAATTATTAATTCATTGACATTTTTACAAAACCTTTAGATTATGATCAATTTACAAAACTTAGATTTAGTTTAGGAGTGTTAAATCTATTTGAGTGATAACAAAAATAGGGAGAGAATAAATATTAAAATAAATTAGAAAATAAAAGCATGAATTAAGGTGGAATCTTAATCTAATTATGACATACATATAAGGGGATTTTACATTTAATTATTTTTATATAGCTTATTTTTTATCAATTTTATTAGAAATTTTATTATCATCAAAAGAAGAGATTATTATAGTATTAGCCCCTAACAATTATGCATTATTTGATGATAATAAATCTTAACTATTTTTAATAAATTTATTTTAATGAATTTTTAGATTCTAAATAATTGATGCTTATATTCATGATAGAATTTAAAGAAGAAGAGAAACTAAAGCAAAATCTTATAAAAATTATCTTTATAGAAGTGGCAAACCACTAAGAAATATTTTTTGACGTTACCTGTAGATATTTTAATTTCATTTTTAAAATGTTAAGCTTAATTAAAATTATTTTTTTAAGGTACAAAAATATTGATTAACTTTTATCTTTGATCATCAATTTTGATTTAATATCTAAAAAACATATTTCTCAAATATTTGATTAACATATTTGAAATCTTATTATTTAGTGGTGATTTAAATAAAAAATTTAAAATATAATAAAAATAAGAAAAATAAAACTAATTACCTTCCTAATAATCGTTCGTCATTCATTGGTTGCTATAGTGTTTGGGTCAGGTCGGGGCATGAATCCTTAACCCATTGGACACATTCAAATTTAGCTTGAATAGGAAACATTACCCTCTGAATACGTATTTAATCTTCTGATTACTAGTATGCATAGTTGATTAAATCTCACACAAACCAGGAGGCTGCCAACCTTAAAATCAGGCTGCTTCTAGCATACGCCATAATGCTTATATGGAGAAAAACACTTTTTAAATACATAATAGATGACTAAATGTATTACTTTTACTGCACGACAAACTCATGACTTGTGGGAGTGACATAAGCCATGTCATCATGCATTTCATAATCAAACGATCACTATCATATCTAACTTTTCCACCTGCTAATTCTTTCAGTCGTCCAATTGCACAATGTTACAATTGCACGATCCGTATTTCTTTTAGTAGCCAAGTTAAATCCTGTTGTTATATCATGATTTTGATTTAACAGCCTATATCAAATGTATATTTATAAAAGTTGACGATTAAATTCTATTCGTCCCATCATGTAGTTTTTGCAATTGAACAACCATGGTTCGTTTCGATCCAATGGCTCCAGTGCAATAGCTCTTTTAGTCATTATTTTGAGTCGTTGGGCAATTTTTTTAGAATATTAATTTCTTAATTAAAACTTACAGAAGCAAAAATGTAATGACTAAATGGGGTGTTTGGTAAGCACTTTTAGTTGTTATAAGATGTCTATAAAAAAGAGAATTATTTAGTAAATTTTGTTGATCAAAACTTTTACAAAATTCTAATAAATAATTCTCAAGTCACGATCTCAAAGCAATTCGTAGTTCTTGCTAATTGTCACCTCCTTATGCTGTGCCTTTCTTCAACAAACTCTAAATTTTTTTATTAATCTTCTAATCAGCTAAGCTCTCATTTTCTCATTTTATATCTGATTAAATTAAAATAATTATGCTTTATTAAATATTTTGTCAAGCATAGGAATTTATTTGCATGGATTTTCATCGTCATTATCTTTACTCTTTTCACCAATTCTATTTTAATGTAAAGCTATTATAACATGTTTTATTTTCTTGCTGTAAAGGTTTAATATACCTATCTTTTGACGAAAGGCTTATATAATTTATTTTTTATATATGGTTTTCATCGATGGTGGACATAGACTTGATTTTAAATTGAAATACCTAAAATTAGCTTGTGTACATGTTTAAATTTTTATATCTTATTATTTCACAATTTCTAAAAACTTTATTATCAAAATAAAAATTAACATATTTTCAAATAATTAAAATTTTTAATTTTAGCGATTTATCTCTCTCTTGCTGAACAATATTTCACTTTCAATTCCCTTTCGAAGCAATTAGAATAAAATTTGGCAAAACTTGAACTCAATTACCACACCTCTTTTTTTTCCAATGACCTAATTGCGGCTGTGTTCTTCTCATCAAATCAAAGAGGGATGGAACAGCAATAGTGGCTTGCGAGTCCCCAATCTCAACTGTAATAATTTCGCATAGCTGCACGACGGTGTGACAACGAGGATCAGAAACCACTACACACAAAACGGTGAAAGGGCGAGGCGACGAAGCGATAGAAGGAAAGAATTAAGGTCCCTGATCCCTAACCGCACGTGTTAAGGGAGAGATGAAGGGATGCGGGGAGAGAGAGGAATGAAAAATTATGGTTTCTTCTTTTGGTTATTAAATAATCTTATTACTATTATCACTATTTTAATTTACTAAATAATATATTACTAATAATTTTTTCTTAATAAATTTGTATTAAACTCAAATAAAATCTTATTGTGACAAAACAAATGTTGACGGACTCGTCTAAATGAGCTTGATTCAATGGTATATTTATTTTTAAAATCTAACATAGTTGATAAATATACTTTTTATGAGAGAATATAAAAAATTATTATTTTAATCAACTTATAAAAAAATTAAAATCTCAACTCCTTTGATCAAATCATTGAAAAAATATTTAAAATTAATATTAAAAAAATCAGATCATTATAGATTATATGAGCTACATAAAGGAGGCTAAGTTATAAAATACATATTAAGAACTTCCATACATATTTTAATTCCTTAGATGATATAAATGTGTTGTAACAATTATTATGGTACTTGTTGTAAGAATTGATTGTATGATCTTTTATTGTCACTACATATATGCTGTAACTTTGAATTGAATACATTAATGTTATTTATTTTTATTACATCTTCCTAATTATTTAATTTAACAAGTATGATATTGGATAGATATACATATATTGAAAATTTATTGAGGTCAAATGTAGATATGTGGATTAAATGTTAAAAAAATTAATGCCGATGAATATGAAGTTTAATACAACTTGGGATAACGTTATAGTAAATGAGTGACGTTATATAATAACCTTATTTTTCTGACTTAAAGGATATCGCTACCTTTAAGTGTGGAGCAAAAGAGATGTTGAATACATCAATAAAGAAGAAGGTAATCTCCCAAGACACATTTGTGATGTGATCAAACATTTTATTATTGTCCAATTAAGTATCATGATCGTATATCTTAATGTAAACCATTGGAAGAGATAGAGTAGAATAATTCTGAGTGATTAATGATGAAATATTTAATTTCTTTATTAGAAACTTATTTATTGCATATTTATTGTGCCATAGATAATTGACAATAAGAATATTCTAACTTTCAAAAAATTTGTTAGGAATTTTTTTTGAGGGAAAAAGTAAAAAAGAACTTCTTAATGGATTGGATTTTTTGTTTCTCGGGTCATTCTTCTATTAATGCTTATTATAAGATGTCCAACTTAGTCAAAAAATGATTATCTTGATTTGAAATTTGAGTTGTTTTATTATACTTCTTAATTTATCATTGATAAAAACCATTAATATTTTAAGCATTCTAATTTTTCAAATTGTAATCTTGTAATACCACATGAATGACAACTTGTATAGGTAATTACCAAAAGTGTATCAATAACAATTATTTTATAAATGTTTCATTGCCTTGGCTAAGCCCTCTTTTTTCCCTTGTTAAAGCATTAGCCAAGTTTCTTTCAAAAATTTCAACTAGAAGGTTCCATCCAATGGGCCTTATTTTAAGGTCCCTCAATAGATTAACCAACTCCCTCCTTAACTAAACCTTAATCTTGGTCATAGATCTTAGGTCTTTAACCTTAGTATTTCATTTTTAGTTGGGTTGTTGTGGATATGCCATAAGCTTTGAAGGGTAAGCTTAACATCTTTCAAATTAGTTAATGCATAAGTTTAATAATCAATTTAGGCCTCTGCAAGAAAGGTATGTCATTCTAGTAAGATAAAATAAATTCTATTAATACTATAAAACCCAATTATTAAATCCCAAACAAGATCTTGAGTTTCATGAAATATAATATTTAATGCTATCTATATGTATGTACATACATACATATACACATATTGTTTATATAAAGATAATATCAATCTTTACTAGACAATTAGAAAACTATGAACAAGTTACTAAAATATTTATAAAATGACATCAATATAATGGGAAAGGATTCCAACTCATGGGGTACAAGAACAAACAACTTATAGGTCTTGCATATCAACATTGTTGTTGGTTCAATCCACAATTACTTTTATTTTTGTTTTTTATAGGTTTATACACTGTGTAATTGTATTATGATTCTTTTCTTATCATCCAAATTATATACTTGTAATATGAGAGAGATTCTTCTTTACAATCAAACAAGCATTAAAGAGGTCTCTTGATTGCAATAAGGACTAAGAGTTCCCACTATTTATAAGTTTTTTCATGAACGAGCTTTGGTCTCTCCATTTCTCACTCTATGATCCTATTAATGAACACTTCTTGCATCTATCCATCTCATTCTTCCTTCAGTGGATGTAAATCACCTTAGGTGCATGTGGAAGTTGTACTCATGCGTTGAGAAAAGTGGCCTGCTGTTATGATTTTTGAGTCAATGACTTTTTTTAATTTCTTATATGCTGAAGTTTGTCAGTTAACGGATCATAAAGTTCATGAATTATTCAAGATTTTGTGTGATACTTGTTTTTTAAAATTTTTTTTTTTTTACTATATATACATTGTAAAGAATCGCTATCTGCAAATGGTTTAAAATTTGAAAGATTAAACTGTGTGCTGGATGCAAGAACCAGAACGTTGTGTATGCGTCTCCATGGCATTGCTTTCTGGTATTGCTCCACCATGCCGTCCCTTTTTTCAACTCTCATTCCCCAACCCCGCATAAGACTGAAGCCCTACATTCCAAGCTCATTTCTCCCGCATTTATGATCACTCTGTTCGAGTCAATGGAGATCACCGAGGAGCAGAGGAGGAGGGCGGAGGCCAACCGACGTGCGGCTCTAGAGAAGAGGAAGCGCACGGAAGAAAGGCTGCGCGATGGCCCTTGGAGATTCTTTAGGTGCCGCAAGATCCCTAGTTCCACATCGTCTTCTTCGTCCAGTGCGCTGGTTCCTAAGAAGAAGCCCTCGTTACTTCCGAGGATGCCCGAGCCGCCGGAGCCACTCAAGAGGTTTCTCGTGGTGCTTGAAATCTGTTCGCCGGATGAGTTCGCTGTCTTGCCGGAGCCCTTACCTGGTTTCATTTTTCCCGGTGTCGTGGAGTGCTTACGGATCATCGAGGCTGCTCTTGTCTCTGTACGTCCACCTACCTTTCACTATCTACATCTATTTTTTCCTATTACTCGTACTGTTTTGCTGAACTCTGGCCCTTATCAAATAGTTATAAGGTGTAGATTCTGTGATTCTTTCTCGTGGCATTCATGTTGTTTTGGTGCTTTTCTATTTCTGACTATGGTTGGCACTTGACAAGGTAACGTATTTTAATCACCTAGAATGACATCATTAGATTTTTTTTTTTTTTGACAAATTTTCTTTTGGGAACATTGTGCCTAAAGTATTACATTGTTTGAATCATCTCAATCGTGTACTTTTTTTTTTCTTGAAAACAAGTCTTTTAATCTGGTCATTTAACAGGTTTTGCATTTTCGGATAAGTGAGAGCCAGGGAAGTCAAGGCTGTCTGAGGGCCTTAGTGTACAGACTGAATGATTATGATTTGGTGCTGAAATGCCTAAGGAAGCTGTCCATTGCTGATTTGCAGGACATTCCATACATAACATTATTGGCCGTTCGATCTTTTCAAGATCATGTTTCTATTGGCCGTATACCTTGCTGGAAGGAACACTATTCTGAAAAGCAAGTAGATGACCTGATGATCAAGCTCCCAAAAACATTACGAAGTGCACTTCTTCCATTCCAGCTTGATGGGGTAAGGTTTGGGCTTCTAAGGGGTGCACGTTGTCTTATAGCTGATGAAATGGGTCTGGGAAAGACCATACAGGTAATTTTTCCTTTTGAGAATTGTTTTCTTGTCTTCTTGTGTAAAATGCACATCCAAGCAAACAATACCACAGTTATTTGTTTGGTTTATATCTGATCTATTATACACAATTAATTTGGATGATAAAAGTACTTAACACAGAATTAACCATTTACGCTCCCAAACTTCTTAGCTTTTAGATTTTGGTGCCCTCGAGGCAAGTCATGGCATATTTGTTTATTTGAACATTTAAAATTCATTCAAATTAGTAGCTGTAGAAATTGTAAAATGGTGTTGATTTAAAATTTTTTGTATTTGTTGCTCTTTTTGGTATAAGGTTATGGTGTGTTCTTTTTGGTACAAGGAGTATGTTTTACCATGCATATGTGATTTGGAGATCATTATCTTGTGCAAGTTTTTTTTTGTTTAGTAATTAACTAGAAGAGTAGGGAACTCTTGCACAATGCTAAAAATTGTTGTCATGCACATGAAGGCTCCATGCATGTTAGATTCATAGAAATAGACTCTTCATAGTGTAGGGTTAGTTGTGCATCGTAAACTTTTTGGGTTGTTTTGTGGACCTTGCACATGCAAGTGGTTTTATTCGTTTGCCTAATTTGCAAAGTGTCTAATGCTAGACATCTCACTTGTTTAGGAATCTTATGTGAATTATTTTTTGACTTGTTTTTTGATGTTTATTTGATTGTTACATCTTGCAACATGCATCTTCTAAAATGTATTATAAAAATCTGAAGGGAAAAGTAACTACAATATTTGAGTTAATGCTAACTGAAGGTGCTAATTTTTTCATACTTGTGTGTGGTTGATACGAATGTTGCTGGTTTTGTCCATGCAGTTTTATGAGGCTAAGCCCTTGTTAGTGATGCTTTTGTTTGTTCAACAGTTTTACTTTAGGATCAATGTTGTGATGCGCACAATGCATTAAAATGTTTAACTTTAATGCATGCATGAACTAAATTAGATATCGTTACATAATTAAGTCACACACATATACAAAAGAAGTCATTATCACTCGACATGGGAATTAATTAAATTTGGATTTTTGGCAAGAAATGTTCTTGAATTTTATTCAAATGAACATGTTGCATTAGAAAACTTAAATTTTATTCAAATGACCATGCAAAATTGATCAAATTGATATGATCAATAATGAGATGCATTTGTCTATTGGACCAAGTGGTGCTCATAGTAATAACTTATTTGATCTAGATCATCAAGTTAACCATGGTGCCTAGCTAGTATAATTTTGAAAGGTCAAGAGTGAAAATGAAGAAGAGAATTAGGGGTTGGGTTGTTATAGCATGATGCAATGACAATGATATTGTTTGATGGAACTATGAACTATGGACTAAAGAGTGAAGGGTGAAGAAAACCTTGATGCCAAGTGGATAGTGATGAAGTCAAGTGTGAAAACCTTGATGACAATGATAGATTATTCTAAGAAGGTAACCACTAAGGAGCATAAAGCACAACTAATTATGGAAATTGAAAATGGAAAGCATTTTTTTTCACTAGATAAAGAATGAATAACATATTTCATGCATATAATTTAAGAGACAAATCAGTGCTCCCTTATCTAAAGACACCCTTTCTTTTTAGTTTTTGCACAATAATTCCTTGTTCTCTTGCAATAGGTGCCTTTAGATTTTGGTAAGATGAGTTTGAGATGAATAGTAGATGCTTATGTAGCCACATTTTGTTTGAAGGAGTTTTTTTTTTTCTTCTCTCAATGTGGACATCTGAGTGACATATTCTAGGCTCATTGGTTAACCTTTTTGAGTTCTACCATCATCTTTTCATATTTCTTTTTTTATCTTTAGAATTTTGTAATTTTCAAGTCTGATTCATCGATTTTGCTTCCAAATATTCCACTAATTTTTTGTTGTGCATCACATTTTGATAGAAATTATTGATATATATTGTAAATGACATGTGTGCTTACTTGGTGGTTCTTTATTCACTAAAATTTTAGTAGTTTGTTGCTTTATCTCAACATTGTCAATTGTACCTTAAGCTTTACGCCTGGTAGTAAACATCTAGTCACTACTAATTGACATATTGGGTGACATGTTATCTCCTTTGAGGTGCATTATTTTATGCTTTTACAAGTTCCAGTTGATTGGTAAGAAGAATTGTGATTCTCCTATATGCTTGTAAACCTGAGTTTCAACAGTAAAAAGCATGATAGTATTATTTGGTTCTTTTTTTAGTTCTTGACTAACGTTGTTTTTCCTGCCTTAATATTCAGGCTATTGCAATTGCTGCTTGTTTCATAGACAAGGGCCCTATATTAATTGTATGTCCTGCTGTTTTGCGGTTTTCGTGGGCCGAGGAGTTAGAGCATTGGCTTCCCTCCCTTTTACCAAGGGATTTACATCTTGGTATCTTTTTCCATTAAATTATGTATTGATTTGGAAAGTTTGTGAAGTTCATTTCATGTTATGAACTCTATGCCTATGCTAGGTATGCTTTTATGAACGATTATTTGATAGATTTTGATATGAAAAAAAAATCTTTGCTAAGATCAAATTTGCGCTTCTACTTGTCGAATATCACTATAGAAACATGTTATTGAAATGTAGTTTATTAGAATTTATTAGGTAGTGAATGCAATGCCTTACCCTTGATGCAATGAAATGTTCATTACTAGTTTTGGTTGTTTTCTTAATTTAGAACTATGGACCAATTTTAGGACAATTATACTTTTCGTAAAAAAATGTTTAGTATTTTTTGAAAGATGAAAATTTTGATTTACAATTTTTAGTATAACACCTTTTAGAGTGCTTAAGATCCATGTTAATAGTTGTTGACATACAACTTAGATATTTGTAGTTTCAAGTTCTAGAAAAAAAAATCTCATAAAGAGCTTTTAGTAAAGGTGCTTACCATAGACCTTACGTATATCTAAACTTTCATAGAAACTTTGTAGGCAGATAGCTTTGGTGCATCCAACTTCCTTTTGAATACCATTGCAGTACTATCAAAGTGTAATGATGTCATCTCCTTTTTCTTGTAAGTTTATCACTCAGTTTCAATAACTAACAATAGTTAAATTCATATTATAATTTTTTTTGTTGGTTTTTTTATTTAAGTCTCAATTATTATGTTATCTTCTTTTGCTTTCAACATATAACTTATAGAATTTATCTCTTATTATTGCTTGTTTTATAATTTTTTATATTTAATTACTTAGTGTAGTATATCATGGATATTAGGTAGATCTAATGGAGCCTAAGATATAGGAGGCTCAATTTCATCACATGTTGTGGGACAAGTTGAAAATAAGGGCTCACATAAACAAGGGCTCACAATAGGGACATTAGAAGGCTTATTCAATCAATCAGTAATATAGAGTTGCTACTAGATTGTAATAGATCATTTGTGTTAGTCTCATATTTTTAGGTGATGATTTGATCATAATAAAACTATATTATTATATTTACTAACGTGGGTTGTGAGAATGATACATAAGATTTTACAAAAGATTATTGAGGAATAAAGATGTGATGGCTCAACTTTGACATCAAGAAGCCAAGTAGTTGTTGCTCTTTATGGGGTGACATCCATCTTTAGTTCACCTTTACATACATTAATTTGGTAGATTGTCAAAACCTATACTAAGTATCATGTGGCACATAGGTTCATGCATACTTTATTAGTTCACACATCTCATACAGATTAATTATATATGCTTAATTGTTTTTCTTGTTATATCACGAGGTTGGATAATTTAGTAAGTAAACTTAACAGAGAGATCATGTATTGAGAAGAGAATAAATATGTTGTATAGTATGATGTCCTATGTCATATAAGTATGATGAAACTTAATAGAGAGATCATGAACTCTTACTTATGAGACGGCTACACTTACAATTTGTGATCAATAATGTATTCTTATGTTATTTTCAACATATTTTTATTATTTGTTGTATTTATTATTATGGTAGGAGAATATGTCTTTTTAACATTCAAAATAGGGCTATTTTTTGTACTTGTTTGTATCTCACAATGAAATGATAAAAGATAGAAGAGTTTTTTAGTAGGACATATCACACCATAAGAAGATGATAATACATTACATCGGTCGGTTGCATTACAAGGAGAATAACAAAGAAAGATGTCATAAGAAACCATGACCCAATTGGATAGTTTGAGCCAATCATGAGTTATTTTAGCACTATTTTATTCTATTTCTAGATTTTTTCTTTTAAGTAGTTTTGAGGTGAGTAATTCAAGAAGAGTAGTTGATTGTTGGTGTTTAGTTGTTGGTGTGTCATTGTTGATAATTATACATACATATTCTCTTTTATAAATTGAGCAAAAATCTACATTGAAAGGATCTTTTTGGTTTGTTTTGAATCATAGTCTTTTTTACCTTTTGCTTGCTCGCGCACACATTCGCATCAATACTCATCACCGTGTGGATTTGTGCCCATTTGCCCTTGCCCACATCCCCATTCAGCACCCACATGGGCCTTCTCTTGCTTGCACAATTGCTTTTGCACACAAGCTCTCACATCAACGTCCACATTGTTCCACCTATGCCTACAAGCATTTGCTTGCATTACCTTCAGCCGGCTTAGTGTTAGCCTCCATTCCACATGCTCCTTTAGCACTAGTATCATTAGCTTGTGTGATAGACCTGCTACTTTTGTATTTCCTACACTATTTAATTAAAAAGGGTTCTAATTAGACCTTGTGGATCCCAAGAAGATTTCAAGGATTTTTTTCAGAGAAAATCAACTTTAAAATCAACGAGGTCTTTTTGCATCAAAGAATATAATAATAAAAGCTTAACAATTTAGTATTTTGCTTAATTTAACTTGAGTGAGTTTTGTTAACTCTAGATTTTACTATTTTGTTTTGTTTTAAACAAGGGTTTATCTTGTCCTTGGGTAATCTTATGAATCATGCAATTTATTATTAACTTGTTTCCTCTACCTTCATAAACTAAGCCCATTTTATGAACTTATCGAAAACTTTTTGAGTGAACTCCTTGAGAAAGTGTAATCTATTTTAATAGCCTTCATAATGAGCGGATTAAGTTTAAAATTTGAAATTAATCTTTAAACTTTTTGTTTGGTATAAGAGAAAAACATGTTTGTTATTATTAGTTTATATATTGTTATTTTTATGATAAATCTCTATTTGTTATTTTAGCCTTTATATATATAGTATAATAAAAACTTTTATAAATTTTGTGTTAGTTTATTACTCATTTAATTATTTCATTAAAATCAGTATCATTTTTCATTTTTTTCATTAGTTAAATTTTGTATCTTTAAAATGCCACAAAGGTTTGCACTTATAAAACTTGTGGAGTATTTAACAAATGTAATGAATGATGTCATATAAATGTTTTAACAATTTTAAAATTTAATCTAAAATATAACCAGAGACCAAAAGGAAATGTTAGGAAGGAAAATATTGACATCAGTGGAGATGAAAGAAATTTTAAGAGAAAAATACTATGAAATCATGATAAGAAATTGCATAGCTTGCTTTTTACACTAATGCAATTTCTTTTCATTATTTCATAGTATTTTTCTCTTAAAATGTCATGACTATTACTAAGTATTTAAATATTTTTGAGGATCTTATAGTTAGGACCAAATGCGTTAGCAATGATTGGCAATTAGCTAACAAGTTTGTCATTGGACTTAGAGTTGATATAAAGAAAGATGTAGAGTTATATGACCATTAGACTTTGGAGGAACCCTTTCATTATGCCTTGGTAGTAGAGAAACACCACAAGCCTATGACGTTTGCTAGACCCAAGCTACCACCATCTATCTCTTGTGCTGGTCATAAGTCTAGTGTTAAACCTAGCTAATCTAGTCAAAGTACCCAGACTTGTAAAGTCACCTTGGAATGCTCTTCTAAGGATGCTTTAGATGACATTATTTGTTTCAAGTGTCATAAGAAAGGGCAAATGCAACATCAATGTAAGGAATAATTATTTTTAGAAGAGAATGCTAACTGTGAGTCAAATATTGAAGAGATTATTGGAGAAGATATAATTTTATCTGATGAGTTGTTACGTATATTTAATAAAACTCACTTAAGAGTCATAGATGCTTATCTATGGCTAATATTGAAACAAAAAATTAGAGTGGAAAATATATTTAACATGTTTGTGATATGTAATGATAAAAGCTATACACTTATTATTGATATGGGTAGTGCTATGAATGTCATTTTGCACATACTTCCACTAGATTTAAAGGTTGAACCTCACCCTAAATCCTTTCATATTAGTTTGGTAAATCACACTCTTTTGCCTATAACATATAAGTGTTTAGTACCTATACCTATTGGTAGTTATGAAAATAAAATATAATGTGGTTTCTTTCTTATAAATATAAGCCATATACTTCTTGGTATGTCGTGGTCATATGACATGAATGTAATTCACTATGGAAAAGAAAACATGTTTACTTTCAAATTCAAGTACAATACCATTAAATTTTTTCTTATAAAATACTTAGAAAAACTTATCCCATCATCACATAAAACTACTTCTAATTTGAAACTAATCTCCATTTAAAAGAACTTAAAACTCTAAGTTGTTATTGTTAATCCTAATCTTATTAGTAATGCCATTTCAAAATCTTCTTAAGCAAAAGACCTGGTTGCTAGCCCATCAATTTTGAAGATTGAAAGACTTAGATATAAGGGTGTATTAAAGAAATTCGATGACCTTTACACATCTTTCATGTGAAAGAAAATATTGTTAAAGTTATGAAGAATCAAATACTTGCTATGTTCTTAGATTTCTTAAAGAAATGTTTTTGATATTACACTTGATGAATTTCCTAATTAACTCCCACTTATGAGGATTGTACAACATGTCATCAATCTTATGCTTGTAACTCATCTCCCACATTTGTCTCATTGTAGAATAAACATTATCGAGCAGACTAAATTGAGGAGACAAGTGGAGGAATTACTTAGGAAAGGATTTTTATAAGAGAGTATGAATCCTTGTGTCGTACTAGTCTTATTGATCTAGAAAAAGAGATGGAAGTTGGAGAATATGTAATGATAATAATGTCATCAATAAAATTATAATCAAATATAGATTTTTAATTTCTAGATTAGATGATATGTTAGATTTAATCTTTATGTCTACATATTTCTTTAAGATTGGTTTTAAGAGTAGTTATCACCAGATTAGAATTAGGTTGAAGGATGAATAGAAAATTACATTTAAGATACTTAATAGTTTATACGAGTAGTTAGTTATGTCATTTGGTCTGTTTAATACCCGTAGTACTTTTATACGATTCATGAATACCTTTATTAGACCCGTTATAAGAAAATCCTTGATGGTTTATTTTCATGATATGTTGATATAGTGTTGATGAAAATAAACATTTGGAACACTTAAGGATGGTTCTAAAGAAGTTAAGAGAAGAGAAACTGTATATTAATATGAAGAAATATTTGTTTTTGCAAGAATAATCTTTCTAAGCTGTATTTATCTTCTTGTGGCCTTTGTTTTGATTGTACTAAAGTCAAATCTATATTTGATTATCCAACCTTAAGAGCTTTATTAATGTTAAGAGCTTTCATAGCCTTGTCACATTTTATAGGAGGTTCATAAAAAACTTTAGTTCTATCATAGCTCTAATCTTTGATATTTTAAAGGACAAATTCATTTTGACATCTTATAACTTTTGCACCAATTCTTTGATTGCCAGGCTTTGCTAACGTATTTGAAATCACTTGTGATGCCTTGGGGATAGGATACGTGTAATACTTAGCCAAGAAAATTGCCTAATAACTTATTTTAGTGAAAAGCTCAAATGTTGAGCAAAATATTTGACCTTTGATAGAGAGTTCTATGTAGTTATCTAGGCACTATTCATTAGAGACATTATTTGTTACATAAGAGATTTTTTTTGAACCTTGACTATTATGTATCAAAATGTATTAATACACAAAAAAGTTGAATCATACGCATGCAAGTTAGATTGAATATTTACAAGACTTCACTTTTATGCTCAAACATAAACCTGGTATTGAGAACAAACACATGGATGTAATGTCTAAGGTCTCTGTTGACATCTCACAAATAGAACTTCATATTCTGATATTTGATAGGATGAAGGATGTCTTTGAGATATACTTAGACTTTCATTTTATCTATGATGAATACAAAGATAAATTGTTGATTGTTTTGCATGCATTTGTGATTGTTGACAGATGTTTATTTAGAGGGAAACTTTTATGTATCCTAAGAGCTATGAGATAATTTCTTATCTAAGAATTATATATTGAAGGACCTGTTAGTCACTTAGGAAGGGATAAAACTATTTATTTATTTGAAATAGGCTATTATTGACTTCATTAAAACATGATGTGGATAAAATGGTATTTTAATACTTTTGTACAAACAAATGAGGACTATTAAATAGAAAAGTGAGAAATATATTATTTTACTTATCCTACAGGCCATCGGAAAAATTTATCAATAGATTTTATATTTTGATTATCTTGAGCACCCTGGCACCATGACCCTACTTTTGAAGTAATAGATTGATTTTCTAAGACGACCCATGTTATTTCTTACTCCAAAACCAATGATGCCTCATTTGTGGCAAAATTATTTTTTAAAGTAATTGCATGCGCCCATGATCTATCATCAATCGTGTCTGACAGGGATGTGAAGTTTGTATCCTATTTTTGAAAGATATTTCGAAAGTTGTTTAGAACTTAACTCAAATTCTCCTCTGCTTTTCACCCCCAAATAGAGGACCAAATAGAAGTCGTTAACTGTACATTAGGAAACATGCTTAGGTGTATAGTTGATAAACATATAGGGACTTGGGACTTGCACCTTCTAATATTTGAATTTGTTTATAACAACATTATTTTAAGAACTACTATTAAAACATTGTTTCAAATTATTTATGGATTTAATCCCAAACGGCCCATCGATCTTGCTTTTTTACCAACACTTATGTTTTTTGATTCTATATTTACTTTTGTTAAAGACTTTCATCATACGCATCATGAAATTCAGTAATAACTTAAATGAAGTAATAATAAATATGTTAACTCAATAAATCAAAGTAAAACTTTCAGAGTATATAATGAAAGAGATTGTCTTAATTTGTATATGCTCTAAGCAATATTCTACTATAAAATATACAAAACTTCATTCATGATGCATGTAATGAAAGAATACAAAGTGTATGAATAAAATCTTGATTTTCGTTCTTTTTAAGAACTATTGACTTTGGTATTTGGGCAAACTTTTAAGTTGTTCAATTTAGTTTGTTTTTGCATTTTTTAATTAAAAAAGGTGCATAGTTATTTTGTTTACAAGTATTCATAATTTAATAAATTTATTTTTTTATTATATATAGATATATAATTAAGAAATAAATTTAACATTAAAGTATTAAATCTTACCTCCAACAACACAATTCTTCAAATTGCAACATGCCACGAAAATAGAGTTAAGCACAAAACTTAGAGACAATGAAGGGTAAAGGCAAGCTTTTAAGTTATTTAATTTAGTTTGTTTTTGCATTTTTAAATTAAAACAAGATGTATAGTTATTTTTTTTTACAAGCATTCTAAATTTAATAAATTTATTTTTTTTATTATATATAGATAAATAATTAAGGAATAAATTTAATATTAAAATATTAAATCTGATCTCTAACAACACGATTCTTCAAATTACATCGCCATAAAAATAGAGTTAAGTATAGAACTTAGTGACCATGAAGGTTGAGTTAGACACACTCTAACTTGTAATGGGACACTTAAATGGTATGATGCGTAGAATGGAGGCCACATTGAAGGGCTTAGCTACTCAACTTAATGACACAATGGCTAGATGGGATGAATACCTAACTTGACCCTTTACTTGATTAACCTCTAGAAGAAAACTCGTGTAATCCTAGGGAACATACAATATACATGAGATTATAACCTTGTAGGAATTATATAGATGATTTAGTCGAGACAGATACAATTCAAGTTAGAAATACTAACTTTTAATAGTGTTTATGACTAATAAATATTTCAATTGATTGACTCAAATGAAGGATTCTTTGATTGATATATGTTTGATAACTATCAAAAGATTAATTTTGCTAAAATAAAATTAATAATTACATAATGCCTTTTTAAATGAAAAATAGAAACTAGATTCTAACTTATGGACTCTAAACAATTACTATTGTGGTATTTTCATTTAGAATATTAATTCACCTCAAATAGATAGAACCTTGTACACTCTTTAGTATCACCAATCATTTTTTTCCAAATGCAAGACGTAAGATTCACAAGAATTTGGTAAAATTTAGTGACACAGTTTTGATTTTTAGTGAATTTTGACTATAAATTATAGGTCAATTGGAACATTTAAAGGATAGAGTTGAGTATTAAGTCTTTTGAAGTTTTTATTAATTTGATATCAATCACTTTGAAAAGTGATCGGTCTATTATACTAACTGTTATATTCTTATGGTGGGGCTTAAATTTGTCAATAATTCTTTATCTTTGGTCATTTGGTCGAATGCTCTTGAATTCACTATCCATGAATTCATGTTATCTTTCTTAACACTCAAGGAACTTATGAAATTACCTTTATAGCAAAGTATCCAGTTCTACTTGGTAGAATCGAATATTAATTGTTTGATCTAGTTCTACCATGATTTGCTTAGGACAATGGATGGACTCTATGCTTTTCCAAGGTTCCAAACTTTTCTTTGGAGGCTTTGACTTGGGGTACTTCCAATGCTGGTTTGGCTTGGTTTGCAAAGTTTTTCTTGCAAACATCTCGTTTGGAGACATTATGAGTCCCACATGGCTTGAGGATTTGATTGTCGTCTGACATTCCACTAGAGTTGGTGACCATGTTTTTGTGATTACGAGTGATTTAGGATGTTGTGAATGAAAAATTGATTCTCTTTGTTTCCATCGTGTATTGTACTAAGTGAGAATTGATTTAGGTTGCAGAGAGTGTAGGATATACTTCATATCTACTTTTTATTTGAGGAGATGAAGGAGAGATTGTAGAGGACAAAGGACGAGAAGCTACCCTCACACAACCTTAAGAGCTCGAATAAGGCAATTAAAGGACTAAGATGAGGGGATGAATTGGCTTGGGTGTAATGGAGACTAGAGCATAGGGAGATTAATCCTTCTTTAGAGCACAAGGATGTTGCTTTAAGAGTTTAGCTTCATGATGGAAGTTGACGATGAAGGAGGTTGGGAGTAAGAGTTAGGCTTTGTTACCACAAGGAAATTAAGGTGGATAAATTTTATTCCTTTGTCTAGAAACATAGTGTACAATCTCTCTTATAGATAAGCTTTCATTTGGCAAATTAAGGAAAAACAACTTAAGAAATTTTCTATATAAATAGTTTATCAAATAAAAAAATAATAAAATTAAAATATTTTTCATAGAAAATTAACCCTATAAATTTAGTTATGTTCATGAACAAGTAATATTGTTTTCTCTTTTTTAATTTCCACCCCTATGCTTATCAAGTGATGGAGGATGATTTTCCCTTTTTCAATTGCATTTATAAATTATATTTTGTTTAATAGTACTACTCTAAACTGTGTTTAGCATGGGTGATATATGCTATACATCTTGGTATTTTGATTTGTTGAATAAAAATACTAACAATTGATCGGAAGGACAAAGATGTAGAGTGAAATGGTCTAAATTGAGAAGAGTGCTTGGAAGTTCTTAATCTTTTAGAATTCATTTCATGCTAATAGAGCCTTGCATCTGCATAGGTGTTTTCCTACTAATAGAACCTTATGCAATGTTTTGCTGCAGAAGTTATGATTCAAATATATGCCTCATCTTTGATGATCATGTATCTTTTATCATGGTTTAAACAAGTGCAATGATTTACACATGTTTTGTTAACTTACCCTTTAAAGTTTTTTTCCCTTGGGCTTTTGCATACCTATTTTGACTATTTGTCAATCCATCTTTGATTCTGTTTCTTCATAAATTTTATTGATTAGTGATGATACTTTTTTTTTTCTCTAACCATAAGTTCTAACTTTTTATTCAGTGTTTGGCCACCAAAATGGTCTTGATTATTTGGAACGTTGTCCAAAAATAGTTGTAATTTCATATACTATGTTAAGTCGATTGAGAAGGAGCATGTTAAATCGTGAATGGGCTCTTATGATAGTTGATGAGTCTCACAATTTACGTTGCACCAAGAAAAAATCTGAACATAAAGAGGTATAGTTTATGGTATCTCCAAACACCAAGCTTATCATGCTCAACTTCATTCAAGTTCTTTTGTATAATTTTCTCATGCATTATTCCATTTCATGTAGTTGTGTGGTATATTTTATGATTGTTTACCTTACAGTTGGTGTTCAAGTTGTTTTTTTCCTGTGTTGATCTTGCAATTGGTGTTAAAATTGTTTTCTTTTCTTTTTGATCATGCAATTAGTGTTTAAATTGTTATCCATTTGTATTGGTCTTGTAATTAGTGTTGAAACTGCTATACTTTTTGTTTGTGCTGCACATTTGTTTGATCATGCAATTAGTGCTGTTAATGTTTGTTTTTAGTTCTGGTATTGTTTTGATGTTTGCATACTGTTGTTTTGACTCAATTGCATCTTGCAGATTATATAAAGTAATTGTAATAGGGGAGTAGATTGGAAAGAGACGATGTAGATGGCAGTGAGTTATTCAGAGAAATGGAAGCAGGGAATATTAGCGTGAAACTTGTTTCCTATGAATTGGTTGATTTTCTAATGGGTATAATATATAGTTTGCAAATATTAATAATGAAATTAACTTGGACATTATTTAGTTCAATGTTATGCTGATATGAGTTATTGTCATTTAAAAAATTTGGTTGGTTTTTTTGATAATATCTGTCGACAAGTTTCGTATATTTATAATTTTTTTTGCTCTAGAGTGAAATTTAGAAGCTCTCTTGTATTCTTAACTCTCTTTTTACGTCCTAAGCTCGTTGTAGTCATTGGAGCTTATTATGCTTGTCAGAGCTTGTTAATATGATAGCATTCAACATAACCAACAATAATCAATTGGTGTTATTAATATAAAAACATTCAACATAACAAACAATATTCAATTGGCGTTATTAATACAATGATGGCATTAAACCAAACAACGATTTAAGAAATGCATTTTAAACTTGTTACACATATAGTGATTTATGGGATAAAGTTGATGAAGTAATTTGTAAATTCTGGATTATGTGGACTGATAATACATCATTAGGGACCTAAGTGATGCTTAACTTATATCATTTATTGTGCAGTTATGGCTCATAAATATAACATTATTAATGACAAAATTACTTTTGGAACACATCTCAGCATGCTTTATGGATGAGATTGATGATTATGAAGGAAGCAACTATGTTCTGGTGGAGTTGAGAGAAAGGTGCTTAACTGAGCTGGACTTGTCTTACTCTGTTGGTGATAAGAACAAATGCATGACTTGTAGTATTTCATAAAAATAATGCCTTAGCAAGCTATACTAGCTCAGACAGGTTTGAAAAGCTAAAATTCTGAGGGTTATTAAATTTGGTTTAATGGGCGTTGTAGAGGATTTGATAATGGTCTTATTTTAAATTGGGATTTTGCCTTGGTGGTTTTGATTTAGGTACAAAATATATAGAAAAAAGGATGTATTATGATATTTTGACTACATAAGTTCGTTGGTTAAATCATGTGGCTTTGTGGTTTTGTTTGCAAACTGAAGCAGAAACCATTCCCTTTTTTGTTTGCAAACTTAATTGAACCATTCTATTCAGTTCATGAAAACACTTAAACTTGTATTTAGAAATGAATTTGTAAATGGTGGGGGAGCTTCCTTTTCCTGGGGTTTATACAGGGTCATGATTTGCACACAATGAAGTTTAAAGAGTTTTGGAAAGTAATTTATTTTGTATGTTTTATTTTGAGGCTAGACTGTTAATAAGATGTTGCTGAGGGCTTGTATGTGACTGTTAGTTGAGTTAGTAAGGCACTCAAAGACTATAACATGATAAAACACACGCAAATGTTGATACATTTTGCATCCTGCACTGCCCCATTCATCTGGTGAATTGCACCATGGAAGTATAAGTATGTTTTCAAGCTTTTAGATTGCACAATGCACAATAATGTAGTGGTGTGATGAGTAAACTATCAATTGTATGAAACAATCATTATAAATTATTTTTAATTTCCTCATCAAACTTTATGATTCATGGAATGTAGAGTTTGTTGAGCATGATTTTAATTTGTTGAGTGTACTTTCTGTTTATGGTTATTTTATGCTGTTTTTGTAGTTATATTTTCTTATGACTTTATGGTTGTTGTGCCTTTAAATGTTGTTATTGTGGTGTGCTTTTTCTAGTTGATTATTGATTGAAAATTTTATTGGACTTTTAGGTGATGTCAGTGTCTTTCGAGAACCTTATGTTTCATGTATAAGATCTAATTGACGCCTATGCTTCTTTTATATTTTAGTGTTCTCCATTATTGTTTTTTGTGATGTTGCAAAGAAATTTGTATTTCATTATATTTTAATATTGCTTTCTCTTTTGTGCTTTAAGCTCTCCATTTTCCAAAATGAAAGTGGTGACTTATTTTGTGGATATTCACATAATTTCTGCTTTGTAAGTTTATATAAGTTCTAATAAGACTGGAAGCCTAATAAATTCTATCTCTTCGTCAATGTAGATTTGAATTATTTTGTCCTATATATAGAGAATTTATGTTACATTTGCAAATTAAACTATGTTTTTTTTTATTTTTAAAGAGCAATAGTTCTAAATGAGCTTCCAGTCTTGTGTTGATGACTTTAATTTCATATTAGTAGTTGCTAGAATCCATATTGGGCATTATGTCCTACACCAACGATTGTTTGTTTTTCAGTACTTGGTGGGTTAGGCATTTTCCTACAAGCTTGCTATGTTATTATGAGTGTCTTGTGGAGGAGAGTGAACATATAATGTCCTGTGTTGGTAATGTTGGAACCAAAATTTGATCACGTCAAGTTTTGGTCCCTTTTTTATAGCACTTAATAAGTTTAATTTTTACTAGTCATCTACATTGGCAAGACAATTGACAAAGTTTTGTTGGGACAATGTTATGTTTTTAGTATGACTTTAGTTGTTTTTTATTTGTGTCTTTAGCCATTGGCTATTTAAGTTTGTCTCTTTATAAATTTTTTACTTTAGCTAGTTGAAAAGAAATTTAATATGATAGTGAGTTATTGTCTATCGTGTGGAGGTCCTGTGTTCCTTTCTAGAAGCTTAGTGTTTAATTTAAGTTTACAAAAGGTGCTTAAGTGTAGTCCAAAGGATAAAACTGTCTCATTTACTACCGTCCTAGCCATTTTCTCTCTAGAATTTCACTTCTCTATTCTACATGCCTTAACCTTGCAACATAATTTTTTCTTAGATTATATATTCTTAATGTCCAAATTAAAAAATCATACCTATTGTTTTACCAGATTTTGGTTATTGCTCTTTCTATATTTTCTGATTTGAGGCATCAATAATTAAATTACATTGCAACTGTATAACTGACTGTATTCTTTTAATCTTCCATGTGTATTTTAATGCTCTTTTCATGTTATTGAATGAATGTACTATTTTGTTCTTTTCTAACCCATGGATACGACTTCATGCATGCATTCCATTTTGTGCTTGTTGGTGGATCATGTTTTTTAATTCCCTTTATTATTTCTCTTATATGTTTGTGCAGACTAAAATTGTGTTAGATATTGCAACAAAGATAGATCACATAGTTTTACTTTCTGGAACACCTTCTTTGACAAGGTGGTGTCTAAACCCTTTTTATAATTGTATCTTTTCCGTTCTTGTAATTGTTTTGTTTTCATGCAATAAAATGTGACGCACCATATATCCATTTTATTTAACTTTGTTGGGATATGGAATTCCATATTAAAATTTGTTCAGTGGGATACGTTGTTTCGATTGCCTATAATAGGTCGTTTATAGATAGATTATGTTTTTAGTTACCGCTCTTTGTTACAGCCTTCTTTTAAGAGCTTGTGTCTAAACCGTATTCACGATGAATCTATGCAATTCTCGTGATTGTTCAGTTCAGTCAAATATGAAATATTAAATATTTGCGCTGTTTACCATTATTGGAATTTGGATTTCAATTAAATTTACTATTTATGGAGTGCATTGTTTTTTTGTATGTAATAAGTCAAGTATAGATCTTTCTAGTTTTCTTCCAAATAATGAATTCATGGGAAAAAATAGCAAGATGATTCTGATTATTGGTTTGTAAAAAAAGAGGAGAGAGAGAGAGAATAGAAGATCTACAGAGAGGGAGAAGATGGAAGTTGTTGAAAGAAGATGAATGAGAGAGAACACAAGATCTCTTGCAACATATATTCAATTCAAAATTGCTAACATTGAACTGATTTAATTACTGGATCAACTTAACAAGGTAGTAACAAATGCATCTCAATGTATTCTGTGGAAGATATCTCTTGGCTCTGCATAAGGATTCAGCACGTTTACAAGTAATTAAGATATAAAAAAGGAAATTATTAAAATTGTTAAATATGTTATTCTTTTAAACCAGGCAAACAATCATATGTGGTGGTTGAGTCTATCATGTATTTTACAATTTTCTCTTCTGAAAATTTCAATGTTCCAAAGAAGATGCTTTTCCACTCCCATTCCATAGGTTACTGGCCTCATTATAGTTGAACCACATTGCTCCTCAAAACAAAACTGCTACTGTAAACTTCTTCCTAAGTTGTTATTGAAAGAGACATTTCTTTTGAAAATTGTACCGATAGTCCATGATTCTTGAATGCCACTTGACAATTTTTCACAATTCTTAAATAATTAAACAAAAATGAGCACATGAACAATATGTCATTAGGCTTATATTCATGTTGTGCTGAAGCCCAAATTTGCGCATCGTATTGTGGATAAGAAAATAAACTTTATCATTATTTTCTAGGAGATTGGTGGATAACAATTCAATTAAACTGTCTTATGAAAACTGTAGT
The DNA here is from genome assembly GCA_023846275.1 of Vanilla planifolia. Taxonomy (NCBI): domain Eukaryota; kingdom Viridiplantae; phylum Streptophyta; class Magnoliopsida; order Asparagales; family Orchidaceae; genus Vanilla; species Vanilla planifolia. Next base: position 18,961,054 of record CM043870.1, read on the forward strand.
TCAAACTAATCCACCTGCATTCCCACTAAAAAGGTGCATGAAATTGATCATTAACTATTATTGTTTAATAAAAGAGAAATTAAACAAAATTAATATGTTTGGGATTTTTAGTTATAGGCAATGCATTGTTAGAAGCAAAAATGTTATAAGGTAAATGAATAAAGTATAATAATTAATTGCTAAAATGCACAATCTAAATCATTGCAAAGCCTAGTGGTTTAGTAGGACTGAATAAGTTGTTTTATGAATAGGTTATAATAACAAAAACATAGCTTGCTCATGAAGTCATTCTTTCATAAAACATTCTTTTGTTTTGTTTGAATGATAACACAAAAAGTTCAAACATTGAATGCTAAAAATATGCAACATGCCATTTAATGAACTATTAAGACCCAAGGCTTTATTTACAAATGTGTATGCTGATTTATATAGGTTTGATGTAGCATGCCATTTTGAAAATCAGTTATAATTACCTAGTGGTGGAGAGCTTCCTCCTTTGCTAAGCTGGTAAAGATGATTGAGTTGCAGTTTATGCTTAACTTGTGATCTAATGGGGACGCAAACAATTCACCTGCATATCTCTTTGTTCCACAATGCCATTTTCTAAAAGGCATGTCCCTTGATGAATTGATTCTTGGGACATGATTTACATAAGGGCAAGGTGTCTTGGAGTGTCTTGGCAATTGCTCTTTGCCTTGAATAAGCTTAACACGTGACTTTTAGTTTCTCAATAATGGATGATTAGGACTAGAAAGTGAAAAATTGCATCTTCATTTGATTTTCAAACTCCTTATCTTGTCATTTTTGGAGCACATGAAAAGTTAATCATACTTATATCATAGTAGAAACATGTGGTTTTGAAAACCTTTAAAAGGTAAACAAATAATTACAATAACATTATCAACTACGCTAAATAAATTATACAAGCATGACAAGAGATTATCTTGCTCGTATAATTGTTAAGAAACACTTGTGTTAAGAAATTTGTCTCAAATCTTTGTTGCAGATAAAGAAGAAGGATAACATAGTGTTTTCCTTTTCACTAAATAATGAAAATGAACTAGTTTCCAAGGATCTCCAATCTTTTTGAACATTAAAGTTGAATCTTATGTTGTTAAAAACTTTCCTTGCACATCCACTTCTTTAAAAAAGATTACTTATATTATTAGACAGATTATTAGAGTTTGTATTATAAAATTTGATGCAATAACATTACCTCCCAAGGAGTTTAAGCCTTAAAATACTTTTTCTCTTATTAGTTTAGATGAGATCATAGTTGTCAAAGTAAAGAAGGATTACATATAGAAAATTGCTTCTACTCATAGCCTTAGCTTGGAGTTTAAGTGTTGCCACCTTCTTTAGTGTCCATGAATGTGAACTTAATTCCTTTGATAATGAAATATTGTGTTGGGATTGAATGTAGGAAAGCATAGATCATAAGGATTAGAGAAGAACTTTTTCTTCTTAAAAATATGCTAAATTGTTGTTCCTTCAACACACAAAACTTTGAAGAAGACTGAATGGTGTATTGAGCACAAACATAAGATAAAAAAGGACATAGTTGTTTATCCATGGAGACAACTGCCTACGATTGGAATCTGGTAAAGATGGTCTACAAGACGTCTAATAAAAGGAAGCTTTAGGGATTTTAGTGTGACCTCCATTTTTGTTTGAAATGATACATCAAAATTATGCAAAAAATGTGTTTTTTTTAAAGAGAAGCTCCATGTGTTATTACTAAATCAAGGTGAATCAAGCATGGCATCTTATTCGATGATCTAAGAGAACTCAATTGAAACGGGCATAGGCTAAACCAACACACAAATCCCTTGTAAAAGTATAGTTGGTGACCTAGTTGGTTGCACGATTCCTCTCTTTAAGAACATGAGTAAACTTAAAGTCACAAAGACTCTGAACTACCATAAATATGATAAAAGAAGTCTGACATTGATTAGGCATAGAGAAGCAACCTTTAATGTGTTTGATAATGGAGTCAATCTTGAACCATACAAGGGAGAAGCATGTCAAGAGAGAGATGACAAGGGTAATAGCTAGTAGAGCACACTCTCCATCACTAGAGGAGCAGTCAAGGAGGCTTCCTATTCACAAGAAAGACTAAGATCCCCAAAATGGTCTTAAATGATGATTCCAATATTAACATAACTAGATGAGCAAGTAGTGTTATCACAATTCACCTTGATCCAACCAAGAGTAAGGAAGAGCCATCAAGATAGAGGTTGATTGGGGCCAAAGAGTCCTAGAATCTCAGAGAGATTCTGAGTCAAGGAGTACTGCTTGGTGGCTCTAAATGATGATGTTCATCAACTTGATGTGCTAAGGTAAGGTTGAGCATGGGTTTCACAGTTCCAGTTTTGTTAGAATTGGTAAAGGATAGTAGTTATAAGAATGCCATGGAATTGACATCACAATAGTCCATAGAGGCTCTCCCCTTCAGGCAAAGCAGGAGCTTATGAAGGAATTGAAATGGGGTTCAACCCGGTTGAACGACGAATAGGAAAGTAAAGAGCAATCTTGCCTTAGAGTAGTGAAATAGAGCATGGTTTATTGATCTTGTCGTGTAATAGTCCTAAGTGTAGGTAAAGGAATGGCCAATTGCTCGTGCCCCAAATGAAGCCAATGTCGGGAGTGCCCCAAGACAATGACTCCAAAGAAATTCCTAGACAACTGGAGAAGTCGGAGTTGCTAAGCCCAAGCACCCTGAGTGTTCCATTAGCCCAGGTAAGTCGCAATGGAGGGAGGAGTTGCAAGCCATATAAGACTTAGAATGTCTCAAAATAAGTTGATCGCAAGAGCTGAGGGGGCACGGCTGATCCCTTGGATGTGTTACTCCAATAACTCATCAAAATGTATTCTCAGTGTAGTATATTTCCAACCTCTTTTATCCAAAAGGAGTCCTGACATTGAACTGAGAAGAGGAGAATCTATGTTGATGAAGGTTGGCCAATGGGAGATAAGAAAGCGACCCAATCCTTTTGTCCTTCCTAGTACAACATCTTGCTGCAACACCTATGGGCCAAATAATGTGACAGAGGAGGAGATCATTGATAGAAAAAAGGTCCTTCCAAGTATTAGAAGTCCTTTGCCAAACCTAGAAGGTAGGAGAGCACCCTCCATACTTGGTCTAAAGGCTTTAAACCCAAAGGAAGTTATCATTAGTGACAAGTCATTTGGTACAGCTAGTCACAAGCACTCGATGCCACTGCCTTAGGCTATGAATCCCTTGCCTACCATCCTTATTAAGCTTGACAATACACTCACAAGATGCATGGCTACAAAGGAGGTGTGCCCACTCTAAACAAAGGATCTAATTAGGTGCTTAATGGAGGAAAGCACTCTAATCGAAATGGAGTGTGACATGCAAAGCACTATAATGGAGGTCAAGACAGATAGTCAACACTACTCTACCAGCTAAGGAGTGAGATTCCCTAGGGTCCTCTTAGAGCTAGATTGAGTGAGATAGTTAAAGTCCCTAGACATAAAGAGCCTTGAATTTATCAAGTTACCTTGTCTTTACCCGAATTAGCTTGGTGCATCCTTAGCTTTCCAGCAATCTTCCTCTGTTGATGTAGCATCGTACCTCTACTAAAGAACAAACAGGACTTACACGGGTTCATTACTTGGCTAGATGTAGAGGCATAGTCATGGAGAATATGTTAAGCCTTAGAGACAACTACAAAAGTAATAGTTCCAAAAAGGAGGACATCGTTAGCAAATAGAAGGTGCAAGACTAAGGGGCTAGAGGAATTCCGAATGCCCAACAAACTACTCCAAGTGATACTCTGTTAGATAAGTACAGACAAGTACTCTAAATAGAGCAAAGTGGTATGGAGAGAGTGGACAACCTTGCTTAAAACAAGTAGTAGATGTCTTAGGTAATACCTTGCCATGGAATAACATTGCATGTCTTGGGGTGGTGATATATTCCTAGACATAAGAATACCAAATATCGAGAAAGCCTAGAAGCTAGAATATTGAGCACATAAAATCCTAATGGAACCAATCATAGGCCTACTCTGTATTCACTTTGATAGCCATCAATCCCTCAGAAGAAGAAACAGATGAGAGATAATGTATAATCTCTTGCGTCATAAAACAATTGTTAGCAATAAACCAACCTTTGAACAAAGATAGAGGTAAGGCTCGGAAGCGAGTTGGGCAAGCTTCAAATTGAAACCTTGGTCAATGCCTTGTAGATAAAGTCATAAAGGCTAATGGGCCAAAACTGGTTGGCATTGGTTGCCTTTAGAACCTTGTAAACAAGAACCATCAATGTGTTCCTCCATTTGAAACGTATTTAGCTAGATAGGAAAATGTACTCCATTTGTATGAAACCGAAACCCCTGTATCCCTTCTAAATTAATGTGTATGAGCAATTACTTAGGCCTTTGGAACAGGTGATATGTTTAATACAAGCGTTGAACTGATGTTGCAGCACTGTCTTTGTTTTAATTTATAAGTTTTGATGAGCATAGCTAAACAATGCTCATGTTAAATAGTTATTTTATATATAAAGATTTATTTCATTCCTTAAGAAGTAATGCAAGAGTTTTTTCATATGCCAAATTGACAATTATTTGCCTGACATTTCGGAGCTTCACAATTTTGTAGTTTCAAGATCTTTTTTCTTTTAAAGCAAACTCTTATCTTGTTCTTTTTAATTTTAATTTTCTTTCACTAAGTGAAAAAATGATTGAAATTTTATGATTAAAATATATCCAGGCTTTGTGCAAATGGTCATACATTCATTCTTGTGTGGTCATATATTCATGCTTGTGTAGTCATGCTTCTTAGATTGATGAACTTTTGTTGATAGTCTGATTTCCATCTAGACCAATGTTGTACTAATACTAATTTGGGGTATCGGTTCACCTAGGTGATCATAGGCCTTTTGACATCTATCATCAAGTAAATATTTTGTGGTATGTCATTCTCAAATGCTCTCTTTGCATTATATGTTTAATTACTTATCCTTTATATTATTACTTCCTGTTTTAGTTTTCGTTGTTGACCATATCTTTCGTTGCATTTTCAAACTTTAGGCCTGGATTGCTTGGAAAAGACAAATATGAATTTGCAAAGAGCTATTGCAATGTAAAAGTTGCACATGGATCTCAAGGGAGTATATATAAGGCATCTTTCTCTCTTATGATGTTTACCATTAGTTGCTTCACAATACATGTAATGTTGTTTATGTGTTTATGGTGTTCAATTCAACAGTCTTGGGTTCTATCAATCTGTGTATTCTGTTGTTTTCTCTTGAAATTTTTTTGTTACCATCAGTCGAATAGTGAAATGGTATAATTTGAGCTTTTGGTTGAATCATACCTACTCAATTATTACTCTTTTTGGTGTTGTGTTGTTGTAATTTATCTTTTTCATGTTTTAAAGTCTACTATGGTAATAATGGCACTAATTAAGGCATATTTTTTAATGTATATTTTTTCTTTGACTTGTATAAGTCTGCATTGTTGATTTTTTTCATAACTTTAAAGCTGAAAAGTTGACGAAATCAGCCTCGTGACCTTTGCAGGATTTCTCAAAGGGTGTTCGTTTGGAAGAGTTAAATGTTTTGCTTAGAGAATACGTTATGGTTTGTTCTTGAACTCAATGTTTTTTAGATTGAATTTGTATGATGGATTTTTTAACTCTGCAAGCTTGTTGTTTCATAATTGGTATTTTCTTGGCTTCTTGATTATTAAATTCTATATATAGTTCACCTTCTTCCTCTTGAATTGATTAAATGACTATATTAAACATCATTTTGCATTCATTTTATGCATATATAGTTTTATATAATGCCTAACATATCCATACCATTTCATGTTTAATTCTATGCCACATTATTAAAGGTACTCTTTGTTCTTATTCTCCAATAATACCATGCTCCATAATGACAATTTAGTGCTTCAGTTCACAATCTTATAGTATTTTAGTTGGATTGTAACAAATTGATTGATATAATTACAACAAATAATATGAAAAAGTAAAAATCAACAAGTTGCAAAATTTTTGACAAAACATTGTAATACCAAATGATAAATTTACGAGCATTATGATAGAAAAGTAATTAATATGTTTAAAAAATATTTGAAACTTATATTTGTATCATCATAGAATAAGAGCAAATTGCATATAGATTCTTGAATTTTGGTTTTTTTCTTGTCTATGTTTCTCAAGCTTTTAAGAATCCAGAAGGTATCCCTTGATGTGCAAGTCCCAATTTTAATTGATTTTGTTGAAATAGATGATTGATCTTTCTATGTTTGGATAGGTTGCCTTAATGGATTATCTTAATGTTTTGTAATACTTCAGACTACCTTTCATTGTGTCTAATTTTAGCCCACTTCCCATCACTACAACAATGACTCCTTGATTGGCAAACACAATCTAATTTTTCATCCTCTAGTTTAAGCTTTCTTCAAGTTCATCCTTACAACAAAATGTATCCAAGGAAAAATTCAATTTTTCTAGTACTTATAGAGGCAATGTATGTAATGGATATGTAACAATATTGATAAAAAGAAATTCATTCCCTTTATTATACTTCTTTTTATTTTTTGTTTTACATTTTATGATGTTTTGATTTTGTTAAATTAACGAGAAATAGGTTTTATTGCCCTGTTAGCTTTTCAAAGTTGATAAAATACTTCTTTTTCTATAAGTGCATTTGTATTTGCTTGTTTATTTTATGATATATACTCCTAGTGTCAAACCTTTAGTTTGAAAGAATGGGTTGAGAATCAAGGTAATATAATTCAACTTATTATTAAGAGAAGACAATATTTGTATTATGGTAATAATTTAATAATTTAAGAAAACAAATTTTATTTATTCAAAGAGAATGTCACAGTATTGAAATATGAAATGTTATAATCTTGATTGAGAACATAATACTAATCATTAAATTGAATTTTGAAGACACCTAAGTATGTAGTTATGCATATGCATCAAAACGTTACCATTGATTGCCACATCCAACATATAGTTATACACATATAAAACACCAAAATTGTCGATATATAATAATGCTATACGTTTAGGGCTTCATATGAATTTGTAATGCCATAAAGGAATTAAAACTTGAGTTATCATATGCTAATTTGTGACTAATTGCTAACTTTTTTAAAAGAATAAAATTAAGGGAAAAACCATTGCTATATTTCATTATGTTATGACCTTAGAATTTATCAACAAATGATTTTACAGAAGAAGACTGCTTAAATAAAAATACTATGACTTGAATAACAAAAGTAAAATTCAATAGGAAGTGAGACCCTTGGTTGAATTGGAAGAAGGGAAAGAGAGATAGAGGAAGAAGAAAAGATTGAAGTAGTGTAGAGAAGGGTATGATAATTATGTGTAAAATCATGCAACATTACATGGAGCATTCATTTTTTTTCTTTATTAGTAGTTCAGCAAAAACAATTAATCTATATCTATTCCCAAATATGAATATTGGAATTCTCTCACTTATTTTCTTTTGCAATGATAAATGATGAAGCCCTTACAATTTTAACTCAAGAGAGTCTATATATTTAACTCAAAATAACTATCCCAAACTCAAAAAAGAGCTCAACACAAATAGTGTTAGCCTTGATGAGACTACAATGCTAGCCCCAACTAAGTCGTACACAAAAAAAAGTCCTAAAATAATGCCACAACGATGAGAACACTTGTCTTCAAAGAGATCAAAGAAGGTTATACAAGAAAAAGTAAGAGAAAATGAGAATAGATCTACAATAAATACAACTTAAAGACTACTTGTTGTTACTGAATGCAGAGAGGCAAGTATTGTTGAAGGAATTAATAACTAGGCTCAAATTTGTTGAAGGATCTTAAAACAATGCTTATGTATTGTTTGTAGTCTTTATGAGTACAAAGAATTGCTCTCAAAATCATTAGTCACTTACCATTCTTTTTCAAAATCATTTTTTTGTTATATTTAATAAACAATGGTGATTAATTGATTATTAATTCACCATTTAAACATTGTTATTTTTTTAAAAACCTAAATATTGTAGCTTATCTTGAAAATCAAACCATTTTCCTTTCATATACCAACTATTCAATCACATAATCAAAACATTTGACAAGTTCAAGCCTTAAACAAAATATTGAAATCATTGCTTGCGTCATCATCTGATCATAGAAATCAGATCATTTGATGTCGCGAACATTAGTAATATTACTCGAGCATAGGCATAGCGTATCAATCGAACAATCTAAGAATTATTTTAAACCATCCAATCCGTTAGGCGTCAGATGGACCAATCAAAGCCTAATCAAATTATTTGGCTTTCGTGATTATTCAAAATATTACTTTTAATGCAATTTTTAGACTGAAATTAAATAGTTAATAATTTTTTTTAATAAATTAAATATAAACAACTTAGTTCAAAGCAACTAATGTATAAATATATTATGTAGATTGATTATGGTAGATAATATATCATTTTGGCATGCTTGTTAAAACTTTACAAAATCAATGTGAATTTATTGATAGCATGCAAACCTAAAAACATATTTAAATTCCTTTTTAATTTTTAATAATATAAGAAACTTGGTTAAGGTTTTTTTTTCAAGTTTTATATTGATGTGCACCTTGCCAATGATGTCCCTCAAATTGTGAACAAGCATAAAATATTCCATAAATTGAATCCTAAAGATCTTTAACTCATGCTTCATCTCTTTGACACTTGTATCCATTCTTAGTACATTTAGAGCATCTTTTCAATGCAACCAAGTTTAATGCATTATCAAGGTCATCTTGTATGACCTTGACCCATGTTGAAAGCTTTAGAAATTTTTTAGATGACATTCTTAAGTTTGTTAACATCAAATACCTTTATGTGCTCATGGCCCTCTACATCACATTCCTTATTGGAGGAGAAGGTGTTGTCTTTGTTGGTGACTATGTCTACCCTTTTCCTCCTCTCCCAATGAGTTCATTACACTTCTGAGAAACAAGGGTAGTTATGGTGGACAAAGTCAAGGGAGAAGTAGAGAGGACTTTATCACCCCCTACTCATTATAAGGGTAGTTATGGTGGACAAAGTCAGGAGAGAAGCAGGTGAAAAGGGGACTTTATCACCCCCTACTTATAGCAATCATGTGGTTGTCTTACAAGTCTTGTCACCAAACTATCTAAAACCCACCCTACCACTTGGTGGTGTTTTTTTAATCCTATTGACTTGAATATGTATATTACTGATTACTGCTTTCTTTTTAATTGATATAGATGATTTCTTCAACAGAATTGTTTTATCTCATTCTTTAGATAAGGCGTTTGAAAGAGCATGTGTTGACACAATTACCTCCCAAACGACGACAAATCATCATGCTGAAGCTGAAAATTGCTGATGTATCAATAGCAACTACATTGTATAAAGTTAACTCTGGGTTTTCTGGAGATGTCAAGGTTTCCAATCAATCAGTAGTTGACAGTCATGTTGACCAAAATGATATTGATGGAAGTGAGAAATCAGGGTGCTTCAATTTACGGGATGGTAATGATCTTATGATCATTTAGGGAGAATACTTTTGTCATGTTGTTCTATGCTGATTAATTTTTCTTAGTTTTCTGTTAGTGTCTCTTCTTTAGTACATTGCTTCAGTCCTGTCCCACTTCTTGTGTCTTGTCTTGTGCTTCCTATTTAAACTATTATTGTTTGCTAAATTGATTGCCAATGAGAAAAATCTTTTCTGCTCCTTGTGTAATAGCTATTTTATGCTCTTTATTATAAAAATTTATTTATTTTCTTTATTGTTCATTGTATACTTGATGTGCCTTATTGCATGATGGATGTTGTACTCCATATCATCAAGGTGTAATCATAATCATTGTTGCTTCTATTTCTTCTGGATGCAGCTTCCCGTGGAAATTCAAAACTACTGAACCTTCAGGAAATTGGCATTGCAAAGCTTTCTGGATTTCGTGAATGGTTTTCCAGCCATGTTGCAGATGGAGAGTTGGAGATTGCTCATAACTTGGGCATTGGTTTTAGTTCACAAAAATTTATAATATTTGCCCATCATATAAAGGTTTTAGATGGGATTCAGGTTACTAGACTTCACAAAATCCTTGATTCTTTGCTATTCTTAACTATAGATATTGTTTAATGTTGCTTGATTATGCTGTTTGTCTTCCTTGGGTTGTGTTTTGTTGATGTTGTAGTGGTGTGTGATATAGATTTCATTTTTGGCTTCATATTTTTTGTCACATTTTATTTTGCTTGTAATTTCTTTACAAGTAATCGCGAAGCTTTTTTCTTGCAGTGCTTAGAGTGTGTAATCTATCTTCTTTATGTGCTTTTTGTGTCCCTTTAGTTGGGATCATATAATATAAGCAATATTTATGGTGATGGTTCTACTTGGAGGGACTAAAAAGTTTTATTAAAAAAGGTATTTCATTTGATAAGGTATTTGATTATATTACTGTTTTAGATAATGATTTTATTTAACTTTTTAAATTTTATTTATTTTCTATCATTGTATAGCCAAGGTTATGGGACGTCTCATCAAATTCCAAAACATGCCATTGATTATAGTTGTTATTTTTTTGGTAAATGATTATAATTGTCATAAAATAATAAACAAATAGTTTCAAATTCAAATCAATATGCATGATGATTATTTGTTAGTTTAAGGTTTCACTTCATATAACTCTTCAATTCACAAATTTACTTTTCTAGACAACACTAAACCTTCATCTTGCTCAGCAATCCGTTTTTCTTTTTTAAACATTGTATTTTATAAAATAAAAGATGCTCCTAAATGTAATATGAGAGTTTTCAAGATAGTTGTGTGAAAGTTCTGCTGTGACAGACAACATTGTCAAACTCTACCTAGTGCTTGCAAAATATCGTTTATTTAATATTTTCCTTGTACCATCTTGTTAGACTTCTTTTGAAGTTAAAATTTCTCATGTGCTCTCTGATAAAATGTTTATTTTCTTGCCGTGGAGTTTGGAAAGAACTTTGAGATACTGTTGTATAAAAATCATTTGTTGGATTACCATGAGCCTTTTGGTTGTATATGTCATTTTTTGGGAAAACTTTTGAGAAACTAAGACTGCCAATGGATTTTCCAAGGATTATTAGTATCAAGGAGAATATGCATGTGATATGGCTGGCGTAATGGTATGAGTTAGAGAAGCTTCCATGTAACCTTTAAGGTATTTGCCAAGAGTCTGTTTGCTGATGAAAATAAAAAACTAGTGATGCTCTTTCACAAAAATTGTTGACTCTGTTTTTTATGTGTGTATTGTTTCCAGTTTTGCTTTTCTCATATTTTAAATATTGTTATTTTTATTTTTTGCTTAAGTTATCTCTTCTTAAGAAGTACTTCTGTTTTGAATGTGAGTTGTTGAATATTTCAGGAATTTGTATGCGAGAAGGGAATTCAATTTGTCCGTATTGATGGTAGCACACTACCAAAAGACAGGAAAATAGCTGTTGAGTCATTTCGCCTATCAAGTGAGGTTTGTGTTGTCTTCTCGAGCTACCTTCTCTAGAATGATAATAATGGAGTATAATTACTAGTATATATTAATGGTATAAATTAGTTTTTTTAAATTGTAGTTTGAAGAGTATTACTAAATAATATTGTATGCGAGAAGGGAATTCAATTTATTTGTATTGATGGTGGCATACTACCAAAAGATAGGAAATAGCTGTCGAGTCATTTCATGTATCAAGTGAGGTTTGTGTTGTCTTCTCTAGCAACCTTCTCTGGAATGATAATAATGGAGCATAATTACTAGTATATATATTAATGGTATAAATTAGTTTTTTGAAATTGTAGTTCGAAGAGTATTATTGAATAATATTGAATGTATAATATTTATCATACAAAACTTGTTTTTCCTTAATGGATGATAAATTGGTTTGAACGTGTGGGGTATATATTGAGGTTTAAAGCTAAACAAACAATTAAAATGGAGATTTGTATTAGGTACTTTGAATCACTATCATAACACAGGATTTTGGGATATGACAACTTCCAAAAAAGGGGGGATTGATAGTGGATGATACTATAAATAAAATAATTTTTAGTTTTCTTGTAAATATGAATAATTTATATAAGTTAGTAAGCATAAATGATGGGGTACAATGACAAAGTCTACCTAAAAATGCAACAACAAGCATAAGTGCCATAAGCTTAACAAAATATTGCCGTTGTGTCAAGACAAAATTGAGGATTAGCATTAGACAAGTGAAACAGTACAAGAATATCCTTTCAGCAGATTTTTATGATTTGAATGTGCTGAGTGCTATGTCTACGAAATATGTCGAAGTGTCGAGTATCATTTTAATTGTGTTCAAAAGGTGTCCTTAATGTGCCAATCTTTTGTTTATTAATTTTTATTGGCACAGTGTTCCTAAGTATCTTCGAATGTTGTGTCCAAAAAAGTGGCTAATATGGGCATGACAAGGTACAATAGATTTGGAAATCCCGCAACTTTTTGCTATTTAAGGAGACCAAACTTTTGCAAACACTGTTCAATTCACTTTTTATAACATTGTTAGGTATTTTTTGCTGGTTTAAACAAAATTATCGTATCTCAATTTGTTCAATATGGTTAATTCTTTCATTCTCAATGGTTAGATACAAATGTGTTTAGCTTGTGAATTCGAATCTTACCCCAACAATCTTTTAAAATCGAATGTAAACTGATCAGCCAGTAGTAATCCTGGTCCTGTCAATTGTGGTGGGATCATTAGAGATCATCTGGGCTAGACAAAATGACATTGCTATTGTGTCTCGAACTAGGCAATAACTTGGGTGCTTCTAATATTCATGTTGAACTTGATTGTCAAATAATTCTAGGCATGGTATGAGGCAATCTCTATTCCATTGAAGATGCATAACAATATACAACAAATTAAAGAGTTTTTGGCCTCAATAGTAACTCAAATACAGCATATCTTCAAAAAGGATAATGCAATGGTATACTTTCTTCCTCAAATGGCTAGTACCAATTTAGAATCCAACATCTTTGAAGCTTACCAGCTACTAGACTACTGTAAAGGTCTACTTAAGTTGGACAAGGTTCAATTCCCTTAAGAGCATCATTCAAGACTAAAAAAATTTTGTTGGAGGGTTAGCTTCTGTGTGTTGTGGGTTATGTGATCTTCTAGAATGCAATAAAATTAAATTTTACAGAAAAAATGTTACAATAGAGGTATTTTTGTTTCTTAAATTTGGGATATTATGTGATTAAAGATAAGATGCCTTATAATATCTTTATAAAGTGTAACAAGGTTGGCTGTGCATGAATATTATAATAAATGCATAACAAAACTAACTATTATAAAATGAGAAATCATTAATTACAAAGGGATAAGAGTAGTGTATTAGAATTGGTCTAAATGTTTTGTGCTTGTAGGAGAGCAAAGTATTCGTGATTATTTTAGAAATTGATTAGAAAAAAATATTTGAATTAGTAATTTTCATATGAGATTAGAAGAAATTTGAGTAAACTTAGAGAACTGGGATCCATTTTATGATTGATGTTGATACCACTTATTTTGTACATGAGTTTATATAGGAAGCATGAAATTCTACTTTTAGTGTAAAATCAATTAAGAAGTTTGTATCAGTAATAATTTTGATTGTCGTAGTTACAATAGAAATAAAGCTATATGATATGCTGTTTTAAGGCTAATGAATTGTGCTTGAATTGTTGTTTCTGAACAATAGTCGTGTATGGTTGAAAACTAACTTTTGATCTTGTTTATGTAAATATTAAATATGATCACAATGTTCTTTATATGTGATGTTTAATAAAACTTTTTCTTGGCTTTGATGCTTGGTATTTTAGAGAGCAAATTACTTCAAATAAAGTTGTTATTCAGAATATACCTTTCTTTTTGTGAAAGGAATTTAGGAACGATGCCCACATATTGCTATATTGGGAAATTATAGAAATAGGGAGCCTAAAAAGCCAAAAAGCTTTCACAATAGACATTGCATATCACATGTCTTTCAACAAAAGAAAAATCATGAATCTTCTAAAATAAATACCTAAAATTAGAAGACCACCACAAAACATTTAGCTGAGAGTTATTGAAGAGTTACATGATATTTGTTATAATTTCTCAAGAAATGATTGATATGTGGAAATTGTGCTTTTGAAAACCCTAAAAGGACACATGGAAGCAACTTGCAAGGGTTTGAAGTTCCTTATATTTTGTTATAACCTTAACAAGATTGACCGTTACCTAATTGACATTAAAGTAGAAAAACCATTGTTCGTAGCAGCTTTCTTACAAACTCTTGCAAAAACGAACCTCTTCTTCGAAGCAATCAAAGAATCATCATAATAAGATTCCCAATAAAACTAGCAAATCGGTATAGTCATTTTGCCATTCTTAGTCAAAGCAAAAGGCCAAGGAATTTCACCCAAGCCAAGATATGCTTGGACTCTTTCTCTAAGATGAGATTACTCATCAAATACTTGAGGATAGGTGTTCTAACACCAATTGTCCACGCATCCACTTGCAGAACTCTATTAATGTCTTCCACCATGTAACTTTATTGACTTCTTCTAGTTTTAGAAAATTTAGTTTGATAGACAATGTTTATTTGTTGGTGGCCATAAGGAAAAATTATAACTTTTAGTTGTTACTTTAAATCCTAAGTTTCGTCCTTTTTTTCCGTGTCCATTCTATCATCTCTGCAATGAATACGTTGATCATATGTTCTTCAAGTGTAACTTCAACAAAAACATACTAGACAGACTTCTTCAAGTTGTTGTGTGCCCTGAAAGATATGCACTCGTTGATTTAGTTTTTTCGTACTCTTTCAATTATGGTCGTAACTTCATTGATTTGACTTTGAGAGTTTAACCAAGGATTATAGGCAAGGACAAAGTTGCTCCAAAAATAAGAACCTTATGATTTCAAAGCAATTAGACTAGAATTTTTCGTTGGGCAATTCCTCGTTTTTTATTATTCCATATAGTTGAAGACCAACAAGATGAAAAAATTAATGAACCCTCATCATACCTTATTTATGATAGAAGAGATAGGAAAATAAATCTTGTCAAGAGGGAATGACCTTTGGGCACCTTCCTTCATGAGAGATTATGATGTTGAGATTGGTCCTATTGGTCATCCCCAACACAAGCTGAATTGAAAGAAAAATTTATTATTTTCCATAATTTCCAAATTTACATAAGAACTCAAGCTCTTGATCTTGATCCCAAATCTAATCTTGGTTAGGAGACCCCTCTTGGCAAAAAAGCTATCAACTAGTAATTTTTATCTCAGTGGAGATCAAGTCGAAAGCTTATGAGCCTTTATTTGATTTTAGGAAACATCATCTATTTCCAAATGAGAAGCTGCATCTTCATTGTTTGGAATTTGATACCATTATAGTGATTATTGTCTATTTTTGGCTATAGTTTGTTCATTTCCATGTTCAATAAACCAACACTATTCCCTTCTTTTTCATTACTATTTCTGCCTTTAGTGACAAAAGCTCAAATTTGTGAGGAGTTTCAAACTTCTGCTTGTTTGTTGTCAGCCTTGGCTCATCTTGTGTAACTCCAAATACATTCATAGCCACCATATGTGTGTTGGTAATGTTGCTCTTATTGGAGGTTATTGAAGCATCATTGTTGACATTGGGCTCGAAGATATGGCTTCTTATGGATCAAAATTTAGTAATAAGAATAAGGACTCTCCTATCTTTTCAAAATCTGATAAAGTCATTATGTGCAATGAGGATTGGTTTAGCTTGTTCCCTGAAGAACAATACTCATAGCAAAGAAAAGGGCTCCTTCAAGTTTAAGAAATTCTTGGATTAGCCTTCCTAGTTTCAAGGTTGTATCTTCCTAGTCTAGTTCCTAGTCAAGTGTCCCCATGTTCGGTCTTCTTAAGAAACTAGAATTCTTTATGCAGGCTTTGCATTTATGGGATGATAGGAGCTTCCATTGTTTAGTTGAGTCCTTGAAAATGCAGGATCATTTTGTAAATAATCATAGCTCTACATCAGTTAATTTTGTGAATCCCTTAATATTGAGAGAAAGGGTCTAAGAAGGAACTCAAGTACCTCAAGAAATTCAATGCTTGAGAATAAGAATTATACTACCAATTGTCTACACTGGCTTGCAGAACTCTGTTGGTCTCTATGATTCGATAAGTTGCTTTAATACAATGAAAGGTAGACCTAAGGAGAAGAAAAATGGATCATCTAGAGGTAAATCTGATATAATTTTTTAATATCATAATCTTTGAAAGAAAAGCTGTTGATGGAGCAAACAATTGCTTAGGATTTAAATGGTTATTGGAGTTGTTGATGACAACGAAGGAATTGTTAACATGCATGCAAATGGAGCTATGCATTTTTCTTAAAGTAAACTAATTTTATACATTTTTTACTCTAGATTGTAAATATGTAAATCAATAATATTGCTATAAGGAATGCATTGTGTTTTGTCATTATTTTAGAGTTTCTTACTCAAAATTTGTGTGTTCATTTCTTTTAGGCTTATAGGTTTATTAGGTAATGGAATAGATATCCATCTTTTTCTTTTTCTTAAGTTTGAAGTTTTTTTTTGATAATGGCTATAGTGTTTTTTGATATTTATTTACCTTTTTTTCCTAATTTGTATGTTAGGTGAGAATTGCAATTATAGGAATTACTGCTGGTGGTGTTGGGCTTGATTTCTCATCTGCACAAAATGTTGTTTTTCTTGAGCTTCCAAAATCTGCATCAGAGATGCTGCAGGTACATTAACTTGATTTTGCTGGCATTCCTAATTTGTTGAAACTTTGATTAGCTTACTATAAAAATGGTGGATAAACGTCCAAGAATGCCTTTAGATATTTATGTTGATATTTGTGTAGTTTCCCTTTTGTGAGGCATACTAATTTAGGAGGTTAAGCTTTATATCTGGTTGGCCCCATTATTGAACTTGCTAGAGAATGCAAAATTAGGATGCTCAACATAAGTTTTTGATTAATTTTACTAGTATGTATCCTGCTTGCAATCAGCTTGATATTGGGGCCTTATTTATATCTACAAGTGATCTTCTTTCTCATAGAATTGCAATTATACTATTACTTATAGGACCTTTGCCTTCTTTGATTTTGATTTAGAGGAAGGCTATATGTTTTCTAATAGTTGCAGGCATGTATAATGAATCTTTATGCATAGTATTGACTAACTAATTTGAAATTGCAATTGGATTTTGTTGATGCTCAGTTTTGAGTTCTTACTTTTTGGGTTAAGTATCTGTATTTTTGTAGTGCTTTTTATTGATATAGTGTAGTGTTATGTGCTTTTTTGTTGATGATATGGGCTTAAGAGAAGTTTGAATTGTGGAAAAAGACATTAAAGATCAAGGGATTTCACTTAGTAGATTATATGATGACATGAGAGGAATTATTGGCATTTTCCCATATAACTAGGAGAATAAAATCCAAAAATATATGATAAGCGATTTTTAGGAATTGCTAACTTATTTGGAGTTTAATGAGGATATTTAGTTTTTCGTTTGTGATAACATCTGAAAATTCATGAAGGCGACCTCAATTGATGGGCTTAACATGTTTTAGGGTTAGAGTGTTGGAAGTATTTGTTGTTCTTAAGTGCTATTGTTGTTGATCATAAAGCTCGAATATGTAGTGAATGCATCCCTTATACTTTTCTATATCTTTTGAATTTAACCCTTTGTTTTGAGCAAAGAAAGCAATCAATTTGCAATCAATTGGGCAATTTCGTTGACCTAGGGCGGAACATGGAATTCTACAAGCTAAAACATGGATCTCTATTAACACATAACCAGGTGTCTCAATGTTCCAGAGTGATGCCAATGCATAAGCATGCTAATTCATGATGTAACATAAATAAAACTTGTAAATATGCAAAATATTCTAAAAACTTTGAATGTAAACACAAAGTTGGGGTAACCGATGCCACATTAATGATTTCTTTTTCCCCTTTTTCTCATGGGATGCTTGAACGAATTAAGAGTTTGGAGTTGGAACTTGAAACTCAAACTTTCATAAAGTTGAGTCTTTTATCATTTTTGATAAGTGTCAAAGATCATTTATGTAACACTCAACAATTTCTTCCACTTTTTTGGTGCCTCTCTTTGGAAGTCATAATGTATGGAATGTAATATTTTACCCCCCTATGACTATTTTGCTTTTTGTACATTCTTTAGATTCTTTCAGAAAACAAAATGTTATCCCAAATTTATTAAACCTTGTATCTTGTTGATTTTGTTTTTATTGTTGTCAAAAACTTCCAAAAGCATAGTGTTTCTTTACACATACTATTGTTTTAAATTTTTTAAGTAACATTTTTTATTGCCTTTGGTATGCACTTCGACTTTCTTCACAGGCTGAGGATAGGGCTCATAGACGTGGACAAACTAATGCAGTCAATATTTACATTTTTTGTGCTAAGGTATGCTTCAGACTGTGAATGAGTATTTTTGTTCTAAAGATAGTCAATAGCATGGTATGTCCCATTGCTCCAGTTTATTTGTGATCCAATATATCAGAATGCTTACATGTTGCTGTGTTTTATTGTCTCGTGCAATGGGAACATAGTTTGATGAAGTTTTCATAGTTGTTGGTATGGTTTCTCAGAATCTTTTATGCTGCTTAACACCTTTCAGGGTACTTGTGATGAGTCTCATTGGATGCATTTAAACAGGAGCCTTTTTGGTGTTTCTTCCATGATGAATGGGAAATATGATGCTGTGAAAGAGATAGAGGTATCACTCTGCTGCATTGTATTATGAGGCATTTCTATTCTATTTGGTTTTTATAATACTATTTTTTCTCATATATGTTGGATTGATGAATTGTGGGAAAATTATGTTCTTTTATTGCACAATGCTAAAGGCAAATTAGCATTTGAATTGTTCTGCAGTTCTTAATAATGTTGTTCTCTTCTGAAAAAACTTTTTTCTCCAGGTTAATGGAGTTCTGCAGCTAGATAACCCAGCATGTGGTGTTGGCACAAATGAGGTAGCTATCCGTGCCTATACTTGTAAGGGTGAACATCGAGGTAAAAAGTTTTTGAAGATATTGGAAATGTCATGCATGTATCTTTTTTTTTTTATTTGAACTATTGATCATGATTCAATTACTTGTGCAGTGCAATCGATTACTAAGAACATAACTCTAACCCAACCACTTGAATCGGAGGTGATAGTCTACTTATGTTTTTTTTTTCCCATGTGAGATATCTTTTAGCACATTGTTTAGTTATATTTAATGGCAATATTATTTTTTACTGACAATAAACCATTCTTAGCTTTATGATGCTTGATGCTTTTCCTCATCTAGTTTCAATAGAAATATAGATGGAAATAATTCTAAACATTTGCGTCTTGTTCACTATGACAAGATATGCATACCTAACAAGGAAAGCATGAAATTGGATTCAGTGGAGAAAATGGCGAACAAGGTGTACATTCTCTCTCTTTGAGTTTTGCTTGTGTTCTTAAAAGACCTTCATTCAATGTGGTGCACAAATATATTCCTGAAGTAAATGCTTCCTTGTTTATGCAGGAAGGTGGTCAGCAATTGCAAATAATCACTGTTGATGGCACTTATTGTGAGGTAGATGCTTGTGAAGAGGGTCTCATTAAAGAAGAATACCTTCGCTTTGAGGTAAATATTGAATCATGCCAAACAATTGATTGTGTTTTAACAAACATTCTACATTTTTGAGAATTATATGGAGTGCAAATGCTCTATTCCTTTTGCTATCTTTGTCCATAATTTCTTATTTTCTTAACTTTTTAAGTGTTTTGCTGAGTTCTTTAGTACAATTTATCCATTATTTTTGAACGTCTATAATGTAAGCTAAGCTGGTGAGAATTGCAACAAATTTTTTACTTGGGGAAGAGATCAGTATTTTTGAGTAGGGACACTTAATATTATTCACACAACAGGTAACCATCGCTATTGACATAGATTACAACAGAGAAACTATTGGGGTTTTTGTTATGTAGGAAAGAGTTGTGATCATTTTGAAAGAGATTGGAGATGGTAGTAAGCCTCATCGAGAACATTTGAATGTTTTTGAGATAATTTGGTGTGTGCTTTTATTGGAGTCATGATTTGTGTTAATACAGACTTTTGGTTTTTGTTTTGTTGTGAAAATTGTAGAGTTTTTTTTTCTTTTAAATTTGATAACTTTCATATGATATTGTCTTGATATTTAGTTTCCATGACATTAGATCTAGTTATGGTTGGAAATGACATGAATAATTGCTCTAGAAGATGCTATGTTTCATACAGTTAATCTTAGTCGTAGAATAAGATCATTTCTAAATTGTTCACATATTGACTTGTGGATCTGGCCTAGAATATTGTCTTAAGAGTCCCTTTTTTAGGCCATTAGACCTCGTCACATGGAGTGCATTGCAAAGCCCTCTTTCAGTGACATGTCATCAACAGCACCTTTTTCCATTTAATGGACACCCAAGTGTTAGAGGTTGTGCAAGAAATTGTGGAGATGGTGAGTTGCAAAATTAGATCAAAAAACAACCAGTTGTTAATGATAGAAATGTTGAGGCATAATGGAGAGGAGCAAGAGAACACAATTGTTAATGACACAAGCTTGAGTTCATGTAGTAAGGGTTAGGGCAACGAGAATGAGTCTTTTCTAGAATTTAGTCTCAACAATGGGGGAGGAATTTATTCATGTCTTTCTTTAATATGAGCCAATAAAACCTAAAATCTTCTCTAAGTTAATGATTTTATCTAAGGCTCATATTAACCTCTATTTCTCTAGAATATAATTAAATGATCAAAAAATGTCGAAGTGGGGTCCTATGAATGCATAATTTTTTTTTCCTAAATAATATCCATCAATTAAGTAGAAAAGATTGTACAAAAGTAGAGGCTTGTCCCTTTATCATAAATTATATAGAAGTCTAGTAATCATCCTTAAGTTTATGAAAACCTGAAATATTAAATTCAAGTGGTGATACAATAATGCTACATGACATAAAGCATCGGTCAACTTGTTTTGATTCCTAGGTTTGTGCTTCAAGGAAAAGTATTAGTCTTGGAAAAGTTTTACCCATTTTTTATTTTTATGATTCCATTTTCTTTGAGTATTAAAAGCATGGTGATCCATGGTTAAGGTAAATTCTTTGTAGAGAAAATGATGTCTTTAATGTATCAAAACTTGCATGATGGCATAGAATTCTTTATTGTACATCGAATTCCTTTGGATAGCATCATTTAACTTTTCATTGAAATAAGTTACCGGATGCCCATCCTGAGTCAAAATTTGACCAATTTCAATTTCCAATACACGTTCAATCGCTTTAAGGAAATCTAGTAATTTTAATATTGATGAGGAAGTCATTAAAATCTTAATTTGAGTAAAGGCTTTTTCTATTTTACCAATCTTTCTTCAATAGATAAGTTTATGGACTATTACTATATTAAAATTTTTAGTAATCCCATGTAGATGGTAGCTAATTTATGGAACTATGAATTTTTGTAAACTTCTAAATACAGGCCTATCTATTATTGTTTTTATTTTCTTAGGATCAGACAAATACTCTTATTGATTGTAACAAAGCTTAGAAAATTCACTTCACAATCAAGCATTTCTCCAAATTCACAAATAATATTTCAATCCTTAATTTTTTAAAGTCTTTTGTAATCTACTTATTCAGAGAAGATAATCACCATTTTTTGTCTTGTATAATTGAAAATACAAGAAGTATATTTACTAGTTGTCATAAGGTATTTTGTAATCTACTTATTCAGAGAAGAAAATTTTCCACCATAAATGTAGGGTAGGAGGTCTTGTCAAATCCAATGGAGATTGAAAGGACTAAGATGTTGACATGAATGACTGGGACAAGGTGGGTATTTTATTGGTTCATCAAAGTCTTCTATGTGCCAACAGGAAGCTTGAGGTTATGACTAAGAAGTAAGAAGCTAAGGGAGAAGCCTATGCCATACCTTACGAATAATGGGTTTGGAGACATTGGCACAACCTACATAACAAAAGCCTCATAGGATCAACATTATGGGTAGAGTTGAAGAGCTTGGGAAGAACAGCAAGAGGGAAGGAAGCTTTAGGATGGAACTATCAAGGTGTGATTAGGCTTCTCGAAGCCAAAGTAGTCTTATAATCACGGGATAAAGCTTCAAGATAGGATGAAGCTTGACAATAGGAAAGGATGAAGCCTTCAGTTTGAGATTAAGCTTCTAGAAGCCAAAGAAGCAATCTTGAAAGTTGATGAGATGGGATGGGAAAGAACAGTTGCGAAAGCGCTATTCAATGAGAAGGAAAGATATTTTACTCATTGAATGGAACATGAGTAGTCATTGGAGATTGTTTGAGGACTACTTGATGCTCTAATACCATGTAAAAATTTAGTGAAGAGAACTATATTTTTTCTTCTTATATATTTAAAAATATGAGAAAAATATATAGTACCTGTTGTGGGCAATTTTTCTTGTCTTAGTTTAAGTGGAAATCTTATAAAATAAAGAGACTAAACTAGGGAGAATAATTTTGGTATCAAGTTATCTAAAATTATCTCTATAACCATAAATATCAAAATCAAATTTAGTAGAAAATTATAATGATTATTATAATTAATTTATTTTAAATAAGACTAATTAAGTTTGGAATTTTTCTAAGATTTTTCAAACGAATTAATTCATCAAGACCATATTTCAAAATATTGTCAAAATAAGCTGCAAAAGTTCTCTAATAAAGGATTTCAAGATCTTTTCATCAATTTCATAAAAATATTAAGAATATTTGATAATTCAAATGACATGTTCATTTGAATTAGAAGAATATGAATAACATCAAGTATATGATGATGTTTGCTTTCAATCACTTGATTTTGTTTAAATGTATATGGATAAGATATTTGATGTATGATGTCTACCAAAATGACAAAAGTTATACTTAGATTTTTTGCAAGCTTAAGAGCATTTTCAAAATGCAAAATAGGAATTTTAGTAGAAAACTAGATCTTTTGTTTCATGATAAAAATATTATATCATTTTTGTTAATTGAGATTTATCTATTAAAAGATAACTTTAGATTGCTAAAGAAAAATATTTAACAAAAATAATAAAATAATAAAATCTATTGCAATACTACTAGATTGGGTTTCAAAATTTTTTATTGATCTAACTCAAATGAAGTAGATCTCTTATTAGTAAGTTTAAGAGGATAGGAAACATGATGTTTTTTTTAACTTACAAAAATTGTACTCAAAATTAGAAAGCTCAAGAGAGCTTTAACCTAAGATGGAATGGATACCCGAAAGACAATGCCACTAGAACAAATATACAAAAGTAGATAACACCATAGGAAATAGTTGTAACACTTATGGCCAAATCTTGAAAAACATAGTGTTTGAAATAAAAATGTTATAGAACAAAGTGTTTTTTATAAACTACCTTATAAATAAGAGGCTTATAAGAAATTTATGGGCATAGAGAGCATTATCAAAGGAGAAATTTTGAGATGGTAAAAGATGTTCTACACTAACAAGAGCAAAAATGCAACCATTTACAATGCAAAATAAAACGTAAATTGGGATAAAATTAAAGTAGAAATGATAAAGCAATTAATTGTTGTGTACTATGTGGCACAAAATCTAACATTTAGGAGTAACCATAAGGTTGAACTTCTAATGCAATAGACATTGCTTGAACAAAGGAATGAGCAATTGATTGTTGTAGGAAATGCTGAAATTTCTTGAGTGTATCGTACTCATTACAAGTCATGATGATGCTGTTATTGCCATTAGAAGGTGCTTTAGGCTTCCCAAATGTATGCCGACACTTGGAAACTGGTTGATACAACTCAAAGGGAGCAATGTCAAGGAGCTCAAAGAGAGTCAAATCCACGACCACATCCATTAGTGTGATAAGATTCAAGAACCTTATTGTGACCACATCCTAGATTGTGAAAAACTAAAACAGAGGGTTTAGTGGTATGTGTAACGGATTTGTCAATGGCAGTGGATACTTTAGTTACCCTAAAGAACGTAACTAAGAGAGTTTTGCTCGAATGGCAATGTTTTTTTTGTCCAACTGACCAATAAGATCACTTGATACCAAAAATGATTTTTACGATGATGAACTCTTCCCTCGTCCAATTTACCAATGGGATCACTTGAGATAAAAAATAATTATTATGATGATGAACTCTTCCCTTTAAGCCTATTGTTGACATAGATCAACGTTCAAATAGATGCTACATAGCAATTCTTGAAGGGCATTTCATAGAATACTAGAATACTCCTATAAAGATTGGGATTCTTTTTAATGTAAATTGAAGGTCATTTCTTATAACTTGAACACATGAGAGGTCTTCTTCTAGGAATACATTTCAGTGGAGTTTATTCTAGATCTTCTTCATATTCAAGAAACATAATAGAATAGGAAATATCAAAAAATGATCTAATTTGTCTTGGCCAAAAACAAAGACTTTGTTTGCCTAACACTACATGTGGTATTTGGATCAGTTAACTTGTGGGCATGCTAATGGTAGAGGGCATTTCATAGAATACTAGAATACTCCTATAAAGATTGGGATTCTTTTTAATGTAAATTGAAGGTCATTTCTTATAACTTGAACACATGAGAGGTCTTCTTCTAGGAATACATTTCAGTGGAGTTTATTCTAGATCTTCTTCATATTCAAGAAACATAATAGAATAGGAAATAACAAAAAATGATCTAATTTGTCTTGGCCAAAAACAAAGGCTTTGTTTGCCTAACACTACATGTGGTTTTTGGATCAGTTAACTTGTGGGCATGCTAATGATAGATTTGTCTCAGTTGGATGTCTTGGTTGATATAGAGTAGATAAAAACACAACACATGGTGGACCATGAGAAAATTTTTATATGTCATGATCAAAGGTCATACAACTAAGAAAATAGTGAATGTCACATTTCTCTCTCTCTCTCTCTCTCTCTCTCTCTCTTAACAAGAGATTGTTAAGGATTATCTTTGTGACATGAGAGGTCCCAAAGAAGAAGATAGAGCTTTGTGATCATTGATGGCAATGACAATGGACTATATGGTGATAAAAGAAAAAAAGGAACTTGTCATGAAGGTATTCTATTGACGAGGAGAGCTCGCTAAGGTGTTATCAGTGTAAGCTACAAAGAGTTATGACTATAGAAACTAATAGTCAAGTCAATAGCAAAAGCAAAGCACTCATAAGAAACCTAAGGAATCATTATCATGCTAGGCTTTGCTTTAATAAAATAATGAGAAATTATTGTTTTTCCTTGGGAATCTCCAAACCATTAGCATGCTTTTAACGATAGAATGTGATAAGCTATAGTTATAGAATACTTGGTATAATTGCATCGAGTTTGATGAGCGAGACAATGCTAAATAAAGTTATTTTTTGTCAATGTATTCTCAGTATAACAGCTAGGATAAATCAAAGGTTTTAATTTGATTTTCACATGTTTAATAATTTTTAAATCTCAAGCAGTTAATAACGTGGAATGCTTAATCAATTAGCAAAGATCATGAAACATAATTCATAAGATGTTCTGTTACACATAAAATCATTGAACTTGGAGGAAAAAAAACAAATAACAAAGAGTAATCTTAGTTGAAATTGAATTGTACTTTCTCAATATTGATGAAATGCACAAAAGATTCCCAATTCTAATGGTTTGTTGTTAAAATTTTCTATGTGTGCGTGTGGATGTGTTTATGTATGTATAGGTGATAATCTTTTAGACTGGAAATCAGAAAAAGTGCAAATCTAAATGGCTTGAACTCAATCTATTGTTTAAAATATTAATCTTTTACACTTAAATATTTTCTTTAATCTATTGACTAAATCTATGGATGTAATCAAGTTGAGTCGAGCTCAAGTTTTGGCTGGCTCAAGCTTGACTATTGTAGTTTATAGATGGCTTGAACTCGAGCTCAAGCTCATATGTTGAGCTTGAACTTGGCTCATTCATTTTATTTGTGAGCTTCAGCTTGGCTCAGGAGTTGGGTTCTCAAACTGAAAAGTTATTAAACTAAATATTAAATGATTATAATAGAAAAGTTATTGTGCCTTTGTATATGAATTATAATTTGGTTACAAGTACTATTTGACTAGTCACTAAGCTGAGTTCAACCAATCTCAAAGTCATGTAATATATGAGCTCAAACTTGAGCTTGTGTCTCGATTATCTTGACTTGCGAAGTTGATAACAGTTTGTGCTCTAGTCAGTTCATAGGCCAGCATGGTTCTTGTACATCCCTAAATAAGGCTAATGGAGTCCTACATTAAGTTCAGGTCTTGACTACAATGAGCTGCAATGTTTATGTGGCCTTGTCTAGCACTATTGTGGAATTTTTGCAGTTTTTTGGCTATAGGGGTGCATTTGGCCTACCGAATTTTAATTATTTTGTCATTATATTAATTTGATAAGATGCATACATTTGTATTGTTTTTTTTTATTTTACAATTAGGTTTTAACGATGATCTACAATTTATGTAAAGCCAAACACAAATAGGTTTAAAATCATTCTCTTATCACATTTTTGTCTACAATTGCTTCTTAATGGAAAGTGGCAACAACTATAATAAATGAAACCTTATGTTGCATTAGTTAAAGTTGAACTTTCATGAAGTTGCGTTATGGAGGTAACATGTGCATCCTGAACAGTAATTCAAATTTCATTGCAAATAATTGTTTTAAAGAAGAAAAAAAACTCTATTAAGCCATTTTGAAAAGATTGTCATGATCACCTATATAGGAAACATTTCTAAGTTTTGGTAAAATCATTAGTAATCATCTATATTTGTAATATTATTCATCATCAATAATATAACTGAAATTAGTTTTAAAATAACTTTGTTAGTAAGATTAAGGGTTACTAACACATTATGTGAGATAACAACTTTTTCCTTTGAAAATATAAATTCAAACTAAACCTTACGGCTTTATATAGGTTAATTTGAATGGTAAAACCACTTGAGAGCACAACCTGCAAAACCAAAGGTTATATGGCAACTGATGAGAAAAGCGTATGTTTCTTACCCATGAATGAAATATGGCTAATTTGTTAGGTTGACTTTCTAACAAAAGGTCATAGTCTCAAATTCTTGAAAAAAATGCATTCCATTTAATAGCAAAATAAGAAGTAAAAGTTAATTTAGTGGCCCACATGGGGAATAAATAACGTTTTCATGAACTCTTATTTTCCTCTACACTTTCCAATGATTGCACTGAAATATTCATTATGGTATTTCTTTAAAGCAGAAAAATTTGGAAAAAAAAAGCAGTTTATTCTTGGAAAGCCAGATTTTTGGTCTGTCTTAATTTTGGTACTATGCTGTAGATGGATTGGCGTTTTCTCCGTGGAAGTCTGTCTTTTTAAGTTCTTTTGCTTAGATGTTATCTTGAAATATTTCATTGTTATCCACTTGAACTTAAATAATATTTTTGAATTTTATTCTTGCAGGTTAGTCGTTATACAGGGAGGATTCATTTGTATATCTGCTTACCCGGAATGGATCTACGACCAAGACCACTTTTTGTGAATTTCCGCCAAGAGGAATTGGATTCAATTGTACTTCTAATTTGTCTACAAGAGGAGTCTGTTTTACTAGAGGAGTCTGTTTCCCAACTGGTGAAGGAAAACCCTAGATATTTCAATATTTTTCAGACTTTCATTAAAGAATGGAATAGTTTAAGGCCAATCGAACGTTGTAAGCTCCTTGGTAAACCATTACAACTTCCTTTGAGCATTGAGCTATGCTACTTGAAGGAAGCTACCAACCATGGGTCTAGCGTATGTAATTTTTATGCCCTAAACCCCTCATCAAATGTTGGTAATTTTAAATGCTTACTACATATTAACACTTAAGTTTGACGGTATCATTGCTATTTAGGGATTGCTGAAAGGTGGGAGCAAACGAAGAGTTACTCCATTGAGTGAGATAAGCCATACTCTCCCAGAAAATGCTGTCTGGAAAAAAGTTGTTCTTCATGGCTGCTCTTTGAAAGGAAAAGAGTACGCTCAGGCATTTTCAGTCAGTGGTATACCACTTTGCAAGCTCTGTCATGTGCCTTGCAAGTAGGTGCTAATATTTATCTTCTTTTTTTTGTTTGTCATATTGTAGTTTACAAAGTAATTTTAATTGGGAATCATTCTTGTCTCAAACTTTTTGGATGCTTGCTATCTGCAGTGGAAAACTTTCAACAGTTCCAGAATTTTTTGAGGACCTGTTCTGTAACATTGGCTGTTTTCAAGAATTTCGTATTAGAACTAGTCAAAAAGCCCTACGCAAGGTAAGTAGGTATCAAAGCTTTGCATAAGATATCTTGGAAGAAATCGTTTTCTCTTTTCTATCATATTATTAGTTTTAAGTAGCTAATATGTTAAAATTTTAAATAAGCCTATGGGTGAATTATACCTTGCAGGAACTCTTTGGAATAGAACATGGTGTATGTGTGATGTGCAGTCTCGACTGTCATAAGCTTGTGAAAAGTTTAATGCCTCTGTCTATTGCAAATCGTAGGAGTTATATTGAGAGGATTGCTCCAGGTTTGGCTAAGAAAAAGAAACTGTGAGTTTCATCTTTCATATACCAACTATTTATGCTAGGGATGTAAAATACGTTTATTATAGAATCTGTGTTGGAAATATCAGTAAATTTGAGAAAGATTGTAGATGATATTGTTATGATGTTGCTTTATTCAATAATGATACCATCACCTCTCTTGATGTTTGCATATATTCCTCGTCTATGATGATACTATTGTTGTGATCTCTATCTATATGGATAAATGTGGAAGAGATACTACTTTCCAATCATACTGTCAACTTTAGGCTTATAACGTTCCTAATGTGTACATGTAAAATTTCAATTTAAATTTTCTGGTCATGGAAAAACATTATTGAAAGTAGTGATCATGTTTAGACCACTTTATAATTCAGGGAATGACATTTAAATTATCTCAAGTTTGGAGCCCTTTATAATTCAATCATGTTAATTTTATTGATTCTTTAATCTTAATCCATCATTCAATATTGCATATTGATATGGTCAAAATTTTAATTTATCAATTAAATATTGCATAAATAAGAAAATAAAATTCACATTGATGCTTGCATGAGACTTTAGTCAAAATGGGAGCAAATTTTGTAGATTAGTAAATTTTTTTGCAACACTGTTTGTGACATGTTTTCTTTTCTTTAGAAGTTAATGAAATCAAAGGTTTTTGCAGATTGGACAAACTTGTATGTGCACCAGTTGAGGGGAATGCATGGCATGCCGATCATATAGTTCCGGTCTTTAAAGGAGGGGGTAGGATTGTAGTATTCGCATTTTATTAACTTTGAATACGTTGTTGTATTGAGATTGAAGTGCTGATTCGAACCATGGGAATGACAGGTGAATGTCGACTGGAGAATATGAGGACGCTGTGTGTGGCATGTCATGCTGAGGTCACAAAGGCTCAAGGTGTCGAACGTCTTTTGGCGAGAAAGAGAGCAAGAGAACAACTCAAAATGACCATGAAAGTGCTTCAACATTTTGACGACGGTGAAAAAAAGGGAGGTTTCTCTACTCTAAACAGTGGAACCTTGGAGGTATTATTTTTTCTTACTATATGTAACGTGTCCATATTTTAAGCCACTTTCGAGTAACTCAAAATTAAGATCAATCCACAAATTTAGCATTTGTGTTTCAAATGGGTTGATCTAACATTTGTGCATCTTATGCCTAAAGGTTGTAGGAGGAGAAGCTTCTGAGGACATGCTTCTTGTACATGTTCCAGGCAGTGCTTATTCTGAAAGCAGGTATACGAGCCCACGGGAGAGTTGAACATGATCTGTACCTTTTTTTTTTAATATACCTTTTGATTTTGGCAATGGGTTGGCCATTTTTTAAGATAATAAACTTGTGTTTTTCACGATTGTAATTTGATTCTTTGTTTATGAAAAAAAAAAAAAGATTAGTTTGATTTGAATGAAATGAAATTTATTTTATGGAATCCAGTTAGACATTTTTTTTATGTTCTTTATTTCAAGTATTTTCCTTCAAGTTCATATCACTAATTCAAGTTAATATCATCAATAGTATCTGTTTCCGTACTTCAAGTTTATATCTAATTTATTTTTATCTGTGCACAAATATGAATGATAGTTTCATTTTTTTTAGTGGTAAGGTAATAACATTATTTGAAATATTATTAAATTAAATATTTAAAAATTTTAAATAATGTTAAAATAACTAACGATGCAAGTGTTAAAAAGTTAAAGATGAGGCGATGCATCTGTTGTAACTAAATGAATTATATGGTCAAAAATAATATTAAAGATTAGACTTGGTAAATCGGTAATTTTGCGTCTTGCTTCATCAAGTAACTCGAGCAAAAACATAAAAAAAAGAAATCTTTTCTGCGTATTTTTGTTGCTCTCGAATTTGGTCGAAAGATCACGAGGCATAACAGCTCGGGGTACATGGGTTGCCATAGCAGCAAGAGCGCCAGTTCTAGCGCGAAACAAACCGCTCGATGGAAGTCCACGGGAATCGTGGCGTTGAGAGATTCCAAGCTCAAGGTATCCGATCTCGATGACTAAAAACACCTTGTCTGCTAATTTCCATTGCCTCGGAAAGTTTTGCCTCGCGTCATTCTGTTCCGGAATCTGGCTTTTGGTCTTAATTATTGGGGATCGGACACATTTTTTACCTTTTAGATGGTTTTGTCACAGTTTAGACGATTCTTATAATGATTAATTGAATTTTTTTTTTTTTTACACGGATAGTTGACGATGTAATGGTATATGCTGTGTTTGTTTATTTAGACATTGATATTACAGAATCCATACCTCTTGGCTGCTAGAATATGCTAATTTGAAGAAATCAATCAATGCAGTTCTTATGCCCAAAACATGTTTGATGAATGACATAGCCCCTTCATGGAATGGGTTGGTTTGTGTTAAGTTAATTTGTTAGCTTACAACAACAACCCCAGGTTCGGAGTTAAGGGGAAAATTCTATTTGATTGCTAAGCAACATTTGTTGTTTTATGTTTGATAAATAAATAAATTAACCATGAGAGATGATGGTGGTCACTTTTGGAATGCGTCAATTGTCAGTGTTTATTATGTAGGTTGATGGCGGTGAAAAAGTGGTGGCGGCCTTGGTGGTGTACAGATTTTCTTGTAAATTTTTTCAATGACTCTGTATTTCTGATTGAATAAATATTCTGTTGAGTTGTATAGCATAAACATTCATTTTAAAAGTAGATGCTTATTACAAAGTGTAGCAGATATATCTTTTTTAATATGTTTGCCCACTGCAAATAATATCTTGAAGTACCTAATTGTCGTTTCCTTTTTGCTCCATTATGATTATTTCCTCTTTAGTTCCCTTGCTACTTAAATTTCAAATATGCTTCTTTAACTTGTCAAACAATACTTTTTTTCAATGATTTTGGAAGGTTAACGTTTCAACGCTACTAGTTTGCATGTGTCACCAACTTTTTCTTAAAAATCAGAGGTGTCTTGTAGAATGAGATATTTTTGTCTTATTTTTTGGTCCAATTATCATTTATGCCTTGTTATATGCTGTTTTGAAAACCCAACGAGTTATATTTTTGGGGTGATCGTCTAGATGCTTATATATTTATTATTTACAAGTACTGTGTGGTATTGGTAGAAAAATAGATGGTGTTGCAAGTTTTGATGTGTACACCTTCATCTGCAGGAAGGTTCTTTGGTTTGGAGCAAATGTTCTATTCTGACCATTTTATGAACTCAATACTGCAACTAGCATTTATCTGGCTAGTTATGCTTGAACAACCATGAATATATTTTTTATTGAAGTACAGGAGGAATGCTTATTGTATTAGTCCTTACACTTAATAGGTGCTCCTAAAAATATTGTATTAGTCTTACACTTTAGGTAAGTCGTTGTTGGTTCCTTTTTTTTTTTTTCTCAATGTTTTTTACCTCTTATCCAATATTGTGAGTTCTATCTGGTCAAGTTTTAGCATCTGCTTCATGAATTTGTTAGTCAGTTATCTTTAACTTGCATGTTTTTGCTGGGATTATCTGCCACCACAATTGGTTATCCTGTTCAAAATCATAAGTATCTTTAAAATGATATACTGTCATAATGCTGACTTTCAACTCTTTTCTGATCTTAATCTTCTCTGTTTTTTATTTTTTATACATAGGATGAATTCTTTATTTCCTTTGTTTACTATCTTTATGATAAGTATATGTCAGTAACATAGCTATCATCCTTCATTTTGGTGCTTATATGGTTTCCTTGTTGCCTGAATCATCTGTACCTTATTGATGATGGACATGCAAAGTACAGCTAACACAATGGTGTTAATGAAAGGATTTCTTTGGAATGTAGACACCTGAATTTCTTGAGGATGACTGAATGAAGTAGGCTTGTGCTCATTGATTAGGACTTCTGCACTTGCTTGTATTAATTATCTAAACAAAGCACCAGACCAGCTATTTGCCCTTGTCATAAACACACCAACTAACCAGTTTCCTGATGAATAGGTGTTGCCAGATGATGTTCTTGAGGTTGATACTTTTGTGCGTACACTTGATATGTCAAACAATAAAGTAGGTAAGTGAATATTTTTGTAGTGCATTTTTTTCTTTGTTGATTGAAGTAGACATTTTTTAAGTCCATTACTGTTGGACAATAATTACACCATAAAGCTTAGCCATTATTAGCGAACAAACCTAAAATTTATTGTAATGGACCCTCTTTTTGGATAAATTATTTTGATGCTTCATCTTATATGTTTATTCATGCTTGTGGTTCTTGTAACTTCATGTATGAAAGGCTTTACCAAACAAGACTATTGGCTGTTGAAAAGCATATGGATGCATTTTGTTCTCTAGCTGCTAAAACAATTGAAATAAACATCAATATGGAATTATAGATGTGGAATTCATACTTTTATTCATTATGTATGGTCTTATTCACTAGCTCAAATGCATTATATCATTTATTGCATTTGTGAACTTCTTTCTTTGTGCACTCTATTTAGATTTATATAGTGAATCAAGAGAATTCCAAGTTTCTTGATGGTCATGCTTGAGGTTCTTGTAACTTCATGTATGAAAGGCTTTACCAAACAAGACTATTGGCTTTTGAAAAGCACATGGATGCATTTTGTTCTCTAGCTGCTAAAACAATTGAAATAAACATCAATATGGAATTATAGATGTGGAATTCATACTTTCATTCATTATGTATGGTCTTATTCACTAGCTCAAATGAATTATGTCATTTATTGCATTTGTGAACTTCTTTCTTTGTGCACTCTATTTAGATTTATATAGTGAATCAAGAGAATTCAAGTTTTTTGATG
This sequence comes from Vanilla planifolia, assembly GCA_023846275.1. Taxonomy (NCBI): domain Eukaryota; kingdom Viridiplantae; phylum Streptophyta; class Magnoliopsida; order Asparagales; family Orchidaceae; genus Vanilla; species Vanilla planifolia. Next base: position 18,994,427 of record CM043870.1, read on the forward strand.
TTCACGTTAAATATGGTTACACTTGATACTTTCCTTTTGTTTGTATGATCTGTAGAACTCAAGTTTCTTGATGTTCATGTCAAATATGCTTACACTTCATTCTTTCCTTTTGTTTGCATGATCTGTGGTGCTAATTTACTTAATCTAGATTCTCTCTTATTTGAGATTACCAATTTCCATTATTTCAAAACTTATGTGTATCTATGCAATTATAAAATGCTGTCTAACCTTTTTCTTTATAATTACTTCTTTATAAAGTATGGATATTGCTTTCTTAAATTGCTTTTCCCTCATAAAACCTCACTTTATCCTGGTTTATGCAGCTGAGATTCCTCTGGATATTGGCAAGTTGATTAACATGCAACGGCTGGTGAGACTAATGAATTTTAGGTTATCTGCAGTTTCTTTCATTTTGCATGTCATTGTTAGTAAAACGTTTTGCAATTTATTTTAGTTTTCCTTTTTTAGCAAGTTTATATAAGTAAATAGAATCTTTTTTGTGAGATAACTATTACAAGGGCTGTCTTTTAACTTTAAATCTTATTTATATTCCAGGTCCTAACAAATAATATGATTCATAGCCTCCCAAGTACCATTGGATCTCTACGTTCGTTGAAGATTCTTACACTTGATGAAAATAGAATGGCCATCTTGCCTGATGAACGTAATATTATCTAGCATTCCAGAATTCTAATAGGGAAAACAGTCAGTTTTGTGTTCTCATTTGTCTTATACATGGTTTTTCTATGCAGTTGGCTTTCTTTCCAGACTTGAACGGTTGTCTGTTTCAGGGAACTTGTTAACATGCTTGCCGGATACAATCGGAAAGCTGAATAATGTCAGGCCAACTATTTCAAATAGCTTCAGAACTTCTTTGAATTCTTTCCAATATGCGTTGTCTTGAATGTTAACTTTGGCATTTTTATTTACTTGTTCTTTACCTCTTAGCTATGTCCCATCAAAGAGCAGCATATTAATTCATAATATGATACTATGCTGTGACTTCGGTTAGCATTTCTCTGCAGAAACATTTTCTTAATCATAGGGTTTAGACTACTGATCTATGGGGGATAACACAAAGTAATGTTTGTGCTCCTTTTTTCAATCTGAAATGTGAGGCTTTGATTTCAGAAATCACACTGTATGGAATTAAACTTTTGTTGAAGTTGTAATTATCATAGCTTGAGCACTATGTGTAACCTTTTTCTTATAGAAAAGTATGACTAAAGACTATCAACAATTCCAATTTGCCTTTTTCAAGGGATAAAAATTATGTAATTTACTAGTAAATTTGAGAAGTCATAGCTTGGGCTAGATGAACATGCAAAAGTTGTCTTTATCATATAACTTACATACCATTCAGTTTGTGGTAGAAATCATGATCCATTAATAGAACCTAAGCACCATAAATCATATCATTTCAATTTTAATCACTTCTTCGTCATTGCAAAACTTTATTTGCTTGTTTAGGTGTTGAAAACCAACATTTTGTAACATTGCTAATTTCATTACAGTATTGTAAAATTTATCATTAATTTTTAATTGAATGTTTTAGTCAAACAATACACAATTAGTCTTCAATTTTATTCAATTTGTTATAATCTTATTATTAATATCTACATTAATTTCTACATTATTTTAGAATATAAAGCCAAGAAACAAAATATCTTATTTGTTAAAATTATATGATCTCTAATTTTAGTGTCTATCATTTACCTTAACTAACTTATTGTTCATATATTAAATCTTAGTTCTAAACAAAAAAAAACCATTAAACTCGAAAGCTATCTACCATAAGTTCACTTTAATTTTATCTTCTACTCTTATCAACAAATATAAAATCATTAACAAAAACCATTCATCATGGCATTCATCTTGAGTTTGATTATTTATAGCATCTATAATTGAGCCAAACTAGAATCTTGATAAAGCGTAAGCATGGTCAAGAAATTATTAGTCAGTACTTATTGGGTGTGTGTAGACATCATTGCTTATTATATATCTCCTAAATAACTTCAATATGTGCAATGCTTATTCTTTTTATTTGTATGATCTTCTAAAGCACTTCTCTCACTATTTTATTATATGACCTTTCTAAATTAATAAAAGTTAAATAAAATATTTTATTCTCTTAAACTTATTCATTAAAGATTTATTAGAAACTAAAAATGAATTATGTTCATTGAAATTGTTGTAGAATCAATAATTAAGTTATTTTCCTTCAAGTTGAAGTGCTAGTGCATCTAAGTTATTGTTCATTTAACTTTCATTAAGGATTGCTTGGTGTACACCTTTGTTCTATATTAGGTTTACGCACTTTTTTTCAACATCATTGTAAGATGAAGAAATAGGTGTTATCGGGAATCAGTTCCTTTTGTATTGTTAGGTAGACAAAAGAGTGTTATTTTGTACTTTGTGGCAAAGATTGAGTTATACATTGATTATTTTTCACTCGTCCATTCCTTGCCAAGCTCACCTCCATATTATAGTTCTTCAGACTAGTGAGGATGTGATTGGAACCTTTGGGGTTTGCTAACACATAATAAAATGGGATTAACAACGTCTTTGATGTTTATTTAATTTTTCTAGTTAAATGGCAATAGTAGACTCAGATTTCTAATTTTATTATTGAAATAATTTTTAAGACATTTTTATTACTCCTATGGTATGTTCAAGCATTAGTCTATTTGTATGTGAGACAATGAACACCAAGAAATTGAAGGACGCAATGGATAAAGCACATGCTGTATGTGCTTATCTTTTTGATTCATTCTAAACAGCTCAAAACATGCTACAGCCAACTCTGTTGCTGCATTAACTTTACCATTCTGTAATTAGGGTGTGCCACATTGCTGAATTTCATTGGCTTGATAGAAAGCTTTCTATATATTGTTACGTCTCAGTCTGCTTCTTGGGATTTATTCTTGGTTGTGAAGAGACAATTCTCATCTTGGTCAATGGGTAATAGAAGACTAGTGACAAAAATTACATTTTCAAAAATGGGTAATACTTTCTTTTTCTAGCTTGGCATTTTGAAAACTTCTGTCGAGCAAAATTGCATATTTGCTAAGAGCGATTAGGATGTTGATGTTTGTTTCTTGCCAAGGAGAAAGAGTTTACTGAGGTTTTGATGGCTGATGGTTGAAAGGTTTTCGGAGAAGGTTTCCTGATGAGGCTTTTGCTAATGAAGGGTTTAAATAAGGATTGGAGTGCGTAGCCTTAGTGTTACATGTGGAACAGTTATTCTTTTGAATAAAACCCTTGGACTTGGCCTTCATGTCAGAATAGAGGAAATCAAACTCAATGTGACCTGTTTTGTAATAGTTTAAAGATGACTGCATATTAGTTCTTTGAACCTATTTTTTTTACTTTTTAACTATTTCATGATTAGCTTCTATTATGAGTTGGCTATGGTGCCATTTGGATTTTATTGGTTGCAGCTATCTTTGCTTAATGTGTCTAGAAACAAGTTGAGGACCTTGCCTCCATCCATTGGAGGTTGCACCTCGTTGGAAGAGTTACAAGCAAATGGTAAACCTTACTGTAAAGTTTGAAGATGGTTTTTTTTCCTTCTTTCTTATGTTTATATTCTATTTCAGACAACTCCATTGAAGAATTACCTGAAACATTATGCAACCTTGTTCACTTAAAGTCTCTCCTATTGAACAGCAATAAGGTGAATAAGGTACAAGACGCATGCACAATTTACTACTAAAATAGGCAATTCAATTGTTTTCTAAAAATCCATGTTTTTGTTGATGGTTTTGATATCATTTTTTTCATCCTTCGAATTATTCTTTATGTTTTGAGCAATGGATAAAAGGAAGCCAACAGCTATGAAAACCTCTGTTGTTTGAACAGCTTAAACTCCATAACCTCCAAGTCCCGGAACAAACTTTTAACATTGTGTCAAGGCTGATGAATTCTCAAATGTCATGCTGTGTATATCAACTAAAATGTAAAGAAATTTGTCACTTGATCACAAATTCTGCTACCTTTTGTTGCAAACGGTTAAATCCGTGTTCTAAATTTTCTCTGCTTCCCTCACCTTCCAAGATTCCAAGCATAGACAAATATAGGTGAAGTTAAATTTCAGTTTCCTGATTCAAGCCTTGGGTACAGCTTCCCCAGAATCTTTTGAAGTGCTGTCAAGCTTTGCAGAACCTTTCACTTCATGGAAACGTCATTACAATGGATCAGCTTCAGCAAGTAAGGCTTTCTATCATCGTCATTCAAATTATGGTTTTTGGTTCAGGTTTTTTCCTTCTTCATGTTGACCTTCATTCAGATGGAAGGTTTTGAAGAATTTGAACAGAGAAGGAGGAAGAAATTTGATAAGCAGATCAATTCCAATGTGTTGATGAACTCCAAGGGACTTGACGAAGGCCTTGACTTGTGATTGATACTAGTATTGTTAATTGCCTGTAATCCATGTTTTCTGACTCGCATGAATTCTTTCAATGCTATGTTTATGAAAGAATTTTCCTTCTTCTCATCTTGTACAAAATACTTAATTCCAAAAAAAAATTGAAGGGTTCATTATATGATTTAACCTGTATTATATTGCAATGGGCCCAAGCCTTTTCCTGGGCTCTCCTGGTTTTTCTTTGATGATTTAACTTATACTGCTCCTTCTCCCCATCCTTATAAGCATTGCAGTATTATGCAGCTTGAATCCCTGGCTAAAACTTAGAGAAGCAGGCCGGCTCATTCAGGTATTTGTTTTGTCTTTGTAGTCTTTCTGTTCTTCATGCTAGTTTTTCAAGCATTTGCAATCTGTTAAGATATACGTATTACACCCTCATATCATGGTATGCCTTTTCCGCATCTTCATATCATGTACTATGTTAGAATATATAACTAATAATCTTAGAAGCATTTTTTTTATTTAATGCTGATATTTTTTTGATAGCATGTATAAGACGATATTGAGGCGTTGTGAAAAAAAAAGTTTAGTTGTTTATATAGAAGTATTAGTTTTCTATTACTTTGTCATCAGGTTTTTCATGTACTACACTTGATAGATGCCATCGTGTAATCATGTAATCCTGTGCAAAGGTGCATATTTATCTAACTTTTCCATAGTTCAATGATTTTAAAATATTGTTAGAAAATTTTAAAATGGTGTATAAAACACTTGTAAAAAATTTTCATAAATAAGACGGATTGAAGTCCTAGTTGGATGTTTTGTTTATGTAAAATTCATAAATCACACAACTATTGTAATGCGTGCATTTTTCTATGCAAATAAAAAATTTAAAGGCACAGTTTTTTTAATATGCATAAAAAATATTGTTATACCTGCATAAAGTTTATAATATGCAATTAAATTTAGTGGAATTTGAAAAATCATATGTGCATAGTTCATTTAATTTGCATTCAAGGAGGTACAATATGCATAGAATTTTTTCAATTTGCATGCCTATATAAAAGTTCTATGTACATTATGTATTCAATAGTCGTATAAAGAGTATGGACGATGTGCATATAAAAGGCATAGGACATAAATTATTAGCACAAATAATAAGAACATTGTAAACAAATTACTTTGCATGCAATTATAGGCTACCATGGCTCAATGTTTTATTGTAGGATTATCGCATCTTCACGGAATTGCTTTTTGTTAAAAGCACTTGCATTATCATAAGAGATTTTATAAGAGAAGTTAGAGAGGAGATTCTATGTTGATAAGAGAGGTTAGAAGAGTTTTCGTATTGGGTATATCAAGCCTAGAGACTAGAAGAACAATTTTAAAAAAAATAGTTATCATAACATAAGTTGAAATAAATTAGATAGATAACTTGTGATAACACATTATTTCTTTATTGTCAAATATTTTATTTTTTTAATTTAAATCATTTTATTATCTTGATATTTTTATTTTTTTATCAAATTATAAATCTCAAATGAACAGAACTTTCATTAGATTCTATTTTTTTTTTCATTATACAATAATACTTATTTCATTTATATATAATAATAAAACATGCATACAATTTATAACCACAACTATTAACCAAAAGTAATTAGAAACCATCATCAACTTGTGTCTACATAACAATATGTCACAATCTTGAATTTCATAGTTATATTTCAAATTTTTACAACATATCATTTCACAGTATCTTAATATGGGATTACAAAGTTGTTTATCTCAAACTCTCATATTTTTAAACCTATTCAATAGCTATATTGACTATTATCCTTTCTTAATGTTATGCTTTCAATGAACCTAAAATATTAATATCAAAATATGCTAATGCAGCAGTTATCATAGGCTTAGTAGATAAAATATTACAATAAAATATATGCATATAAACATAATTTAAATTATTATAAATATAATTGTCATGTAATAAAGTAATATATAATAAATTAAACAATAATAAATGTATATCTCAAATAAAATAACATTGACATAGGAGCATCTTATGTTAGCTCAAAAATACATATCCACTGGCATCACAGCAATCCCATTCGAACTCAGAGCTATACCATAATCAAATTCTATTTTGAGTAGTTATCTTTTTCAACCATAAGAGTTGACTACAATATTTTATCTTTTCTTATGATTATCTTTATTTTTTTCTCTCATCTAAATATATTTTGTAGTAAAATATGTCATCATTGACATCAGTTTCTACACGTTTTGCACATTGTCGTTAGTCTTTCATCATCACCTGGTACTATACTACTTCCAATCGCTATCTCCTAGTTGCTCAACATCACCTGGCTACCCACCATTGCCAAGCCGTCTGATGCTCCTCAATTGCCCAATATTGTTTGGCCACCCATCAGCCACCCACCCTCTAATCATCGTCGAACATCTTCATTTGTCTCGCCTACTACTGGCATCCTAGTCGCGTCATCATTGATGTTCAATTATCATATTATATGATTGCATAATTTTTCATGTATTTTTATATTTTATATTTAATATGATTTACCTACTTAGAGTTAATGTCTTAGAATTTTAAAGATTTAATATATTTTTATATTATATATTTAATGTGGATGACCCAGTTAAAATTAATATCCTAGAATTATAAATATCTCTTTTGGATTTTCAAGTAATTTAACTCCAAGATTATCTTTTCACATGCCTACTTGGAGTTAACATCTTATAATTTTAAATATCTTTTTTAGATTCTTAAGTAATTTAACTCCAAAATTATTTTTTCCTATATTGACTTCTCATCTTTCGTATGTTTATATGTTCTCAAGATGCTTTTAATTCTATTTTTTTCATGCATAATTATTGAACTTTTCTTTATCTATAAATAACAGAATCTCCCTCATTGTAATATATTATTAATGAATAAAATTTCTCTTATTTATATGTTTCTACCTTTATAGGCAAAGAGTGTGCACTTAACTTCAATTGGAGAGATTCCAACTTTCCTTTCCCTTGTGAGAGATAGGGATCGAATGTGAGAGATTCTATCAGGAGAGCTAACAACCAAATAAATTCTCTCTTCCTTCAAGAACCTTAAGTCTTCACTCATCTTTTCACTCTCTTGATCAAACCATTAAACTATCATTCTTCTCAACAAGATTCCAAATTCTAACTTTTCGTATTGTTCCCTTTTAGCCAACTTTTTCCACTAACCTAAACCTCTATCTCATCACTATTTTTCTTTTTTAGTGCTCCACACGTTAACTTCAAAGAAAATTATAGGACATAATTGCTAAAAAGGTGCACTCTTTCAACAATTTTTATTTTTTTAGATAATAATACAAAGTTAAAGTTGTCTTTTTTTATTAAAGTATCCTACAAAAGTTTTTTTTTATTAAATTCTATATTTTGTGTGTAAAATTAGATATGACAAAAGTACTCAATAAAATTTTATCTTAATATTTAACATTTTGTCACCCACTCAATTTAATTATCCACACTATTACTTTGGATACTAATCTTTAATTAATTATAAAATATCATGCATGCCACCTAACATTAATTAGTATATGGTATTCTTTAATATTTTTTAATAATTTATTAAGTATCTTTAGTATTATAAATTCTAAATTAGATCCTAATAAAAGTCTAATTTATCTTGCATCGACTTAAATATCAAAGCTCATAATTTCTACTTAATATAAAAAAATATTTTTTGTATAGTATATCTCCTAAGAACTCTTAGTTGATTTTAGGTAAATTTTGTCTTAAGAGATGGTATGAAAGCATTGATATGACTTCTCATCATCTTTCCTTGGAACCATTTGGTTCTATCTCAGAGGTGGTCTGGCATATGTGGGGCCCTGATCATTCACTATTTTCTTGGAAACACACTCTATCTCAACTCTAATATTTTCAATAGTTATGGTCACCTTTCTTTGACATTTTTAAAAAAAAAATATAAAATAAAAAAGAAGATATCTCGCATAGTTTTTCTTCTTTGATATCTCTCATGTGTCAATCCTTTATATGATTATAATGTTTGATATACCTTATCAAATGGTAAATTAAAGTCAAGAATCAATCTAAAAATAAGAACACAATTTAAACCAAGACTTTATGATAAGAATAGCTTGATCAATAGCCCAACTCATCCAAATGGTTAGACAAATCCTCCTAAACCAATAGTGTGAACTAAATTTTAGAAGATAAAAGGATAATAAGAGAAGAAGTATCACATCTAATGATCTAAAAGAAAAAAATCCTAAGAAACATAAGAACCGTAAAAGATATGATGATCCTTTTGATTAAGTTGACCAAGATATCTATGAGAGAAACCATAACTATAGAAGAAGCAATGAATATTTAGATGAGACAAACTAAAATGATGATCTAGATATATCTACTGAGGAGAAAAAATCTAAGAGGTTGAGAAAGAGAACATATCCTTAATATGAAATTAGATGCCCCAACATTTGATGGTAATTTCAATCCTAAGGATTACATAAATTGGCAAACTAGCATAAATGATTATTTTAAGTGGCACCAAATTAGTGAGCAAAGAAAGCATCAATTTATTAAGATTAGATTCATCGGTACTATCCGTTCGCTCCTTAAAAACTAGAGTAATAATATGCTAACAATGATGAAGACGTATCCCAAATTTGAAGAAACTTTAGAGTTAAGTTATACAATAAGTTTGTTCTAATAACTTATAATATTTAATTATTAGATAAATAATAAAGGTATTCTCAAGATGGTAGATCTAATGAGAAGTATCTTAATAAGTTTAAGAGTTATAAACTTAGGTGTGATATAGATAAATCTGAGCGTAAAAAACTCTTCAGTTTTATGATAAGTTTAAATGAATAAATATATATTGAGCTTAACTTAAGAAATATTATTGCCCTCTTAAAAAGACCAACCAATCCCTCTAAAAGCCAGCATCACTAATTTTTAACCCATTCATACTCATACTTCATCTATCCTCTCCATTATAATTTTTAAACCTCTTAAACCTATATTACCATCCACCTCTTCACACCCTTCTTCAAGTCAACAACTAAATTTCAAATCACCTAATTTAGAATCGCCTATTTTAAGTGTCATGAAAAAGGACATATAGCTACTGACTTTTTAAAGAGAATCATGACTATGAACCTACATAGTGATAATGAACAAGAAAAGTTGGAGAAAAAAAATATAATGCCTAAAGGAAAACTTGAGCAAGAATTAAAAAAATATGAAAACTCTTATAGTTTCAATGGCTAGGTGTACTCTTATAATCCCATAATTGTAAGATGACTAGAGGTGCACCAATATCTTTAGCACCAACATAAAAATTAAGGGATAATCATGTATATGATCATGGATAGTGATAATTACATCAATGCAATATCCCTTGAGGCTACTAAGCTAATAGGAGCTTCTCTATTAGAACACCCAAATCCTCTGTGTCGTGGATAGATAAAACTTATATACCATTAAACAATAATGTTATGTATCCTTAAAATTGGGTAACATAACGATGAGATTTTATGCAATGTCGTACATATACAAGTAGGTCATCTTATTCTTAGAAGACATTTGTTTTTTGATAGGGATGTAACTTTGAAGGTTAAGACTAACACTTATTCTTTTATTCATGAAAGAAAAACCATCACATTATATAATGCCCCACCTTATAAGAAACCCCAAGCACTTAAGCCTAGTAAATCTAGAAAATATTCTAAGCCCAATGAAAAAAAATGGAAAAGGTAAAAAATTTGAGCTTGATCACACTACTTTATGCTAAGACCCTTGATAAAGTAGACTTGGTTTGGTTTCTTGTAATTAAGAAGTTAGCCACCACCTTACCAGACCTACCACTTATTGTACAAGTCTTATTGAATAAATTGTTTGATATTTTCCCAGGTGATTTACTTAACACTTTACCTCCCATGTAGGTCATACAATACATGATCAATCTAGTTATCAGGGCGAGATTACCCAACCTTCCTCACTGTAGTTAAACTTGGAGACTCATACTGAGTTAACCTGTTAGGTAGGAGACCTACTTAAAAAAAGATTTATCTAAGAAAGTATTAGTCCTAATGTTGTCCTTACACTTTTAACACCCCAAAAAAATGAACCATGGAGGATGTGTGTCGATAATTGAGAAATTAACAAAATTATAATAAAATATAGATTTCCAATTCCTTATTTAATTGACTTCTTATATTAGATGTTAGATGCCACCACATTTTTTAGACTTAAAAAGTAGTTATTATCAACTAAGGATTACATGAGAGACAAATAGAAGACAATATTTAAGACTAAAGATGATTTGTATGAATGGTTAATGATATCATTTGGGTTATCAAATGTACTAGTATATCCATAAGATTGATGACTTAAGTTTCAAAACCATACTTAAGATATTTATCATAGTATATTTTAATAATATTTTGATTTATAGTAAATCTATTGAGGATCACCTAGATCATTTACACAAATTATATAACCCTATGACTGCGACAATGAATGTATCAAGTGGCCCTGTCGTGTTTCAGACGGTATTATGGTAGAAAAGAACTCTTATTTTCTAATCTAAAGAAATATGAATTCTATATGCTCAAGGTTATCTTCTTAGAGTACATAGTTTCTTCTAAAAAGTTGTCTACCAATCTTAGCAAAGGCAATTATAAAGTGGCATACTCCAAAACTAATTCATGACATTAGAAGTTTCCACGATCTGACCACCTTTTATCAATGATTTATTAGAACTTCAAAATTATTATCACACCAATTACTGATTGTACTAAGTCCGATAAATTTACTTGAACCAAATCTGAACACCTAGCTTTTAAACAATTAAAAGAGGTTATGACTAAGGCACCCATTCTAAAACTACTCAATTTTTTTGTTAATTTTGAGGTTACATATGATATATTCAGAGTAAGGATAAGTGGTGTCCTCATTTAAGGTAAACATCTTATTATCTTCTTTAGTGAGAAATTTAATAATGCTAGAAAGAAGTATTCTACATATGAAAAGGAACTATAAGTCATAGTTTAATTTTTAAGACATTGAAGACATTACTTGTTGTCCAAAGAATTTGTTTTATATTTTAACCATGAGGTGCTTATGTTCCTAAATTCCCAATGAGATCTTATTACAAGCATGCCAAATGGTTTGAGTATATCTAGGAGTATGCATTGGTTATTAAACATAAGCTTAGCTTAAAAACAAAGTAGTTGATGCACGTAGTCGATGTGTTCACCTATTGATCATTTTGTTTATAAACATCACATATTTGAACCTAATTGTCCTAACTTTGAGCTAATTTATCAAGAAATCAAAGTAACTCTAAACCATGTATCCAAAGATTTTAACTTGAAAGATGGATACTTATATAAGAAAAATATGTTATGTATCCTAAATTTGCCACTTAGAGAATTTTTAGTTTGGAAAATATATGTTAAAAGATTATCTAGATATTTTGAGAAAGATAAGACTCTTAGAGATGTCTTAGAAAGATTTCATTAGTCTAAAATGATACATCATATTGCATCTATTGTAGTTCAATGTGAGACATACAAAATTACAAAATCTCTAAATGTAGCTAAAGACTTTATATTCCACTACTTGTGCCTAACAAGTCATGGGAGCACATAACTATAGAATTCATACTTAGATTACTAAAGACCTCATTTAGGCATGACTTTGTCCTTGTTTTAAAATAACTTATTTTATCCTTTGTCATAAGACCTCAGATGCTACCTATGTAGCTATAATTTTTTTAATGAAATAATTAAATTGCATGGTGTCCCAATGACCATAGTATCTAACTCAGATATAGGATTTATTAGTTATTTTTAAATGATTTTATGATGTTTATTAGGGACCAAGCTAAAAGTTTTTACAACTAATTACTCACAAATTAATAGATAAATAGAACTAGTAAATCATAGTCTAGAAAATATTTTTTGTAGCTTGATAGGAGAACAACTAAGCTTTTGGATCAGTTACTATCACGAGTCAAATTTATATACAACAATTTTGTAAATCATAGCATTGGTCTATGTCCTTCTAAAATTTTACATGGTAATAAGTCTAAATCTTATATTGATCTTATTCTCTTACAAGTAGACTTTTAGACTTCTATCTCTACTTCTCATATCTCTATATTAAATAAAATAATATCTAAAAAAATTAATTGAAGTAATGAAAGATGTAATAAACTAGCAGATGCTCAAAAAAATGTTAAGAAATTTTATAAATAATTGAAGATAAGTCAAAATAGTTTCCTCTCAAAGTTTACAAGAAATTACAAGTGTGTGGAGTTAGAAATTTTAGGATTGTTCAAAAACTAAGAACTACTATGTATGTGTTAGATTTGTTAGAAGAGTATGGGATTAATGTAATATTTAATATTAAGGATTTACTCTCATACAAGGTGTTATTTCCAATACCTAGTGAGCCATTTGAGCCTAATTCTCTTATGTTGAGTAAATCTGCTCTTACCACTACATTAACCCTAATAGTAAAGACAATATAGAGAAAATTTTAGATGATAAGATAATTATAACTAAAGACTATATACTTCAAAATTTTTTAGTTCATTGGAAGGGCAAGCCTTTGACTATGAACTCATGGCTTACCTACTATATCGTGTCACATCTATTGGAGCACTACTATACCCATCACCCCCTATACCATCGAGCCAAGTTCTCTCCTAATTGAGGAGGATGACATAGGAGAATTTTGTGTTAGCTTACAAATATACACCCATGCATTGCACCAATCTTATTCAAATTCAGAAGCATACCCAAGTTGAATCCAATTTCAATTAGTCATTTTTACTAATCATAAGGATCAACTACAACACTTTATTTTTCTTTATGATTATTTTTGTTATTTCTTCTCTGTTCATTCAAACATATTTTGTAGTAAAATATGTCATTATCGACATCAGTTCCAGCTCGTGCTTCGTCCACTATGGCCAGTCATCTGTCATTACCTTGTCATATACTGCTCCTGATCGTTATTTCAAAGTTGCTCACCATCATCAAGCCACTCAACATCTCCTGTCCACCTGTTAGCCACCCATCCTCTGGTTGTTGACAATTGTCGTCATCTATCTCATCCATTGCTGACATCTTTGTTACTTCGTCATTGATGTCCAATCGTCATATTGCATGATTACATAATTTTTTCTATGTTATTATTTTTTCATGTATTTTTATATTTAATATTTAATATTTAATATAGTTAACCTACTTGGAGTTAGTATCTTAGAATTTTAAAGATTTCATACATTTATATATTTTGTATTTAATATGAGTGACTCATTTGGAGTTAATATTTTTGAATTCAAAATATCTCTTTTTAATTCTCAAGTATTTTAATTCCAAAAGTATTTTTTTGCATGCCCACTTAGAGTCAACATTTTAGAATTCATAATAATCCAAACACTACAACATAATAGCAATGTAAAATAATATTGTAATGATATGTATATAGCCATATATATATATACATATCCAATTCATCATAGTATACCATACTTTTTGTCTTGTTTTTATTTTATTTCTTTTATATTTAATCCTTTCCTTCATTCTTCTTTTTCATTCCATTTCTTTTCATGCTTCCTTTTTTATCTAAGCTAAGAATTTTCATTACCTTTATCTTAGTACCTAGGGATGCCATATCATATCTAATTATCACAAATGTCAATGCTCTAAAATGTCATGATCCCATCTTTGAGTATCATAACACTAGGAGATCAAATGTCTTGTCATCACTTCATCTCTCTCTTAATGCCAACATCACGTACTAATGGAAATGAGATGTTCAAAATGTTAGTCTTATCTTTAACCCATGACATCTAAGAGAATATCTCATCATCATTAAATCTTATCCCTTAATGCCAACATTCGATGCTATTTACATCACAGTTAATTTTTTTTGCCTGTCTATTAGTTTTGAGATGCCTCTTATATTATTTTTTCTTTATCAATTATTCTCATTCTCTAAAATAATTCAAATGAATGTTTATTAATAATAATTTAATTTTTATTATAAAAATACTTTTCAAAAGCTATGCTTAACAAATTATTGTTTCATTGTTATTATATCATATAGTACAATTGATACTATTATACTATACTAATAAGACTTTACAATGGTCAGATTAGTACATTACTATGATTATGCTAGTTTGATATTACTATCATACTAGTATATCTAAGACAGTCATTGGGTCATATTAGAGATTAGACAGATGATCCATAGTGAACATGTTCATCAAATAATTGTACTAGTATGATCTTCATTTTACACAATACAATTTATGCCTTAGTTTTAATTTCACATCATTTTGTACAATATCAAATCTTGTACTATATGATTTGTGCCTGATGCTTGTTAGAAAGCAAATTGTTTAATAGTTCTCTATTAAACTATACAACTTTGTACCGTATATGACAATATTTATTTTGTATTAGTATGATCAATCATTTAGTGTAGAGTTTAATACCTTAATTGTACTAATCTATTCAACTTTTGTACTTATATAATATGTAATATTTTTGTAGAGTGAAATGATATCATCATACTAGTATGATATGTTGATTATATTATTATGATTCTTAATTGACTCCCTTTTAAAACTTAGCAAAAAAGCCATCTAGCACCTACGATCATGTCTTGCTAGTATGATCTAGTCAACCATCTTATACTTTCATTCCAACAAAAGCTTTAACAACTTCCATCCCCTCTCTACTCCTTACTCAAGCTTATATGTTGCCTTTACTTAATATTTACATCAATTTGTCAATGCTTTGAGGAGAAAGCTTGAGTAGGATCCATACATTTCCAATCTACATCTACAAAATAAAGCCAAAACCCATATGCTTCCTCTTTCCTTTTTCAATCTTTTTGTCTACGATGATGCTTTCTTTTACTTCTTCTCTAAATATCCTCTCCCTCTCTCCTGAATCTTATGCAGCAAGTTGGTATTAAGAAAGGAATATGCTTAGCCTCTTATTTAATAAGTGGAATAAAATAAGCCATTTTCTTAATACTTGCTTCATAAATTCATACAAAAATTCAATTCTCCTATGAAAATTACATATTGTATACCAACGATTTCTCATGGTGTCCCCTTCACAACAATATGCTTAAATATAAAATATGACCATTACCATTTTGGCATATTTTTTAAGCACTCCAAACTCGACTATTTTTTTCAAATTTTGGACTTAAAACATTTACATTTGGTTATTAATTTATCTTTGAGAGGATGTGATTTAATTTGGTGGATTATCATAGTCAGTATATTAATTTCAATTTATTAGTTATAATAGAAATCTCATTTATTATTTATTTATCTTAGATTTTCATACACACCCATGTTCTTTTCTTTCAATATTCCACTTTAATAAATTATTTTGTGACAAATTGGTGACTAGCCTTGATCAAAATGACAAATCTCAATTATGTCACCAACTGGTCACTAGCCACTTCTATTGTGACAGTATTAACTCTATAACCCACTAGCCAATAATCTCATCTTAATGCAATATAATCATGTAGCCTATTGGTCAATAGTCAAAAGCAACCATGTGTTTTTCAATTCAGGTAATTGTATTATTTATCAATTCCTTTAAAATTTGATGAATATAATAATAATATTTTCTTAAGTCATGCATACCATGAATCCACATTTAGTAAGTGACTAATAGCATCAAATTTAATAAACAATCTATTACTTTATTAACAATTACAACTAGCTTCACAAATAGTAACATACAAACTCATATTAACAAAGATTTTTTATATATGATAATTGTAAGCTGGGGTGTAGCAAGCTCTTAATTTTTACACAACTTGATAGACTCCTCATTACAACAATACAACATTCATCTTAATCATTATATAGGATTTAGTATATTTGTCTTAACAACTAGCATGTTAAATTCACCTACCTCAAAAGTTTTCTTATCATTCAAGGTTGAACATGAAATTTTTTGTTTTCGTCAATCCTTTCTTAGTTTGTCCCTTTCTAAATCTTAGTTTTTTTTCTTCATCAATTTTCTCCTAGTCAAATAACTACATAAAATCCTAATTGGAACATTATATAATAATTTTTGCTAAAAACTTCTTAAATTCAAACCTTAATTTTGCAAACATAAAATATATTTAGTTTTTTGAAGTTTTCAACTTATGCAAGTTTCCTTAAGGTGAAAATCAACTTCTAATCATTGATCCTTGTGAATGGACAATGAGAATCAAAGTTCTTATCATCGACAAAGTGGGTCTCCAAACAAAATTTCGGTTGGCAAGCACAAAATCATCCTTAGGGCATAGAGCATCGAGCACGGAGGGGAAGGAAGAAAATAAGCTATTTTGGAAAGCAAAAAATGGATTAATTAATATATATATTCGTTATATATATAATAATATATTAGTATTTATACTTCATAACTATGATAATTCATAGTAATTTCAAACGAACTCTGACTGAAATAAAACAAATATTTTTAGATTCATTTTAATGGGATATATCTAATTCTATATTCGTTATTATGTTTTGGAGTGCTTTATTTTCTAGGTTTTGGCTTGTTTTATGAGTTAATTAAATACATATCTAGTTGATGACTTGAGGATATTATAATTCTCAACTTATATGATTTTGTCTCTTAAAATTCAAAATAACTTAGTGATTAAAAGATTATTTCTAAGATCATTAAATCTAAAATAGATAAAAAAAAATATTAAAGGAGGAGAAAAAATAATGAAAATAGATGACGTAGTACAAAGTAACATGGTCATGTACAAAAACTTGCTGTAATGCCTAGTTGAGCACCCATGTGGAGGTGCAGATGTGCATGTAGAAGAGCAAAGCATGTTGGGCATCCACATCCTTTAGCACGTGTGATCGTGTGGAGTTAGTCACACATCCAGTGGTCACTAATTGTACATATGTTCCACGCATGCAGCAAGTGCACTTACTACTCTGTCATGGTTAATAAACTTAGAGGATTGTTCACGCATAAGAATAGTACCTACTAATGGGAACACTATTTAGTGCAATCGTGTAGGTACAATTGTGTAGGCACATGTGAGTGAATAGATACAAATTGAATAGAATTTGTGAATTTTTTTTTATTTTTTTATCAAAATCATGCGTTTTTATTTTATGATTAAATATTATATCTAAACCTTTATACAAAATGGGTGAGAATAATGTATGTAGCAAGTAATAACTTTAATAAAGTTAGAACTTAAAAAGTTTAGAATTTTAAGAATTAGAATTTTGTAAATTAAGTATCCCTTGAAAGGAATTGTTTTGAAAAATTCAATCTCCTTATGACAAAAACCCTCTTCTCCTTCTCCATCTTCCTTTACTTATTGTCATAATAATACATTCATTACCATTATTTCTACTTTGAAAAGTAAGTCTAATGATAAAGGCTCAAAGTGAGAACAGCTCATAGATAGATTAAGTAAGTGTACCTATTACATGAGAGTGGAATATGCATGCGATCGATGACTAACAAGGTGCACATGTAGCTCACGTGCCCTGACTCCTTACATTCGGGTATGCTAACATGCGTAGGCATTGGACACTCTCCTACTTCTGTATATGCATGCTCCTTCCTCTACATGCAGTGCTCAGCCAATGTGTTGCAACACACACTTTGGCACACCTACAACGAGTCTTCATGTATTGTCCTACTACTTTGTGCTATATCGTTGATTTTTGTCTTGTCTCCTCCCTTGATTCTTTTTATCTATTTTAAATTCAGTGAGCTTAAAATTGATATCCTTATCACTATTGCATGGTCAATGCATGTGTTGGAACATCCTCCTAATGTGGTTGCATGAGTGTAGAGGTGCGGGTGCATGTGTGATTAAATTAGAATTTTTGGAATTTATGAAGTTTTTATATTTTTTTTATAATATCACGTTTTTTATTTTATAATTAAATATTATATCTAACTATCTATATAAAGGAGTAAGAAGAATACATAAAATAAATCAAAACTTTTAGAAGTCATAACTTGAAAAATCAAGAATTCTAAGAATCAAAATTTTGTGAATTCATAACCCTCTGAAGAAAATCTTCTTTGTAAATTCAATCTCCTTAAGAGAAAATTTCTTTTTTCTTTTTCCTTTTTCCTTTGCTTCTCTACATAATCACACTTTCACTTTTATTACTGCTACTCTGAAAAGAAGGTCTACTGATGATGGTTCAGGTGAGAAAACTTTGCAAGTAGATTACTTAGGGTATTTCCTCATCTCATCCTCAAGTTCCTATGTAGCTTCACATTCCTTTTGTTTTGTTGTTATACTCTAACCAAAGAAACTATCTTCTTTCTTAATTACCTGATCTCTTTGGCTAGGATTTTGATGAGCTTCTTTTTATAGTTTAGATTTGGTTGCACTTCTATAATGTTTGGATCATATTGCACTACAAGTGATGGATCAATAATATATTTCCTTAGAGCTAAAATGTAGAACACATTATATATGCCTAACAATGATGGAGGTAACATTATTTTATATGTGGCATCTCTAACTCTTTCTAATATAAAAAACTTCAATATATCTTGACTTTAGCTTTCCCTTTTTCCAAATCTAGTTACATCCTTCAATGGGCTTAAAACATATTCTTTATATTGGAACCCTGCATTATTATGCTTTATGACATTAGAAGCTTTCATAATTTGGCCACCTTTTATTGATGATTTATTAAGATTTTAACACTATTGTCATACTAATTACTAATTGTATTAAGTCTGCTAAATTTACTTGGACCAAATATATAGACCTAACTTTTAAAAAGTTGAAAGAGGTTATGACTAAGACACACATTTTAAAGCTAAATTTTTTTTGTTACCTTGAGGTTACATGTGATGCATCAGGAGTAAGGATAGGTGGTGTACTTAGCTAAGATAAACATTTTATTACCTTCTTTAATGAGAAACTTAATGATGTTAGAAAAAAAGTAATCTATATGAAAGTGAATTATATATCATAGTTTAATCTTTAAGATGTTGGAGATATTATTTGTTGTCCAAAGAATTTATCTTATATTTTGATCATTAGGGGCTCAAGTTTCTAAATTTCTAAAGAGACCTTAGTTATATGCATGCCAAATGGTTCAAGTATATCCAGGAGTATACATTCGTTATTATACACAAGCCTGGTTTAAAAAATGTAGTTGATACACTCTTGGTCGATGAGTTCGCTTATTGGCTATTTTGTCTGTAAATGTCTTAAATTTTGACCAAATTAAAAACAAATATTCTGACTATCTTGATCTTGAACTAATTTATCAAGAAATCAAATAAACTCCAAATCTTGTATCTTGAGATTTTAGCTTGAAAGATGGATACTTATATAAGAACAATATGCTAGACAATTATCTTATCATTTTGAGATAAATAAGACTCTTAGAGATGTTTCAGAGATATTTTATTGGCCTAGAATGACATATTATATTATATCTATTATAGCTTGATGTTACACAAGCATAATAATAAAATCTTCAAATATAGGCCAAGGACCTTATATTTCACTACCTATACTTAATAGGTCATGGGAGCACATAAGTATAATTTTATACTTGGATTACCTATTACCTCATTTAAGCATGACTCTATCCTTTGGTTGTTGACTGTTTCTCTAAGATGGCTTGTTTTATCCCTTATCATAAGATCTCATATGCTAACCATGTAGCTAAGATTTTTTTTAATGAAATAATTAAATTGCACAATATCCCAATGACCATAATATTTAATCAAGACGTAAGATTCATTAATTATTTTTTGAAGATCTTAAACATTTATTAGGGAACAAGCTAAGATTTTCTTCTACGTATTACCCATAAATAGATAGACAGATAAAACTAATAAATCATAGCCTAAGAAAACTTCTTCATAGCTTGATAGGGGAAAAACCTAAGCTTTATGATCAACTGCTATTATGAGTCAAATTTGTATACAATAATTCTATAAATCATGTATTAGTCTAAGTCCCTTCAAAATTTGCCATGATAATAAGCATAGATCTCTCATTGATCTTATTCTCTTACTAGTGAACTTTTGGATTTATCTCTACTTCTTTTTTACTTCTCATATATCTTCATTACATAATAATATCTATAAAAGTTATTATAAGTAACAAAAGATGTAAGAATCTAGTAGATATTCATAGAAAGGTTAGAAAATTTCATGAAAAAGATTATGTTATAATTAGAGTTAAGTCAAAATGGTTTCATCCTAGAGCTCATAAGAAATTATAAGCACATAAAGCTGGACCTTTTAGAATTATTCAAAAGTAGGAACTAATGTATTTGTATTGGATTTGCTAGAAAAGTATGAGATTTGTACAAAATTTAATGTTAAATATTTAGTCTTGTATAAAATATCGCATCTAATATCTAGTAAGTCATCTAAGCATTATTCTCTTATGTTGAGTGAAGCCATTCATACCACTATGTTAACCCCAATAATAAGGATAATATAGAAAAAAGTTTAGATAATGAGAAAATTCTAACTAAAGATTATATACTTAAAAACTTTTTTGTTAATTAGAAGGGCAAACCTTTAACTGAGAACTCTTAGCATACCTATGATGACCTACATGATATTGCACCACATCTATTAGAGCACTATTGTACCCACCACACCAATACCATCAAGACAAGCTCTCTCTCATCTAAGGAGGATGACATAGGAGCATCTTGTGTCAATTCACAAATACACAACTGTTGGCATCACATCAGTTCTATTTGAACTCAGAGTCAAACTTGAACTAAATTTTATTTTAATTAGTCATCTTTGTTAACCATAAGGGTTAATTATAGTACTCTATTTTTTTCTTAACTTTATCTCCACTACTTTTGCTTTACTATCTTAGTATATTTTATAATAAAATATGTCATCATTAACGTTGGTTCTTATGTGTGCTTCCTTAATCATCCACCATCACCTGTCATCCATTCAATAGTCTCATAAGTCTATAGGTGTAAATTTTGGTTAAAAATTACTTTAAAAATGCTTAAAATTGGTAGTATTATAATCTAAGAAAATTCTTTTATAAATTTGCAATACTACCTAGCTAAATCTTGAAAACTTTGCACTTTAATTATATTATTAGGCCTAAGTTATTTTATAATAATTGTTATCTTCTAAGAATTAATAGAGATTCTTTTTACATTAATTATATGTCATACAAATGATATACTAGATAGCTAAAAATTATATTTTAAAAATTTTATATACAATTAGTGTTCTCATATTCTCTACAACACCAGATGCAAGTATTTTTTAATGTTTATTTTATCTTTAAAATAGATTAAGATATCATCAATAAAAATTATAATTAATTGATTTAATCATTATTTGAATATCTCATTCATCAAATCCATAAAAAGATTACTACAGCATTTGTTAAGTCTAAAAACAATACAAGAAATTTAAAATGGCTATATTTATTTCTAAAGATAGTTTTCAATATCTCATCTCTTTTAATCTTTAGTTAGTGATAATAAGACCTCAAGTAAATCCTTGAAAATACATTAGCTCCTTATAATTGATCAAACAATTAACTAAATTTGGATAATAGATATTTATTCTTAATTATGATTTTATTTAATTCTTTGTAATGATGCATATCTAAGCAATACAAGTGTATCCCAAGGGGATACACTAAGTGTAACAAAGCTTTTATCAATCAAGTTCTACAAGTATATATTCAATTTTTGTAATTTAAGTGGTGTCATTCTATATAGCACCTTGGAGATTAATTTCACTAGTATCAAATCAATCACAAATTCAATTTCTCTATCATGGTCAATCACAAATTCAATTTCTCTATCATGAGATATTCCTTATAAATCTTTGAAGAAAATATTTGAATACTCACATATCATAAGAACTTCATGCAACTATTATTCTTTCCTTTCAAATTTTTGTATTGAATCTAGATAACACTCACATCATTTTCTTACCAGTATTTTGACCATCAAAATAGTTCTTTTAGGTAATTTCTTACCCTTGCCAAAATAAACAAAATTTATGCTATCTATCATATGAATTTTTAATTTTTCTCCCAATAGTCAATAATAATTTGATATGATACTAACTAATCTATTTTGAGAATAATAATAAATTTTGATAGTTTTATAATAATTAATTAATATTTAAAATTTTTTTATTAATTTTTACATCATGTTTGACATATTAATCCACTCTTACTTCCTCTTTCTTAGGAAAGTTTACTAAAAGAAGAGTTTTTAATATATGTAATTCAACTAACAATCATGTAATCAGATCAATTGATATAAAAGAATGTGATGCATCACATTCAAATGATGTTGCTACATATAAAGCTTGTAATAAAAGAGTATCTATGATAATATCATGTGACATAAGAGTCTCATTTTGTGTGATTTTATAGACATAAGGTACTATTAAGTCCATATGCACCTTAAGGTGCACTATTAGGTCCTGCTACTGGGAACCTTTGATAATTTTCATTCCACTATTAGCTTGCTGATTTCCTTTTTTCTTTTAACATTTAGAGGACAATGCATATCAATATTTTGATTTGTTGACACTTGAAGCATTTAATTAGCTTTGATTTATGACACTCTCCCGAGTGAAATATTATTCAAACTTTATATTGAGGCTTATGATTAATTCTTAATTCCATAAGAGCTATTAAAGATTGTAATCCTGATGTATTTAATTGACGATTTTTAATTCCCTAGATTTATTCTTTTCTCCTTCACCACTTGGTCATACTCTATCTGAAAAAGCTAACTTTACCAGTTTTTTATATAAAAAAATCTAAAGGAATCATAATGCTTTTCCTAGAATAACATAGCTCTTTTGTGAATATATAATATTTATATTCTTCTATAAACAACATATTAAGAACAATTTTGTAAGAGATGAAAACTTCTACTCATAAGTTGTTATAGTTAATCTACTTGATATAATCTATTCTATTCATTCACATTCATTTCTTTATTGATAGTGATATAAACCATTCCTGAAATGCTTTATACAAATGTAACCATGATATGTTTTAAATTTGACTTATCTTTAAATTTTGACCTTTTTGATCAGTCAATTAAACTTTTGTAACACCTTTCATCGCAAAAGCTATTAAGGAGACTCTTACATTTGTTAGGCAAATCATATTATCAAATAGTGTTTCAATGCTATCATACTAGACATTAACCTCCATAAGATCTATGATATTTGAAAACTAAAATGGATGCAGTTTAATGAAATTACTCAACTAACTTGTCTATGTCATGTCTTTCCTTATATTTGCTTGTAATTAGAGCTGTGCTTCTTCTAAATAAAAGTAATTTGACTAATTCATCTAATATGTGTTCCCTTTCTTCTTTAAATTGTTGAGGGGTTTTATCTTCATTATTGATACTAATAATATCATCACTGGGATTTGAATCTCTTGATTCAATCTTAAATTACAAAAGATTAAATTTATAATACAATAAACTTTATCATATTATCATACACACATATATAATTGAACACCATAAGCAACATATTACAGATGTCATAACAATGTGCAATAATCATGTAGTTATATATATTTCCTTTGCCATAATTATTATTTCATATATATAATAAAAATAAAATATCAACATATTTTATTTCAATAACTATCAACTAAAAATAATTAGAAACCATTATCAACTTGTGTATATATCACAATATTTCAAAATACTAAATTTCAAAATTATATTTCAAATATTTTTAAATATAATATTCCACAACATCTCAATACATGATTACTGAACTATTTATCTCAAAATTTTAATATTTTTAAATTTATTTAGTAATTTTGTTCATTATTATCCTTCCTAACATTATGCTTCTAATAAACTTGACATGTCAGTGCCAAATTAGACTGAGCTAATCGTCATATGCCTAGTAGACAAAATATAACAATAAACTATATGCATGTAAACATGATTTAAGTTATTATAAGCAAGGTTATCACAGAACAAAGAAATATGTAACAGATGAAATAATAAACAATTAATATCATAGATAGAATAATATATTATAAGAAATTATCTCATATATGATTAAATAACATGCACATGTAATTTAGAATAGATTTATTTTTTTCTTTTAGTGTGATCTTATTTAACAATGCATGTTTCTACTTAACTAAGTAAATCTTACAATAACTATGTTATTGCTCTCACCCTCTCTGAGAGTGATAGTCTGTATCCACTTTTTAGTTTATCTAGTTATAATAAAAATCACATTTATTATTTATTTATTTTATATTTTCATGCATACATATGTTATTTTTTTCAATATTCTACTTGAATAAATTTCTTTACAACAAAGCTTAATAATATGACTCACTGACCACTAGCCCCAATCATGATGACAAATCTTTATAATATGAACTACTGGTCACTAGTTACTCTCATTGTAATAATTATCAATTTTATAGCTATTAGTCACTAGCTCTATCTCAAGGGCAATATAATAATGTATCCTATTGGCCATAAGTAATTATGTTTTTTTTTTAATTTAGTTAGTTTTATCATTTGTTAATTCCTTTGAAATTTGGTGAATGTAATAACAATATTTTTTTTGGCTCATGAATACCATGAATCCATAATTTACTAAATTAATTAATAACATCAAATTTAATAAACAAGATATCACTTTGTTAATAATTATAGCAAGCATCACAAATTTTAACACAAACTGATATTAATAATATATGATAATTATTGGCTTGTGTATATCAAAGCTCTTAATCCCTACAAAGCTTTGCGGGCTTCTCATTATAACAATACAACATTCATTTCACTAATTGTGTAAAGGTTCAATATCCCTATCCTAATAACTAGTATGTAGAAATATATCATATGTATAACTAATATTTATGTTAATTCTCCTACTTCAAGAGTTTTCTTATCCTCTGTTCATTAATTGCAATATGCCATTTGTAGTTTCTTCTACACAATTTATAGATTTACACAAAATTAATATTTCTCAAATTATAAATGTAAAATGTGCATAACTCACTTCTTAAATTTCAATTTTTTTAAATCTCTCCTTCCTAGGTTTGCCTTTTTTCAAATCCCAATATTTATTATTGTTTATGGTTTTTCCCAATCTTCTAAATAACCACAAAATATTGACTAGAATATCATATAATGATTTTTGCTAAAAAAAATCCATGAATCTCTAATTTAATTTTGTGAAAATGAACATATTTAGGGTTTTATCCTTTCCAACTTATGCAAGTTTCCCAAAGGTGAAAATCAACCACTAATCCTTGATCCTTTCGACGATAGGAATCAATGTCCTCACCTACAACAAAGTGGCTCTTAGGAGAAATTTCAACTAGTGAGCACAAAAATCAACTCAAGGGCACAAAGTGTCAAGCACACAGGAGGGGAAGGAAGAAAATATCCTATATTCATTACGTAAAATAATATATTAGTATTTATACTCATTAATTTTTATAATTTATAGTAATTTTAAATGAACTTCGATCAAGAAGAAACAAACATTCTTGGACTTGTCTCGATGAGCTTCATCCAATTATTTATTCATTTTTATATTTTGAAGTACTTTATTTTTTTAAGTTTTTATATCTTTTATGAGACAATTAAATTTATACCTAATTTGATAACTTAAGAATTTTGCATAACTATTATAAAGTGAAGTGATTTAGTTGACAAACTAAAAATATTTGTCAAAATCAAACATAATCTTTTAGTTGATCAATCATTATTTTAGAGAGCTAATAAAAATTATCAATAATAATTATAAATTGACAATCAAATATGACATTGTTATTGATTGTTATAATGATCCCATGGTTGTTTAAGATGTTAAAAATACTAAATTGTTTAAAACAACTCTAATTAAAAAAACACTTATAATTTAAATTAATCATCTTAATATCAATAGGGATATAAATATGACTCCACTGTAAAAATTACAATATATAACTAATATAAATAAAACTATAAATAATTAGAGCGTAAGTACAGTGCTCTTCAAAAAACTTGCAAGTGTACTAATTGTGATCATGAAAGAAAATTCAAACTATTTGTTTTGTTATTAAAATTTATACTTTTTTAATTTTGACATTATTATTTTTCACTTCTTATTTAGCTATATTTATATCCACTCGCCATTTTATAGATAGAAGTTGTGTTAACTCACGTAGAGTCAATATAATATTATTAGTGCTATTAAAGGAGGAATTCTATTTAGTGGTCAATTCAAGTTTATGATACAATCAAATCATATGTTTGTTTATTTGATTAATAGATAGGCTTAGGAATGATTTTTGTTTTATTGATAATTTTTAGATGACAAGACTTATGGAGTTAGGAATGTGCTCGATTGGTGATAGTAGCAATGATCCTAATTGGTAATCATGACTTAACCAAATGATAATAGTAATAGAGATCTATCTCCACTACTAGCCACCAAAATTTGATATATAATAATAACTTTTTCATGTATGCTATTCAATTATTGTTTAATTTAAACTACAAAGATAATACATATTAGGTTTGAGCAAATCAACATCAAGAGATGTGAGT
Organism: Vanilla planifolia; assembly: GCA_023846275.1. Classification (NCBI taxonomy): domain Eukaryota; kingdom Viridiplantae; phylum Streptophyta; class Magnoliopsida; order Asparagales; family Orchidaceae; genus Vanilla; species Vanilla planifolia. The sequence goes on from CM043870.1 coordinate 19,021,447, forward strand.
ATGATATAGTCTAAGAACATAGTTAAATGGATGTACATTTATTATAATCATGAGTCTTAGAAGCATAATTAAGTGATAATCTTCTCAATATTATATTCGAATTATCTACACAAATTGTAATTTACAAAAAATGCTAAATTTAGCATTTGCGCAAAGTAGGAGGCACTAGTCTGGACAACTCGCATATCTTTCCAATTTTTTTTTTATCTTTCCAATTTTATTGTTCGCCACGAGATTTAGTTTCTCGAAAGAGAACTGGCTTTAGCCTGAAGCACCTCCTTCCCTTCGCTGTCGTATCCATGACACTACGGCGGCTCCTAAGTCTCATCCGAGGCCATCGTCGCCATATACCTGCTAGACCTGCCTCTGGATCTGCCGTTGCCACCTCCAACTCAACGCCTCCCGTCGCCATCTCAGCTGCTGCGCCTGTTATGATCTACGATCGCCTAGCGGAGGTCGTTAAAGCCAAGATCAAGCGTCTCGATGATCTGGATCCACGCTTCCTCCGTTACGCCTCGCCTCACCCTTCCACTGCTGACCACACTGATATACTCTCTGTACCTGAAACCCGCGTGACTACGCTTTTCAACGGCCTCCGCATCGCCACCGAGTCCACGCTTGCCTCCCCGGCCGCTACTGTTGGCGTCTGGATTGATGCTGGCAGCCGATTCGAGACTGACGAGACCAACGGCACTGCCCATTTCCTTGAGCATATGATTTTCAAGGGAACTGCAGACCGGACGGTGAGGCAGCTTGAGGAGGAGATCGAAAACATGGGTGGTCATCTCAATGCTTACACTTCCAGGGAGCAAACCACCTACTATGCCAAGGTGATGGACAAGGATGTTCCGAAGGCACTCGAGATCCTTTCAGATATACTGCAAAACTCCAGCTTTGATGAGTCAAGGATCAGCAGGGAGCGTGACGTCATTCTTCGGGAGATGGAAGAGGTTTTAGCTTCAATCTTCCAATTCCTTCTAACAAAATGATGTTATTTCAATATACTTGTTCCAGAGAACTCAACTAAGATGCAGTTATGTCATTCCATCCGATATTGAAGTTTTCTTTTTGGTTGCAATGTTGTTTTAGATTCTTTATGGCTGGAAATTTAGGAATTTACGACATGGCATATTTGATGCCTTTTCCTGTCTTCTATCTTAACAGATTAGCTTGTTTTCGTTTGGTGGTCAATAAGCACGACCACCAATTCCAAGCCCCTCTCCCCCTTCTTCAGGTTGAAGTATATATTTTGGTAAATTAATGCGGAAATGTTTCAAAAGTTCTTTTTTATTTGATATTTCACTAGAAGGCTTTCTTTTGAAAAGATAGATGAAAAAGCTTTGATCCAATCCTACTATGTTGAAATTACTTAACATTTTCTTAACCTTAGAAAATGATTATAAGTGCCAGATGATTGATATTATTACTATTTTTTTGTAGGTTGGAGGACAAGCTGAAGAAGTTATATTTGACCATTTGCATGCTACTGCATTTCAGTACACTCCATTAGGAAGAACTATACTTGGTTCTGCTCAGAACATCAAAACAATAACAAAAGAACACCTTAAGAACTACATATCAACTCATTACACTGCCCCTAGAATGGTGATTACTTCTGCTGACATTTGCTTTGTTGATTCCGTAGTTAATTTACTTTTTTTAATTTTCTAGTGTTATGTTTATTTGAATCATTGATGTTTATGTACATGGAATGTAGGCTGGTTCAGAAGATTTCGTAGTGTTCTGTTTTTTTAGGTAATTTCTGCAGCAGGTGGAGTAAAGCATGAGGAGATTGTTGAGCAAGTTAAGAAGTTGTTTACAAAGCTTTCAGCAGATTCTACCACGGCAGCCCAGTTGGTTGCCCGAGAACCAGCTTATTTTACTGGATCTGAGGTACCAATGCATGGATTCTTATGTTAGTGTTGTTATCTATTTTTCATTTTTTTGTGTTATAGAGATCTATAAAATTTTGCAATCAAATAACTCAGGTCAGGATAATTGATGATGACCTTCCACTTGCACAATTTGCTGTTGCTTTTGCTGGGGCATCTTGGACAGATCCAGATTCCATTGCTTTGATGGTTATGCAATCTATGCTTGGTTCTTGGAATAAAAGTTCTGGTGGTGGAAAACATGCAGGGTTTGTTATATTGGTGCTTTAATTTACAATACTAGAAATTCTCGTTATACTTTAGTTGTGTTTTCTTAAATTTTATGCAGCTCAGAATTGGTTCAGAAGATTGCTATCAGTGAAGTAGCAGAGAGTATGATGGCCTTCAATACCAACTACAAGGACACTGGCCTTTTTGGTGTGTATGCTATGTGTAAGGTTAGGTTTTTCCTTCAATAAAAAATAAAGCCTTTTTATTGTAAGGATTTACTCTGTTGCAAACATTTTTTTTTTGCATTTGACGTAAAAGATTCCACCTAATTGTGTTTAAGGCTTGTTAATAGGGATGTGCAAATGGTTGGTTCTGTGAATTGAATGTAATAAAAAATTGGTTTTGATTTTCCAAACCAAGAAACTGAACTGTTCAAATAACATTGCAAACTAACGATTGAACCGGTCGAACTTTGTTCAGTTTGGTCATTTTAAAATTGAATTTGGTACTCTAAATGCTAGATGTGAATGCAAGGATAAAAGTTAATATGAAGCATTGTTAATAAAAGTGCAAGCACTGCTCTCTAAACTAAAATATGAACGGTGAAGAATGTATTCAGCTGAACTCAATTTGAAATGAGAGAACCAAGAAGTAGTTGCATGTACTAATTTCGCATGATATGAAGGCTTTCCTTGTTATTTTATAGTCATGTAGAATTTGAAGAAAATATTCTTCAAATTTTATTAATAAAACTGTAATAAAAGTAATTGTCACTACTGCATAAACTAAAGGAGTACAGATGATGCATAATCATGCCTTCATTCACATCTATTAAATCCAGATTGCAGCAACTTATGAGAAAAATTGGAGAAAATTCGTGGATCGTACAACTTATACCTAATACATTAGATAAATTGAAATTGCCTGTCTATGAGTCTTTAAAACAAAAAAAAAGAACATATTACATTAGCACACAAATCATTTCAATTGCCGCAACCCAAAATAATATAATTAAATAAACTGATTGTTTAGTAAACCGTACAATTATAAGTTTTTGCTCACATTGAGAGCTTCATTTGTTTCAAGCAAAACATGCCTGTCCGATCTCTTCAATAACTTGACAATCTTTTAGTCATTCTCATTTGTATCCTATCATTTGAAAGTATCAAACAATTTCTAAAAAAACATAATTACAATACTATTTGTTATTGCAATCTAACAATAAAGCTAATAGACTAATTGGTTCTTATATCTATTCTTCAAAACCTGCAACAATATTACATATGGGTTAGTTCTTTAGCCATGATTTTTAATTTTCTACATGCATTGCAAAAATATATTGGAGTTTAGAAGACATTAGGAAGGTAAAACATGTGAAAATATAGAGAAAACTATGCAAACGAAAATGTAAATTTTTGTTTTAATATGTATCAAGCTTATTCAAGCTTAAGGATTTCCTTATGACATGATAAGAACCGTTTAACAACCAACTTGCTTTGCAGCTTGTTTCCAGGTTCGTTGTATGCACATTGTGCCTTTTTCTCTAATGGTAAGTACATGAAAGTTGAAGGTTCTGTCACCTAATTTATATCAGTGGTCAGCTATCTCACTTATCAAATGCCATGAGATGGCCATGAGGGAAGCCACAATGGTGATACCAAATGCATTTATAAATCGAAAATAAGTGTAGGCATGTAGGAGAATCTATCATGCTACCTGTAAGCACACTCATGGATAATGGAGATTGTGGTGCATTGAATACAATTGAATCTCAGTTAATCAACTCAAACTCCCCAATGGCAATGAAGAACTGTTGTTGACCACTTAACCTTTTGCATCATAGCACTACATGCTATTCTTCTTGACACCACACAATCTTTGTAACTCTCTTCCTAGGGCTAATCCTTTTGTAAAGGTTCAAACTGCCTATCTACAAGGATTTTACTTGGTGGATGTTCTATCCATGTCCTTGTTATAATTGTCATTTGTTTTAATAGATTTTCATGTAAAAACTTCTTTATGCAGTTTTATATTGCTCTCTCTCCAATAATTCTTTGATTTGATCTCTCCCCTAAAATGTGAGTAAATACTTGCTAAGTTTTACTCTTCAATCAACTACTAAAAGAAGCATCAACATCTTTCTTGTGCCATCTTCGGGAATAGCAAATTGATTGAATAACATGTAAGGGAGTTTTATTGTTGACATTATTGATTGTTTTTATTGTTTACTAGGGCTCTATTAGTAGGTCTTGAGATCTTTATTTCCATCTCATGTAGCAATTGGAGTTTGTTTGAGCTATTCTTGGGATAATTTTTTAGTAGCGTTTGCATTCACTATTACACTTGCTCTTGCTAATTCCATCTGTGTTGGCCACTATTTTAGTGGAACTTAAGCTGTTCTTTTTTCAAAGCTTTCTTTACTTCAACTTGGTGCCCCAACTTACCAATGCATCAAAACTTGATACAAAAGTCAATCCTAGTATGCTTGTTGGATAGAGTAGAGTCAATGCATTATTATATTATTTGTTGACATTGGTTACTACAACTCTCCTCTCTGATGATATTGTTTGAAAATTTGTCTTGATGATGGAGTACAAAAAATTTAGACAACTTTCTTCAAACTTTTATATAGCATTGGCCATGCTTACAATGTCTAATGCTAGTCAATGTATACCTTCTACCACTCTTTTTAAAGGCCTAACTTTCGAATAGGTTTTGAGACTTCTTTTAGGTTCTTTTAGGTTTTCTCTAATTTTGGTGGATCTTTATCTAGCTCTCATCTTTAATTTTCCAGCAACTGACTCCCAAAAAAGCCTTTTTAACACCCAAAATCTTTTGAAGAGGATTAAAAAGTGAATGCACTGCCCAAACGAGGTTGAATGGTTGGATGAAAAGATATTGCATCCACTATTTTAGTATGAGTCTCGTTGAAATGACGACCAAAAGCTATTGAGACATTTCACTCGAACCTAAGAAGGTGAGGATACTATTATTCAAGCGCATACGTTAAGCATCGTCAATCTCCAAACTATGATAAACAAGGTTGCAAGACCTTGCAAGGTTTCATTAATGGTCTCATGAAGGAGGGGAAGTTCTTTGGCCTTTGGAAGATCTAAGAGAGCTCTTCTTGTGATGCTACGTAGGTGTCACCTATGAAGTTACACCACCAAAGCACTTCCAACCCTAGCTTGTGTGGACCCTTGCAGGCTAAAAAAGTGAATGCTCTTTGGTTATTGTCCATGTTATCTCCTTGGATAGGGGTGGGGAGAGGGGGTGGTTGCAAGGGCAACTTCATCAAGGCATTCCAAACTGAGGCAATTAGAACAAGTCTTTACTTGTTTGGTTTCTCTTGCCCCATCTCTTCACAACACAATCACCTTTGGTTGCAAATCTTTCACATCTAGGATACTTGTAGAATGATGCTTTTGTCATTACCATCTACATCATGAAATCAGTGGTGCATAGAATGCATTTAAAGACCATTAGCTTTGATGACATCCCTTTCTACCACATCACTCTTTCAAAAGAATGTTAGTTCAAAGGGACCTTGTTATCTCATTCATGTGTGTCTAGCCTGATTTTAATTGAGAGTTAGTTTTCCTCAAGGATAGCATCATGTTACTTTAATCCTTGAAAGTGAAGGTGTGGTCATTTGCATTGAGAACTTGCTCATCATGTGGGAAAATTTGGCATACAATTGCATTTTGTGGAGGATTATGTTGACAAGTTTGGAGTTGTTGATCATCTTCACTCTAGAGCTTTCATTGATCTACGACATGGGTATAGTGGGTGGGGACCTCCTTGAGTTCACAAGGTTTTACCTTGCCACCCTAAAGATGGTCGAGCCATCAAAGAACATTAAAAGGGTACTAGGATGAAATCGAAAGGGGAAAGTTCTAGAGATAATTTAGTTATTGTACCTTGGAATCTTAGGATCCAACTAAAATAATAAATATTTCTACTCCATGGAATGAAACTAAGAGCATTGCTGCTCTTAAAGTGTTGGCATAGTAGGTTGATGTGTTTACTTGGAAGATGTTTGACATGTACATGATGCATTGTAACATCGTGGAATATCCTTTGAGCATTAAGCATTCGGTGGTCTTTTGTGCCGAAAGAAGAGATCATTTAGCACGAAAAAGGGAGATATCATAAGCTCAAAGATTTAAAAGCTGTTTGATGTGGGCTTTTAGTACCCAAAATGATTGGCACATATCATCTTGGTGAAGAAAGCCAATGGAAAGTAATGGGTATTCTCAGATTTGAACTAGCCTTAATTTTGCCTATATGAAGGTTTCTTATCTCTTGGCTTAGATAAATGAACCTTGATACCTTAGCTTTCTCAATATATTCTCAGGCTACCCTCACCATAATATGTACTTTATAGTGAAGGTAATGGTACTTTATGATAAGGGTAAAGAGAATGCATGAGATTGATGAGGAGATGACATCCCTTACCATAAATATTTTATTATAGAGTAATCCCTTTGGTTTAAAAATGGAGGTGTTTTCGATTAGAGCATGGTGAATGTTATATTTGCAACCAAATCAGGAGGAAGCTCAAGACTTGTGTTGATGTTCTTCTTATCAAAGTTGGACCTTTGCTAATCTTCTTGATGAGATTAGAGGCTTGTTGATTTAGGAGTATGTCTATGACACATTTGTGGGTGTTGGTCCCATATACGTATGTGGTAATATGAGATTGTTGTTATTGCTAAAAAAATTAATAGTCAAGCATGCAGAGGGGATATGCAAGGCAAGGTAAATGAAATGCAAAAAAAGTTTGGAAAGTGTAAAAACTTGGTTAAGGTTTACTTTGCAAATTAATTCTCTTTCATGAGTTTGGAGGGTGGAACATTGGGGTTAGTTTAATTGTTATCGAAGATGATGGTAATTGATATCCTTCGAGGGCTTCAACTTGTTGTGCAATAATCTTGCTTGAGTTGGGGTTCACTATTGTTTCTGTTGGCTGTTCCATAGTTGGCACTTTCTTAATGTTGTGAGAACTCCCTTTGCAAAGGCTTAGGATTTGCATTTGTTGATATTGTGACCCAAGAATTGATGATCCTTGGAGAAATGACTTGAATTATAATTTTTCTCTTTCCTTTGAGAGGGTGGGGGGCAAGGGGGAAATCAATAGTACTTCACTGTTTCAAGATTGCCATGGTCTCCATTTGTAACATTGACATCTCAAAGCTACTTCTATAGCACATTAGATATTTATCATCATTTCTTGAGGATCCCTTTAATTGTTGATTGTAGGAATGCCACATCTTCTCGATTAGCTACTAGGCTTTATTTGGGTGATACCTCCTTTTTTGTCTTGTGGAGTTCTTAAAACTTTTCTTTGAAGTGATATACTTCCAAATGCAGTTACAAATGTCATAGAGGGAACTCTAAAGGTTTATAGAAAGATTTGGTGATATCTTTTGATCAGAGATTACACATTTGGTTGTTTGGACTGCCTTGCTGGTGGTTGTCTCCATCCTCCACAATTCCTCATCAAAGCATTGTTGGAAACGAGAGAGTAACTCTCTCCCTTTCAAGATATGTTAAATAGGTGCTATGTTGACTTTTGATGTTATCGATCATAAGAGAAATAAGCGATGAATGTTTGGTAAAGGTAGTTGATAAATAGAATGAAGATTTAGGGAAACCTTCAAAACCATTCAGATGCTAGAAAGTTGAGCATGAGTGAACAAGTGACAAAGCATGACACTTGAGACGATGGTCAAACTCTCAAAGATAGTCATAAGGAATTTTTTGTCCTTAAAAGTGGTCATCAATGGCTACTTGATTTTTAAGGCAATCTCTTGCATAATCTCTTTGATGAGAAAGGGTAGTTGGTGCCAACTATTGTTAGGTATTAGATAGTCTCCAACTTCCTTGAGGTGGGTGGGGGTTGATTTAGAGAGTCAATGCTCTAGTGTTGGAAAAAGGGCTATGAGTGTTAGAGATAAGAAAAGACCTTGTTGGCTTAATGGTGACCTTCTTTGTGGTAATTGCCACCCTTTGAGCTTGCTTTGTATGAGATAGTGCATTAGTGAGGGTTTAAACAGCTATAACTTGTAACTTGAAACTAATCAATGATTATCTCATGAATGACCTAAAAGTATTTATTTATTTTACAAGTTGAAGTAGTTGATTTTGGATGGAGGGGGCTTAGGTCATTTGCCTGAGCTATTTTAGGAGAAGAGACATATTCAATCCACTTACTGGATGGAGGGGGCTTAGGTCATTTGCCTGAGCTATTTTAGGAGAAGAGACATATTCAATCCACTTACCATTCTTATGAAAGATGTTAATGATGTTGACACATTTTTTCTTTTTTTAGAATTTGGAAGTGGAATGAGCTTTGAAAAATGTTTGCTCATAGTGGAGGGAAGAAAATAACCTAAGAGTTGATTGATAGTGGAAGATAGAAGTTAGGAAGTTCGCTGATAGTTTTGTAAAAAAACATCCATTGAGTGGTGGCTAAACTATGCCTAGAGGTAACAAATAAGTTTAATAGCTTAAGTGAAATATAAGTTGGTCTAGTTAAGAGGCAACAAGATTCCTTAGGAGAGGTTTGGTATTCAGAATGATGTTATATAATGGACCCTTATCTTTGGTAATTGAAGCTCATGGAAAAAATCTTTAAGATAACTGTTGCTTGGTTTCATGCAAATGCTTAAGTGAGATCTGATGGGATTCTATGGCTTTTAGGCTATATGTATCTCTCATTTATACTTTGCTTGTGGAGTAAAATATCCTCAAATATGGCTGGATGTGGCATGTTGAGTATGAAAGGGAGGAGCATTGAGGTGTGGCCCATGACCTTTGTTATTGAATAGCAAACATAATGGGGGAGGGGTAATGTCCTCAACATGTTCAAAAATGTCTTCTTATTGTTAGGTTCAATTGGTATAACTAACATAGATCACACAAGAGCCATTTGATGTAGGTTATTAATAGATTTTTGTTGATTGGCACTACAATTTTATCTTTGAAATTTGTGCCCTTCTTATAGAGGTTGAGATAGTTAAAAGTTGAGTTAGATTGATAACTACTGTCAGGGTTGAGAGAAGATATTGGTTGGAGATTGACCAAATGACACTTGAGACCATGGTGAAATTTTGCATCTCAGTAATCAAAGGCTCTTCTCTGTTATTTAACTATCGTAACTTTAGTTTGCCTTTTGAATTACTCTTTTTGATACTATAAACTCTTTTAACCCTTGTCTTGAGGCTTACTCTTACAAAGTCTAACAATCTCTTTATGAATCCTCTTTGTAATTCGAGCACATGGTGGATGCTCTTATTGTCATGTGGTTGGAAATTTCCCTTTCTTTTAGAAGGTTTTCACATATAATCTTATGTGTCCTATTCTTAGCATATTCTTTTCTTAGCAACTTGTTAGTATGGCTCCATGCTAGAGTGCAAGTAGATATCTATCATGATTCGTTTCAATTAAATACCAAAAGAAGCATCAACACAAATAAATGAGAACTTAAACTTCCACGTTATTGGAAGGATTGCATAGATTAAATTCACTAAACCAATTGAGTCAAAAATAAAATTTTATATTAGTTATGGATTGATTTTTCTCTTTTTGAATGGTTAGGCTTGAACTTTTCAAGCATGGTCTTTGGAGCTGTAAACTATGTTTGTGCTATTTAATATGGTAGTAAAAATAAACTAAATGAAGTCTTAAGGAATCCACACACAATTTTTTTGAACGTTTGGTTTATAGATGACATTTTAAAACCCTTTTTGATTCTAAGCAAGAATACTAATAGATGTTTCTTTTTGTTTATTTAGCCTAATTTTCTAGTTACTTAGGATCTTCACTTTCTTATATTTGATTTTCTTTGTGTATGAGCATTGATGTAGCAATTTAATGTGTTCTTGAAGGTAATTTTTCGTTATTAATCATACCATACAATTGTGGCATCATGCGTTACAATGCTATTGTTGTCCTCATCATGCATTATAGATGATATGCTTTTTGGGTGCATTGTACCTTGAGTTGTACAATATGATGTGCTCATTGCAAGTTACAGCCAATTGTTGCATGGGACATTACATAGAGATTTTCTTGGCATGAGAACTTAGTTGTTTATTTGGTTAGGTTCTCCTTTTTCTTGTACAAAAGGATGCAATGGTGTAACCTAATATTGTTTTTCCTAAGAAATGAAATATGATATTGTGCTAAGAGGCTATCTTTGTCATCTTTTGGTTATGTTTCAAGTAATAGATGGGATTCATGAGGTATCTTTATTATTTCTTTTTCCCTCTTTGATGTTCTATGCTCATATAAGTGTTATTTAAGTCTGTTGTCCCGTTGTTATTTTTCTTGTTTTAATGCTTCAATTGAAGTTCTTAGCTTTTTTTGTTTTTCTAGTTCTTTTTTTTTTTGCTATTTCTAATTTTCTCGTTTTCTCTCATACTCCCTAGTCTAGGGATTTGGTTTTCATGCCATATCTATTAAATTTCAAGTTTCTTGTTTACATTGACTTACATTATGTATATCATAATGGCCATTCTTAATTCTCTATTGGCAATTTCTTGAATGCTTAAGAGTTGATAGGGTTTTGGCTATTCTTCCATATAAGTAGAGATTAACCCAATTGGATCACTTTGGTACTACTTGTCTTTGTTAATTCTTTGATTTTTATAAACTTTTTTTATTTCATCTTTTATCATGATGTCTATACACGAAATAATAATTATTTCTTATGCTTTCTTTTAATAGGCAGATTGTGTAGATGATTTGGCTTGGGCAATCATGCATGAGATAAGCAAATTATCTTATCGAGTGTCTGAAGTTGATGTTATTCGTGCTCGTAATCAGGTAATTAACCACTGCTCTCTAAATATATGCTTATAAGCTTTGTTGAGTTTTCAAATAGCTAGAAACATATCTTGCACTGTAAATTTATCATGCTTTTTCTCCAATTTCTTTCTTTGGATCACTTCTTTGATGGGTTACTTATGTGATATTTTTCCATTAAAACTTGACAATATATTAGGCTCTACTTCTGAGATATTTGGGGCAAAGCCAACCCGTCTTTTAGGACAAAGAGCTATGCTTTATCGGTTCTAATTGATTCTAGAATCCTTGAATGGAGAAAATCACAATTTTGGATGGATTTAGTAGTGACTTTAAGATTAGTTTTGATGATTGTAGTATCAACTTATAGTTTGTGACGTGATAAGCAAATAAATAAGTGGCTTATAGTATATGATTACGTTTTAATGTGATTATTTATTAGAAAGGAGAAGGTTAGGAGCTTCAAGTAAGTTGTCTAAAATTGTTTTTGGATTTGTTATCTTTTTTGCGTTAGGCTTTTTTCAGTTTAGTTTCAGTTTTATTTGGTAAAACAAAATATGGAACCATAGTAAATATAATTAAATTTGTGCTGGATTTGAATATGAATATAGCAAAAATACATGAAATTTTGTTCTTTGGTTTATGGTTTCATTAGCTTAATTGTTTAAATATCTTTTATTCCTAGTATTTTACCCTTTTGTTTATAAGGCAGATGGTTGTATGTGTTCTTTCCCATGAAATGCCTTTTAGAATAAGTATCTTTTTGTGAGAGGCTTGTTATATCTTATTTCACCCTTTTTTTTATTTATCCTTGTGTGTGACTTTTAACAGCTAAAGTCGTCCCTACAATTGCATCTTGATGGTACAAGTCCAGTAGCTGAGGACATTGGCCGTCAGGTGAAAATTCCTTTTCTGTAATGTTAAGGTTTCGTTAAAATTTGTTTGTGCATAGATAACAACCGTTTGAGGTTTATTTTTTATTTTATAATCTTTTTTTATTCTTGAATGATTATAGCTCCTAATATATGGTCGAAGGATACCTGAGGCAGAGCTTTTTGAAAGGATTGATGCAGTTAACCCAAGCACAATAAAGCGTGTTGCTAATCGCTTTATATTTGATCAGGTATTGAATGAAGTTTGAAAATATATGTACAATGCAGTATGAGCATTTCTCGCTTCATGGGGCTTTCATAGTTGATTCTTCTTTTTTTGAAGGATGTTGCAATTGCCGGCATGGGACCTATTCAGAAGCTCCCTGACTACAACTGGTTTAGGCGTAGAACTTACATGCTTCGTTACTAAGCCTACTGTGTAGTTGCATTCAACTGCTTATTTGTTGCAAAAATTTCATAACAAGTTTGAAACATGCGTATTTTTTTTTAAACCTATTACTTCATCATCAGGAAAAGATGATGATGTTGGTATTTTCTTCTATTTCATTTAAAGTTCTGTTTTGAACACCACAATATTTTAATAGTAGGATTTTTAGGGGATGAAGATTTTGGAAGTTGCTACTAAGAAATTGAGGTTGATTCATGCTCATGTTATTCAAATTGTGCCTTCAATTCACTTCAAAAAAGCACCTTGACTTTTAGGATTCAAACTTGTGAATGCAATTTTGTATCAAATCTTCCTTCTGATCCCTGTAAAGTTTGTGTTTTGTGTGTTTTATGTAAAGGCTTCTAAAGTGAACTGGATTTGTCGATATCAAGTTCGTTCACTTCTGCATCTTTGAAGATAATTTTCTTGTTGAATTGCATTTTTCTAAGTCTGTAATTTTTGTAGTACAGATTTGTGATATTTTTGCCATTTGTATTGTACACATTTCTGATGTTGTCGTATGCATTACAAATTTGAAAGGTGAAGCCTTAGAGAATTGTTATTTCCTCTCAACATGCTTAGACGTTTAATTTAGCATGTGCTATCAATAATTATACATAATGTGTTTTCGAAATTTTGTTTTGCTTGCTTTTCATGGATGAAAGACGATATGGTCAATCTTTATTTTGTCTTGTATTTTCTGTGTGAAAGAGCTAGCATTTAATTAACATCTAGCAAGAATGGTTTAATGATTTTTGATGTTTGTATAGGTTATTATATGGTTTACTTAATATTAAAAGAAAGCAAGAAAAGTAAAATTTTTATGCATACGCGCAAAGATTGTTGAGAAAACTTGATTCTTTATGTTGAGACTTTTGAGTTCATAAATTATTCCCAAATAATCTGCACATCTAAACGTACAAGTAAATGTAACATTTATATATAAAACTAAACCTTTGTCTACTTCTCTATCCCACCCAAGCTCAGTTTGCTCTTCAATTTGCACGTAGAGATCAAGGCAGCATTCTCTCTACTTTTCTCTTGTGGTTTTTTGAGATGTCTTATTCTTTGTGATCTTCCCTCTCTTGTGGTTATGATGGCCTAGAGGGCGAGGTTGTGAGGGAAGGTTTTATCTACTTTGGGTTTTTCATCTTGATTGGTATTTTTCAAGTTGTCCTTTATGGTCTCAGGTTTTTTAGCAATCTCTTAACCTCCTTTGGTGACCTTACCCTTGTTCAATTGTCTTTTCATTCTCTCTATGTTTCTCTTTTGGTTTCTTTGAAGGTATCATTTTATGTGGCCTTCCATTTATTGTGTTTGTGATGGCCAAGAGGATGAGGTTGATTGTAAGGGAATGTTTTATCAACTTGAGTTTTTCGTCTCCATTGATATCATCAATATCGTCTTGTTGTCTCAGGTTTTCTTGTAGTCATTCAGCCTTGGTGATTTTCTACTCATCAATTCATCGTTGTGTTGGCTTTTTTATCAATTGGTCTTTTTTGTTGCTTATCTTAAGATGTCCTCAATTAATGGCATTTTTGAATAAGTCACAAACATGTGAATATGAAAAACATTGATGATTGAGGGCATTTTTGAATAAGTCACAAACATGTGAATATGAAAAACATTGACAATCAGGCAAGGAAGGGTACCTTCTTACTTGTGGGGTACTTCATTTGAACTCTTCAAAATCAACCACATCGATCACCCATTTATGGACATTTTTGCCATTTGTGCTTCAATAGATCATACTGCTTTTGATGAGAATGTGTTATATTTTTAGCTTTAATAGATTTTTGCACATGCATTAGAGGGAGGAACAATGGTGTGCACTACAAGTGTACTGCAAGTGCAACAAACCTACCTCCAGGTGGAAATTTTGGGAATTTGGTCATTATTCCTTAATGGTTAAAGAAGTTAAGTTAAGGATCATATTGCATAGTATTTTGATTGATTATCTACTATTTTGTAGCTTATGAATAAGTATTGAAGGGGTTCTTTGGAACCATCATTATATCTTTGTACTTACATCTTTATACTTTGTTGCCTTATTAGTGAAATCCAAAAAAAAGGAAGATTTTTCTTGGCTTGGTGCATATTTTGCATTTTGCATTTTTCGTTGAAGGTTAGACTAGAACGTAGAGATCCTAGTCCCTGCATAAGATGTCAATTAATGTCCCTATGACACCAGTTTGTTGAGATGGCTGGAGGCAACAATGAACTCGAAGAAAGAATTTTGTGCATGGAAGTCGTGGCATTGGACCTGATGGGGAAGGTTTGCATGCCTTTTTAGAGCATCTTGTAAACCTAGAGTCTATTATGGAGGAGATTTGACATACCTTTGTTGAGGATTTTGAAAGAATCTGTTGTGAGCAAGACGATTTGCTTTGTGAGTTGGCTATGATGCATAGGGCCATTGGAAGTACAATTTGTTGCAAGACAATAGGCACTTTGTGAAGGTTCTTAAATCAATGTGCATCAATGGCATTAGGAATGCGAAGGAGTTGAAAAACTTGTGCAACATGATGCAATACTTTACAATTGCTCATGTACTAGATGTGAAGAAGATGACCATTTCTAATATGTCTCTCATGGGAGATGCAAAGTTATGATGGAGAACACAGAGTGTTGATGATGCAAATGTTGAAAGGTCAAAAATTGATATATTGGAAAAACATAAGAGAGAAACCAATGATCAATTTCTCAATTGTAACACTTTATGGGTTGTTGATGAAGCCTTGAAGAAGCTAAAACACAGTGGATCCATGCAAGATTATGTCAAGAAAATTAGTTCCTTGGTGTTGGATATTCAAAATATGTTCAAGTAAGACAAGTTTTTCAATTTCTTGTCCAAGCTACAACCATGTGCATAATTGGAATTTTTCCTACAAAATATGAAAGACTTGTTGAGCATAATTGCTGTTGTCGATGCTCTTGTAGATTTGAGAGTCTCTAAAGATTTTGAGTTCTTTCCAAAATCCAAAGGAAATGATAAAGAAAAGAAAGGGGGATGCCAAGAAGCATGGTGGGGTTGAGAAGAATGACAAAGCAAGTGGAAACAAAAGTCATCTTCTGTCGAAGCTATAAAAAATTCTACCAATCAATGGGGTTGTTTCTTGTGCAATGACCCTGATTGTGCTCATGATTGCCCCAAGTAGGGGAAGCTTAATGCCCTCATTATTAAGAAGACCAATGAGGATATAGACTGAGAAGTTATTGCACTTGTTAATCCTTTAGTGGCTGATTCTATCGAAACATTGAACACTTTGTGTAGTAGAACAGCTATTACACACTTTTTGTTGATACATATCTTGGCAAAGATGAATGACTAAGATATTGTTGTCATGGTCGACACGTGTGCAACACACACCTTTGTTGTTTATAGACTTATTTAGAAGCATGGATTGCAGGTGAGCAAATGCCTTAGTTTTTTAAAAATAGTGAATATAAGGACTCAAGTTGTGATTGGAATGACTTATAGAGTACCTTTAACTTTGAGAAGTTGGATGTGGAATGCCAAATTGTTGGTGATTCCTTTGGATGATTTTGAATTGAGTCTTGGAGTTGAGTTTTGTAGGAAGACATTTCATGTGCCTCACCTTGATGAGATAATGGTGATTAAAGAAACAACTTCTTGGTTTGTCACTTGTTGCCATCCATATAGGAAGAAAACAACTGAAATGAAGAGCAAAACTGAATGCATTTTAGCAATTCAATTGAAAAAAGGGTTGAAAATTGATTTAAATACATGTTCCTTACTGTATTAATTGAAATCAAGGAGGATCATGTCATGATGTACCTGTTGTAGTTGTAGTTCTTAACGAATTTGTAGATGTCATGCCTTTGATGTTCCCTAAAAATTTTCCTCCAAGAGAGATTGCTTACAAAATCAAGCTGCTACCTGATATTGTTCCTCTTGCACGTCACTTATGTCATATTTGGAGTTGGCAAAATTGTACAAATAATTGAATGAATTGTTGGAAGCTGGCTTCGTTCAACCATCCAAAGCTCTATAAGGTGGGTGTTGTTTCAAAGAAAGCAAGATGGATATTTACAAATGTGTGTGATCATTGTGCATTGAACAAGGTGAGAATAAAAAACAAGTACATAATTCCATTTGTTTAAGATTTTTCGGATTGATTGTGTATATGAAGTATTCTTATTTGTCTATAAGTCATTTCTTTGTGATTTAGTCAATGAATATTTGGGTTGGTTGCTCTCCCTTTGTTTGCATAGGAGATAAGTACCCTTGCTTGTTGGTACATCCTTAATAGGTTTAGGAGCCATGCCCAACCTGATGTTATTTCATCTAGGTTCAGATGATGCCTCGACTTATTACTATAATGAATGGGATTAGAAGTAGTGTCTTGAATTGAGACTTTGGTTTAGTCTTAGGATAGTTTAAGGTAGAACTAGGTTTTTTTAATCTAATTATTATCATTAATATTATTATTATTTTTACTAATTAATTTTTTATTATAATAATAAATTAATTTTTACAACAAATCATTGAAAGAGAGTTTCCAAATATATGATCATGTATGATTCTTAATATGGTTAAGTTAAGAATATCAAGGTTGATGAAAAAATGATCAATGTTTTAGACTCTTATATTTTTCTAAGATAAATTTGAATAAAATTTAATTTGCATTGCAAGAATGATTTTAATTAAGTTTCATATTCTAATAAAAATAAAAATAAAATACTTAAAATTAAACTCAAAATGAATCTCATGGTGATTTGCCATTCTATCCAAGATGATCTTCATAGAATTTGGCATTTTCTATTCATCTTTTTTAAGTTCTCCCATGAACAAAAATATTGACTATCTAAAATCTAAAATTTCACTTAACCAACATTAGTATAAATAATTAAGATTTTTTATCATCAAATAAAAATTCATGGCTAAAGATCAATACCACAACAATTTTCAAATTGTTTGTGAAGTCCATCACTAGAACATATATACCATTCAATATAAAAATTCTAGATTCAAAACACGTGTTTATATTAGAGCATTAGTGCTAAAACAAGCTTTGTTATTCACTATCTTATGATCGTACATTACGATGATTATTATCATACTTATATAGTCTCATTTTTTGCTTACATTACTAGTAAAATTGGAAACTATAGAGGCATCATATATGTATGATGGTCTCACCATAGACGTAGGATGCTTTATTAAGTAAATGTTGAGAAGTATAAGTTCATTTGTACAAGGTATCGACTTTGTACAATTATATGTTATGTTCTAAGAATTGAGTTTTCTCATGTATTATATTAATATAAATACCTTCTCATATGTGTATGATTGTTATTTATCCTCAAAATCTAAGTCATGATTTAAACTCTAATTGGATCATATATGTATGATGTTTTCCATCATACTGGTATGATCGTATGTTTAACTTAGAACGACCAATAGTTGTTCAGTTGTTCATTGTATTGTCCATGTACTAGTCCAAGTTGTGTCCTAACTTTTACATCATACAATATGAAGTAATACTATATATATTTTCATTTTTTTGCATAGATGGTTTAAATGACTTAGTATAAAATATTATAATATTATCATACAAATATGATATCTTTTATCATATGAATATGACTTTTTGTTAAGTAGCAATGTGTTAACTAAAAAATATCAACTTTATAGTCATCTTTCATGCAAAAGATCCTAAGAGCTTGACACATTATGAAAACAATTAATTATATGATGATAATCCACTTATTGAGCTTATATGATCATTTGGAACATTAAAAATGAACATATCATGCCTGTATGATCTTAACAATTATCCAATATAAAGATATGAAAACTTAAGAAGTGTGTTAAGAATTACATTGTATAATATAATGATTTAAATTGCACTTATATGATAAATCTATGTAACTAAAATGTAAAGCTCAAAAGATAGTTCGTTATGGAAATCAACTTTATTTGCTTATCACCCTATGTATGATCTATTAATCATATCTACATAAATAGTCACTATAATTTGTAATAACTAGTTTAATCATTTTAAGAAAGAAAATAATATCATTAGACTTATCTTAAACAATAAAAGGCTAATCAAGATATAAATAAGAATATTTTTTAGTTTAGAATGGATTGATAAACACATTGCAATACCTTTTAAAGGTGCTATGTGTTTTTCATTATGTTCTCGTTATCATGTTGATTTTAAACTTGATGACATGTTTATTTTATATTTATATATTGTTTTACTTTTATTATAAATGGTTCAAGGTATAAATTATTGTAAAATAGTTCTTAAAAATATTATAGATTCTTGTGATTACCCTTCTCACAACACCATAATTAGAACTAATTACTAAATATTAATATATTAAAATACTTATTTTTCATAAATTCTAGTTTTCAAATTGACAATACATCCCCTATATTTTGTTTATTTTCTCATATACATAATCATTGATTCAATATGTATATATATATATATACATATACATATATCAAGTGTAACAATCTTATGCAATTTTATATTATAACTAAATATAACTACACATGTCCAAGCAGTTTCATACATATATCTATATAATTCCATGACTATACTTTTACATTCAATTGTCATAAGATTTGTTTAGAATCCACCTAACCTTATCCTTCAAAATAAGAGTAAATTAAAAATTATTATGCAAATAAAATAATATGTAAGAACAACTACATTTATGAGGACATGGTGGTGGGAATTAACTTTAACTAATCTAACCCAACATGTACTCAATATAGAAGATTATAAAATAAACTACCACAAAATAAAATCAACTAATCATTAATACTATTATAACTATACAACTACATTAAAGTTACTATATGTATAATTTCAATACTAAAATCTGTTAAACCCCATGGCCTAAAAGATAATTTGATGATAACAAAACAATGTATTCTAATTGCTTGCTTGAGTATTTGTTACAGTGACATGAAGCTTAAATGACTTGAAGGAGGTTACCAACAACTTTGATCGTGATGAGCAGCCCCTGGTACTCCAGATGGTGTGGCAACCATTATGGAGGTGTATAAGTTTTTTTTAGGACACAATGTAAAACTTACAACTTTGTTTGTGTGGCACATTATAAATGTATTTTTCAAGTTTTAATTGCCTAAGGGTTGTACCATACGATTTTATATATCGTATTAGTGCAACTCTACGTATGAGGCTTAAATTTAAGAAGGTGTTGTGATTAAACAAGTCCTTGACTTGTATAATCAACATTTTACACCATATTTATTTTGGGTTAAATAAAAATATAATTTATTAAAGTATTTTTCTTTTTTCGGCGCAACGGCGTTTTCGGCGCAACGGCGTTTCCGGCGCAACGGCGTTTCCGGTTATTAAAGTATTTTTCTTTTCGGCGCAACGGCGTTTCCGGTGCAACGACGTTTTATTTTTACTGTTTTCCCGGCGCAACTGCGTTTGCTTTCGGCGTTCCTTTCCTGCTTTTCCGGCACAAGGACTCCATGTTTTCTGCTCTTTGCTCGATCTCCTTCTATAAGAAGGATTGAATTCGAGGGATTTAACACAAAAAAAAAGGAACTAAAAAATTCCCTGCAAAGACGGACGAAAAAGATTTACTGTTCATCGTCTTCCTCAGCCTTCTCGGATCGAAACGAAACGCGTTCCTTTCGCTTCAAATTTGCGCGGTTTTTCATTCCTTTCCGTTTCAATTAACTTTTCGAAATCCAATTTACCTGTTTCGAATTCTTTTGAAGTCGAATTTTAGACCTAATTTCTCCAAAACCCTCTTCCGCACGAAAACAGAACAGCGCCTTTCGCAAACGCAATTTGGGCTTTGCCCAGTTTGGAAAGCGCGGTCAGAAGTGCGTTTGGGTTATTTTAATTTCGAAGAAAGTTTTTTTTTATGTGCCACCTTGTTTCACAAGTTGTAAGGTCTGTGGAATTTTAATTTTGTTTAAGAAAATTTTGTTTGCCTTTTGACGACGACGGTGTATTGTGGTCTTGGTGTGAAAACCAAGCTGATTGTATTTGTGTGTGACCAATCTTGTGATTGGGTGCTGTGAGGGTTTTTGGCCTACCCGCCGGTTTGGGCAAAAGGCATTGGATTGGTAGTGAAGCCCGGCTAGGTTAGCTGGGGGTGGACGTAGGCAAAGGTTTTGCCGAACCACTTGAAATTGTGTGCCTTGCTATTTTATTTCTTAAGTTCACAAATTCAAGCTTAAATTTACTCTGTTACGTTTTATTTTTGTGAACGATTCAATTCACCCCCCCTCTTGTAACCGGCATTTTCCAACAAAATCAATGAGATACCACAAAATCATTACATATCAAAAGTACCCCTTAACTCTATTAACTGATAACATCCTCATTCCTAATATCTATATTCCCACTTCTTTGTGTTATGAATGCATGACCTATGATATAACATCACAAATAATAATATCAATAGATAAATCAAATGTAGTAACTAAATATAAATAATATCATAAAAAAACATACTAATGTAAGTTTGATAATAAATAATATTAGAAGCCGCATTATAAGACATGCATATAACATAATAAAATCATATGCTATGTAAAGTTACTAATTTCTTTTTTAATTTAGTTTCTAATAGTTTATATTATTATTAGGCTTAATTTCTTTTGAATTATTATCCTCTTTGGATCCAATAATCATATTTCTAAATGACATCCCATTGCCATCTACCAAATCTATCAAATAACATTAGACATTAATCTAAACCAAAGATCGATACCCTATGATCCAACATATTGGTTTAGTGTCACCAAATAGATAAGGTATCATAACCTATGATCCAATAAGTTGGTGTGGTGTCATCTATATATATGTATATAATAAGGTCATAACATATACATTAGATAGGTATCTGATTCAATTATTGATACCTTATGATCCAATACATTAGTCTAGTGCCATCAGACATGTATCTTGTGATCCAACACACTGGTACGGTTGAGGATAATGTCTTTAAGAATAAAATTTTTATTTTTGTTTTCTAACTATATTATGTCACATGTGAAACAAATATGTTAGGCCAAACATTATAATTATATATATATTCCATTCCATCTTATTGATTCCATTTAATATGAAAGTCATAAATCTAATAAAACTATATAACTCATGAAGTCATGTGATATGTAAAACAAAATATCATTAATTTAATCACAATGTAATTTTTAGAGCCAATATTTATTTTATTTTAGTTTAATTATCTATTATTTATTTAAAATCACATATTGAATAAAGTCATGAAAATAAACATGTAAGAAGTAAAGTGTCGATTAACCAATGCAAGTAAAACATAATAGTAAAATGTATTCAATAAAAAACTCTTAAAATAATATTATTGTATTATATCATCTATTATCATATTTATCTACCTATAATTTGAGTATTGATTTTATTTTCTAATCTTAATCTTTTCTTGATTTCCTAGAATGTCATGTATATGTAATGGTCAACATATATTGTACATATAATATATTTAATAAGAAATTAAAATCATATTAATTCTTTTTAGAAAATTAAATTAGTGCTTTAAATTATGCATACATTATTACCTAATTGTATTGTATGATTCTCCACAAATAAGTATTCTATATTATATCGTACAAGCACGATCCCAATATTATGTAGTATGTCTAGTTGAATAAATCATTTTGTATCACAAATTGTATGAGTACAATCCCCTCTATCTTGAGCCTCTTTGTATTATCCATTTATTAGGATCATATTTTTATGATCTTGCTCTTATTCATCTACTTTTCTTCATATATACAATCCATCCACATATCATTTTTATTAACCCAACTTTTTAACAATAACTTCATACTCCTTATACTAGTGTGATCTAAAAAACTGTCTAGTATGATTTCTTTAGTAAACCCTTGTATAGCTCCATTGTAGCTTACAACCCCAAATCATCATATCATATGATGTATGACATCATACTAATACAAGTTTTTTGGTAGACATCACCTTTGTTATGTGGAGACCTGACACTCTCCTCCCCTTCCTCTCGTAAACCTAACACTAAGAATTTTTCTCACTAGCAAAATATCCTTGCCTTCACTCTTTTTCTTCTTTTCCCATAAAAAAACTCAAGGCTCACTTGCATGACACAATAAAAGAAAAAATATTTATAAATCTTACCCTGTCGGTGATGTCGATCCCATGAATGTGAAGCTCCTCAACCAAACTCACTTTGAATGTTGCAACAACTCCACCTCCCCTGGATTTCCCTACATGAAATAAGCTCATTAGAGCAAACTCTCTCATGAGCTCATTAGATAAGTTTCAACATCATTTAGAAATACCATGCCATCAACTATATATTTGAAGCTTAAGGCGCTATTACGGTTTGTTTAATCTATCACCAAAAATTTATTTATTATTATTTTATCTATAATAATAGACACTATCACTTCCATTAAACTTTTAACAATTCTTTATTTATAAATATATCCTTAAATAGTTTGATTTTAATAGCATCAAAACTAAAAAAATTACAAATATATTCTAGTGCAATTAATATTCTTATATTTGCAAATCCACCCTTTGTCAAAATGGATTTGACCTAAGTTGAAATTCTAAAAATGTAAATCTTCCCTCAAAACATCCCAAAAAATTATAATTATAACCAATTATTTAAAAATTCATAATTTAGTATTTATTAATACAAAAATTACAAACTTAATATCATTGGAGTTATCTTAAAGGCTCTTTAAATGGTACTCAAATAAAATCTAAAATTATAGCACACCTTCCAAAATTTATTATTTTTTAATATTTATATATATAAATATTATATTCTTAGAATTTGATCTTATTATAACAAAATACATATTATTACAATTACATTGGCCAAATTTTATAATCTATCACGTATTAACTTTTTTAAAACTAAGGCTATTTACATGTACATGATACAACAGAATACAAATCATACAAATTACCATTTCAGTTTGGTTACAAAGCTTTTCTAAGAAGAAAATCTCTTTAGAAAGCTATTTCTTTATGTGTTCATCCTTGTATTGTGATTTTGGTACACCTAAAATGTTAGTGCCAAAAAATAGACTGAGCCACGTCATAATCTCAGCAAGTTACATATAATAATAAATATATACAAAACAAAAACATTTGATCATACCACATGCATAGTCAAAATAACATATATCAAATAAAAGAATAAGTAATCAAAGCTTAATTTAAACTTAAACATAACATACTATAAAAAAATATGTGATAATCACATGCACATGTAATTTCTTTTTTATTTTTATTCTTGTTCGTAATGTGGTCTTATTTATCAGTGTCTATTTTTATTTATCTAAGTAAGCCTTATGATAATCATGTTATTGCTCCCATTCTCTCTCAATGTAGTTAATAAATATCCTCATTTTAGTTAGTCATAATAAAAATCTCATTTATTAACTATTTATGTTATATTTTCATACATAAGATGCCCAATCTTTTAATATTTATAATGGTCATTTCTTTTGTCACAAATTTCAATCATGTGACACTAGAAATTAGCTACATTTTAATAGTAAATCTTAAACATATGACCAACTTGTCACTAACCATTATTTTAGTGATAAAATCTTAATCATATAAAATACTGACCATTAATTACTGTCACAATGACATATCTCAATTATGTTGCATATTGGCCACTGGCTACTATCATAGTAACAAATCTTAATTATGTGGCACACTAACCATTAGCAATAAAAGAATGACAAATTTTAGTTAAATAATTAACTAGTCACTAAATCTATTTCAATTTGTTTAATTAATAGTTTTATTTTATTATTTCATATATGCATACATTTTAAAATTTCATAATATGTAACTAGATATATACACTTAAAACAATGCATAGCATATCATGCTGATAAATTTTATTAACATCTTAATTATATTCACATAACTAGTATATTTTAATAATACAAATTTATATAGCTATACATTATGCTTGCATGTTTAGGATCTCAAAACTATTACTTCTCACACAGTTCTATAAATTTAATCACAACAATAGTATATCGAGTATCACAAGGACTATGCAAGACTATAAGCATACAAATTATTGTTGGATGATACCATAAGGTTTCCTCATTTCTCATGCTTGATCCTATTGTTAATTTTCTACTTATCAGGTTCAACCAATCAATTAGCAACAACCTTAGCTCAACACTAAAAATGTTATAATTAAAATTGTTATGAAAGGTCGTGCAAACTTACTTTAAGATTTTTTTTCCTATTTGTGTTTCCTCTTCCTTTTATCTTCCTTTCTCTTTTAACACTTTCTCTCTGCTCCAACACTTTCTCTCTCCTTAGGTTTGCACTTTTGGGACTCTAGCTTTATAATCTTCTAGCAATTTCTCTTCTAATCAACCTAATAATAAAACAAAAGCTTGATTAAAACTTAATATTAACAATCCTTATCAAATATTAAGAAAATTAAGAGATAGAATCAAATTTCTTAGTTTAGGGAATTTATGGATCCCTTATGCTCACTATCATTAAGCTTGTCATGGTCTCTCTCTCTCTCTTTCTTCACGTGATGGTCTCATTCGACTTCATTGATGGACTACTCATTGTTGTCGATGAGAGAGAATCCTTAGGTTTGACTAATGAGGAATTGCATTAGAGAAGGGAAAATTTAAAATCGTGTAATTGGGGACTTCTTGTTGCCTTATAAATATTAGTTTATTAAATTACATATTTATCACCTTTAACTTTAAAAATTCATAATAATTTTTAATAAAAATATGATCATGATGAAATAAGTATTGTTGGACTCATCTTAACAAGCTATGTTATTTTTATATTTGTTTTTATATTTTAAAATTATTTTTTAAGGATTTGTCATGCTTTATGTGATAACTCAATTTTATAACGAAAATAACTTATCCTAAAATTTTACAACATACATGGTTCAAATGATTTAAGGTTGTTACAATTCTCCCCTCTCAAAATTTTTTATTTGACATTTTCAAAAACTCAAGATACATTTTTCTCATTTCATCCTCAAGTTCTAAAGTAGCGTTGTAGTCTATTTGGTTCTATCACTACACTTTAACCATAGAGATTGCTTCTTCCTCAATTGTTTGATCTCTTTCGCTAGGTTTCTTATGGCCTTCTTTTCATAGCTTAAATTTGGTTAACTTTTATAATGCTTAGATTATAATGCACAACATGAGATGGATTAACATCATATCTTCTAAAAACAAAAATATGCAATACATTTTACGTAACAACTAATTGTGAAGGTATTCTATAAGAAACATCTCTAACTTTTTATAATATCTAAAAAGGTCTAATATACCTTGGCTTTAGCTTCTCTTCATTTGAAAATCTATTTGCATCCTTCATTAAGCTAACTTTCAAGAAGATATGCTCCCCTTCTTAAAAACCAAAATTTTTGTGCTTTATATCAAAATATTTTCTTTGATGATCTTATGCTTTTTGTATTCTTTCTCAAATCATTTGAATCTTTTTTGTAGTATTTATCAACTTTGACACCAATAGAGCTTTATTATTTGTTTTATACTAGCATAGTGGTGATTGACATTTCCTATCAAACAATGCTTCATATAGTATCTTTCTTATGTTAGATTGATAACTTTATTTGTAAGTGAATTAATTCAATGTCAAATGACTATCTTAACTGCCACAAAAATCTAGTATACATAATCTTAGCATATCTTCTAGAGCTTTTGTAGTCCTTTTAATTTGTCTATCTATTTGTGGATGAAATACTATATTAACTTTTAATTGAGTACCAAATACTTTGTATACCTTTCTACCTAACTGTGAAGTAAATTTTGAGTTTTTAACTGATATAATTGTTTTTGATACTCCATGTAATCTCATAATTTGAACAATATAGATTTACACTAGTCTTTCAACTAATGTTAGTTCTAATAGGTAAGAAAGGAGTTAATTTTGTTAATTTATCTACAACCACATATATAGCATCATGCCCTTGATTTTCTTTTGGTAGCCTAACTATAAAGTCCATTGAAAACCATTTGGTCTCTATCACTTTCATTTCACATACTAATATATTATACATCTCCTCATATAATCTCTAACATGCTTTTTCATAACTTTTCACAAAATCTTTGATTCAACTTTTGGTACATCTTGTTTACTCCTTAATATACTGTATACTTTGTTTTATGAGCTTCTTTGAGTAGAATTTATTTTCATTCTTGTACTAAAGGAATGTACATTTTTTTTTATGAAATAATACTCTCTCTTTATTTAAAAAAAACTATCTACTTTTTTAGCAAGTCTATCTTTTATTTGTTGGATGTCTTCATCCTTATCTTAAGCATCTTTCAGAACCTACAACCACTTAATTATGATAATCAAGATAGAAAAAAATTCTTTTAATGACTACTAGTATTTTATTTAACTTTAGATGATTCATTTCTATAATAAATTATGCTTTTTCTAAGTTAAATATCATACCATGAAGACTAGCCCTTAACTCAATGCATCAGTCGCAAAATTGGCTTTGCTTGGATGATAGATAATTATGTCATATTCTTTAAGTAGCTCAAACTATCTTCGTTGGCTTAGATTTAATCTTTTTGTATAAAAAGGTATTTTAAACTTTGGTGATCAGTAAATAGATAATTTTTCATACCATGAAGGTAATATCTCCAAATCTTCAAAGTAAAGACAATTGTAATAAGTTCAAGATTATGTGTAGGATAATTTTATTCATGAGGTTGAAATTGCCTTAAAGGATATGCTATGGCTTTATCATTTTATATTAAAACACACCCAAGTCCTTGTAAAAATGCTTTAGCATATACTTAAAATTTGGTCTCACTCCCTTAGGTAATATATTAGGATAGGTGCTAAGGTCTACATCTCTTTTTAAGTTTGAAAACTCTTTTTTTACAATCTGAATTACATTCAAAAGGTATTTTCTTTTAAGTTAATCTTGTTAATGGTATTGTAATTTGATAATTTGTTTTCAGATATTTTTGATAGTACCATCTAAAACAAAAAACTTGTCACTTTAGTCACATTGTTAAAGTGAGATTCCTTTTGCATTGACTATGTGCCCCAAGAAGGACACACTAGTTAACTAGAAGTTATATTTTGAAAACTTTGCATACAATTGATGTTCTCATAGTCTTTACAATACCAAATATAAATGATTTTTGTGCTCTATGTCTTTTTTAGATAGATCAATGTAGCATTAATAAAAAAAATAATAAATTAATCTAACAATTATTTGACACCCTATTCATTATGTCTATAAAGGTTACTAGAACATTCATTAAACCAAAAGATAGCACAAGAAATTTAAATGACCATATTCGATTCTAAAAATATTTTTTTAGGATATCTTATTTTCTAATATTCAATTGATGATAATCATATCTCAAGTCAATTTTTGAAAATACTTTTACTCTCTATAATTGATTGAATAACTCATCTACATAGATATTTGCTTTTAATTGTGATATTTTTTACTTCTTTGTAATGAATGCACATTCTTAAACTTTCATTTTTCTTTTCAACAAATACTACAAGTGCACATTAAGGGGATTGGATTTAATAAGGCCTTTTTCAATTAAGTCTTGTAACTATAACTTTAGTTCTACTAATTCAAGTTGTGTCATGTTGTATGGTTCCTTAAAGATTGGTTTTGCACCTGGTATCAAATCAATGACAAATTTAATTTCTCTATCAGATGGCACCTCTAATAAGTCTTCAAGGAAAATATTTGGATATACACATAAAACTAAAACTTCTTACAATTATAGTTTTTTCCTTTGAACTTCCTATATTAAGGCAAGATAGCACTTACATCCTTTCTAGCCATTCTTTTAGCTTTAAAAGTAGATATTATACATACTTTTCTACCCTCACCAAAATAAAATAAATCAATGGAAATAATCATATGAATCTTTAATTTCTTTTTTAAATAGCCAATAATGAGTTATTAACTAGTAACCAATCGATTTTGAGGATGACATAAAATTTTGATAAATGTATAGTAATAGTTTGGGATTCGAAAGGTCTTTCATTTTTTACATATCTTGATCTACATAGTTGTCCACTTTTATGTTCTCTCACATAAGCAATTTTATTAAAAGAGAATTTTCTAATACAAGTAATTTAACTAATAATCTTGTAATCAAATCAGTTGATATGAAGGAATTTGATGCACTATAGTTGAACAAAACTATTATATGTATATTTTGTAATAAACGAGTACCTACAATGACATCAAATGATGTAGGATCCTTTTTTTGACTGATGACATAGATATGGGGTTTTTTATTGTGGCACTATAGAAGCCTATCCTCAATTAGTGCCATATGTAACCTGGGGTGCACTATTGGGTCTTATTACGATAGAACTCTTGATGGTTTGTATTCAACCACTTTTTTATTGACTTTCTCTCTCTTTTAGCATTCCTCAAATAATGCATAGTAATTTTGCTTAATTATTGATATTTATAGCATTTGATTTATTTGACTTGCTCAATTGTATTTTATACAAATTTTGCATTGAGGTTTTTGGTTGATTCTCAACTCTTTAGGTGCTATAAAAGATTATGACCCTAATTCACTAGTCATTGGGTTTTTAAATTTATATCTACTTCCTACTAAAAAAATTATGTTTTTTTTTTCTTTTTCTTATATTTCTCCTTGTCTTCCTTGTAACTTGATCATGCTTTATTCAATGACTAGACTCCAATAGTTATCTATCGAAGGAGAAATCTAAAGGAGCTTTAATATTTTTAATATAATCTAATATCCCCTTTTTAAACATATAACACTTCTATTCCTTTATAGCCATAATGTTTAGAACATATTTGGTAAGGGATGAAAACTTTTGTTCATAAGTTATTGTAGTTGAACATCTTTGATATAGTCTATTTAAATCATCTCATATTCAATACTTTATAGATGGAGGTATAAACTATTTCTAAAAAACTTTTTAAACTTCTTATTAAGATAATTCTAAGTTTGACTTTCCTTCAAAGTTTAGTCTTTTTTAGTTATCTCTTCAGTCTTTTACAACTTCCTTCAACATAAGAGATGCCAAGAAGACTCTTTTACTTACAAGACATAACATGTTAAAAAATAATGCCTCTATGCTATTGAACAAAACCTTAGCCTACATAGGATCTATAATATCTAAAAAATGAGGTGGATGCAACTTAAGAAATTGCTTTAATAACTTATTTATTTGATGTCTTTTTATAATTACTTGTAGCAGCTAGAGTTAAACCACTTCTACATAAAAGAAATTTATTAATTCATTAAATAAGTGTTCTCTTCCCACTCTAGATTATTTAGGAGGTCTATCTATTACACCATTGTGTTTGATGAGTGAAGCATAAATATCTATAAATATCTCATATGGGCTTTCTTTAAGTGTGTTAATATTCAATTAAGTCAAGCCATGAACTTTAAATGTCTAAAATAGTGGTCTTCAAGGCTTTTGGAGTCATGATAAGCTTTAAGGAAAATGAAGACATGTACTAAAATTTTAATATTTGAATTTCTCTTTATTTTCTTGAATTTGATATGTCCAAATTTTTAAGATGATGTGGCACACTAGTAGTATTAATATTTAAAAATATTATAAGTTTAATAATTGTTGAATTTTTATTTTAGGCCAAGCTATTGATGAAAAGTATAGATATTGGTATTTGGTTTTTTAAAATTATTTTGCAATTATTTTTCACGAATTTCTTTTCATAGTCACTTAGAAAATTTGTAACACTATTATAATATAAAATTATTTTGGTATACTTATATTCAAAATTTTGGCACAAAAATTCTCACAAGATACTATAAAACCACTTTAGTCTAGAGATTTTTCACTGTAGCATTGGGCAGGTCAACACGACCCGACCGATGGTCCGTTCAGGCTTTAGGGATTTAAAAAAAATAAAATAAAAATTTTTTGATAGACCCGAAGGGGCGAGCAAAGCCTGAAGGCAAAGAAAGAAGGCTGCAGGGAGAGCTGAAGGAATAACGCGAAATCAGCTTACAAGGAAAGCTGAATGGAACAATGTGAAATAAAGTCAACCAGGACCAAGTGATCAAATCTTGGTCGAGGATGGGAGGGGAGCCAACCCCAAATGGCTCGAGAGACAGAAGAAATCCTTATAGAGAGTAATGGAAAAGTAATTTGGGCGATATGAGACTAAATTCCCATTTGATTGTCAAAGAAAGCGAAAGGGTAGATGTGATCAGACGGCTAAGGTTAATGAAGGTAGAAGGGCAGGAACGATCCAACGACTTAGGTTAATCAAGGTAAAATGCTGTAAGTAAACAGTAAAATGACAATCAAGAGGTTCAAACTGGAGGCAGATTTACAAGACGATGTGGAACCACTACAGTAAGGTTTTAATTCAAACAATTTCTGGACATATTGTACTAATACATGTAGGATAAGCATGACCCAATGGCCCAGATCAAGGTTGCTTAAATCCAACGGCAAGGATTGATCTCGAACAATAAGATCGAGATTCAATCATAAACGTTCATTTCAAGATCCAAATCGAATGGTGACTGTTATGTGTCTGTTACCCAAATGGCTAGTTCATTTTAGAGCCATTGGGAGTGGATTTAAAGCTCAAATTTGAGCTCTATAAATAGGAAAGGATGAAAAACTCCAAGAGGTTACCATTGCTAAATTCTCAAAATTTTTAAATCATAATTTTGAGCTATTTCAATTGCATACGGTGCTTTCAAACTCATAAAGTGAAAAGAAGGAACCCAAAATTAGAGGTTTTTTCTTCAATTATTTTCAATTTCTATTCCTCCTTTTTGATTTTTCTTTGGAATTTTTATTATATTGAGTGTGTCTCATACTTTGTTAAATTGTCTTAACTTTATACTTTGTTGCCAATTTTTGTATTTGTTTCCTTGGGATAAGGGCATCCCGACAATTATGCAAAAGCCCAGGGTTTGAGTTGAGCTCAGAAAAACTCAAGTAGGTTCAGGATTAGCCGTAAACAAAATCCCAAGTTGGTTTGAGGTGAACTGTACGAAAAACCTCGCTTATAATTTGGTGATTTTTAGTGGCTTTTTCCCAGCACCAGTTAGGGGTGGGCGTATGCTTGATTTTGTGTACTATTTTAATATTCTTTCTTGTTTTTGCTTAAAAAATTTAATTTTTAATTTAAACAAAAAAATTGAAAGAAAATTTCATAATTTTATTTACCATAATTTACCTCCCTCTTGTGGGTTTATTTTAAGCACAAAACTTCACTATCTTTATTATTAATACTCATAGTCTCTTCATTAGGATTTGCATCTCCATAATCCATCTTAACACATATAGATGGAATTTTAGCACAATAGGTGCTATCACATTACCTAGCACACATATGAATAAAACATTTTAGAAACATATTTTAATGATCATTATGATGTTTAGTAATGTGGAATTATACACATTTCATCTTTAGGATTTTAACAATTCAAATATTATATCATTTAAGCATTAGTTTCTAAGACTTTAACTACTTTGATACCATTAATGTGATGATTCTCTCTTCATTTCACAATTAGAACTTATTAAAACTCTTATTTTTCCTTAAACTCTAATTTTCAAACAGATTAAACATCCTCTATATTTTAATTTTGTGTGTGTGTGTGTGTGTTTATTAAATTGTTGATTATGTATATGTTATATACTCTTGGTCTTGATTATGGTAATTCTTCATTTGATTGGAGAGGAGTGAACAAAGTGATTTGTAATTCAACTAATAAAAATCATATGCTATAAAGGTGGGGATTGATAATGCATTACTCCTTGAGTTATGGTCACATAGTTATCTTAATCATCAATTACAAATATAATATGTGGGTGGATTATATTGATTACATTCCCAAAGCTATCAAGAATACATATATGAAAAGGATGCAATATTTTGTTCAAACTCATTCTATACTAGATGGTGATGTTACAACACATGACGAATAACTCATTATTGAGTTGTTTGATGCTACTCAACCTCCTCCTACTACTATAGGACAACATAGGACACATCAAGTCTCATCATCTACTTTTAGGAAATTTTCTTCTAGTGCTTCATATGAAGCTCAACAACTAGTTTGAAAGATAAATGCATTAGAAAGTCAAATCAATGAATAGTCTGGATAGTTTGAAGAGTGGTTCTAATATAAGAACTATAATTTAGAGTCAATTTGAATTTCTTTTCAAATTAATTTTCATTGTGATTAATAAAAAAGAAATTTTGTCTAAAAAGAATTGATGGCATTATAAAATTCTTGTTATAACTACTACAATTACTTATTTCTACTGGTTCATACATCTACTTTTATTTTATTTACTATTTTATAAAATGAACTTGTTTTTTGGTTATTTAATCATATTGGTTGATTCCTCTCTAATTTCATGCTTCTTGATTAATTATAGAAATGGAGAGAACAAGATACAAAGTAGTAGAAAAGCAAAGGTAGTTGTCTAATATTGCTTATCTAGTTCTATGCTAGAAGAGTTTAGCAACCTGGGGGGAGTTCAATGACTTCTTTCTGTGCTAAGTTATATTTATTCATGGGGATTTGAATCTTACTTTTGTTTTCGTTGTTGTCATTACTATTGTTGTAATGCTAACTTGAGCTATTGATGTAATGTTGTGTTACTTATTGTTTTGTTTGATTACTACATTATTACTGTGATGATTATAATCTTAGTTCTATTTTTATTGCTTCAATGCTATTTATGTGTATTAATTTGCTATAAAGCTATCATTGAGTATTACTAAGCTAAAGCTTTTATATCATGCTACTTTTCTAATGATATGATCTAGCTTGCTATTATTCATTCTATTATATTTATTTCCAAATAATTGAGTTGAAATGTGATGCCTAATTCTTTTTTGCGACCTTATATCTATTTTAACATTGGTTATGTAATCATCAAAGGGGAGATTATTGAACTCATGAGTTTGATGATCACAATACAATGCATATGTTAATTAATGGTTGGTTGAGTTATTATGAATTTTTAATAAAAACTAAAGAAAGAAGAGAATGCTTGTGATAGATTAAAAAGAATGATTGTGATGGAGCAAGGCACACATACATCTTGGAGTGGATTGAAGATTGGTAGCTTTGATAATGGACTTTGCTCAACGTACTGATTTGGAACCATAAGCATTAGTTTCAAATGGTTGGCTAAACTATTTGAAGTTCCCTCATTCACTACATTTGAACTAGTACAACTATTAAACCTTTCATTTATGTAAAAGTGGTACTTAAATTAATATATTTAAGCATGAATTCCTATTAAATCATTCTTTATTAAGTTCAATTAGTTATTTTTAGCACTATAACATATATAACATTCATTATAAAATATTATAGATTCAAAACATGTGTTTAAGTTAGAGAAATTAAGGTTAAAACAAGCTTTGTTATTCATTACTTTATGGTCATACACTACAATGATTATTATTGCACTTACATGGCTTAGTTTTTGGCTTACAATATCAATAGATATTGAAATTGTGAAGGCATTATATATGTACAATGGTCTCATCTTACACTACAATGATTATATGTTATGTTTTGAGAGTTGAGGTTTCTTATATATCAAACTTATACAAATACCTTTATGTATGTATATGATAATTATTTCCTCTTAGAATACAAGTCATTATTTAAACTTCAATTGAGCCAAACATGTATGATATTTTTCATCTACAAGTATGATGATTTGTTTAACTTAGAATGCCCAATTGCTAATTGGTAGTACATTGTATTGTCCATGTACAAGTCTAATTTTTGTTTTGTGTACACTCACAAATTTTACATCATATAGTCCAAAGTACTATGTCATACTAATATGATTAATTTTTTTTCATAGATAGTTTAAAGGAATTAGGATAAAAACATTAAAAGACTTAGTATCTATACAACTATTGGAAGGAAATGAAGCATTGAGAAGATGAAATGGATGGGATTGGTGTAAAAGAAAGCATTTAGTTAGTGAAGATTGTTTTGGGAAAATGGAGAGAGGATTGACCTCAATCAAGAGAATTAGAGAGAAGAGAATAAAGAGAGAAGGTATTGGAGATAATAAGGGAGGAGTTGAGCAAAAATAAAGAGGGGAATGCAAAAAACTAAGGGTAGTATTTTTGGTACTATATCACCCGAGAAGAGAAGGAAAAGATTGTGGAAAGGTATGCATTATGGGTTCTGTTTCAAGGAAAGTCCACCACAAAAACAAACTTATAAGGTTGACAAGCTTTGTATCATTAGTGTTTATGCTTGATAATTTGTTGTTTGATTAGTAGGGATCCCTTAGAACATGATATAAATGATCAACATGAGGGTGTTTGTTCCTTTTTACTTGTCAAATATGTTGTTGATAATTGATTTTACTTGTATTGATATGAAGTACGATGTTTAATGAAACAAGTTATGTAGATTTCAAATTATTTCCTATGATAAAATGGTAAGAATATCTTTAATTTAGTACATATGTGATTTAGAAGGAAAGGAAAAGTATTATTTAATAAATAATTTATTAAATTAAATTAAAAAAGTAAGTGGTAAAATGATAGAGAAGAACAAAAGTTAGTAAAATAAAGTTAGGAATGATTTTAAAAAATGAATCATCAATGATTATTTTAAGATGCTAACATGCTATTTGGAATAATGTCTTCAAAAGTATGTGACTTCCTATCCAAAATAATGCCTTTGAAAGTAAGACTATTACTTGGAATAATATATCTCTAAGAATAGTGCCAAACAACTATCTTTATGGCTTTATAGAAAATATATTCAAGATAAACCCAATTTGATTTGAAAAAAAGAAAAGAAAAGGCTTATTTTTACATCCAACTAAAACTAAAAAATAGATTTGAGAAAAGACATGTGAAAAAGTGTTAAAAGAAATTTAGAGGATTTTTTAATAGAGAAGAATGAGTTTTGAATGAACTTGAAAAAAAAAGATAAGATACCTTTTATTTTTTTATCATGTGCTATCATATACTTATTATATGATATAAACCCAACAACAAGACCTAAGAATTAACTGTTTTACATTCATGCTACACTATTTTGTTGCTGAGCCAATGAAGGTTGGTTTAGCTTGTTTTATGGTCGAACACTTTCAGGTCAAGACAAGACCCAACATGGGATTACTATGGAGCAGTGAGGGACAGTTTTATGGTCTCTAATTATATAAATTGTTATGTTAACTCTTTTCATACATTGTATTAATTGGACATGTATAATAGTAATATCTATTACATTGTTTAAAATGTGACTTTAAAAGATATGTGACATTAATGTGATTTCAAAAGTTTTAAAATTGATTTTATTATTAAGATTTTAAATTGCTTCCATAATGTTTAGAATGGGTTTCAAAATGAAATTTACCATTGTTTTACTTAAAAATTGATTTTCAAAAACCAAAGAAAAGGTAAAAGAAGTAAGCAACATGCCACTAAAACTATGAAAGACTGAGTAAGAATGGAACCTAGGGTGGCTTACTTAGTAAGAATGGAACCTAGGGAGCAAAACTAGTTTGGAAAGTTCTAGGAAGGTATTCTAGATAAGTATACAACCTTGGTTATGAAATTAAGAATGAACTAGATAACATAAGTTTTAAGCATAAGTAAATGTTCTAGAAGGAAAAATATGAATGATGCATTTTTATTTGGTGCTATTTCAAGTTTGTTTTACATGTACTAAGCATCACAAGAAAACTAGATTAAATATATAAATTTGCAAAAAATGTAGCTTTGAAAATGGCTTGATCATATAGTATGATAATTTGGATTATATTATAGATATGCATAAGAAAAGGTCTTTGAAATAAAATAGAGAAAGTACTATCATAAAAATCATACAAATGATAGTGTAAGAAAGAATAATGTTCAATTAACTAGGAAAAAATTGTCTAATTGATATTAAAAATTATACGATACGATCAAGAAGGAATAAGATTTAGTTAAACAAGAACATCACATAATACAACTATAGAAATTGTACTATATGATGGTATGAGAATACTTAAGATGAATAAACCAAAAGCATCATGCAATATAATTAAAAAAATGTATAGTATAATGCCTTATTAGACATTCCAATGCCTCAATGAATTAGACAAGTTCTATAAGATAATAAGAGAGTAGATAGAATTGTACAATATGAATATAAGAATTGCATAGTAAAATTACTAAAAAAATATTGAACTAATGGATCGTACAATATGATTACTAAAGATATTAAGAAAAAAAGAAAGAAAGAAAGTGCTAAACTAAATAGATTGTATAATATAAAGAGAAAAGATTTTATAGTACGATTACTAAAAGTAGAGAAAAAAGAAGAAGAAAAGAGAAGTAATGCATATCTAAGAAGGAGGTTAATTTTTATTTATGATTTAAGTTGACTAAGATATATGACATTTCTATAATAGGAATTCAACACAAAATAAAGTGAGATGAAGTGGAAGGAAGAGAAATTATATAAAGCTTGTAGAAGGATAGTCTATACAATTTGTGGGGATACATATGATAATGAATTGATGTATGATTTAATAAAAGTGATTGCTTTAGTGAATGTTTAAAATGTTATACTTTATTATGCAAATTATATACTTTGGAATACTAAAATGTAGAATGCATGACAATGTGTAAGTTGGTATTGGGAAATTAGAACATGTATGAGGAAGAAATGAATAAATCAAATAATAGAGGAGCTATATCATTCAAAGAGAAAGAGATCAAATTTCAAGAATGTAATCTAGAAGGAATGTTATGCCACAACAATTAGAAGACAATGTGAATCCATTTTATGTTGAAGATAAGTTTGTAAGGATCAAAATGCTATTTGAAAGTATGACATGTGATGATCAAAGAAAAGTTTCTTTAATAGTACTAGTACAAGATGGTGTTGCTGTTCATTTGTGAAAAGGATAATTAAGATTACAATTTGGTGGTAAAGCAAACTCTAAAACATCATAGTGACAATTCTATTAAGCATTTTTGGAATGGTAAATTCCTAATTTTTCTTGGGAAAGAATAGAAGACGACTTAGCAAAATTGAACCAATGAAACCTAATTGTAAATGACTATAAGGAGACATTCTTAAGGCTACTAAGGTATGTTCTTAAATTGGTGGCCATAAAAAATAAAAGATGTTATCTTTATAGGAAGAGATTAAGAGATATTATAAGGAATATGTTGGCATTAATGGAATTTGAATTAAAATAAATTAGTTGAAGCTATTAGAAGAATGGAATAATACCTTGCCACAATAGAAGTAAGAAGAGATGCAAATAAGAGGAAAGAAAATTTCTCTTCACATGAGGGAAACAAAGATAAAAAGGGCAAGACTTAATCTCCATTGAATGAATCAAGGAAAGCTTGTTAGTATTAGATTTGTGAAATGTTTCTTCTAAAACAATACAAGAGAAGGTGGTGAAATACTATAACTATGAAAGCTTTGGACATTATGCTAGGGAGTGTCCACAAGAATTAAAATAAATTAGAAGGAAGCAAAAATGGGAGATAAGTTTTACAAGGAGGACGTTCCCCAAAGGTAAACAAAAACATCAATGCCAAAAAGAAGAAGCCAACACAAACATAACAACTACAAATAGCTCAACCTCACATTTACACTTTAAACTAGAATGAAGCTTCATCATCCTAGATGTTGGAATAGGTACATTAATTTTTTTAATAAGCCTTGGATAGTTTTATTTGATATTGTGTTCATGTATTTTAACAAACCTAGTTAAAGACATGATAATTGATAAAAGATAGCTACAAAGTCCTTTCGTGGTCATCTTAGTAAGTGGAAAAGTAATAACCATAGATTAATAAAAAAATCAATGAAATATTATTCAAATCCAAACTGATAATAATTAGCATCATAGAGTTCATTGTCATCTTGGGAGTGGATAGGTCAATAATTCATTAAGTACTAATGATTGTTAGGAGAAAAATGTAATCATTATATTAGAACATTAATCAAAAATAGTTTATCTCAAAAGAGGATATGGGAAGAAAATTATTAAAATGAATATGTAAGAAAACTTGCTAAATTTGTTAAAAATAACTAGTTAAAGAATAAGAAATGATTAAGTATAAATGAATAAATAAATCAGAGAAAGAGGTATTTGAAAGATAGAAGATGAAAAATAAAGAAAATATTTTGTCTAAGTTGAATTTTTAGGACTAAATTCTTATTGTGAGAGATGATTATAACATACCAAAAGCATGACCAAAATATTTTCATAAAAATTTGAGGATTTTAAATTATTGAATCTTTAAATTAATAAAAAATAAGCATCTTAAGTTTGACTGATGACCTTAAAGAGGAAGAAATTATAGCATAAAAATTAAGTTTAAAGTTATTTTTAATTATTCAAATTTTTATAGAATCTAGATTTTTAGAATTTATAAATATTTTTATAAAAAATCATACATCTCTAAAAGGAGGTATGACACCTTCAAGGAAAGAGATGAGTAAGAAAAAATTATTAAAAAATATTAAAATTTTATGATACTAAATTAGTGAAAAAATAGATTTTCTAGAAATTAAAATGAAGGATTTAGAATTTATTGGAATTTATTTATGAACTTTTAAAAATACTAAAAATTCATAAATATGTTAAAATGAAACAAAACATTATGAAATTCTATTGAGCCTAAACTCATTAAGAAGATCTTAACAAAATTTTCTCAATGTGAAAATAAGGTGAGTTAAGCCTAAATTTAAAAGCCAAAGGAGATTTAAAGGAAATATTAAATAAATACTTTTAAGGATCTAAGTTTAGAAAATTATTAAAAATACTAAATTTTATCAATAAAAGATGACATTTTTTAGATTGGTGGACCTCATCAAGATGAATGAAATAAAATTAGTTCGTGAATTTTTAGAAATTGAATAGATTTAAAATTGCTAAGGATATTAAAAGTTTCATAATTTTCAAATTTCGAAAAATGATGAATAATGCAGAAAACTAACACAATGGAGAGCCCAATCAATTGTAATATTATTTGGAATCAAAGGGGAAGAAGATGAGGAGTTGTCCTCACGAAGGTCATTGGAGGGAAATTAAGCGCTAGTGAAATAAAATGGGTGGGATTAGTATAAAAAAGAAGCTTGTTGTTTGTGAAGATTTTTTTGGAAAAAATAAAAAGAGGAGATACCTCAATCAAGAGCATAGAGATAAGAAGAAGAGAGAGTAGATGCTAGAGGTAATATATGAAAAATTAAGCAAGAAGATAATTTGAGAAATTAAAAAAAGTATTATTTTCTATACTATAACAATATTATAGTACCAAAGAAGAGAAGAAAAAGATCATGAAAATGCATGCATTCTGACATCTATTTCAAGGTGAGCACTACAAAGTGAAATTATAAGATAAACAAGTTTTGTATCAAAGGTGTATATGCTTGATGGTTTGTTATTTCATGAGTATCAACCCCTTAAGAAATGATTTAAATGATCAATTTAAGGATGGCTATTATTATTTCTTGTTTGATGTGCTGTTAGTATTTGATTTACAATACATTGGCTTAGTAGATGGTACATTAGATTATTAGTATGCCATCTAAAATCCTTGGTCAAGACTCAACATACTTCTTAGTACTATGCTTATTTTTTGTGAACACCTGATGCATAGTAAATTGGGCCTCTGCATATAGTACATAAGTCATGAATAGCAAGCTACAATTGCTTTTTATCCACACCAATTCCCTATATTTTTTAAAATTATCTTTAAGCCACTCAAGTACAACCCAAAAAAAGCTAAAGGAAAGAACACAAACAAACCATACCAACAAATCCTTCACAAGAAGAACACATTCCAAGACCATAATGCTTTTCTCTTTATTGAGGTTTCTAGAATTTAACTATTGTAACTTTTAGAAGCCTTTCCTTACACTTGTTATGACTAAGTTTAAGCCTTTGTCCCTCTTCTCTTCTCAGTTGATTACTTCACATTCCTTCTTGAGATCTCTTCTCTTTCAATAATCTTCTTAAGTAGTCCTTAAAGTAATTGATATTTTTCTTAAGAAAGGATTAAATGGTCCCTTACATAATATAACTAATAATAATTTATTAAATTCAATATTATTATTATAAAATTTTTGGAATTCACAAATAAATTTTGAAAATTGAAACTACACATCGCTAAATTCCTCTTATAGAGCTCTTCCTAATAATATGTTCAAACCATAGTTTAAGATACTTGAAACATATAACTTCTAGGAACATTAAACATTAAACATTTCTTAAATATATTTGAACATAATAAAATACAAATATACTATACTCAATTATGTGCATTTAACACATTTTAAAATTTAGGCTATTACAATCACCTCTGAAGTACTACAAAAGACTAAGAAGTTTAATCTAAATTGGAATAGACATAAATTAGACTTCATTAAGACAAAAGTCATCTAAACAATCATCCAAGGATGCCCTTGCCGCATGAGGTCCTTAGCTACTCTATTTTCAAATTAGATGAGAAGGCACTCTGGCCTTATATCTATTGCTCAAAATCCACTATAATAGTCCCATTTAAGATTAGTTGTAAGTTAGGACACAACAATCTTTCTACTAAAGAGAAACTGTGGTACTTCAAACCCAACATTTTTGGATTTGATTTTTCATAGCCTAATTCTTTTACTTATACTTTAGTTTTGAAAATTACATTTTGTTTGAAATCATTTTAAACATAAAAAATAATTTAAAATATTTATAATAAAGTTATTTTTGGAAAAAAAATTTCAATTTGAAATCGCATCACTAGGTTGAAAACCATTTTAGCATGGTAAAATAAATAATAGTTAAACTTTTCTTTGAAAGATCAATCCTTAAAATAGTTTTAGACTACTATATTTAAATAAAGTTTTAGTTACATAATCATCTAATAAAATAAAATAGCGAGTTGATGTAGCTTACACAACTGATAAGAAAAGTAAGGCATCTACTATGTCAAATAAACATCTCTCACTAATCTTCAATAGCTCAATGATCAGCTTAGCTTTGACTTAAAAATGTTAGGTCAAAAATAGGTTAAGCTAATTGTCATTGTTTCAATGGAAAAAACATGTACTTATATGTAAAACAAATAATGTTTAAATTATGCCACATGCTAAGTCAAACTCATACAACATGCATATCATAAACACGTGATAAGCAATAGAATAAAATATTATTTGTGATTCAAGTTATTTTTGATAAACAACCTTATGTAGTTTCCTTATTTTTTATTTATCTTTTTCTCATTTTTCTTTTCTATTAGTTGGTTTAAGGCAAGGTTTTTTATTTTTTTGTAAAATAGATTAGGTCTATTCCAACATAATGGCTCTTTTGGCTCATCTCTAGAACACATTACTACGGAATGATCATCACCACTTTGGACAACCTACATTTATGCATTTTTATAAAATATTCTTAACCATTTGCTAGCTTATTTTTATCCACTTTATCATTTTTTTACTTTTCATATTTTATATTTTTACCTTTCTTTTGTTACTATTATCATAAGTGTTGTTATAATTATCTTTTTCTTTTCCCTTTTGTGACAATTATCACAAGTAGCAAGGTTATACATAGCATGTAAACAATTAAAAAATGATGTCATGCTCAAACAAGTCACGTGTCAAATCAAACATAGGCAAAATTTCATTATAATTAAAGATAACAAGCATCAAATTAACCACTTTATATCACCTCTTAAGGGTTCTACACCTCTAATAAGCATCTAACATACACACATACATACAACTATGCTTACATTGCTTCTTAATGTAGTGGCACATTACAAATCAAATTTTGCAATTACACAATTCCTTCTCCTCTTATGTGCTATAGTACTATTGTAGTACTAACCTTAATTTCTTCTTTCAATTTGCCTTTACTTTTCTTCAAATCCTTATGGATTCCTTCCCTACTAGACAAAACACCTCTTACCTCTCTTCTTCTCGCTAATGCTCATAGCCAAATCTACACTACTAAAAATTTTTCCAATTTTTTTTTCTAAGTTTGAGCACCCTCATCTTTTATTCATTTAATGTCACCTTATATTCTTGGCCCATCATCTTCTTCTAACAATTGTGATCTTTTTATTTGGATGCCTCCTTACCTTCTTACCTTCTCAAACAAATAGTTTATTATTGATTTGACTCTCATTCATGTAAATTTCCTCATTCATTCACTCTTTTAGGTTTAATAAACTTTTTGTCTATAAAGCATCATATTATATTCTCATTAACTTCCTACTATATGATCTATAATATTTCTCTTCATTTATAATTAACTGTACTGTTTGTACTTATAAGATATCCTTAATTGAACCTGTATAATCAATTTTAGTTTATTTAGATCAAATATTCTCATTACATAGTACTTTACAATATTTATTATCATATTATATGATTCTCTTAATTAAACCCTTTAAGTTGATCATACATATTTTCTTAATATCATGTTGTACATTTTGAATTTAGTTTATTCATGCATTACACATTCCATCGTATTGTTCTTTGTCCATAATCATAATATATAATATATTAATTGAGTATATTTCTTACTTCTCACTTGATTGTATTATATGATTTGTTCCTATAATATTATACAATCTTAATTTGATTTATTCATCTATTACTCATTCAATCGTATTATATGATGTCCATGATCATACTGTATAATGTTACAAGTGAGTATATTTCTTCTCACTCTAAAGTACTATACAATTTTCTCTTATCATATTATAAGAATTTATTTCCAAAAAATTAGAATATTTTTAAAAAATTCTAGAAAAAAATTCTAAAGTTAATCGATAAATTAAAATTCAAAATAATTATAAACATCAATTTATATTATATTTTGGATGCAAAAATATCTTCATGCTTATGCAATCTTGGATCAACTTGAGGTTATGATTTTGTAACATCTGATGATTCAAAATCTTTAACATTTTGTTAAAATCATTGCCCCCAATTTTGAGATTTTATAAAAACCCAATGAAAGTATTTTTATATAAGCCCATAAGACAATCTGCATCATCATCATCTAACATAACAACCTTACTCATCTACTTTACAGTGTCAACAACTCAATTGAGAATCTAATTATTGGCCAATGTCCCCTAGCTATAAGTTAAGGTGGCAAGCCTTATTGATGCCTAAGTTTATGTATGGCTTGTTTGATGATAATAAAACCATTATCTTACTTTATTAATAATTTTTTAAGTGTTTCAGATTATACATCTAAAGATTATCTTGTCATACAAATTTTAGAGCTTAGTTTTAACTCAAAGGTTTTAATGATAGTATTTGGTAAGAATAAAGCTAATATTAAATATGAAGCTTGAGAAAATTTAGAGAAAAAATGATGAAGTTTCTTTATTTATTTTAAAATATAAGATATATATAACAAACTTCATGAGCTAATAAGGACATCCAATGAGGTTTTAAGTATGAGTACACAAAATGCTTCTTAAACTTCCTTTTCATCATCTAGGCATGCATTTAATATATATATATATATATATATACTTTATTAAAGATTGAAAATATAATTTAGTGTTTACAAAATATGTTCAAAATACATAATATACATTTGGCACCCAAATCACCTATTCTCATATTTAGTGTTATTATACCCTTTGTCATTGCATCATGTGTTTAATAATAACAAAACTATTATGTTAGTTCTACTAATAGTTTTTTTTAATAATTTTTAGATCATGCATCTTAAGATCAAATATGAATTAATTAATTAGACCATTTGATCAAATATTTTATGGAATAATTTATAACAAAGGCATGTCAAT
Source organism: Vanilla planifolia (assembly GCA_023846275.1). NCBI lineage: Eukaryota > Viridiplantae > Streptophyta > Magnoliopsida > Asparagales > Orchidaceae > Vanilla > Vanilla planifolia. Next base: position 19,065,531 of record CM043870.1, read on the forward strand.
GAGTGTTGTGGGCTTTGCTCAAGGTAGGCTCAACTTGTAGATCATGAAACCATTATTCCAACTCTTGATATAGTGGTTTCCTATTTGAACCTCATTATCTATACTTTATTTGTGTTAGAATCATTAAACCTATTACTTGATATTGATATGTCATAATTAAGATTGAGTTACTTATTTAAACTCATGTATTCTCTTATTGAATCTCATCTTGAGTTATCAAGATATCTAAAATAATATTAAGAGCTTGTTCATATTTGACAATTTGATATAAGTTTAACTTAAGCCCTAGTTAAGACAATCTAGCAAAAAAATAGTTTAAAACATGTTTAATCAAGCAATTCTATTTATTACATAGTGGTCATACAATGCTATGTCCAATATCATATCAAACAATTTATAATTTGGCTTAACATCTCAATTATGGTCTAACATTGTCATGACATTTTAGTGGATGATGTCTTCATTGTTCAACTATGACGGTTAACTTAAGAATTTGTTAAAAGCATGAATAGAATCTTACAAGGTATCAATTTTGTATATGTTGTATGATCTCTGAAAGTAGAGTTACTCTTATAATCATATGATGAAAAAAATTGCTTCATATGAGTACCCCATTTATTTCCTCTTAGGATTGGCTTTGCACACTACATTTGTTAATATACAAGCACTACATATTGTATATTATAAAATTTTTTGTCATAACTATATGCTTATGTGAAAATTTTATATAAGTTTTTTTTTTCATTATTATAATGCATACTAATATGATCATTGTATCATAGCAGTATGTTTCAATTTGTTTTTACATTTGATATTATGCTTCAGTGCCATACATGTATAATATATTGTAAGTATGTGAACCTATTATAAAGTTTTTTATTAAGTACTAGGATGATATGCACTTCATACTAATACAATTAATTTTAAAATTATAATTTTATATATTTTTTATATTATTTATTATTATATTATAATAATAGTAATATTTTATTACTATATTACATTGTTAAGAACTTCTGTAAAAATAATAAAATGATATGTATATTAGAGTAATACAATCAAAGTTAAAATTTTTCATTATATTTTTTTTAGATTTTTTGTTGTTATAATATAACGATAATAATATCGTATTAGTATGTTCAATTATTACAAAATTTCTATAGCTTTATGAGAATGATTTAAAATCAAAATAATACAATATTTTTCATATACTTTTTTTATTATCATACAAATATAATAGTGCATATTATATAAGTATGATCCATTTTTTATTTTAGTTGAGCTAAGGAAAATTTGTATCATACAAACACTTATAGTTTACGATCATAGTGTATGACATTTTCTTGAGAGCTTAACCTCATGTTAAAAAATATATTATATAATGGTAATCTACTTTCAGACTAGTATAATCAATCTAAGAAATTAGAATAAGTTAAGAACTTAGCCAAATTTTGGACCAATTTTTGTCATACATATTTTGGATGTGAGCATCTTATATAACATATTATACTGTATGATTCTGTATTATATAATGTTTTTGAAGATCTTAAAATTTGGTCGACAGTAACTTTGTTCATTTGTATTATATGGTATCATTATCTTACAAGTACAATACATTTGCACTAACATAAATGAATTAATCAAATGAGCTAAATATAAGTACAAAGTAATTAATTTACAAAAATATTGTGCCAATCTTAAGTAAGTGAATTCTTCTTTAACTAAAAAGCTGAAAGTGTATGTTTCTATAGTTATAAATTTGAGTAAGTTAGTTGATGAAAGTGGCTCTATTTCATTTGAGCATGTTGCATCTATTAATTCTTTGAAATTTTAAAATAAGATGCTCAAAGAAGAAAAGTCAATATTAAAAAGAAAGATACTTTGAATAAAAAAGAAATGAATGATATAAAAGCTAAATTTATAGACGTGCCATCTCATGATTTCTCTCAATTTAAATTATATATAAATGTGCATCATCATCATGACTTATATCATAATCATATGAAATGTGTCAATGTATATTTACATGATAAATATAGATTAAAAATATCATATATTCTTGTGGACAATATATCACAATTTGATTTTTGCATGCATTTGATCCACATGCTAGATCAAATGTTGATTGTAATTATTGTATTAGACATGGACATTTCTTTTGATTACCTAATTAGGAAGTTTATCAATTTAAAGTAAAACAAATATTAATGTATTCCATATTTAAAAAATACTTTTGTAAAATCAAGTCATCCATAATCTATCATTATTAAACTCAAGATGACTTGGGTTCCCAAGGTTAAAGTCTAGATAGTTTTGTAGATGTGTTTTCATAATAAGGACTTATGGAGACAAATCTTGCCTTATGAGTATGCTTGTGAATCACTTGATATAATATGTTTGGTCTTGATCTTAATATCAATTTGTTAAGAATGAATATTATTAACCTTGTAAATCTACAAAATAATGTACATACACATGTCAGATCTTGATTAGAAAGAATATGATAAATGTCACCTCATTGGATGTGCTAAGGAAGATGAGAAAAGCTAGATTAAAGTTTTTCACTATTTATCAAATAATTTAGTTTGTGTAGTATGCTTAGCTATTGGATGGTTAAGGCTTGCTGAATATTAGTTCTATAGCTCATTGAACCATAGATGAGAATATTTTTTTAAATTGAATTAATTAAAGAAAGATTGATCAATTATCATTTTAAGGATAGTTTAATTATTGATGAGGTTGCTCTACTAAATGCATGAATGTAAAAGGAGTGTTGCTTTGTAATGCTTAATTCTCTTCTTTCTATTATAGTTTATGTTCAAAATGTGAGGTAAAAATTATGCTGTCATTATGAAGTGTTGCTATCTCTACAACTTCACAAAGAAAATTTGATTGAGAGTGGCCCTACACCTAGTAGTTCGCATGATAACCAATAGTTGATAAGCAACATCAGTCATGATCTTGTAGGGCTTGATAATTACACTTCAAGTTTAATGACAAAATCAATTTAGGTGAAAGTAAATTTTAGTTGTTTGTTGAAATTGACCTTATATAAGGTGTATTACCTTTCTTTACATGCACTTACCAATTGAACGATTACAAAAATGTAGAGAAGTAATGTAGAATGATAAGATAAACCCTAATTTAGCTCATAGTAAATTAAAAAAGGTTTAGATTCAAGCATTATATCCATACATGGGCCCACCCAAAGGTGTTATCGTTTTAAAATAAGAAATCATGAGATTACCAGGTAAGAAAGAATTGTTTTAGAAGCCAAAGATTTGAACTGATTTTTAACATAAGGGGTCTCAACCTAAAGAAAAAATAGTTTAAAAAAAAATACACACTCAATCACTCGCATTGGTGATGAAGTGGTAAGCTACACACACAAGTGAAGTTTGTAAAAGTTAAGCAAGAAATCACACAACAACATACACAAACTAGAAAATTAGATGCTCATTAAGTTTTCTAAAATATGACATAAAGTGACTAAGGATTTTTTTGGTAATTTTATGCTCTTTATTGACGTTGGATAATGGGTTAGGATCTCCCTTTTTAAGCCTCTTGCTCGCTAGCACATCTGAAATTATATCGTCAAATTATTTGCACACAATATGCTCACATCACACAAGCTTGGTGATAACACTTTATTACTTCATTAAAAAATTCATCACTTACAACATGGTGAGCATCCCTATTTATAGAGATCATAAAGGTACAATAGTAATTTATTAACTTAAGAGTACAAAATGATATTTTGAAATACTAAGAGACATATTTTTAGAATTCTAAAAGATATTTTAAAATTTCAATAGTTTCTATAAATTGATAAATAAATACTTGAAATTCTTCCTAAAAACTAAAAAAACTAACTTAAAATTTTCAAAATTAATTGAATTAAGTAGTTTCCAAACAAATATGTGCATTTCAGGATATAACAGTGAATGGTGAGGCAGTGGATGGCAAAGTTAGTACAGCACTAGCAAATTGATGCATGCCACTTCAGGTTTCAATATCAATGGGTTACGTAGGCAAAGAGACTTTGATGCTTCTAATTTTCTTTTGGGTCAACATAGGACGGAGAGAATTAGTGCGGATTGACGAGTCAGTGCATTCGTGGATCATGTTGGTGCAGGTTGAGTGAGTTACTGAGTTTAGAGATTGACATGGGTTAAGTAGGTTATCCAGTTTAAAGGTTGACATGAATCGATCAGATGTGAAATGAGCAAAAGTCAACTACAAACAGTGGTGGTAATGGTGACAGTCAATGACGGATGATGAACGATGGTAGAAACATTCCAAAATTCAATTTTAAGCCCTTCTTTAAGCAAATCTCAGCCAAATTTTGTATCGACAAATTTATGGAATTGTTAAAGGAATTTTCTACACTAAATTTAAAGCTAGAAATATTCGAAAAACTATCAATTATTCTTCAAATAACTTGAACTAAAGTATAGATATAAATAAACTGATAAACTGATAAAAGCAAATTGAAATATACAATAAACAAGGGTCAATTACAATTGACACTTATAATGATAATTGAAGACTAATGAGAAGTAAAAGAGCCAAACTTGGAATAGATTTGAGTTTGAATAAGTCTAATATGCCTCTAAGTAGAACTTTGCATGATGTATTAGGCTCTACAATGTCATTCTCTTTAAGTGGGAAAGAGAGCTCAACTATGTGAAGTTAAGGTGAAACCTTTGATACTATTCTAACATCTTTAATTTTAAGTAGTAAAGCTCCTCCTCAATAACCCAAGTGTCATTGGAGGTAAGATAGCCTCATCAATGTAGCAAAAATATTTATTGTGTTTGATCCTGTGTGAAAATTATTTGGTCATTTAAGATTTATCCCACTTAATCTCTCAACTCATTAGATGAGGCTAAATGTATTGGTAGGATAGGTTTACTCAAAAATGATGGTGAAGGCTCATAAAGTTCATTAGGTATTAGGCATGGTTTCCTTTAAAGTAAAAGATTATGAATATTAAAGATGACACTTATTTCATAATCTTTAGGTAAATCTAAAATATATGTATTGATATTTATTTTTTTTATTATTTTAAATGATTCAGCATCATAGGCATGTAATTTCCTAAGTGTTCCTAGTGCGAATCTCTCGAACCTAATACAGATCACATAATCACCCTCAATAAATTCTTTAAGTTGTCTATAAGCATCTACTAGTATAATTACTTATTTAAATTAATTTATTCAATAACATGTTTATATAATGATCAAATAAGATGAGCAAAAGTCTTAATAGAATCAAAAGTGTAAAAATCATGAAGTAATGGTATCAAATCAATATAACTCTAAGGTTGATTTTCAAAACAAATTTCAAAAATGATCCAAACTCTTCATTTGATTAATAAATTCAATACATGATAATAAATAATCTTAAGTTGAAACTTGTTCTCGTATTAGGTTATAAAGATGATGGCTTAAATTTTGTTTGATTACTTTTTGTTCATCCATTTTGTAGATGATGAGTTAATACAAATTGATGTATAAGTGTTCAATTTTAGCTCACAAAGACATACAAACTAACATTGCACTAATTTCATAAGTTCTCTAATACAAAAATTAGTTAAATTTGCTAATAAAAAACTTAAAATTGAGTTTTTGGCTGTTTTCACCATTGTTTGTCATTCATTATCATCTATCATCATTGTTGACATCGTCAGTAGCCGTAGCCATCGCCATAGATGACTCGCTTACCCCAGTGACCCAAACTGGCCCATGAACCTAACTGATCTGCTATACCCGTGTTGACCCATCGCCCGCAACAATCTGCTTTATCTGCTTTGCCCCCCCGATAACCTGTGCCAACCTGCCAACCCTCATCAACCCGCAATATTTCTCTCAACCCATGCCTACCTGAAAACCAAACCAAAAGCTTTGCACACACCACTTACCTCATCATTTCGTCGGTCACTATTAGTCTATTTGGAAACTTCTTAATTTAATTAATTTTAGAGCTTTTGAAGTTAATTTTTATTTAGAATATTTCTTTTATAATTTGTGTCAAATTTTAGAATTTTAAAATGTCTTCTAAAATTTCAAAATATATCATTTGATATTTTTAAATATCTTTTTATATGTTTAAGTTAGTAAATTATTATACCCTTGAGGTCTCTATAAATAAAGATATTCACAAGATTGTAGAGAATGAAGATAAATAATTTGGAATAAAAATTTCTTTTATTAGTGTGCTTCCATCTTCATAAGAAAAGAATATGCACCCAACTCTACTTGAAGAGATTCTAACTTTTTCTCCCCTTGTAAGAGACAAGGATCAAAGGTAAGAGACCTTCCACTGAGAGAGTTGACACCTAAACTTTTGTGAAAGACAAGGATCGAAGGTGAAAGACCTTTCACCAGGAGAGCCAACAATCAAACAAATTTTTGATTCTTTCAGCACTCATAAGTTACACCCATCCTTTAATTCTCTTAATGTAATCACCAAATTATCACCTTTCTCAACAAGGCTCCAAATCTTAATCTACCATCTTATTACCATTTTAAGCCAAGCTTTCCACTAAATCCAAACCACCACCTTATCATCTTTTTCTATCTTTAGTACTCCACATGTTAAGACCAATGAAACTACAAGACATCATTACCAAAAGGGTACACTCTTTCAACAACTTGTATTTTCTAGGTTATAATATAAAACTAGAGTTATTCTTTCTTCTAGTAAAGTATTCTACATTGAATTTGAATTAAATTTTTTATTTTATATGTGTGAAATTAGATGTGAAAAAAACTATTTTATAGGACTCTATGCTTAATATTTAATATGTTTCCACCTACTCTAATTAATAATCCAAGTTATAATTTTTTATGCTAATCTTTAGATAATTCTAAAATGTGACACACATCACCTAACCCTAATAGTGTATAATTTTTTTCATATTCCTTAATAACTTATTAAGCATCTCCAGTATTGTAGGCGTTAAATTAGACTTTAGTAAAAGTATAAATTTATCCTATATCAAAAATTTAAATTTTAACTAAACTGGTAGATTTACTTGATAATGTGATAAATGTGGTGATGAAGTGATAGGAACTAAATCTATAACATATTAAATATCTCTTAAAAATAGGAGTGTGTCTAGTAAGTTATTAAAAATACATTTCTAAATTGTTTTAATAAGGGTTAGACTATAGGCTAATAAGGCTTCCTTAATTATTACAAATCATATAACTTTACCACTAGCCATATCATTCTTAATCTTAATTAGTAAAATGATACTAAATAATTTTTCTTTTCCCTTATGTTTCTCTTTTGAAATATTTTGATTAAAAATTGTCTTCAAAGAAGGTAAAGGGTATAATGTGATCTTCTTTCATATATGAAAGCACATATATTGGCTCTCTTATTTAAGGTAGCATCTCGATCATATAACCAAGGTCTTCTTAAAATAAGGCCACTTGTATTAGGATAATAGTACACCATAATCCTCAAAATATTGGCCAAAACTTTAAGAGAACATAACACCTTTATTATATTAAGTTTTGTTAATCCAAGATATGTTGTATAGGTAGGGATAATCTATGAGTGTTAAACATATTCTTTTGAAAACTTTTTGTGCTATGACAATAAAACTACTATCACTATTTATAACCATCTTACAAGTCTGGTCTTTAATTCTAATGAAGTATTAAAAATGTTAGTTCATCACCAAATCATCAGATCATCTTGGTGTAGTCAAAATGCACCTCACAATAGCTAGATGTGGTCTAATATAATAAAAACTTTCACCTTTTACATGTAATTCTTCTTTAATCTCCTCATGTGGTTGTATAACCTCTTCTTTTATAACTTCAATACTTTCTTTTATCTTTTCTTTTATATCTATGTGTAGAGCTATCTTAGGACACTAGGCTGCGACATGCCCTCTCTCATAACAATGATAACACTTAATTCTATAACTAGTAGATGATTTGTTTAAGGGCTGTATTTGACAAATTTGTGGTATAAGTGGAGGAGCTTGGGTTGCTTCTGGAGTAAAAGTAGTAGAAATGGTGGAAGTGATGGTACAAGTTTGAGGGTGAGAAGTGGATGAAAGAATTTCACTCTTATGGGCAATTGATCCTCTAAATTTTTCTAAATCATAGGCAACTTTATATGCCTTTTCTAAACTAATAATATTTCTTAAGTGTAACTCAAATTGAATAGACTCTCTAAGCTTAGCTCAAATCGAGACAATCCTACTCCATCTAGTTCTTGTACACCACATCTAAGTATATAGTCCTTCAATTTAGAAATGTATTAGTCAATAATCATTGAACCTTGGGATAGACATTACTAATTATCCAAAAGTTCACCTAAATCAGAGGTGGGTACATACTTGACTCGTAAGCAAATCTTGAGCTTTTTCCATAATCTAAGTATACTCAATCTTCATCAAGATATCACTTTTCAAATGTGTGAATAAATAATCTAGCATTTGATGTAAGCCTAAGTTTTGTAAATTGATACTTTCTATGCTCTAGGGTCTAAATTATCATCAAATATAAGGACTTCTATTTTAACCATGTCAACTTGGTGATCATCATCTCTATTGTGTCTTTTATCATGAATATATGGAGTAACTTGAGATCTAGGTCGATGTTCTGATTGGCTAGGTTCATTTTTAGATGATATTTCTCCAACTTTAGAGTCACTTGTCATATACCTACTTGATCTACTAGTGTCACCTGATTCACTATCTTTATATTATTTTAATCGATCTATGCATGCTTTAAATGTTGCTCTTAGATCTTGTATTGAATGAGTTAGTTTTATAATTGCATGTTATATTATTGGATCAATGGTTGATTATGATGGCTAAAAATCAGATATTCTATATTATTTTTTGGACTTAGTAGTCATAAACTATTAAGTTGAAAATAAAGTTCTTATTTAAGATTATAAAGAAAAAGAAAACAAATAAATTTCAAAATATAATAATAAGAGACCATATAAATAAAGATATTTATAAAATCAAACATAAAAATAAGAGTTATATATATATATATATTTAATAACTTCTAGTAATTAAAAGCAAATACATAAAATTAAAATATGGTTAATTAATGATAAATTAAAAACATGTAAGTTCCTAAAGCTAGCTATTCTCTCATATTAAAATTTATATAGGATAATTTGTTAAAACCTATTTTAGCTTATAGATAATTGAGAAAGGCTTAGGTTCAAGCATTATATCCATACAATGTTTAAAATAGGAAATCTTAGAATTGTTGGGTAAGTAAAAACTTTCTTAGAAGCTAAAGACTTACACTTATACTTAACATAAGGGATCTCAATCTAAAGAAAAAAATAGTTTTAAATAACACAACCAATCACTCGCATTGACATTTTAGAAAATTTAATTATTGCATCTAATTTACTAGTTTGTGCATATGACTGTATGATGTCTTGTTTGACATTTTACAAACTCCATTTGTGTGGGTCTTGTCACTTCACCACCAATGCAATTGGGTAATGGATTGGGATCACCTTTTTTGAGTCTCATTGGACTTCCTGTGGCACCTTTAGAATCACACAATTAGATTTTTTTACACAACATGCTCAATCACACAAGCTTGGTGGTCTTCGTTATTTCATTCAAAAGTTTATTGCTTACAACATGGCGAGTATCCTTATTTATAGAAATCTTAAGGTTACAATAGTAATTTGTTAACTTAGAAATATAAAATGATATTTTAGAATACTAAGAGACACATTCTTGAAATTCTAAAAGATATTTTAAAATTCTATAAATCATCACAAATTATAAAATAAATATTTTAAATTCTATCCAAAAATTAAAAAAATTGACTTAAAAGCTACAAAACTACTTGAATTAAGTAGTTCCCAAAAAAAGTATATTTTTTGTGGTAATGACGAGCAACAAAGAGGCAGGTGGTGCAATTAGAGTGCCACAGGTAGATTTGTGCATGTTGCTTTAAGTTCTAGTTTTAGTGAGCAATGAGAGTGAAGAGGTGTTGACACTTTGGGTCCACTTTTGGGTCAATGTAGGTCAAAGAGAATCAAAATCAATTGATGAGTCGACATGTTCGTGAATCATGTCAACACGAGTTAAGCAGGTCACTAAGTTTGAAGGTTGGCATAGGTTGAGCAATTTATCAAATTCAAAGATTGATGTAGGTCAAGTGGACACAAGACTAGTGGGTGGCGACTGTGACTACTAACAATGGTGGTGATGATGAAAGTCGATGGAAAATGAGAGATAGTGACAAAATAGCCAAAAACTTAATTTTAAGCCCTTTTTAAAGCAATTTTCAATTGAATTTTATACTGACAGAATTATGAGACTATTAAAGGGATTTCTTGCAGTGAATTTAAAGCTAAAAATATTTAAAATACTATCAATTATTCTTCAAATGACTTGAATTAAAGTGTAGATATAAATAACTAAACAAACTAATAAAAACAAGCTGAAATGTGTAATAAACAAAGAATGGTTGTAAGTGACCCCCCTAAAAATGTAATAATAATAGAGACTAATAAGAAGTAGAAAAGCTAATCTTAGCATAACTATGAGTCTGAATATGACTTATATGCCTCTAAGTAGAACATCTACATAATGTACTAGATACTACTGTGTCAAAAAGTATGCTTGAATTCACAAATTTAAGAGTCAAAGAGCATTCATTTAGGAGGAGGTTTCTTTTTCCTGGTCTTACTAAACTGTATGTGCTAGATTAACAAAAAACTATTATGTTATATTTATTAACACTTTTTTTTAAGTGTTAATTTTATATTATGCATCTCAAGAGTAATTAAGCCAATTATATAGAAAACTTAATTATGTGATTCAATGAGCTTAAAAAAGATGTTTAGGTGTCAATTATAACTAGCACCAAGTGAAACACAAGCTCAAGCAATATGATCAGAAAATCATTATTGATTCTCTTTATCTTAATAATTAGAATATCAAAACCTATAACAATTTATTTAAAGAACTTAGGATTTTTTGAAGTATATTTCATCTTATTTTACAAAAAATTATCTGTCTTAAAATATTATATTTATAATGAATTGTATCATGTGTTAGGTTAAATCAAGTTAGATTTAAAAAGAGATTTAATTGATTGAGGTTTGCATTTGCTGAATTTATCATCTTTGTACAATTAAACCATCACATAATATAATTAGTAAATATTTTGATCAAATAGAGCTTTGGTTTGCATTATCTAAACTAATTGTCCTTGTATGATGAGCCCACAGTATAATATGATTAGTTAATAGTTGGGAAATATGATTATTTTATACTTGTCATACCAATACAATAATAATATTATATCATATGTTAGTCATTTACTTGCGATGTTTGATCTAAGGTTTAGTATTTTTGAAATTCATAAAATAAGATATTACATTCTATACTAGTATGATATGTTCATTCAGAGGATCAAACAATGGATTGAATCATGCAATAAAAGAGTTAGGCTATGAGCATGCCATTCTTAGTCATACCTTACAATATAAGTTTCATACAATATGATACCATTTCACCTGAGAGGTTGGCTTTGGGAGTTCATCATAACCAAATTTGCATTATCATAGTACTATCTGATTATTAGATGAATATGATACATTATGATCAATTGACACTAGCTTATTATAAGATGTAGTAGTGTATCATACAATAGTTTCTTGAGAACTCAAGATTTAGATTTGCATAGCTTTGCTCAAATTGTATCATACAATATTCTCATTACAACTATATGATTCATTTTGGTGCACTAAAAATGAATTAATTAGATGATGGCAATTGATTCGACTATACTGTCAGTGGTCCATCGTACGTGTACAATTACTTAGATTATATGGTATGATCAGTTATGGATGCAAGGAATGGCTAGTTTGATTGATTTTTACATAATCATTTGAGAGAGTTTTGGATCTATTTGAGAGCATTCTTAGGAGAAACATGATAGAATAAACTAATGCTTGATTTAAAAATTTATTGCGAGAAAGCTTGATTGGATTCATTATTTCTAAAAAGAGCAAATGACAAGGCCATAACTTTTAGCATAGAGCATTCATCTAGCCTTCCCTTTCATTCTTAGGTTAAGCTGTACTTTGTTAATTTAGGTTATATATATTGTATTCTCTTTTATACGAACATTGAGTGTCGTTACATATCTTGAACTAATTCAAGAGTATGTCTCTTATTAATATTTTATTGGTTATAAGAATATTGTATTGAACTTATACTTGATTTTCTTATCCCAGTATTAATACTTTTTAATTATTTGTTTATTAGCTTTTATAAAGCCATGATTGTAAGCTTTTATTAAGACATTATGTGAACTTTTATTTAGTTTTATAGGCTTTTATTAAGTCAATATTATAATATTTTATTAAATCGATGCTTTTAATGGATTTTTTAGCCATTTAATCAATGGTAGATATAAATCTGAGTTTTGATCAAACCACTTGAAACTCTTTATATTCACTTTACTTGTTCTAAAGCAAAATTAGTTTTTTAAAGCTTAATAATATTACTAAAATTAGTTTTATAAGAGCAATTAAGATTTAAGAAAAAATAATCATATGTTGTTATACACTGCCAACCAATTTAAGTTAGCTTAAAATTTATTGAGTTTGTAATTTGCACAATTTATCCCCACTATTCTGGAGATTGCACTCTCATAATATACAATATTTATATTCATTTTATAACGCTAATCTAGATGAGTTACTAATTTTCTAAATTGTTGTCAATTTACTTGTTATATATGTCGTTGTTATGTATCTTTTGCAACAACTTATTATGCTATTTGTTTTATACTATCAAATTTATTCTAATTAGTTGACTCAATCTACATTTTGAAGTAGTTACTACATATTCTTGATCTTTGTTGTTAAATTTTTCAATAATTTGCATGCTGACTTCAAGAATTAAGGGGGAGAATTCTTGGAGTTTAGAAGATTAAGAGAAGTAGTGTTTGTCCTAATGCATTAAAGTTGAACTAGAACATTGATAGAATGTTGTGCTAGAATATGAGATTATTGTTATGTTGATAGATAATTATGCTGAGAAGGGACTATTTTTAGTTATCACTATTGTGTTGTAAGCATACATGCAAAAAAAACCCTTTAAAAGCATGGTAATTAACTTTACTTCTATGAATGTTTGCTAATTTGTTTTTTATTTTGTTTAAGTTGTTTTCTTACAGATGTTATAAGCATACGTATAAGGGGTAAAGTAAAACTAAACCCCTTAACTTGATTTTCTAACTAATGGGAATCCTTGGCCTTTATTATTAAACTTTTAACAATCAAGATTATAAAACCACTTATTTTGGAGGATTAGAGTGTTTGAAACAATTTTTAAAAATTTAGAGTTGTAAAATTATTATTACTATACTAGATTTTAAACATCATGTTTAGAATATAAATCTATAATTACTACTATAATTTATTCTATATTTTTCCTAGTTTTGTTACTATATTTATTATGTATTGTAGCAATTGTTTTTTACAAGCATTGGTGTATGGGGAGTTAATTGATGTAGTTGATTAGTTATAAAAATCCCCCTACTAAAGTGCTTGTTATTATTATTAGAACTTCTTTTAAAGCTTTTTAGTATACTTGATACTTATTTTAATATATTACTATCAATTAATACTTATTTTAGTTTGTACACTTTGTTATTCATTGTAAAATTCTTAACAATAATATAGCATTGTACCCTTATTTATTTTGTCTCAATTTGTGTTATCTTTTGATGCATGACAAAAATGGAGAGAGAAATGCAAGAGGAAATTAAAAGCAATTCATGTAATCTTAATGCTTGTTATATTACTTTAATTGCATACATTGAAGGGAAGTATGAATGTAAGGAGAGCATTTGTGTGCCTACATGCTTTTAAACATTTTCACTTCATTAGTTTGTTAATAGTTTTATCATCATTAAAAGAGAAAGTTGTTATAAGATCATTACACCATGTGTTTGATGACAATAATATCATTGTATTAGTTTTACTTATCCTAAGATCAAATAGGAATAAATAAATTAGAAGTCTAATCAAGTTTTTCATGGAGCAATTCATGTGCAAAGACATGTCAAGGAGTGTTGGTGGCTTTACTCAAGATTAACTCAACTTACAAATTTTGGAACCATTATTCTAGCTCTTAGTGAAGTGGCTACAAATTCGAGCTCATCATCTATACTTTATTTGGGTTGTAATTATTAAACCTATCACTTGATATTGGTATGTCATAATTAGGTTGCATTGTATATTTAAACTCATGCATTTGCCTGTTAAATCTCTTCTTAGTTATTAAGTTCTTTAAAACTTTATTAAGACTTTGTTTATATTTTTATAAGTTGCTATAAATTTAACTCAAGTCTCTAATTAGGAAACTCTAGTTAAAAAAACTAATTAAAATATGTTTAATCAAGCTATGCTATTTATTACCTAGCAATTGAATTGTATAATGTCCAACATTATATTAGATGATTTATATTTTGGATTAAAATCTCAACTATGGTATGGAGTTGCCATAGTATCATAGATATGATGTTTTCATTATACAACTATGATTATTATCTTAATAATCTATTACAAGTGTGAATTAGTTCATACGAGGAATTAGTCTAGTATGTGCATTGTTCAATCTTTGAGAGTAAAGTCATTGTTAGAATCATATGAGTACAAAGATTGTTTTGTATGAGTAAGGCATTTAGTTTCTCTTAGGATTGGCCTCATATCATACATGTGTTAATTTGTAAGTATTGCATGTCATACAGTACAAAATCTTTATATTATAACTATATATTTGAGTAAAAATTTTATAAGTTAATTTTTGTTCTTATAGTACGTATTAATAAGATCATTGTATTGTTATAGTATGTCTCAATTTGGTTTTGTATTTATTGTCATGCAAAATGAAGTTCATGTATTATACTTTTATATGCATGAATTATCACATTATGTGATGTATGTACACGATATATTTATCGTATAAGTACAAGGAATACTCTTAAATTTTTCACCAAGCACTAGGGTGATATGTGCATCAGACTAGTATAATCAATTTTAAAAGCACCAATTTAGATATTCTTTAGATTCTTTATTGTCATACTATAATGATAGTAATAACATGTTAGTATGTTTAGTAGTTAAGAAGTTTTGTAAAAGTAATAGGACAATCTGTTTATTAGAAATGTACAATCAATGTTAGAATTGTTACTTTATATATCTTTTGTATTCTATGTTAATAGGAATATCATATTAATATGTTTAGTTGTTAAGAGTTTTTTTAGGTCATATGAGAATGATTTAAAATTGAATTAATATATCATGTTTCATACCTTTTATCAATACCATACAAATGCAATAGTGTATATTGTATAAGTATAATCCATTTTCAATTAGGTTAATATACATAAAATTTATATCATACAAGCATTTGTACTTTACTATTAAAATGTATAACATTTTATCAAGAGCTTGGCCTCTTGAGAAAATATGTATCATATAATAATGATCTACTTTCAAGTTAGTATAATCAATTTATGAAATAACATCTAGTTCAAGATTTAGCCAAATTTTAAATTGATTTCTATCATACTTGTATAATATATTTTTGTATGATTCATAATTACATGAGAGTATGTTTTAAAGGCTTAGCTATTAATTGGATGTGAACTTCTTATACAATAAATTGCATTATATGATCCTATATTATATAACATTTTTTCAAGAGATCAGAATTTAGCTACGAGTAATTTTGTTCTATTCATATTATATAATATCATTATCATATAAGTATGATATATTTATGTTAACATAAATAAATTGATTAAATAAGTGCATCATTGGGATAATCACTATATGAACCTTATTGTTATGATACGATGCCCTTAACATATGAGTACGATCTAGATCCCAAGGGTTTAATGATTATTTTGATCATTTTAAGAATGTAATTTTAGCCACTGTACCTACTTTGTTTGCATCTAATTCACTTCTACATATAAATAGAAATAGAAAAGTATAAGAAAGAATAATGAGATAAGGCTAATGAACATTTATATTTCATTTGAAAAAATTAGAACTTGAAGATCATATCTTTATTAAAGAAATAAAAGAGAAAATCAAAGTTGTAACAGTTAAGAGCATTCCCATCCTTCGTAGCATTCTTTTAAGTTCATATTATCTTGAGTTAAGTTACAAATCATCTTTAATTTATTTTGTAATATTTTAGTGTGTCTCTTAATTATATTATATGTTATAAGACTCTTTTATTGTATATATTGTCCCTTTATTGGGACTTTGGTTTTTTGCTTTTAGCCAATGTATGTTATTTTATCTCAGTGATTATAAGGTCCTTTGGTATGGTGATTTGTAAGCTCTTTTAGGTCGATGTTTTAGGGGTGTTTTTTTATAATCTTTTGACCTAGTGGAAGGGTCCTTTTAGCCATTTCTTATAAGATCTTTTGGCCTAATGTGGGCTTTTCCTATCACTTTTAAGAAATAGGTTTTAGTATTTTTCTTGAGGTTTTGGCTAAGGATTGATGTAAATCTAATTTTTTATCAAACCATCTAAAATTTTAATATGATTTGTTTTGTTGTACTCCCTAAACAAAGTGTTTTAAAAACTAATAAGATTTTTTAAAATAACTTTATAAATTAAGAAAATCAAAAATCTTTTGTTATTTTTACTTATTATTATTTGATATTTAATTTTCACAATTCATCCACCTCTTATGTAGATATCACATTTCCATAATTAACAAGCCCCTCATATGAGGCTCAATTGTACCAATTCAACCAAGTCTCTTAACGAGAGAGAAACATTTTAACCAAGAGGTGTAGGATCCCTTATCATGCACATAGCCCTAGGTTGGTCCCATTCTTCACTCTGGAAGATCACATGTGTCCCTTCTAGATTAATATAAGGCACTTTCACCAATGTGGCTATAATAAGGAAGACTTGTCACCCTAGAAAGCACCTGTGTGATAACTATGTCAATAAAAGGAATAAGAGAAATATAGTATTTAAGGGGCCCCAACATCATAATCCCCATTCAACAAACCTTTGTAGCTTGCTACAACTATAGAGTTGTCGCCAATCTCTTTTCTTAAATTAAACTCCAATACATCAAGTCCCTTATCAACATTAATATTAGAATGCCTTACATGCATACACCAAACTTTCACGAGAGCCACCTTAGGGTTGTCAATGGGTCAGCATCCATATTAGAAATTAGATCCACATTTACAAAAATAATCATGCAAGAAGCAAGAGGGGTGCCAAAATAAACAAAGAGGGAGAAGAAGCTACTTGAGTGTCGTTGGAAGAGGCTCCAACCATAAATTCGAGACTCAAACATCCCGAGAGAAGCTTTAATCTTATGTAGTTAGTTCCTGATGCTTCCAAGGTAGGGGTTGTCTCGTTAGTTGTACTATTACATATCATGGCAACCAGAGGTCCTAAGATAAGGATAGAAACCTACTCTTTTTGTCACAAAGGTCATAAAAAGGGGATAAGTTGTCATTTAGATCACGAATATAATTGTCAGGACACACATACTATTGGAGAAACATCCAAGAGGGGTGAGATCAAGAAAGTGCCAATGGAGAATTTGTAAGTTTCTCGACCCAACCAAAATAAGAAAAAACTTTTTTAGTGTTTTATAATGTAACTTACTTTATATATGCTATAAAAATTATTTTGATTTAATTTGTCGCAGTAATGTCAGTTGTACATACAGCTAACATGTTTTTAATGCATATTTAATTTATAAATCACTTAATTTGGCCGGAAAAACAGTATAACTTGGATAAAGAATATATTTGTAGTTAACTTTTTTAAAATTGTTGCATATATTCTTTATTTAGACAAAACATAATTTATGTCTAATTAATTTCAAAAAATATATAACATATATTCCTTGTTTAGTAAAACATAATATATGTTTATTTAATTTTAAGAAAATATTTATGGATTCTTCTGTTAAATAAATCATAATATACGTATGCTTATTTCCAAAAAATTGTTTCACATATTCTTTAGTTAAATAAAAGGTAATTTCGAAAAAGTATTCTTCCACACGTTACAGGATAACTTGGCAAGTTGTTCGATTTTGTAAACTATGTGTTGAAAAAACTATTTCAATTTGGGCACTAGAACTTTTACAACATTACCTATTGATATCATTCAATTTTCATAAACCACCCAAATTCATGACCTACAAGTCTGTAAAATAAAATTTCCTAATTTGAGCATTAGCTCATTGTGAACTTTACCATTTAAAATGTACAAACCTTTTGACGAAACGCGTTTGATTAACAATACATCAAAATGTAAGATCTCCAATGTAATTTTACTAAGTTCATCATCAAGACTTCGCAATATTTGAAAAGAACTGATTTGACTAGGCTCTTAACTTTTTTCATAGAAATAAATCACCCAATAGAGCATTGAGAAAGGCAATTTACGTCAGAGAATAACCATCGCAGGTGTCTATACAGACCACCATAGAATGGATGCCTATTCATAGACCGCTACCTTTACATGCTATTAGATCATTTAGCGCATTAGTCTTTATTTTACATGCAACTGACAATCCATCACTTCCAAATCATTTGATTAAAAAAGAAAAAAAAAAAAAAAAAACATCCTCCAAGTCCTCAGCTATTCTGCTCTTTTGTCCCATTAAATTGCCCAACTCCCAAAGGCCAATTACCTGGCACCAACGGCAGCAAAAGAAAGAATATGGATCTTTAATTAAACCCATTCATTAAATAAAGCTAACACGAACGCTGCATTTAGACCACATGAGCTGCAAAGTTCCTCAACCTATTATCATAAAAATTTTAAAACCTTTATGCAACATTTAGTTTAGCCACATTGAGATATAATGCAACATTATTTAAACATATTAATTCTTTTGTTTGATGACTTCAAAAAATATAATTTTATCAACCAAAAATAAGAACAAAAAATTATTTAGAACACGAGTCAAAAAATAAAAATAATATTGTTAAATAACAATGATATATATATGATTTGTAATTTATATTATGACAATACCATTCAAATAATAGTCAACTAAACACTTCCTAAGTTTCATCCCCATTTCGTATAAAAGTTTACATGGAAGTTTCATGTGTTATAATTAATTCTTGCTAATATTAAAACTACAAATTCTTGGGCGATAGAACTTACCATCCGTTGATTGGGATGTCATTTCATCTTTATTGGCAGCATTTCCACGTGACGTCTCGCTAATTGCTTCACTAGGTACTCCTGAAGTTTCATTTCTAACAGGTATGCTCTCTGGCTTCTCCGAGGCCTAAACAAAGAGTACATATAAACTCAAATTGCATTAGAAAATTTTTAACAAAATGGAGAAACCAACCACAGATAACTACAAGCGAGCTACCATAAAGGTCTTAGCCTTCAAAATTTTCTACAGGTTTTAATATCAACATTCACCATGAAGTATATATCTTTTGTTGTTCCATTTCGTGGATATAATAAAGATATATATATATATATATATATAACAGAAAGTATGCTAACATTTAAATATCTTACGCCCATAACAGCATGAATAAAACAGATGCAACAGGTCTTACCATTTTCAAACATAACAAAGCTAGAAACCAACATAACAAAAAGGGAAAAAAGCTCAAACAAGGTGATCTTACGAAGAATGTTTATATGCTCAACCTTAAGGTAGGAACAGCACATTGATACGTCAGAATTGAAACCAATGAAATAAAGAAAGATTACAAACTGAAGTAAGGGTGTGATTACACAGGCGCTAACATCTACAGATGCAGGGACGTGAAAATACGTGATAGCCAAACAGCCATAAGAGGTTTGAGAAAATACAAATTCTTTTTTAATGGTAGCAATCTAGCTAAGTGACACCAAACAGCTATAATAACAAGGTATGTCACGTTAATAATCTGACTACCTAACTGGCAAATCTTCCTTCAGGATTGTTTACTCCAATGAACTTTCTTGTGGCCATAGTATAAGGCAGAGTGGATGGTTTACCTGTAATTCTATAGATGAGGTCTAAATTATAAGCATTCGAATTTAGACATTAAATTCCATTCTCTATAAGAAATTCTCCTTCAGTTTTCAGTCGTGTTCTTTTCACTTGAATTTTCTGCTGAGGCCTCTAAATATTTTTCACATTAGACATTATGCAAAGCACATGGGATAAAACATGGGAGCAGATTAAGACAAGAAGTTCAAAATGCTTTAGCCCAAGCAAAGCTGCAGGGTGTGACCTCTTCAACAAGGTATACCTTCGTACTAGCAGATGCCCAAAAAGTACCTACTAGTTCCAGGTTGCCTGAGGCTTTTTTCTTGCTAGAGATGCTCTACAAGGAAAATGGCAAGGAAAATCTTGATGTCATATCGAAACTCAAAAGGGACCAGCTTTATATAATTGTTGAATATAAACATGCTTGACCTGCAAAATAAAGTTTTTTAAAGCTGATTTTCTTTGTAGCAAAGCCTTGTATGCCTGATTCACTTCAAAAGAATTTTATTAGCCCAACTAGTTGGTTTATTACCCCTTACATTTTGATATAATTTAAAAAGGCTTCCTCTTTCATATATTTCCAACAGCAAGTCTTTCCCAACTAACTCAAATTTACATGCTTATAAACTATTCCAGAAGAAAAGACAAGAAACAAAATTATCTCTTCTTTATTTACATTTGAAACAAAGAATTAATGGTGGGTACAATGATATCAATGCCTAGCCTTATATCGTTAAAGAAAAAGGCATTTATGAGAGTTTGAAGACATATAACTAACAGACTGTAGAGCTAAGCCACTTCTAAGGGACATTCAATATGTTTGGCTCTGCTCAATGCAATATTCCCAAAAAGGCTGATCCTTGAGTTAATAAATAAAAAGGTATTTGATAAAATTAAGCAAATGGTCACATAGAAATACTATTCAGGAAATGATCATTCAATGTGGCCAGTAGATCCGACCATGGAACAACACCTAAAGAAGTGGAACAAGAAAGACCATCTTCTCTATTTTCTTCTCTATATAAAGCCCATAGCGAGCCACAAGGATTCATTAGTGGGCCATTTGGTGACAAGACCATCCAACTCTTCCAAGAGAACCCTATCTTCTTTTTCACCTCCAATGAAGGGAAAAGAATGCATGATAACTACATTAAAGTATTATAAGGCAATTCAAAATATTCATACATTAAAAACAAGATAGTATGTCATATTTAAGTTTATTATTAAACTATTTGGCACGAAGATATCAGGAAAACATTTAAATCATTTTTATAAAGAAAAGTCATAATATTATGCTTTCAAGGACTTCTAAGAGACATAAACTTCTACTAGTCATTGCTCCATAATACATAGCTCATGTAGTTCAACTGGTTGAGGTTTAGATAGACCTTTCTCGGCTCAACTTCTAGCCATCACTTTGACAAGGCGTTGAATTCATTATGACAACAAAGAAGTGCATTCAATGAACACCATTATCAAGATACAGGTATATGCCAGAGAAAAGAGCAAAATCGTTAGTAAGAAATGGAAGCTAACCACATTTTCTGCTTTAGTTACAGCATGTGCAGCAGAGTTTGTTAAGGTTGGATCTTGTAACATCTCCTGTAATGGTTCACCACTCCTGTCGGTAGCAACAATACCCTCAGCATCTGGCTTTCTTTCAGAAGGGATACTTGTGGTAATGATAGAAATTATAAGACATGAAATATTTTGACAATTATTGCCTCCTCGCATCCTCCTCTTATCATTAGATTTACCCAAAAAAAAGATAAGAGCAAGAATTGAGAAAAATGGATTAAAATGAGAAGTTCCTCACTTGTTCACATATGCATCACCATCATCCCCAAAATGTGAGGTGCAAGAAAAAAGCATGCCTCGAAGTGGCTTTCCATTTACAATTGTTTCAATTGCATATCCATACTGATTTGCACCTGTAACTCTAGCTTCAAATGCGATCTCCTCACCTAAACAACAGCCACCAGTCTTAGTCTCCTCATTGACAAGCCATCTGCGCTTTTTCAATTCTTCATGTCTAGTTTGGAGAGGCATCTTTACAAAAATAAATAATTTCACATCCTTTGTATCAATAAAAGAAAAAGGAATCTTTTCAGAAAAAAGAAACAGGAATACTTATGACACTTCATGCTTGTTCTGATATACATAGCAATACCAATGCCTTCAATTAGCACGTTAGTCTCCCTATGGCTATAAATATATTCAAAAATATCAAGCCCATAAGAAGTTTTAGTTTTCTCTGACCAAAAAGCTACAACTTTAAGTTGGAAATTTCCTTTCACATCCACTTAAACAACACCGTTGCTCTTCCTACCTTACTGGACATGGACCATATGAGACATAATTTACAGAATTAAATATTATTTGAGGATAGAGAAACATTGGGCTTTTTTGAATGAAGCTAGCACCACCTCTATTATAGTAGACAGACAATTTGGAAGGCTTGGATTCATTCGAGAAGCAGAATGGTTCTCTATAAGAAGTAATAATCACAGTAAATAGCAGGATCCTCCAAACTGGCACTATATCTCATGAACAAGAAATCAAAGAAGGAGCAACACCATGAGCCAGTGACCCCAAACCCCACTAAAGGCTGATCCCCAAGGCTCTTGTAGAGTTCAAGGCATGGTAGAACTTTGATCTCTATTTTCTCTGTTTCAATGTTTCAATGTAGGCCCTATCGCCACTTAAAGTTTTGGAATGAGTTGAAATCAGACATTTCTCAGTATATTTTCTTAAAAAATCCAGATTTATAAGTGCATCCTGTTAGGTTGTGTGAATCGCAAGAAGAGAGTGACTTGTACCATTTTAATAAAATAAAACTTAAAACTGTAAGATATATTTATGAACTAGGTTAATGTTGCTATGAAAAGTTATTCAAATGATGTTTTAATTTTTGCTTAGTTTTGCAAATTTTTATCAGATAAATAAGGAAATAGAAAGAATTTTCAAAAATTCTTACATCATAATACAAACATAATTTCAAAAATCTATTCAAATCTTTTAAAAATAATAGTCATCTGAAGAGGTTCACTCTTCCAAATCATTCTTAAAATTGAAGCTTATGACTTCACAAAAGAAGTTACAATTCAATATATTCATTACAATTAGAGAGCTTGTAGTCACTCCCATGATTTAGGAGATTGATTTGAAAGGAATCTTTCATCTAAAGTTGGAAAGGGTTCACTTCTAAAGCTTTAGAAAGAAAATTTCTAATGGTTCATTGTATTTCTTTTATATGAAGAAAGCTCAACCTATGCCATCTAAGGCACATATTTTTCCAAAAGCTACTAAGTTGTTAGAGTTCAATAATATTACCCCTAAAGAGCTCCCAGATAAGCTACCTCCTATGAAAAATATTCAAAATACTATTGATCTCAATACCAAATTCACGACTTCACAATCATCCACATAATAAGATGAAACCCATTAAGCATGTAAAACTAAAAAAAGTAGATGCAATTTTAACACCTAAGATGGAAAAAATTTAGAGAATGTATGTTGACATAGGATTATTACCAAAATTATAATCAAGCGTAACTTTTTCATATCTAGACTTAACAATATGTTAGACTTAGTATTTGATATCAATTACTAATCAAAAATAAGCTTTAGAAGTGATTATCATCATATCAAAATTAGACTTGAAGATTAATAGAAAACATATAAAACTTCAAATAAGTTATATAAATAATTTGTTGTCTTTTGGATTACCAAATGAATAATGAATGCTACTTTAAAACCATTTATAAAGAAATTTTTAGTAGTGTAATTTGATGACAATTTGACCAATAGTTTAGAGAAGAGTATACAACTAGAAAATCATAAGAAAGTTTTTAAAAAATTCATGAATGAGAATGGTTTGTGAATTGAAAATATATTTGACTATACAAAAGGATGTGAATTTTCTATACTTCACTACGTCAACTATTGGACTTTAACGTCATCTAACAAAAACTAAATCTACACTGAAGTGGCATGTGCCTAAGAGTCTTGTTGAGGTATATAGTTTTCATGGAAAAACTATATTATATAAGAGATTAACTAAATATTTAAGCACAGGTGGTACCCATCATTGATCTTTTAAAATACATTGTTTGGGTCCAAAGAATAGAAAAGACATTCTTATTCAAATCAAGATCTTTATAACCTTTTTACTTAGTTTGAAATAGTTAGACTTTTCTAAAATATTTGAAGTTACCTATGATGCTTCTAGAAATAATATAGAAAGAATCTCAAGTCAAGTTTGTCATAAAATTGCATTTTTAATGAGAAACTAAATGAAATAAAACAAAAAGATTCATCAATGATGGGGAATTCTATGCCATTATTTAGTATTTAACTTATAGGAATCATTATCTAATCTATCAAGAGTTTACGTCGACTATATATCACCATGTCTAACATTACCCTAACACTTAAAAACAACTAAATTATAGGCATACCAAGCAAATAGACTTACAAGGCGAACCTTTTATTTTAAAACACAAATTTGGAATATAAAACAAACAAGTTGATGTACTATGTAAGGTTGTCATGGTAATATGATCCATGAAATTTAATATTCCAAATTTTAGCAAACTAAAATAAAAGATTACAATGCTTGCCCTAACTTTTAAATCATTAATGATTATTTAAAGGACAAGCGAATTGTTTTGTAAAGACCTTACAAAAGTTTCTCATTCTAAAATTCATTTTAAAAAAATAGGATCATGTCAAAACAAATGATCTTTTAAAATGATCTGTCTGCAAGTTCTCGTCCCAAGCCCTAAATAGTAGACCTTTTCGAATAGCAAAAACGAAAGTAAAAGCGTAGGAAATAGCCAGGAACTCAGCAAGAAAAGAAGAGAAGAGAATTTAGCCCAAAGAAGATTAACTCTCCCAAGAAGTTTCCTTTCTAAAAGTTTTGAATTCAAAAAATTCTGAATTCCAGAGTTTTGAATTGCTTCAAATATCATTCTTACATTTTTTATATATAAGTTTAAATACAATATTTTATTATAAAATAAAAAAACATATAATTTTGACCAAAATATAAAACTCTGCAAATTCTACACCCAACCAACCTTACCCACATGCACTTGCGCCACTTGCACTCATTCATCAAAGCCAGGGAACTATTCACGTGAGTGGGTACTGTTCCCATGCACGAACAAGCCCTCCGTGCGCATGTTGACCATAGTGATGTGGTAGGTCCAACTATCATGCGCGTGCGGACCACATGAGTGGTAAGTGACTGACATAGGCCCACCCCATGCAATCGAGCGTGCCAACGCACATGGGTGTCTGGCGCACTGCATCTTTATAGGTGCTACAATGCATGCTCCAACACACCTACACCAAGCCATCATGTGCGACTCTTACTGCTTCATGCTACGACGACGTTTTTTATCGTTTTGCCTTCTCCCTTAATTTCTTTCACATTTTGGTTTAATGAACTTGGAATTGAACTGATCATAAAAACTAAGTTTTACCAACCTTTATTAAAAGAAGATATATACCATATTATTTCTCAATCTTATATTTGCAAACTAACAAAAACCACACCAAAAATTAGTTAAATTATGCTTTTGTCAATTCCAAGTAACCTTTGAGTAAACCTTTTTATGGATTTTGTGCTAAGACTATCACTCATTGCTAGAAATAACGATAATATTTTGGTGGGTATTCAACAAGTTCTCTAAATTACTTATTTTATTCATTGTCAAAAAACTAGTGATGCTTCATACAAAAAATTATTTTTCAAATTGATTATTCATTTACATTGGTTATCAAGAATTATAATCCCATATAAAAATGTTAGATTTACCTCCTCTTTTTCAAAAAATCTTATAAAAATTATTTGACATAAAATTAAAAGTTTCATTTATACTTTACTCTTAAACTATTGAGCAAACTAACATAGTCAATATAGCACTTTGAAATTTGAAGTGCTTAGTTGAAAAAAGTCTAAGAAATTGAAACTTTATATCTATCCATGGTAGAATTTGCAGGCAATAGCACAATCTTTAAGACCACCAAATTATTGCCATTTGCAATGCTTCATGTCTAAAATCTTAAAAAATCAAATGACTTGGTAAACACCCCTTTTTTATTTTTAATTCCACATTTATATTTGTAAAAAATTTTCATAATTTGAAAGAAACAATTAAACAACATATTAAGTCCAATAACTTATAATATAAATTATAATAAATAAAAATAAGACTTTAAAAGAATTTTATAATAGAGATTTTGTATTAATACATATTTTCTTTGAAATTTTAACCATCAAAGTTCAAGAAATTACATACAAAAGCCTATGATCCCTTTTAAAATAATATGAAGTTAAATATAAATGCATATATTCTACACTAACAACCTAACATGTTTATGACTCAAGTCATTAATATGGAAGATCTATAGCTATATAAATAGATTTTGTATTGAGGTAATTTACAAAGTGACTTCTTGCAATTGGCTCAAATGAAAACTAACTTTCAATGCCTTTTGGTTCCAAAATCTTTAAGATTTATAATATCTTAAAAGATAAACCTTTTGCTAAATCTAATGTTTTTCAACGGTTCTTAGTTTGTTAGAAAGATCAATCATCAAAACAAACCTTATTGACAAAAGAGGACATAGAGAAAATTAATACCAGATCTATTGCAAACTACTAGAACTTCAACTCGACAAAGCAAAAATCTTCCTAATATGAAATTGACACAAGACAAGTCACACTAAAGTATGAACAGGGGTGCAAGAAAGAGCTCAAAAAGAGCTTAAACATAAGAAAAATATATCTTTTGTGTTAATGTGTTAATTAAAGTTTACTAGATTATTTATGAGAATTACTACTACTTCCAAAAAATCAACCAAAGAAACTCTTCCAATCACCACCTTAGTAGAATCTTATAATAGGCACCATTTTAATGGGATTTGAATGCATATTTGTTGTTTTATTTTGAATAAATTTTAATTCAAATGGCTACATGTTGAGTTAGTCTTCTATTCTCCCTTGCTTTATGAAAGTTGTTGAGTTTTGGAACCTTTAATTGTTCCCTTCCATTTGAATGAAAATTAGATTGACTTGATAATAATTCTTTGATGGATGTTTTCTAATGCATGCATGCACCAATGTTTTACCTAAGATGGCATAAACAACTTCTCTCACTGTCTCTCCTTAAGGATACCACTCTCAAACAAACCCTCTCTCCTCTCCCTCTTTCCTATTGAATCCCCCTCTAACACAAGATCTCTCTCTTCAAAAAAAACATCTTACCCAAGCCCTCTCTTTTTCAAATACTCATCTTGCCCAAGTCCCCTTCTCTCTCTCTCTCTCTCTCTCTCTCTCTCTCCCTCCCTCCCTCCCTCAACCAAAACACTCTAGTCCCATGCTCCTACTCATTGTCTCCATCACCCTTCCCTCTTTCTCCTTTTACTCTGTCTAGCAACAAAAAAAACCACAATCACTTGTATAACCTTCCTTTTCCCTCTTTCTACTCAAGTTGAGGGCTTCCAATTCTAAGCATTATTTTCTCACTCTAAAATTCAACCAATGCCAATTTCCCCTCTATTATGGTTGAAGTAACTCTTCAATTTGAAATATGTGAGGTCCTTCTCCATAGTTATTTGTAAAATCTTTACCATTGGTCTTCTTTATTAGCAACAAAAAAAATTCAATCAACTACTTCCTACTTGTGGGTAAACAAGCCCTTCAAAATAAAAATAATACTCTACCACAAAACTAATGGAATAATAGTACTTATTATTATGAGGGTTGTAGAAAATATTCAATTGATGAAGGTTTGCACAATGTTGGATTGGGGCATCCGTATAAGAGAACATGTCTTCAAGTGAGAACATTCCTATTTCAACAAAATGTGATCTAAATCTTAAGTATCATAAAGTATTCCAAATAACACTTCTCAAGAGTACACACCTGCTTGAGCATAGTTGAGCATAGGCACAAGCTGGGACAAACCAGGCCTCACTGGCGTCAGGGGTACACCACTACACTTCTCAAGTTTGATATCAGTATGCCTTCTCTTCAACTCTTTCCCTAACATTAAGTCCTTCCCTGTTTGTGATAACCCATTATCTGTTGTTATATCTAGCAACCTTATAATAGATCATCATAAACAAATTTAAAATAAATTTAATGAATTAACAGCAGCAAAAATCAGAGAAAAACCTGTGTATAGATAATACATATCATCAAGGGCCTCAAGGGATTTATTGCATCCACCGAGGAAGACAAGAATGCCTCTTTGCTCATCTAAACAATCACCAGCTCCTGAAAAACGAGCAGATGGCCCATTGTTGATATTTGTCACTCTGCTCCAATTACCAGATTCTGACATATGAACTCAAATAAAATTAGAAGAAAAAGCATCATAAAAAATTTAGCAGAAAAGGAAATCAATATTGCTTCCATTGCATTAAATCTCAAATAATGACAAATTAAATGCAGATAAAAAAATCACTTCAGAGGAATTGCACAAACGTGTTCTGCATAGAGTTGCGATGATTTACATTGGCTGAATTAATTTTAACTTGTGCTTAGGCAAACCACCCTTTCCTCTACTTCATCTAGCTCAACTGCAAAAGTTGGCTATCCCAAACCAGGTACGAACTCCTAAGATGTTGCTTCACAAAAAAACATCGCAAAAAAGTTCATCTCTAAAGCATATGAAAAAGAGAGGGTGATAGAGGCTTCAGTCAAGTATATCAGAAAATGTTGCTTGGTCAGGATTTTCTTTTCCATAGAATTTCGAATTAAAATTCAACACGGCAAATTCTGCATAAAGTACAACCGAGAAGTAAAACAATGAATTAATGAGATAACATAAATTTGTCCATTTATCAATGCAAACACTGACAAAAAAAATAAAGTGTATTCCTTCCAACCATGTTTATAATCAATTCATTTAGCATTTTGGCAGTTGATGCCTAAATTCTAGGATAACGGTTTATATAGCTACTCCTAACGATGCAGATCTAGATTAAAGGTTCCTAGTTTTTGTTTGAAGTCTCTTTGATGAGATTCTAATCTGTTTTAGTGAAGCCTTGGCAATAAATACATCCATATACAGAGCATATACATACAAGCACACAAACCAAAACTTAATCCAATTAAGTAACCATATTAACCTTCTCATCACACTCCATCCAATAACAACTCGTAAGATCTAAGCACCTCAAGTTAATTTTAAAAATCATTGCACATCATTTATTATCTTTCCTGTTTCATATTCACACAACAAAAATGTACACAACTTGCCTCTCTTCAAAAGAACATTGACTTACATTTTGAATAAAGTATCAAAACCAACTCGCTTTAAGCTCATTTCCAAATATATCATTTCAAGTATAAATACACATTCATTTTGCATCCCCACCTGTATAACAATTAATCTACTTTCATGTTTATCTTCTAGGCCAACAACATTTAGTATCATATAATTATAAATACCAATAATACTTAATGACATTACATTTATTCATGGATGAGGTATTTAGATTATAGAGCATATCAAAAAGATTCCTTTATTTCATCTAACTTATTAATCATTTTGAACCATAAACATAAGAAAACAAAACGTCTTACTATTTTATATTTCATGATCATTGATTCTAATTTCTACAGCATTAAAATTCTCATAACCAAACTGCATTCTATATATATATATAGATATAGATCAACTAAAAAGAAACATCATAGACCATAAATTGATCTTGTACAGCTCTAGCTTAGCCTTAATACTTTCCTGAGTCATTAGTAAAATCTATCGTGTCAAAAAAGAACTAAAATTTCACAAGATAATTTTGATCAAAAGTATAGGATGCCTTCAAAACACAATTATAGTTCAACATAATTTTCTACTCTCACACTAATGATCAAACCAAAAGGACAATAAAAACTTTAAAAAACAAGCTCAGATTGTGAATATTAGATTTTTGTGGGAATTGGGATGTATACTTACCTTTAATAAAATTTGTATACAAGAATAGTTATTAGTCAAGTATCGAAATAGCTCCCATCGAGACACAATATAGAAGAAAACATCAATCAGCGTCTTGTTAATATGATGAATTAGAAGAATCATTGGTAGAACCAAAAATGATAACTAAAACAATATAGAAGGTACAAGTTAGTAGAAAAAAAGATTCATAATGAAAAAGATTGTCAAAAAAAAATAATATAATACAAAGCATATGAAAGTGAAATTATAAGAATAAGGTCACATGTTTTCTAAAGTGAGCCTTATGAAAGGAATTGTCAAATTTTGTAAGAAAGAGAAACTGAACACAATATTTATTAGACTTTTTCAAATGATTGAAAGAATTAGTGAGATTGCATATGAGATAGCCTTACTATTGGTTTTGGCTAGAGTATATAATACATTCCATATACATCTTTGAGGAAATATATAGCCGATCCTACCTAACGATATAGAACAAAGAAAAACCAATAATGATCTTATCAAGAGAAATTAAACAATTAAGGAAAAAAGGTTATTCTCATGGCCAAAATTTTGTGAACTAATCAATCAAAGAGAGAAGCCATTTAAAAATTGAAGGAAGAGATATAGAAAAAGAAACTTTATATGCTCTAAACTATAAGGAAATATTTTCATAAAGAATTTATAATATTTCCAAAAGTGAACATATTTAATTCATAATTTTTATTTTTATTTTTATTTTTGTAATTTATTTTGTTATCGAAATTTTATATTTTAACAAAAACTATGTGATGACCTCCAAAATAATGGAGGAAAACATAAAAAATGGAAGGACAAATTAATAGGAACCCAATGATACTAAATTTGCAAAAATAAAATATAGTTCAATTATAAAATGAAAGAGGCCAAAAACTTAATAAAAAAATAATATTATTTTAATCAAAATATTGATATGAAGAAAAAAGTATTAAAATTTCAAACGGTGTCAAAAATCATTAAATTGGTATTCAAGGAAACACTCGTAGAGCAGGTCATTTAACAATTATTTGCAAATTTTTTGAAACTGTTAGGAATGAAAAATTCAAAAAATACAAATTGGTATAAAACTTTAATTAAACATTAATTCTTTTTGTTTAAAAGCACTAAATATCTAATTGACGAAACTAGGATATATGCTTGCCAAGAACAACTCGTGTATAGCGCTTGTGAGGCAATTCAAGATAGATATAAAAAGGCATCAAAGTAATATCTCAAGAAAGGAATAAGGAAATCTTGTTGAGTCAAAAAGGAAAGGAAATTTGATTAGGAAGGAATTTCGTGAGAAAGCATGAAAAGGAAAAAGAACCCCTATTATACATAAGGTATTAAAAGTAAGCATCGCACATTTGATTGTTTTTTAATGTTTGCAAATCAAATATCATTTTCTTATGCAATGGCTAAAACTCATGGATGATTTGGCTTAATTGAATTTTGTCACATGACTACATTCATATGTATTTACATTCTGCACTTATTTCTATGTAAGGTTGCATCAACTTGTATCATTGCATAGAACAAAAAAAGAAACATGATGGTAGATAAAAAGGTATGCAAGGTTTGCCAAGGATATAATGTGTGTAAATAGTCCCAATTAAACCACCCAAGAAAAAGGCTTGAACTGAAAACAATTGAAAAAGGGAGTGTTACAAGGGGCTTTGGATATAAATCATTGGATCTCAAAAAGTGTTTAGTTCGAACCAAACATAGCCAATAAGAGTGCATCTGAATATGGACAAATTGACTTGGTTAACCCAAGTAACGGTGATGAAAAACCTGGGATCATATAGAACAAGAGTTCTATGGTTGAAAAAGGTCTCAAGAAAAACAAGAAACCATTAGAAATAAAATTTGAAAATAAAGTAGAAAAAGGTTTATAATAAGGGTTAAGAAGCATTACATTTGGCAT
This sequence comes from Vanilla planifolia, assembly GCA_023846275.1. Classification (NCBI taxonomy): domain Eukaryota; kingdom Viridiplantae; phylum Streptophyta; class Magnoliopsida; order Asparagales; family Orchidaceae; genus Vanilla; species Vanilla planifolia. Next base: position 19,097,480 of record CM043870.1, read on the forward strand.
GTGAATTTACTTCTCTTTTAATTATAATAATGCTTGTTACATATTTATGACACATGGATGCATTATGAAATAAGTATGCAACATAACTCAAATGTTTATTGTCTTATATGTATGACTACATAGTCTTGCCTACTAAACATGTGACGATTGACTTGTATATTCTTAGTGTGACTTTTATTTGCAAATAATATATTAGGATTTGAATATTTGACATTATAATAATATGTTATTGTGTCAACAAAACTTTGATATTTTACTTATTTCTTTTATATTCTATTGCAAACATTATAACAAAATTAGTTTGCCTTTACTGAAATAAAAAATCATTTTTCTTAGTTATTTGAATTACTTGGCATTAACTCAAAAGCAAAAAAAAAGTAATCACAACATAGTATCAGAGATAAAATCGACAACATGATATTGAATAAAAAGGTTAAATAAAGAATAAATGATTTAGATGATGGTATAGGCGCCAAAAGATGGTGACTTAAACCTTTCAAAAACAGGTTAACATATGTGTAAGTACAAATACATGCATACATATACAATGTGATTTTGTAAAAGTTGAAGTCTCTCACACAAACACATATTTATGTACATGAAAAAAAATATATATATATAAATATATACACATAATACATGTTTAAATATATGTCTATATATATATGCATATACACATGTATTCACACAAATTAATGTGATTTTGTAAAGATTTTAGTCCATTTTTTTCACCAAGATCTACAATAATTTTAGAGCACCCAACCCAACCTTCCATTTTAGCTTAGCTGAGCTAAGCATGTCACTTTATCCAATCCATATCCAACAACAAAGCTCTCCTTCAGTAGAGCAACTCAATAACAACAAACGTCAAGGCATGATGGATTAACAAGGTAATGCAACAAAAAGACAACAAAAACTTCCTTTTCACAAAGTTCTATTAAGGTAGATGGAAAACAATGTGCAACAAGAGAAAAATATAAGAAAAAAAGGAGAAAAATTTTGAAGTTTATCAAAGAATACTCTCACCAAGCTATACCATGACAGTTTAGATGTAGCTAACACCTTAGTGGTAGTTAGTCTTAACCCCTTCAAAACTACCAAGCCCAAACCATAGCCCAAAATTTCAATCTCTCAAAGAATTATTCTTTTGATCCTCTCAGCTCATCATAACATTAATTTTTGTTGAAAATTTATTTCCCTTCCTCTCAATAATACCCTTTTATAGGTTTAATGGCCCTTTGGTTAGAATTATTGATACCTCTACCAAAATTCAAATAGCCCATATCTAGGCTATAAGTAGAGGAGATAAGCAAAAATAATCATCCAATTCTCCTAAGATTTATCCTACTAACTATTACATTAGTTTAACAAATGCCTCTACCATAGAGCCATCCAATTTCTACTAAGCGAATTTATCTCAAACCATCAATTGAATTACATCCGCCAATGAAATTATACATGCATTTATGAAGGGTACATGCATAATATCACCTTTGTGCCTAAGGTTATATGCACATTATTAACAATGTATGCATACAACATTTCCACTTTTGCATTGAACATTACATGCATAATTCCATTTATATTCTTATAAAAACTATGACCATGTTGAACGTATACATGCATAATCTCTCAATTATACATGTATAATCTATACACAAGTTTGGTCTCTTGTACTCACCTCTTCAACAAATAGTGTCCACACTAAATGCACTTAGATTTGTAAGCATACAAAGTCATTTTATAAGCACATAACTATGCTTAAATACTACCTAAAATTTCTTAGGCATTTTTTGTTGCTTTTCTTCAATGAAATTTAGAGCATAATAATATTAGAAAAAAAATAAAAAATAATAATTCATCAATCAAAACCTTAATCTTAATTCTAATAAGAGCCCCATTCCACCCCGTTCTCTCTTACACTAGACATGTTTCCTCTCTCCCAATCTTTACCTCACTGCATCTCGTCTTCTCCTTCCCCTTCCCTCTTGCAACTTCTCTCTCTCTTGTTGTGACTAAGGAGACCAATCATCAGTGCTACCCCTCATCTCACTCGCCTCAATTTTTATCTTATCATTGTCGCTTTCCAAAGTTGGAAGTTGTTGAAAACAAGAAAGGCATCACCATAAATGGGTCATTGACCTCTTTTCTTGATAAGAATGCCATCATGGCTGGTCTTATATATCATTGCATTGGATGAGAACACGATAAAGATCCCCCAAATCAATCACATGGATACAATCTTTATAAAATAAAACTAATGAGAACAATTTATCCATCTAGACCTAATAATGATGTTTTATTATCATCATTCTTAAAACATTTTATACGTACTACATATTAACTTCTATTTTTTTTTAACTCTAACAAGCCTATATGCTTTTCTCTTTATCCAAAATTATTTTTTTAATATTCTATTTAAATGCCACTTGCTTAACGCTAACAATTTTCTTAACTGCTTATCATTAGAGGATAAATCTCTCTTAATTCTTCATACTCCTCCAATTCAATTAGGCATTGTAATATTATTATTTTTTTTCTATATTTTTCTTATACTTCCATGGTTTGGAATATACTCTTTGAATTCTTCAAGCACATGCTTTGTCAGATTACAAATGTAATTGAATACAATATTCCACAAACATCAAGCTCTCCCCAGCCCCTCCACACATAGAAAAACACACATACATGCATACACACATTAGTCTCTATGCCAAGGGCATCACACAAAAATTCTATAGTAAATAAAATCTTATTTTCAACCTTATATCTTGATATCTAAGACAAGGACATTATTTTAAATTTTTTCTCATCTTTTAATTTGAACATCTAACACTAAATTCAAAATTAGAAATTCAAAAATACTTTGAAGATAGCTAACCAATTTTTAAATTCTTAACAATATTTTTTCTTGTAAATAAGCAGCCTATAAACTTGAAAACCCTCTCTCATAAAAACAATAAAATAGTTTCCTATTTTATACAAAATGTTTTAGATAACATATAATTTATACTAAAATAGACTCTAAGATAGATGTATATTCTTTATCGATACCCCCCATGAAAATAATTAAGTTTGCTTCGCCTCCTAAAAGCCCTCTAAGCCTTCAAATAAAAAATCTTTTAGCTTGATAGGATCCAATGCAGCTAAAATAGACTCTAAGATAGATGTATATTCTTTGTTGACACCTCTATGAAAACACGTAAATTTGGTTCCCCACCTAAAAGCCCTTTGGAGCCTTCTAATAAAAAATCTTTTAGCTTGGTAAGATTCAATGCAGCTATTGCTCCAAAATCATTACTAAAATTTCCTTAACAAAGTAAAATCGTAAATCAGATCACAAACACTAATTATAAAGATAACTTCACCAACTAATATAATCCCTAAAATTAAAAATTCTATCCATATTTCTTTTAATAATTACCATCATTCAAATTCTTATCCAACTTCATATAATTTCATTTCTATTTCAATTCTTAATTGAATATCAAAACTCGGTCCTAGAGCATCAATCTAAGACTATGTGAAAAAGATGACATTATGCTATGTATCTTTCCAATCAAGGGTCTATTGACAAACTTATCAATAAATTGATTGTAATTACTACTTGGTTCATAAACCTCTTCCCACTTATAACTACATCTTTGTTGTATGTGTGTTTGTGCATATGCATACATTTATACACAAATGTTAATATCATTTTGTAAAAGGTTGAAGTCATATACAAACACACATACATACACATATATGTACATTTGCACAAGTTTATACATTAACGTGATTTTGAAAACGTGTTAAATCACTTTTTGTTTAACAAGATTTAAAATAATTTTATACCATCCAACCCAACCTTACATTTTAGCTAAGGTGGGCTAAGCATGTCACTTTATCCAATCTATATCCAACACCAAAGCTCCCCTTCAGCAGAGCGGCTCAATACAAAAAGCAAATCACTTTATCCAATCTATATTAAACACCAAAGCTCTTATAGCTATATGCATTTTATTACCAAAAATATGCATAAGAAGCCTCAACTTTTGCATTGAACTATACATGCAAAATCCTATCTATATTCTTATAGAAACTTTATCTATGCAAAACTTGTGCATGCATAATTTCTCAATTATACATGTACAATTTAAATATAGTCTAAATCTCTTGTACACACCTCATCCATGTATGGCCTTCATACTATATGAGATAATATTTGTAAGCATACAAAGATATTTTATATGCATATAATTGTGTATGAACAACTCTACCTAAAATTTCTAAGTTTTTTTTTGTCTATAGCTTTTGTGCAATGAATTTTAAAGAAGTATAATGAAATTAAAATAATAATAAATAAATGATAATTCATCAATCAAAACTTTAATCTTAATTATAAAAGCCCAATCCCACTCCCTACCCTCTGACACCAACCATCTTTCAACTCTCCTAATCTTTATCTCTCTAATTGGCTTTCTCCCTTACCTTCTCCCTCTTGCTACTTCTCCCTCACTCCTGTTGTCACCAAGAAGGAGACTAGTAGAGTTACCCCTCATCTCACTCGCCTCTCTCAATTTCTATCTTATCATTGTCTCTTACCATAGTTGAAAGTCATGGAAGATGAGAAAGGCATCACCATAGAAGGGTCGTCAACCTCCATTCTTAATGAGAATGTCATCATGGTTGGGCCATTCACCACACCCATCCCCTTCTTACTCAACCTTCCTCTTACAATTGCATGCACATTTGAACCCAAGGCATATAAGGACTTGTGGTAATCCTCATTCTCTTGCAATGTAGTTGCCATAAAGGATAAGTAGAAAACAATGTCATCATCAAGATTTACTAATGTCAATAACTGTTGTAAGATCTTCTTCAATTCAACTAATAAATTAAATTATTTTCAAGTAATATGATTTAAGTATTGTTTATATAATAAACTAAATTAATAAAGTAGATTATCAATTAAATAATTGCATGCTCTAATTAATTAACATGAATTAAACTATTTGAATAAAAAATTTTCTTAGTTGATAATTAATCCAAAAGATTTAAGATATAAAGTTAATAATTTTAATGAAAAGAGTACAAAATGATTTTCGATTTGTAATATGTTGTACTTCAATTTTTATATTTTAGACAATTTGAATTGATTTTAGATCATGTTACTAAATAAATCACCAAGGATTCGCATCCAAAACACATAAATTGAGATAGGTGACTCTTATCCATTTAATGATTAATGTATTATTCATTGTTATAGGTTCTTCTTTGATATATGTTATAAGTTAATTCAAGTTTTTTGTATTATTAATGCTTAGAAGTTATAATGTTTATCATTGTTCCTTTAACTCTTGTAGTCATTTAGATTATGCATGTTTGAAATAATTTTTTAATACTTTTTGCATGACTCCAATAGAACAAAAAATGAAAGATGCCATCACTTTTTGATGATGCCATGTCATTCTTTGGCTCATTTGAGACTCATTAGTAAAATATCATATCATACAAATTATTTGTGTTTGATATATTTTATAACAATTGAACATTATGCTTTGACTCCTATGGTTGTTACTTTTTAGCATCTTGATTTGTAAGGTTTAGTACATTGCATTAAAAGTTTGGTTTATCTTGTAAGCATTATTTTATTTTATCATTACATTTGTTAGATAAGAGGCATTGATGGCGTAGATAGTTGCACATAGAATTGATTGTATGTATTCTTGATGATATAGAATTAATACATAATTTAGGCTTTGTAATTAGCCATCTTTAGTAATTTGTTATATATATCAAATTTCTTTGATCGTTGTACCTTTCCTTACCTTATAAACATATCATAATAAAATAGTTTAAATTAGTTTTAAGTTGTGTTATTCATGTTTCGTTTGATATATTAGTTGCATTCTCCTTAATGCTTCACATGGTTGATATATGATCTATCAATGACTTAATCGTAACCAAACTGATGATATACTTATTTCTTTATCATCTTATATAATTAGAGTTAACTCTTTATCCAACACCATCTATTAACTATCTTAGCATAAGTCCAATAATTTGAACACCCTTATGCAAATCTTGGTCTCCAATTATTCATATGGTTTGTTTATACTCTCTTTTGGCATTGAAATAGATTTTTTTTATTGATATTATATCATCACCACTAGTTTTGTCAATATTTTTATATGTGGGTAATTGTAAGTGGAAAGATAACATATGAACAACAGCACCCAGTTAGATGAATGTTAAGATGTTAATTATGAGATGAGGATTTAGAAATGTGATATGATCAATTCACTTGACCAAAGGACATACAACGTCATGATTCTATTTAAGTTGGCAACAACTATTCTATAACAAAATAGCATACCAACGTAGAGTTTCTATATTATCATAGAAGATGATACACATAATATATATGAACACTTGAAAATATAAGACACATGATTGATATAGTATCGTTCAGGGGCTTTCGATATATGATGTCATGTTATTATTTCAAGTTTCTTGTCCATGAAAACATGCTAATGATTCTACTTATTTAGTCCGGCTCAAAACTCACATTTTGTATTATGATATGAATCCATATTTATGCCCAAGTGTCATGTTGTTTACATTATAGTATGAGGTTTCACCTCCTTATTAGCTTCTCAAATTCAATTTTGTGATTTGTGTATTTTTCACATTCAAGAGGTTAATTAAAATATCATCACAAGTTTATCATCAATAATTTTATTATGAGATGGATATTGTATTTTATATTTTTATTTTAGTAGTGCTTTGTTGAAATTGAATATTTAGACCTTGTTTTATGCTAAAGTTGTCAGTTTGTTGATAATTGGAACAAAAAAAAACTTTCGATATTCAGTTAGTATAAAAACCCCTAAATCCATAGTCTTAACTCTTTATTATAATTAAGTTAAGGTTAAAACATTTCTTCATGTCTCGTGTATTGTCTTCCAAACTTGGGATGCAACAAGCAACAATTCAAGATCTTTGCAATATGAACCAACAATTAAACCCACAATCATTAATTCAATAATATTTTATTTAATTTTAATTATTTTTAAATGAAATGATTGTTTCAAGGAAAGTATTTTGAAAGAAAACAAAAAGGAAGAATTATCATTACATATATTAAGGTTATTCAAATCATATATGATGTAAGAATGAGGATTAATTAAAGGCTTCCTATTAAGTTGTACTTCATTAAAGTTGGAGATGTATTCTTATCTTTTTAACTTGCAATGAATGCTCCTGTTGTTTGATTTCACAATGAAATGACATAATATATGCTTTTTGATAATTACGTTTGTACTTATTGATACCATTAAAGAAGGGCTAATTAAATCTAAAATTAGAAGGAATGGTCTAAAGTAAAGGATTTCACATCAGCAAAACTAAAAGCTAGCATATACAAACCAATTTAGTGAGAGATAGATTATGGATGATGATGATGATCATAAAAAATGCTAAATCATGATCATAAAATATTAAAGAATAAGATGTTTCACTATATTAGGTTCACACTACAAAATCATGAGAAAATTGAAGTGAATGACATCAGCAAATTCAATCCTATTGGATTAAATAACGGGATGCTTCTAGTATGTTCTTTGATCAAACGATTAAATAAGTTTTATAGGGTTGTAATATAACTCATAGTAAATGTTTGTTAATGAAATACAAACATTCAAACAGAACAAGTTGTAAAAAGGATATTAAGATGAACTATCATGTTTGAAAAAACATGATTAGAATTGAGCATATATAAAAGAAATTCATTGTAGCATTAACTAATGATAGCTCAATTGGAATCAATTTAGATGATTTGGATATATTAAAACCAAATCACTAGATTTTTCAATAAAAATAAATTTAAAAAAATTAAAGACCAAATAAAACTGGGAAAGAGGCTATTACAAAAGACCAAATTTTTTAATTTTAAGAATTACTAATAGATAAAGCACGATAATGTCAAACAATTTATGTAGCAAAATCCACAATAATATTACATTTGGTTGTCATAATTGTTGTTTTACATACCCATACAAGACATTAACTTCCCTATGCTTCTTTCTATTTAACATCATCATTTATGTCCTTTTTGATAAGATGTTAACGTGTTTACCTGCCGAATGTGCCAAAGACATCCAGAACAAGCAATGCTAAGCAAGAATGTCAAAATATCCAAATCTACAATTTAATGTCATGATAAGGTCTGGTGAAAGAAATACTAACAAAAATTTTAAGTTAACATGATCAGATAATTATAGAGAAAAAAAAAGCATACAACCTAAACAGCAAGATGTACTTTCAAATGCTAAAAATATATTCTAAGCAAGCTTGACAAAAATGATGATGCTTAGACCGACAAATTTTCTTACCGACATTTAATACATGGAGGTCATCATACAAATTTCTGGCATCTGTAAAACCGCCAAATACAAATAAATTATTTCCAAGTGCAACGGTTGTATGCCCTGCACGAGGGGCAAGCATATGGCCCGATGTGGTAATTTGCCTCCATGTAAGTGTGTCTGCTCATAAGAGAGATTAAATAACCAAGTTAGAAGAATACTATAAAATCTAATTATTTAATGAAGTTTATGGATGCATCCTAAGAATAGAAATGTTGGTGCTGCATAGAGACTAAAAAGTATTTACAATTTTTACAACCTGGGATGTGAGAGAATTATATCATGTTGCAGAGTCCAATAAAGATACCTGCATCCAACATATGAACGTCTGATAGGTAGCAATCAGATGCATCTTCACCACCAAGAACAATAACATTACTCTTCCATGATGAGCATGTATGGCTATCCCGTGGGACAGGTGGAACACCTGATGTCATAGCACACTCCCAGACTAATGTTTCTGTCATAAGAAAAGAAGCCGTTGTTTCAACTAGTCCACTTTACAAGCTAATCATTTAGCAATTGCCCTAGCATTTGCCGCTGATTTTAAAATTTGCAGAAATGAAGTATCACTGTTATATAACATGAAACATAAACGAAAGATCAGCTGCTCCAATATCATTCAGTACATGCGTTCTGAGGTATCATTGTTGAACCAAACAATTGCTTGCAGAATTATTAAATAAATGTTCTGATATAGTAAATGTTATAAGATGTAGCACGAGCACAAAATAACCATACCAGTTGATAACATGACTGCCAAAGCCTGTTCCATCATTCAGAACAATAATAAAAAGCAACAAACCTTCATAATTGAAAACTCGTTTTTCTCACCCCATAAATCAGCTCATTTGATATTTTATTGAATTTAAGGAGATGTCACATGACATCTACATAATAAAATGCTCAAATTACTATGGGCAACACAACAATATGTTTATTACCAAAAAGATCCATTAAGAACGTATCTGATTATCTTCATTTAGAGAAGGAATTAGCCATGTGAAACAAAAAAATCTTGATCGAACCGATATTATCAGATTAGACTGGTTTATTAGGAGTGTGCACTATGTCTGAGGCTCCAACTAGTGCGAGGTTCTAGCAGGATTTGATGGTGAAGCCACTTCTCTTCATTGTAGAGATGCAGTTTCCATGATTAATCCTGAGACATAGGACATATAGATAAAACTAGAGCCTGCTTAACAAATCAAAATTACAAGGAATTCAAACATTGTTAAAACCACCTTTTTGGGTCAACATTTGCCCAATAAGTTTTCTGTGCAGATGTTGTTATCCGCCAATTATTTTATGTTTTAATAGTTTAAATCAACAAAGAATTTAATTACCACATCCAAATCTTTGATCTAGACTTTGGATGAATCAGAAATGATGAAAATGCACCCAGCAAGACTATGGATAATAATGATGCACAATTACCAATAAAACTTTAATATAAGCAAACTAAATAAGACCATTTCGTGTTTAATTTCTTAGTATTAAAACATGCTTGGTCATTTTGTTTTTGTATTTGCATATTTTAAACCAATTAGTTAGAATGTTCCAGCAACAACCCTGCAAACTCCTGACAACTTCACACAACTAAGAGTTATTATGAGAAAACGTCAACAATTTCAGTATTCCATCTAATTAAAAGTAGTAGACATCCTGGATTATCAACTCCTTTCTCTCACAATTTCACAACTTCTAGTCAAAGATTATGTATGAACCCCCACCACCCTCCTCCTGTGGGGGTTTTCTTCTCATTGTTATAACATTAATTTCTATAGGCATCCCATCATTTGAACACTGTTACGAACTTAATACAATCACCTACTTAACTTAAAATATTGACAGACGTAAAAATAGAATTGGATTAAGACAATTCAATTCCACAATCACCTCTAAGCCAAAGATGATCATGATAAGAGCAAATATAAGCCCTGCAAGAATCTTTTGTAGTAAAGGTTGGAAAAAGTTGCCTGTGTCCAGTATGTAAAGATCATTATAATATACTTCTTCATGGCTATTGCCTGATTTCCCACATCCACCGAAAATGAAAAGACGTTTGTCCACAAGGGCTGCACTGTGCCCTTCACGTGCATCAGGTCCCTTGCCATGCAAGGTTGGAGATATCCATGTATTTGCAACTGCAGAGAGTGTTAGAGATCAACTTGTTTCAGAACTTTGCTTTAAAAAGACAATCAAGTTGCAGTAAACCAAGCTAAAAAATCAAATTGGTTCCTCTTTCAATAGCAGGCACATGTTATTACCAACAAAAATATAGATTAAAGTCTAAGACCTTAGTAATTTGTGGAGCAAATTAGAAAAAAAAACGATCACAATCTTGCACGAGCTGGAAGCTATGTCCACATTACTGGCTGTTATTGTTGCAGCTGGATCCCCAACATAAATCCAAGGCATATGTTAAGGCTAACTAATAACTATACTAATTCCCATTAAATGGATTGCTTTGATGGTAGACATTTTCCAATACAGAATTCATTTTGAATCCCAAAATAGATAGATAACAGGAGCAAATAATATGAGAAAAATAATATAAGTGATGCTTGGGTAAGGAGTGTTCGAAAGGATTCATTGGGGATTGAAGAAAATAAATTAAACCTGGTGCTTCTATTATAGCTCAACTTTCCAAAGGCCAGAGATAAATTGAAAAACTCTAAAAGTACTATTCACCCAGATAGTATAGATTTCTTTCTTTACCTCTCATGGATATAATGAAATATTTTGTCATAATGCTCTTCCATGAAAGTTCTCCCAGTCATGCCCACATCTTGTAAATTACTTTCCTATGAACTATTTGAGCTTTGCACAAGGTTTGTTCTTGTGCAAAAGATAAAATAATTCAAGGAAAAACATTGTGCAAAAATATGCCCTGTGCAATATCAAATAACTCTGCTCTACGGTGCAATGCTTTCCCAAATAATGACAAGGCAGCTAAGAAAATTGCTCTACACATGTAATGCGGTTTCAAGACCACATTTACAGAAATTTAACTTGCAAGGAACCTCCCCATTCTCAATTATCCAAATTTGAATGCAAGGTTTTACAGAAACTTGCAGCTTTTAATGTATAAAGAAAACAGTTCAAAAACTTCATGTATAATCAGGTAACAACCCACAAGCAACGTTCCCCACATTTAGGTTCACGCACATCAGCAAGCTGCGATCATATATGTAGGTTAACAATTGCAAGCACTAAAAGAGTGATAATTATCCCTTAATGATGTGGACAAATACTTACAGGTATCCAAAATATGCAAATCATTGAGCGGGCTCATTCCATCTGTACCCCCAAAGACAAACAACCTTCTTCCAACAGTAGTACAACTATGGCTATCTCTTGGAGAAGGTGGTTCACCCTTCATCATAGGTTTGCTCCAGGTTTTCTTAACTGATAAAATAAAATATAGAAGTTTATTCAATTTTTTCATAGCAGCAGAGATACCAGCGAACAGATTTTTAAAAGCTAAATCAAAATACAGTGAACAACAATAAAATAAGTTTTAGTAAAACTAGCCATGAAAGCAAGCAAACTATATAACATTGCTATGATCGAAAATGACATTGCAAAAGAAAAAGTGCAATTTAAAGGCTTGGCACTAAACATAAGCATGGTTTAAAACCATGAAAGTTGGATATGCATAATATTCACTAGAACAAAAAATATCCCAAAAACTATTTGAATTATAAAAGATTACCACCTCTAATTATAACACTCTTCCAGTGGACATAGGTTTCAGGAGAGATCATAAGTATTTTAAACCATTTTCTATAGAACGTTTGTCAAGATTTATCATATTTTCCCAAAAAACGTTTATAAATGTCACGCCCCGCCTATCATTCACTATCATTACTAACAGTATAGTAACCAAGCATCGCAACATAATATGCGGACATAAAACCACTATAGACAGGTTAACGAACAAAATTAAACTATTTATCTTAATATTAAACAAATTTCATTACATCAAAAAATAGTACATATATACATATTCTTCTTTTATACTTAGAAGCATAATATTTATGACATCATCAATATGTATAGGAAATTAAACTCAAAAACCTCACACGTCACTCTGTGCACCCTTTTTGTGTTTATGTGTGACATGTCCTATAATATATGTAAGTGAGCATAAAATGCCTAACAGATAAAATTCTATATGAATAAATAACAGACATGAAAAAAGAACGATATCAAATATGATAAATATAACATCAACATAACATATCAACAATACTCAAATATAATGAACTAAAGACAAAAATATTAATATGTTATATAAATCAAATCTATACAAACATTTTTATTCTTTTATTACATGTTGCATATCTTTTCTTTTCTATTTCCTTTTTTTTTTCTTATTAACTTGGCCCAAATATTTTCCAAATAATTGTACCCCATGTTCTAATCATATCTCATCTCATATGTGATATCTCATCACATCATCTCTAAATCTTTATCTATAGGCATAACTAGCCAACCATATCGATCACATATCATCTCTGTACATCTATCATATACCGAATACTAGTGATATAAGAGATCTCTGATGCCATTATATAGTCTTGTATCAAACCAATGTCAATCATGTTTAAAATCCTGTGAGTGCTAATCACATATCATAGAATCATCAGAACAAGTCTAGAGAAATTTTACTTGCTGTTCTCTTTTCTTTTTCAATAGAATATTTAACCTTATTATCGTTATCACACGTCATTTGCTTATCTTTTATCTTATTTTTCATTATATATCATAATATCAAAAATACACAAATCATGCATCATGAATATTATGTCATCTTAAAAATAAATCATGTATACTTTCATCACAAATAATTGAATCCACCTACCTTGATCCTCAATGACCTCCTAATTCCTTTATATTTTCCCTTCCCCTTTCATTTTTTGTAAGAAATTTATAATCTATCTTAATCAATTCTTGTTGTTTGTAACACTATACATATATCAGCATCAATAACAATCATATGAAAATACTAATTTTATATATTTTTCTTCAAATTTAATCACAAGTCAACAACACTTTTTAGTTGCTTCAATTTTTACTTGTTGAAAATATAACAAAATCTTTTCCAAATAAGCCCATCAACTATTATATTTAAACACTTTGTTGAGTGGTATTATAATTAAACTCATCTCAGATAGAACTTCTTGTTCCTAATTGATAGAAGCTTTTCATTTATGGCTTCTAAGCCTCAAGGTAATCTTTCTTCTACATAAAAATAAACATAAATTTCTTTATTGACAACAAGCTTCTATAACTAGCTACTAAACAACTCAAAAATGAATTTCTACGATCATCATCATCACTTTTAAAAAAAAAATAAAATCTCTACGTTATTTTTTTGTTGGATGCTATATTAAAATAACCATATATTTAATACTTGTTGGCTGCACTATTTTTGGTGATGCACGTCGACGAAAATCGAGAGGACGAAGGAGAAGATGCTGCAAAAGCATGCCTTTTTTGGTCTTTCCCCTTTCCGTGTTTCAAATCGCAGCCATGGTGTGATTTTTCTTTGATTTTCGACAACAAAAGACCCCACGGCCCACTTGACTGCGTTTCCATTCGATTGCCATAGCTATAGCTTCTTTTCCTTGCTTCTCCTCTCTCGATCGCCGGCTTGACCTTCCACGGCGACCCTCCTGTGACAGATTTCGCCAGACAGTCTTTCGGAATCGCCTTCTCACAAAACCCTAGATTGGATCGAGGACCATTTGAGAACAATGTCAAGGGCTTAAGAGAGATTAACATATACCATGATCTTTTAATTATATATTTTATTATTATTATTATTCTAATAATTTTGAAAAATAACTAAAATTCAAGGAGAACTTAAAAAATTATGAGACAATGACAAAATTAGTCACTAAATTAACTCTATTCAAAGTTACACACATCTCAATTTCAATTATGTGATATTTATTTTGCCAAATGCCAAAAATATGTACGTTTAAGTGCTTACAAGCACCGGGTTGTTACAATATCCCCTCAAGGAAATTTTGTCCAAAAATTTCAAAATAAATCAAAACATTGGGCCTTCATATCTGCTTTTATTTTCTATATTGTTTCTATATCAGTATGATTCTATCATAACACTTTAACCATGAGAATTACTTTATTTCTCAATATGTTTTCTTTTTTAATCAAAATCATAATTGATTTCTCTTGATATGGAATATCTAATTGAATTTTAATTCATTCTATATCAAATTCGATTCTACGAGTTAGATCAGAGACATTTTTTTAGATTAGATACATGAAACATATCATATATTCCAATAAACTATATTAGTAAAACCTATAGAGACATATTAGGTCTAATAAAAATCTTTTCTAGTAATTTCTAAATTTAGATTTTTCATTTATAGTTTTGTAAATGTCATTCTATATGATGCTTTTAAAAAAGGTTTTGCTCTTAGCACCAATTAGATTTCAAATTCATTCTCTATCTACAAGTAATTTCGTCAATTCTTCGAAAAATACATCAGGATATTCATAAATAATACGGTCATCTTGAGGCTTTCCAAATTTTTGATCTATAATCACCACAGATAATATGAATTATTCACATTCTTTTGATATTAATTTCAGCTTTTAACACAAATATAAAAAAAAATTCTTTCCTTTCCTATAATAAATCACTTCACCTACTTCGGTTTCCAGCTTTACTTTTTTCTATATAATCAATTTTCACTTAATGTTTTATCAACTAATTTATACCCAAAATAATATCAATTTTTTTTCAAAAGTAAGATTATTAATTTAAAAAAAATTCTTATATATCTATATATCCATTGATGTATTTTTTAGCTTTAATTTCAATATCATCAGATTATTTAATTAACAATGTAGTTTTTAAATATTGTAAATTCAAAAGATAAAACATCACATGCATATTAAGAGATAAAAATATTATACTTATTGGGCCTATCATTTCTATCATGATCATAGAAATCTGCTAAGTGTTGGAGTTTTACTCCTCATAATGGCAAGTAAAAAAATCAATCTTCTTCAATAAGGGTATTTTTGATAGGGAAGATGATTGTCAAGAAATTATGCATGCAAGAAGCCACAAATGCCACCTACGTAAGGGTCTCTATGGAGCACCAGAAGGCTATGGACTTCAATTATTTCATTCAACACATCACAAATAGAACTACTAGCTATGGGACCTACTCCCTTGGCAAGCCAAGTGGTGCTGGCTAACTCTATCCTCTTTGCTATCCCATCTTTCAGTATGTCCCATGCTCTTGTCTTAATGGGGGTGCTCTCCAACATCAAGTGGCTAATTCGATCCTTCCTTTTGAATTGTTCATCTAACGATGACTCCATGCCCTGTACTTGCTAGGATCAAGCAACCAAATCGAAACAATTTAAGGGCCTTAACATCCACCGACCCAAGGAATTACATCAAGTCCATTTGGCATGGCAAACCATGTAGTTCTTAGCTGGGAAGAAGTTGCTTTGGATAGAGCCTTCAAGCTAAGTATGTAAGGTCAACTACTTATCATGTTCGTAAAGGTGACTCAATGATTTGGAAGTTCATTTGTCTAATAGGTGAGATTACATTAAAGCACATGGTTTAATTAGTGGATGATGGCACTACCTGCTCCACCATAACTAATAACCAGAATCACTGGCCAAATGGCTGATCTTTGTAAACAATGACATTGACCCATCATATACCCTAGATGACTTTCTTGCTAAGCACAACGATTGGCATCATGGCTCTCCCTCTTCCTACTTTGGTGCATGTCTGGTTCATCAGATTCAACAAGTTGCATATGCAGTCCAAGTTCCAAGGATACGCTAGTTTGGAGTGCTACTGAATCAACTTATGTGGATAATGGTGTTATTTACCACAGCTCACTGGGGATATAGGGCAGGCGAGGTGCATGTACTTGGCAGGTCCAAACCCAAAAGCAAGTTATTACATTCCTCTAATGATTGTGCTATAGTGCCCTCCCCACCAAGGTGTAGTTCTTTGAGGGCTAGATAAGCTCATCTATGGTATGCTGTGGGGTTGCCCTAATCCAGAGGACATGGCCTACTTTGATGTCCATGTCCATCTGCCCAGCTAATAATCTTTATTCTTCTTGCAGATGAAGCCAATTGTCATTTATCTTGTTGGAATGCCTTCTAGTCTAGATGGAGTCCAACATGTCCTGAAACCACTACACGGCCATGCCTATTACTGCTTTGTTCTTCATCTGGAGAAATAGAAACTATAAAAGTAATGCATGACCACTTCTTGAATATGTAGTACATGTCAGGATCATCTTGCTCAATTTGCTTTGAAGCACCTTCACCAAACTAGATCATTGGAAAACCCCCTTGGCCATTCAAGTCCTTGCCACCCCTCTCCCATTTAGTGGCCCCCCCTCCCACATGTTGGGTTAAAATCAATTGTGATGACTCCATTAGCCCAAATGGGTAAGGGGTCACCATCCAAGACCATCAAGACAACATCACCTCAGCACGGGACTCAACTTCTTCATTTTTTGCTCTGCTAGCAATGAAGGAATGTGCAATGGCTATATCTAGACATCTCTCCTTAATGCCAAAGTTTGGATCAAGTGCAACCATTTGACAAAGGTTTGCAAGTCGTCTAGTAATCTATTTGGGGAAGAACATGGTGCTAGGCTCCTTGGTGTGGCAATTAACTCCATCTATTTTGCTAATTTCAAGGTTATGCATATGCTTAGAGAGGAGAATCAAACTCATCTTCGGAAAGTAATGGTATGTGAGTATAAGATATGCCCCTACCCAATGACCTTACCCAAATCTTGCAAAAAGATACTATATATGAACCTCCTTGAAAATTTAATAAAATAGGCTACAACCACTATTTCCACAAATAATGTTCAGCTTTTTTCACAAAGTTTTAAGTCCATTATTATTATTATAATACTATATGCAAGCAACAATCATTAAGCTCACAAAAGAGCCATTCAATCATTGCATCACAATTGAATTCTTTCGTACTTCTTTTCAACAATACATTATTATCAAACATTGTTGTAAAAGGATGTATGCCATCCATTTAAATTTTATGTTTATCATTTTTGCGATGTGTTATCACATCAAGCTCTTTCATATGAACACAACAAATACATCTATACTCTAATCAATCCATGCTTAGATCAATGAGTATAGTACTCATCACATTTAAATGTCTTATCAGTTCTTTGTATTTATTTTGTAAGTATATTCTCTATCAAAAAAAATTAATCCATAAGCATATTAAGGCAAGATTCTACTTCCAATTTTTTAACCAAAAACAATTCCCATATATTGAAGGTTTTGGGCCGACCTCAGCCAAAACCAACCATCTATTTTGCTTTTGAAACAAGTCCAATGAGTATGGGACTTATCACATTTAAAAGTCTTATTGCTTCTTTGTATTTATTTTGTAAGTATATTCTCTATCAAAAAAAATTAGTCCATAGGCATATTAAGGCAAGATTCTACTTCCAATTTTTTAACCAAAAACAATTCCTATGTATTGAAGGGTTCGGGCCAACCTTAGCCAAAACCAACCATCTATTTTTCATTTGGAACAAGTCCAACAAACAACCAAGTATCCAAATCAATCTCATGAATAATAGTAAACCATGGTTGGGAGGCTCTCAATTGCTCAATTAATATGAATTTTAGACAGATCTCCTTAACAATCACTTTCTACAAGATAAGTTTGTATATTAGTCAATAAGCTTCCTTCCAACCCTCATCTTTTGAAAACAATAACTAAGTGACTTTATGATTGCGACAGCCCTTGTGAAGAATAAGATTGCAGCCATGGAAACTATAAAGTGTTTCAATGAAAAGCTCATGCCAAGGTGGACCCACAAAAGGACATAATTTCAATTACCAACACTTTATAAAACATTATCATCAACATGTTTCATATAAAACAAAATTCAACCATCTTACCTATTGATTATCTAACTTTTCAACATATACAAAAGTGTAATGACATAAGAATTATTAGTAACTTTACTAGAGATCTTGACGGAATGTAATAACTTGCTCCTCTCCTTGTGCACACCAAGATTTGACTTCAAGAAACATGATCAGTAATCCAAAAGAAAAAAGGACCTCTAATACCCTACAAATTGGTTCCTCAACTTCCCAAACACCCCTCATTTAACTTTACCTATAATGAGTACTCGTAACATTAATCATTTTGTTGATCATGCAAGTTTTTAGTCACTTTTATTTCAATTAACATCGATAGAGAGATTGCTTCATTTCAATCTGAAATATGTTTCATGATAAAAAAAAGTTTAGCCCATCATTTTCCTCACCAATGCAATTTTGCATCCATTTGCCTCATCACAGTGATATTTTGGAACCAAATGCTCCCCAAACCTCACAGGAACATACTCATTCATCAACTATATGGATAACCACACTGATATGTTACCAGACAAGAGAAACATTTAAAGATTGCTCATTTCAAACAATTTAAACAGCTTGTCTCGAACATCCTCTCATTATTGATTCACCTTCTTAGAAATAATAAAGAGAATCTTAAGAAGTAACTAATGTTAATATACTCTTCAACAAAACAAGATTGTTGAGCATAAGAACCATCACCTTCAAGAGGCTAGAAGTTCACCTATGTTAGCCCAAAATGCTTCAAAATTATATTAATGTGATGATATTCTAATTCATACATATCTTATTGACCATTTACCCTCCATATGATTTAGTTCACACAAAACACCTGAAATTAAAGAACTTAGTTAAACAAAGCTAAGGTGGTTCTCAATAAGCTTCTTTATAAACAAGTCAAGAAGACTATTTCCTTGTAACCAAAAGAAAGATTTTATAGTGAATACTCAAAAGTGAAGGCACGTTTCAAAGAACTACTTTCCATATGGTTCAAAAATTTGACCTTCCCACAGTTCTTGTCCAATGTTCTCTTCAAGCAGATTTTACAAGTTTAGTGCATAAATTTCCTCAAAAGGTTAGAAAGCAATGCTTGTAGACCCCAAAATGGAACACTCTTGAATGCTATTGTGATTATTCTTCAATTGGTGATAGACAGGACAGGTTGACATGCTTTCTACAATAAAAGGTCAGAGCTAACAAATTAAATGATCTAAGACTTGAGGGTTTTAGAGGTGTGGCTAGCAGATCTGGCAGAGCATAATTTTGTGATCTTGGGCTGCATTATACATAGCATACTACAAAAACATATGAAGAATGAAAAAATAAAACTTTAGTTAAGGAAAGCATTAACTATAAAAATTCCAGCCAACTTTAAAAGGCAAAAAATTCATTTAGTACCAGATTGCTAGAACACCTATCAAAAATTGGTAAGTTATATTTGGAATTAAAGAGTATTATTGTCATACAAAAAGGTGAAGGTGCAAAGCATATCATTAATAAAACAAAAAAATTGATAGGGCTCTTAATCACCGGTGTCGAAGACATGGACATCATTGGTCTGGCAAGTGTCAGCGCCGTAGCCTCCAAAGACATAGATATACCTTCCGCCCTTCACAGAGTTGCAGGAGTGACCCCAGCGCTTGCCTGGCCCCCAAATCCCGCCGGTCCTGCCAGATGATTTCTTACCGTCCGGCGTCTCCCTCGCCCTCGCCACAACCTGCACGCTCTCCCACCTCATCCTGTTCCAGCTAGACCCAACCTTTCACCGATCCCCTGCTCTAATTGGCCAACCCGAAGCCAATCCAAGAACAAGTGCATAGAGCAAATCACTGATGAAGAGAGAGAGAGAGAGAGAGACCAGTCTGTTCCCAAGCTGAGAATTGGTAAGTTATCTAATTTCGTCACAAGAAGGATCCGGAGAATGCGAAGAGTGAAGCACCATGAAAGTGAGAAGGACAGGTCAAGAGCCGGAGATCGAATCTTCGTTACTGGAAGGATAGGGTTCTCCTTTTCTGTGTTTCCGATCCCATGATTCACACGTCATACTTTCTCATACTCATGATGTCTTCTAAAAACAAGGGTTTTTATTTACACTTGCCGATCCTATTTAGTTTTATCTACAAAAGTTGAGTTTAACAGTAGATTGAAAAGAATAATTTGAGAAATTAGATTAAAAAATGTTAACTGGATAAATTTAAAATACATTTAAAATTTAATAATATTAATTATTATTATTATTATTATTATACGACTGCGTGTTAAATAAATATGCTGATAATAAATATCGACTGTTTTGTTTGATGAAAACTTTTATAATTAAAAAACTTCAAAAAATATATTCTGTATGAAAAAGTAATAAATTTTAAAAATTTCTCAATAAATGCTGAATGCTTTTAAAATTAAAAAAGGCTTTTAAAAAAACTCTAATTATAAATAGCTAATAAAATTATCTATATGACAAAATAACAAATTTTTAATTTTTTCTAAAGGAAAAATGTTTTTAATATTATTTTAAAAGAAAAAGATCATATAATTATTATTCATATTATAAATAAAAAATTGTTTTTTAAAGTGATATTTAATTAAAATCAATTTGTATTTCAAACCAATTTTAAAAAAAATAATTTAAGGGAATAAAGGTATTTTTTAATAAAAATCATCTATTAAAAAAATTAAAAAAACAAATGTTTCAGAGTAATTCAATAGATAACTCTTAAAATAACTTTAAATGAGTTTTAAAAATCATTTCTCATTATTATAATCCTTTAAAACTCTAAATACATAGGTTGATAATTTTAATAATAAATGCATAACAACAAAATCATATTTTGCACACACATATAAAATATATTACAATTAACCGCTATATTATTAGAGATTTGGAAGACAAAAAATCGCTAAAAGTCATTAAGTTGTTAATTTTTTGTTTGTTCACCATATAAAACTTATGCCCAACTTGGTCACAACACCCTAATCTTACTTTTGAGTGATCATTTACACATATTATGCTACAAAAGTAATAAAAAAACTCATAAAAATAATACTAATATTGTCATTTACTACATAAAAGATTTGGTCTACATAATCTATCACACCTATCAATAAATCAAAACCAAAAAAATCACTTAATTGCTTAATTTCATATTATATTAAAATAATAATGTTAAAATTAATGTTACTATAACCTTCATGTGATAAATGATAGAATTAGTTTGAAGTTCTATTTTTCTAAATCAGGCACATTCATTAACATAAATATGTAGCATTATTTATATAATAATTTACTACAACATATTATACACCTAAAAATATATAAGACATATCACCTAAGTAGCTCAATAAATAACAACTCATCCTTATGTTGTCTTGATCATTCTTTTTCGATGTGTCAAGTCCATGTCATATAATGTAAGCAAAATCAAATTATGAGAATAAAGCATAGTAAATAAATCTAAATATTAACAACACTTAGATATTAATAAGAGAGATAAAAGAATATTAGAATTAACTTGAATATTAATATTAACATCACATAAGATCAATAACATAATGTTCTAACCAATTCTAATAAATAACCTTATTATATAAATAATTATATCATTATTATTCTTTCAGAATAGAACATAATAAAGTATGATGTCCTCATATATAATTACAATTCTCTGTTTCTCTTTATATATATATATATATATATATATATATATATATATATATATATATATATATATATATATATATATATATATATATATATATATATATATGTATGTATGTATGTATGTATGTATGTATATATGTATATGTGTGTATCTCATATTTAGGACATAATTTATCCTTTAATATAATTATTCTTATTTCAAGGGATTTTTCATTATTTATTTGGTAATATTCATCATCTTTGTATCTTAAATGAACAATACTCACTAATCATTACAAAGAAAGTGCACGATTGAGTATTCTCCAAACTAGTATTGATACATTGTTAAGGATTTTCTCATTACAAAGTTTTTTTAATTGAGAGCTTCATAAAGCTCTTGCTCCTTATTTCTTTTAGAGTTCATTTTTAGAGTGAATTTTTTATCATTACTTAATGTTTTATGTACTTTGTTATTGATGTAAGATTTGTGTGAAAATATTGATATTAAGTCTCTTATTTTTTTCATGTTACTCCATAAATCAAATTTATTTTGTTTCTACTTTCCATTAAAATATTTAGCTTTCATGAATTCTACCCAAAGGGATTGATCTATTAGTAGCTTCCAAATTTGTTTTGTTAAGAAAATCACAATAATATCAATTAGTTTCTTTATGCCCAATCATTCTCCTTGAGTGGATCACTTATCTTGCCCCATTTAATCTAGTGATGTTTATGATTATTCTCAATATCTCTATATAGAAAAGTAATCATTATGTTCTCTAACCTCTTTAGTATTTACGTAGGGGGAGATATAAACATTAATGCATAAGCCAAAATTAAGTTTAATATATGTTTTACAAGTATTAGTTTGCTTTCGAATGATAAAAGTTTTTTCTTCTAATTAGTCATTTTGTTTTGTAACTTTTTCACTAATTGCAAAAAGTATAATGACTTTTTCCTATCATTATATATTAAAAATTTCAAGTATATTATGACAAGAGAATATTCTTTAAAATCTAGAATCTTTTCAATCCTTTTACTTGTAATTGTTTTGAACTTGTTAGTTGTATAAAATTTACATTTTTGCTTGCTCAATTGCATGCATAAGGTTTCTTGGAATGTACCAAAGAGCTTGATAATAGCTTTTATCTTATGCTATCTATGAAAACAATGATGTTAGTTGCATAGTTGAGATGAGTTATTATTAGAATGACCTTTATTGTGGCATAATACATTATTAACCTCTTCTCAAAGTCTCTTTTTAAATTTCTATTGAAAACTTTTATTACAACAATGAAAAGCAATATGAAAGTTAGACTACCTCACATCAAATCCCTTTCTAATTAAAAATACCCATGCAAAGAATCATTTATTATGATAGATATCCGTATGTACTTATTGAAGTGTTTCGTGCTAAGGAAATCCCACAATAGGGGGGGGGGTGAATTGTGTATTTAAAAATTTTATGACTTTCGAAATTAAAACTTAAAAGTTTTAAGCACGAATAAAGAAATTTGAACACAAAAGTTTTTTAGGTGGTTCGACTCAAAACCGAGTCTACGTCCACCCCCAATCGATGTTGGGAAAAATCCACTAAATGCACCAATTACAAGTGAGGTTTTTCGTACGGTTCACCTCAAACCTACTTGGGATTTTTACTACGGCTAATCCCAAACCTACTTGAGTTTTTCTCCGGGCTCAACTCAAACCCGGGGCTTTAGCACTACTGCCGGGATGCCCTTACCCCAAAACAAAAAATACAACGATTGGCAAAAAGAACTTTGGAGAGATAGGAGAAAAGGGAGGCACACACAATTGAAAAAATTAGAAGGATAGAAATGAGAAAAATTTAATCATGAACCTCTAATTTCAAGCGCCTTGTTGCAGTTTTCCTTATGAGCTTGAAGGCACCGTTTTTGCTTGTGATTGCTCGAATTTGAGATCTGAAATCTTTGAAAGAATTTAGCAAAGGTAAAACTAAATAAATCTTAATTCATCCCTATTTATAGAGCTTAAAATTGAGCTCAAAACAAACCTTCAACGGCTCCTAAAAAACAACTAGCTGTTTGGGCAACGGACGGAAAGCAGCCACCGTCCGATCTGGGCCCAAAATTGAACGGCGCTGATCAATTTACGAAACAGCCGTTCGATTTTGATCTGGAGCGTTGGATCCGCGCGCTAAATGAACGGCGCTGATCAAACTCGCGAAACAGCCGTTCGATTTTGATCTGGAGCGTTGGATCTGCTCGCTGAACGAACGGCGCCGATTAAACTCGCGAAACAGCCGTTCGATTTCGATCTCGCATGTTGGATCTGGGCGGGCTTGATCTGCGCCTTTGGATCCTACCAAAGTTATAAGGTGGGATTTTTAGTCCCACACTGCAGAATTAAAATCGGCGCAGCGCTTTATTAGGGATTTGCGCTGTTAATTTCTCGAGCCTCTGTGGGGCTGGCTCCCCCCTTCCTTGACCTGGATTTCACCACCCGGTCGGGTTGACTTGACCATGCACTGTTCATTGACCGTTGACCGTCGCTGTAGTTTGACCTAGCCGAGCTCCTCTCTGCGGGCTTTGGGCGGGCCTGGCTTAGCCGAGCACTGTTCATTTGACCGTTGACCATCGCTGTAGTTTGACCTCGCTGTGTCCTCTCGGTGGGCTTTGGGCGGTCTTGGCTCGCCCCTTTTTGGGTCAACTAATTTTTTTTTTTAATTTCTAAAAGACCTGGACGGGCTAATTGCGTGACGAGTCGACCCGCCCAGTGCTATAGTGAATTTTCCCGAGACTTAAGCTGTTTTAAGATTGATTTGAAGAATTTTTGTGCTAAAATTTTAAATATAAGTGTACCAAAATAATTTTATATTATCATAGTATTATAAGTTTTCTAAATGACTATGAAAAGAAATTTATGAAAAATAATTCCTAAATAATTTTAAAAAATCAAATACCAATGTCTATACTTTTTGTCAATAAAGCTTGGCCCAAAAATCAAAATTCAATAATTATTAATTTTATAATTTTTTAAAATATTAATACTACTAGTGTGTCTCATAATCTCAAAAATTGGACATCTCAATTTTAAGAAAAATTAATAGAAGCTCAAATATGAAAATTCTAGTACATGTCTCAAATTTCCTTGAAGTATGCCATGGCTTCAAGGTCCTTAGAGACCACTATTTTAGACATGTGAAATATATGGCTTGATTTAATTAAATATTAACAATTTTACTTAAAATCAAGCCTAAATAAAATATAAACATTTATGTTTGACTCATCAAACACAAGGGTGTAACACTTATAAGATTCCTAATTAATATGTTAGACTTAGCTAAGAAATTGAATTTGTTTAGAACTTTTAAGAGGAAGTCTCAAGAAAGATTGTCAAAAATATTCTTTAAATCCAATTTTATTACATAGTTCCTCCCCCTAATTATCATATTCAATGAAGCAATGAGCTCTTGTATAATCAAAATATTATCTATAATCTCTCTTCCTTTAGTGAAACTAGGTTGTTTTAGTGATATAATCTTGCTAAGAAGATTTTACATTCTATTAGACAAAATTTTATTAAGAATCACTTTTACAAAATTGCTGACACATGTTGATCTAAAATCCTAAAATATAACATGATTGTTGGATTTCAATATGAGAACTAAATGTGAGTTAACAATCTGCTTAAGAATTGCACCACCAACAATGAAATTAGTTACGACATCTATAACATCTAAAGTAATAATATTCCAAGAATTAGTATAGAACATGCCATCAAATCCATCTATACCTACAACACTGTCTTTGTCCAATTGGAAAAACACATGAAAAACCTCCTTCAAATCCATATTTTTGACAAGAAATTGATTCTCTTAGTGATTAACTAAGGAACATAGTTTAGAACTTCTTTATCAATAAAATCTTATTTTTAGCAAGTTCTTTGAAAAATTGTATAGTAGCATCTTATAATTGCTCTTGGCAAGACACCTTAAGATTGTTGTAGTCTTTGATTTCATTAATGTGAAGTTTTTTCCTTTTGTATTTCGCTAGAGAATGAAAAATTTGTATTTTTTTGCCTTCTTTTGATCATTTTGCTCTTGCTTTTTGGCACTAGTACGTTTCTGCTTTGTTTAGTTCTTTCATGAGTTACTGATTGGCCTTATTTAGATTTATCTTATCTTTTTCTATGCCATTCTCTAAGAATTTCTTTTCTTTAATTCCTATTTCTTCTTTTACTCCCTTAATTTTTTGAAATACGTCAAAAAGGTGCATCTGTTCCATTGCCTTAGATAGTCCTTTAGATGTTTGAGTTTAAAAACTAAAGCTTACATTCCAGTTAGATGTGTAAGAGTTGCCTAATTGTTTTTATCATTTTATAAAAACTAGGATATAATATCCACATATTTTGAAACTTAAATTACTTGGGTCTAAAGATCTACTTAGTTGAATGAGAAAGCAAAAGAAGGGAATGATCAGGCCCTATTTTACATAAATGTTTAACAATTATAGTTGAATTAATATCAAGTCATTCTTTATTCGCCAACACCTTATTTAAATGTTTCCAAATCCATTTGTCTTTCCTTTTACCAACCTAGGTAAAGGGAGGACCCTTAAATGGAAGTTCAGATAAGTTGTATTGATTTATTTTATCTATAAACTCATTAATTATAGAAAGACTAGGAGTTAAGACTCCCTTGTACTCATTAATAGAAGCTATAGCATTAAAATCCACTCCCTCTTTTATAAGACATGATGTATTCTAATTGCTTACAATTTTAATAATCTTTCTCCACAAAACTCTTCTTTGAGTTCTTGTACATTTGGCATACATTAATTGGATTTCATTTATAATTACTTGTAGATGGATATATTGATCATCAACATGTAGAGTAGCACATTGGATGATATGTTTTTATAATACCCAAAAATTTTAAACTAGTTATTGATGTAATGTGTATAAGCTAAAGAAAATTTTATATTAGGTAATTTCCTTAGATGATCCATAAGTTCAAGTAAAGCTACAATCACTATATTATTAGTTTTAAGTAATATATTAAGTTGAGCAACAAATTTAGGGTTTAAAAGCCCTCTAATGTTCCATGTAAGTATATCATCCATTTATAAAGTTCGCTTCTATAATTTGAACCATTCTTACACTTTTATGATTTCCTTTTGGACTAGTACATTGCTCAATACCCTTCTTTGCTCTCTTTTTTGACTTTTTTGTTTCAACATGAATGAAATCATCATGTTCTATGGGGATTATGCTTGATTTCATGGCTTTTTCATGAAATTATAATCCAAAATCTTTGAGTGCTTGAACTTCCAAAGGCTATTATGTTTTTTGCTAAGATGTGTTTTTTAATCTAATAGTGATCTTTACCAAAGTGAGCTCATTTCTTATTCATTGCTTAATCATCCATTAATTTTCTTTGTAATGTTCTTCTTATGCTACATATCATATTGAATTTACCAATTTCCTTGACCAAACTTCTACTTTGCTCCAACTATGCTAGCAAGATGTTTATTCTATTTCTAAGCCATGATTAAGCATGCTAGCTTGTCTTTGTATGGCCATCAAAATCATTAATTAATTTGCTCATTGGCTTGTGCATTAGTGTCCTTGTCTCTTAACTAGTCATGCTGATTGATGGGAGGATTATTAGTAATTGGTTTTGAGTAAGTTTTTTTGGTTGCATTGTATTTATAGGTCAATATCATATAACCTTGCTTACAACATTGGTTGCAATAAAAATATAGCTGTAGCATTGGACCCTCTACCAAAATTCATATAAGTTGCTACCCTTTTGAGTAATTCTAATACATTTAGAAGTTTTTTAAGCAAACCAATTTCAACATGAGCTCTTGAAACACTTGGTTGAGTTAAATTCAGCATAGTAGCATCTACTTTTAGTGGTTTTCTAATTGTAAAAGCAATTGAATAGAATGCTTCCTTATTAAATAAGTGTATAGACAATTGTTCTAATGATATCCACATAGAAGCAATAATGGCTCAATGTTAAGTTGAAATTTTGGATGTCATTTAAAGACTCTCAACTAGGATTCACCAACATTCCATAACTTGTGCAACAAAAGTAATAGAGGAAGCTAACATCCTTATTAAATCAAAGTAGAACGTGTCTATTATTAAAGGTGACAATTTTAACCTCACCCTAGAAGCCAATAGTTAAGAAAGCATTTCTTATGGATTCCATGCTTATTATCTCATATGAAAATTTGCCACTTAGAGAAACAAAATTGATTGATATCTTTCTAATTTCCTCTTAAAAAATGATTTCTAGTTCCCCATTAAACATGATGAGTGTTTTTATTTTAATTAGGGATCACTCACTTGAGTTGCTCAATAATCTCATGAAAGATCAATTTAAGGGGATTCCCTTTGAAATCATTGAGGACCATATTGTTCAACATTATTGATTAAGCAATAAGAGTGATGTTTTGTGCTTACTTATAATTAGTTCCCAAGCTGGATTTACTTGAGCCACTAAAGTTGCTTCTTTAGTTAGTGTGGATGGATATTTGCTTTAATCTCCAACTATGATATGTAAAACCATTTGATTAGTTTGGTCTTTGCCAAGATGTGCTAATTGCCATTTGTCATTTGATGACAATCTCCTCATTCGTCCCTCTATTCATCACCCCATTAGAAAATAAGAAAACTAAATCATAATTTATAAAGACAAAGAATATTAGAGAGCAATCAATGATCTTAAGGAGAGAGGAGTTATAAATTAATAATTTTAATCAAAATATATTTTAAAAATTTTATAAGTCATTTTAAATTTTTTTAAAATACTTCAAGATATGAAAGTATCACATAATATAAGTACGATTAAATAAACATACAAGTATGATTGAGTATAATCAATTATGAGTCAAAGTTATATAAGAGGTTAAGGAAGGTGTTAATTATGTAATACAACCATGGAATTTCATGTGGTATGATTAGATAAGAGAAAGGATGCATGTAGGATAAGTGTGAATGTACACAAGAGTAAGTTAAGAATTATACAAGATGATCATGCTAGCATACTAAGTTGTTAATCTAGAAAATAAATAATTGATAGATAATACACCATTGTATAGTATATGAAATACACAAATGCACAAGTAAAATAGAGTGTAGAACCTAATGCAAGGTGTACAAATATGATAGGATAAAACATTTTTATACAACAGTGTGTATTTTGTTCGAAACCTTAGAAATATTAGATCACTTGATACAAAAAAAAGTATATCATATCATACGATTATGCGAAGAGAAAATAAAGTGGACTCAATATGATAACATCTGAGATAAGATACTCTTAAATGATTATATAATATAATTTTCTTATCATATTAGCATGATTAAGATATAAGAACATGAATCATTGTCAATTACAGGTTACAATGACTTATCATTCAATAAGAGAATGAGATCGTAACATTATGATAAGAAGAAATAAACATAAGTTTACGTAAGATAAAAAATGTGTAACACAAATCTAGTAATTATACTTGTACAGTTAATAGAAATTAATATCTTAAAACCTGTATCAATAAACAACCAGGAAAATTGACATAAGGGTGAATGTTTTTAACAGGAAGTTTTATAAATGAAAGATGAGAAGATAAAAAGGCTTTCATATGAAAGGATACAACTGTTAGAGATATTTAAAAGATTAATAATGTCAAAAATCATGAGATCAAGTATAAATTAGGTGCTAACCATGACTTAAAGGGTTCTTTTTAGAGAATTTAAGTGGTGCAACACTCAATTATAATCAGTGGAGGAAAAAAGAAAGTAAGTGAAGGTGTTCCCAAGAGCTTTGGAAGAGAGTTGTGAAAATTCAAAGTAAAATTAAAAAAAATATAGTCTTGAGAACTATAATAACTGATGGAATTGAGCAATATTTAAACTTTAGTTAGATCACTATGCA
Source organism: Vanilla planifolia (assembly GCA_023846275.1). Taxonomy (NCBI): domain Eukaryota; kingdom Viridiplantae; phylum Streptophyta; class Magnoliopsida; order Asparagales; family Orchidaceae; genus Vanilla; species Vanilla planifolia. The sequence goes on from CM043870.1 coordinate 19,127,397, forward strand.
ATTTGAAAAGGTAGATAAAACTTGTACTTATGTGTATATTTTTAAATATAATGTGTAATGTTAGGTAAAGATTTTGATTGATTGATTAATTAAAAATATTAAATTGGACATGCATGAAATGAGTATATACATAGAATATGATTATATTGATGAATGATTCTTACTAAATTTTATATATTTAATTGATAATAAAAATATGAAATTTATAAATAATAGTAAAAATAAGTATTTTTATATCATGATATATATATATAATATGATGCTTAAGAATAAATAATATGTTACTTTAATTATAAGTTAGTCATTGATGTAATTATGTGATAATGAACAAACAAGATAGGTTGATTTATAATAATAATCACAACAATAAGGAAAGAAATGAAAACGAAATGAGAAAAAGAAAAATGGGTTTGGTGAAGGAAAGGCAAATGTTTAAAGCAAAATGATGTGATGTTGTCCAAAGTAGTAAATGTCTGTACTACAATGATGTATTCTTGATATAAGCTAAATGAGCCTCTATTTAGGTTTTTTAAGTATAGAATAATATGTTTTTAATAGTATAATTTGTTAAATGAAAAGTTTATTTTCTTAAGCCAAATCTCTAAAGAGATAAAAAGATAAAAAAAAATAAATAATATGTTAAGGTACAAAAGTTTAATATGTATAACATATTATTATTTTAATTTTCTTTAAATGCTTATATCTTTTTTTTATATTATTCTATTACCAATGATCCTTACATGTGGTTATCCAAAGTGTTTAATGCTTTTATATATGTGTACAATTATTTGTGATTGAGCCATTGTTGGTTGGCTCACACTTATTTTGACTTAATACTTTCAAGTCAAAGGAAAACATTTCAAGGGTCTACCACAATTAAGTGAGAGAGCATATGTGAATTAGAAGATGCTATAATTGTCACTAGATGCATGATTTTATTTTTATTTTATTTGATACAAAAGGATATATAAAGCATTATTAACATTAATATTATATATACATATGCTTTTAAATAGAAATGTGAAAAACATGATGTTTCTATTTGATTATAAAAAATATTTCTACTAATTAATTTCAAAAGAATAAAGATTTACTTCTATTATGATTTATATAAAAGTAAAAAAATAATTTTTATATGTTTCCAAAATGTTAACAGAAAAAGAAATGAAAATAGATGTCATAATATCAAAATTTGATAACAATGACGAGTACTTGTTAATCATTGATCATATGTTCATATCGTAACCATCCACTCTTCTCACGAATTGCCAAAAACACTCAATGCATCATACATTATTTACAATTTATGTTCATCTTGAGAATATAGTTTTCAACTCAATTAACTATTCTTTCTTCCTGATGCACCTCCTTCAAATAAAACTTACTATTTGTTAGCATTAATATATAATACACCAAGGTCTGGCATTATTTATTCCACTTAGCACACCACACGTCTTACCAGTTTACTTTGCCCTTGAATTAAGCATACGATATATCAAATATTGATGTAATAAATGTTTTTCTTAAGAAAATAGTTACTTCTTACTTCTCAATTTAATGTACTATCACATATTGACATACTAAATGTTAGTTTTAAAAACTCTTAATAAATGATGGATTTAGCCATGTTCTTATTGAATCTCAAAGCACAAACCCATCTAAAAACCTTAAAAACTTTCATATGCTACTCTAATTACAAAAACTTAAGCAATTCCATGAGCTTACCATGAAATTAGAGAAAAATAGGAGTAAAAAATTGAATTTGATGCAATTTTCCTTACTAAGTCCATTCTTCCCCAAGGCTTTTTTTCATGATAAAACCAACCTTGCTATTGGAAACAAATCTTCAATAAGTTCCTTTTTCTTACCTCCTCATTGAACTCTTTCTCCAACATCTTAAATTGGGTTCTCTCACTTTTCTTCCACCACCAAGGCTTCTTAATGGTTCTAGATTCCTTATCTTACAAGCTATTATAGGGGAAAGAGTAAGATAAAGCTTAAAATATATGCTACACCTTCTTTCTTTTTTTCTTGAAAAAATAATATATATATATATATATATATATATATATATATATTAAATTCTTGATTTCATTCAATAATTCACAAAAAATCTTACTTTACTTCAAAAAAATGTAACCTAAAAGAAATTATATTACTTTTAATTATCTCTACTCATTAACATGCCTAATTTAGTATTTTGAGCAACTTTAAATTACTTGTTTTTATGAGACATGACGAAAATAATATTCTTTTAATGTAACTACAAGTTGTATTACATCATCATTGTTTAATTACATGTTCAACTATATAATTACAGGGTTACAAAATAATTAGCCCAAAATATAGTATAGGAACATCATATCTTTTTCCACTTAGAAAAATTGTCTTGAAATTTCAAAAATGCTCAAGATAGTATATTTTCATATCAAATTATACTTCATAAGTGGCATTTCTTTTAGCTTGATTAACAACATGGCCTTCACCGTTAAAATAATTTTATTTTTTTAGGCTTTTATTTTTGTAGTTCAAAAATTTCTATTATTTTTCAATATAAATCATATCTAGTTCAAAAAAATCCTCAAAACTATATTTGAAAATATAAGAAAGATTATAAATATTTTTCTACCAGTATGATATATGAAATATATTATGAACACTAGTTAGATGCAAGTGTAATGCTAGCCTATATTCCATGTATGTTCTTCTTAGCTTCTATACTTTTCAAAAATGAAATTCTTTTTAACAAGCTCACTATTTTAAATACATGATCTCCTTCCTCAAATTTCACATTTTTATGCTAAGCATAAAACATTTATCTACTTATCTTGGATAGTTTGAATTTTTGCACTATCTTTTTAAGGGTTTCATTTAAAAAATCACACCTTATAGTTACATTTTCTTACCTTCAAACCAATACAATGATCAATATTTTGACATATGAAAGTTTTATAAAGAGTCATGCCAATACTTGATTGAAATCATTATTGCAATAAAAAGTCAATTAAATTTAAGTAATTTTTCTAATTACATATAAATTCTAAAATACATAATCTTAATAAATCTTTTAGAGTCTTCATCAATCATTTGGTTTTGCATCCTTTTGGAAATGAAAAGTGGTACTAAAATTTAATTTTATATCACAAGTTTGATGTACCTTTTTATAGATAAGATTTAAACTTTGGATCATTATCTGATATAATTATTTTTATTACTTTGTGAATGTAAAAAATAAGATTCATATATATTATGGCTAACTTTGCTACAAAATATGTTATTTTTATAGAAAAAATATGGATTTGATTAATCTATCAATTATCACCCAAATACAATCATGCCTTAAGAATCATTTAGACAAATCAATTATAACATTTATTATAATGCTATCTTATTTTCATTCAAGTGTTAATAAAGGCTATAAAAATTTACTTGGCCTCTATTGCTCTCTCTTTAACTATTGATAGATTGAGCATTTTCTAATTTATTCTATCACATCTCTTTTCAATCCTAGCTAACAATAACTTTATTTTGATTCTTGATACATTTTGTTGCTTTTAAATGGATGAATTATTTAGAATTATATGTTTCTTGTAATAAAACCTGCTTTAGTTGTTGATGATCAAGTATACTTAGATAGCTCTGAAATCATAAAATCTCAACTTCATTAACAGTAAAATAAAAAACCTAATATTTTTAACTTTTTTAAATTAGCTTATATATTTTCTTATCTTATAGCTTATACTCTTCAATACAATTTAATTAATCAAGTCAATTGATAATTAAGATAACAATAGCACATTCTATTGCATTTCATTTTCTAGTTGATATTTGTTTGAAATTTAGTCCAGATAGTGTGAAAACTATCATGAGTAGTCTTTTACACATTTTTGGAATGATTAGATTTTTAAAAATGTAATGTTCTCTTTTGACACTTAAGTCATACATCACTTTAATCTTCATACTTCTCATGATCCATATGCATGCATAGTTACTCGATTTTATACATATATCATGACTGTGCATTTTGAATTCACATTAAACAAAATGTACTAAAGTAACATAAGCTAGAATCAAGTGGAAAGAGAAATCAAAACAACATAAATTTTAAATTTCTAAAAATATATTATTTGTCCAATATGATAATTTTGTCATATGGTATGACTTGCTCACATATATATAGACCAGATAGGTATTTAGACTTGGCAATCTAGGTTTGAGTAGAAGTGTGAAGCTATTTGTGTAGTACGATGTCTTCCATCATATAATATGACACTTGTATAAGTAGATACGATATTTCAAACTATCAATTTTTATATAATATAATATCTGTCATAGTATATGTATTATACCACTAAAAAGAAGAGAATAGTTAGTATGGTAAAGCTCAAGTATATTGTACAATTCTATGTTAGCTTATTGATAATATAATCATGTTACCTAGTTTACAGGCTAATAAAATCAACGTCATCATATAATACAATGTTGGCCATCATATGGTACGATACTTAACGCTTTAGAGAAATGAGTATTTATATAAATGTAGAAAATGAATGGCTTCATATAATATAATTTTGATCAGCTATAATGTGATTCATATCAAACTAAGGAGATGTAAAATGAATCTTAAGCCACTAAAGAGTTGAGCTCTTCGTACAGTATGATGGGCCTCATAATAAATGATCATGGTTTAATAGAGACTTAATACATTGTGTGTTGAAAACCAATGAATGTTGTATAATACAATGCATTATATCATATAGTTTGACCCTTTTTAAGCTTATGCATATGGTAGATTAAGCAGACTAATGGTTTAGATGATAGTGCATTAAGTGGTATTATAATATCTCCCTGATCATATAATACGATTAGAAGCAAAAGCCATAATAGTTGGTCAATCTCATTAGAAATATGAAATTAGCCTTTTGTATTAATTAAGATTTCTTAAAAAGTAGTGTTAACCTTTATCTCAATATAAATAGAACCTAAAATTGATTAAGAAGAGACTAAAGTGATTTTCATATTATTTACTATGTGGGAAGTTGCTTCAGCTAAGCTTGACTTTGTGCAAGATCATTTATGAAGCATTCTTACCATGAGAAAGGAACATAAATCTGATTTCAAGCACCATTCTTCTTCCACATTTCAAGCTATGGTAGCCTCCTTATATACATTTTTTTTGTGTGCCACTTCAAGGATCTGCTTTGGTTGCAGGCTTCATTATACAAGTTTTTTTTGTAATTGAAGTTGTGATTGTTGTAGCCTCTTGCTATTTATTTTGGGGTTGTTACAAGCCTCCTTAGTATAGAACTGTTGGGAAAATTTATTTTGTGTAGATTTTCAGTTTGTAAGAGCATTTCTTCTACCAATCATTTGGCAAAAAATGATTATTATTAGTGTTAGCCTGGACTTTTGTGATTAGAGGTAAATGTAGGGTTTTTTTGTATGGTCAAACCAACTAATTTTTTCTTTAATGTTTAATATTACATGCTCTCATTAATTATTTCAAATCTAAATAAGAGTTTTCATTGAGGAGATCATTAAAATAATTAAATAAAGATATGAAACTTAAAACTTTACTCATAACTTATTTATATTAAAATTTATTAAAGAATCATTCACCTCTCTTTTTTTAAGAAGATTACTCTTTCTCTTGAACCTTTGATAAGTAAAAACTTAATATTTCACACCATATAGATAATGTTTCTAACTTTTTAGAATAAAAATAAAAGTTGTTAGTTCTAAATCATGAACCAGATAATTCTTTCCATGTGATATTAGTTGAAGAGAATTATAAGTAATTATTTTACTATTTTGTATTAAAATACAACCCAATATTTAAAATAATGCATCAATACCCATCATTTCCATTTGGTAAATTGAGAATTTAGGTTGTGGTTAACATCTTTAAAGTCTAAAGATTCTCTTCACAAGTTGAATCTCATTCAAATTTAATTATTTTTTGAAGTTAATTTAGTTAAAAGGTTGGCCATTTGAGAGAATCCCTTTATAAAGTTTTTATAATATTTTATTAATCCTTAAAAACTCTTCACCTCAGATACATTTATGAATTGAGGCTAATTTATAGGCACTAAAACATTCTATGGATCAATAATTATCTCATCCTTGCTCATCTAATTTCCCAAAAATGTCACTTAGAGCAACCAAAATCCACACTTTGAAAACTTTACAAATAGTTGATGATCTTTTAATATTTTTAATGCAACATGTAAATAATTAGCATGTTTTTTTTGCATATTTATAATATGCTAAAATATCACCAATTAAGATAATAATAGACTAATTAAGATATTTATTAATTATTCTACTTATAAGATCTATAAAGATAATAGATGCATTAATTAAACAAAAAATAATAATACTAAAAATTCAAAATATCATGCCTTATTCTAAAAATAGTCTTAACAACATTTGATTCTTTAGTTAGTGATTCCTTAATCTCAAACCAATGTTAAAGAGAATAGTTGTAACTTTTAATTTATTAAATGAGTTATAAATTTTGAGTGGAGGATATTTATTTGTTATATTGTTGTTCAAATCTTTATAAATAATACATGTTCTTAAACTATTATCTAAAATAATGCTTCTTATAAAGACACATTAGATTGGATAAATCCCTTGTCTAGTAGATTTTGAATTTGCACCTTTACCTCTTGTAGATCCATTAGAGCCATTTTATATACAGTATTTGAAATCTATTTTTCTTTTAGTATTAATTGGATTTCAAACTCTATTTCTTGATCTAAAAGTAATGTAGGCAACTTCTTAGGAAATCTATCCATTATTCACAGAACATGGGTGCATCTTATGGCTTTTTAAACTTTTGATTCAACACCTAAATATATTATAAGAATCCTTCTGTTCATTGGGATAATAGTTTTTGTACTTTCATCATATACATGAAATAATTTTTCCTTCATTTTTCATGGTACAATATTTTTCTCGCTTCTTTAGTTCTTGCTTTTACCATCTTTTTCACATAATTAATTTTTACTTGATACTCATAAACCCAATGCATACCTATAACAATATCAAACTCCACTAAAAGAAGTACTAGTAGTTCAATTGAAAAATCATTCTCAAAGATTGTAAGATTCTTAAATAAATATCTAATAATTTTAATTTTATTACCATTAGGTAGGTCAACTATTAATTAATGTTTCAATTGATGAAATGATACATATAATTTATGATGCAAATGATAAGATATAAAAGAACAAGATACTCCATAATCAAATAATATTATGATAAGAAATTGCTTGAACGAAATAATACCTGTAATGTCATCAATGGAGTGTGTAACACTTATTGGGATGTCACATACACTTGAGGTTGGCCACCCCAAATCTAGATTCTATCTATTATTAGTTCTTCATACTATTTATGTAGAGGCCATGATTCTATCCCTACTTGCTCCTTCTTTACTACGTCTATGAAAAGATTAAGGAGAAAAGCCTACATGAGGAGATAAATTGTGTTGTTTAAAAGAAAGTTGAACCACTTAAAAGTTTTTAGAACAAAATTCTTATGATAAGAGTGATTATTGTAGCTATTCAACCAATTAGTGTTTTAAGAGGTAACCCTTTTATGATTCTTCAAGCAATATATTATTGAATAGAGAACAAGTGAAATAAGTATAATCAAATAAAAAATACACACTAGATTTTTAGGTGATTCAGCCTAACTTGTATTTATATTCACTCCAAGTCAATTGACCAAGCTTGCACAAATATCACCTCTCTCTTTTAAAGAGATGGTGGGTGCAAACCAAAAAAGCAACAAGATCCAAAAAGCCAACTACAACTTAAAGGAGTTAAAATATCACCTAAGGAAAATAGGTTACAACACTAATAAAAATCAAGATTACAAAGAGCCTACATTTTCACCTTCAAGAAAGAGTGGTAATCTGTTTAAATATAATAAGAAAGATGTTACCAATGTGAATTTAAACAAAATGAATTGATCTCAATAAGAAAAATGTTGCAATTAGCATAGGAAATGCTCCAAACAAGAAGTATGAGTACCTTTTTGGTTTTGTGCCTTTAAATGTTTTTGCTTATTCAATCATTACCTTTTTCTTTAGTAAATATTATCTTATTTATACTTTAATCACTCAAGAACATTTATGGAATACCCAAGGATTAAATTTATATTTTCAAAGAGATTAATTAGCTATTAGAGATCTTGATTTATGTTTTTATAAAAAATAATCAAGAGATCATACTAGGGTGATAAATAGAAATGTATAATTGCTTGATGAAGCACTTGTACAATATGAATATTTGTACAATATGAATATTTGTACAATATGAATATTTTGCTTAGTTAAAATTTTTCTAATGAGTACAGCCAAGAACATCATATTATATAATTATCATTTAACATACATTGTTAAGAATGCTCTCAATTTTTATAAACATTGTATATGACAATCATGAAGATTGTATGAATATAATAAAATATACTTCTAAGTTTCCATGGTAATCTTGAGATTATACATGTCTGATAAAGGAATCATACGTGTACGACAAAGTTTTGTACATTAGTCATTTTCTCTCAGGTTTTTAGACGTTTCATACGAATATGTTAATAGAATCACAATTTTATGAAGACGTGAATTATTAAACTTTGACAAATAGGTTGAGTTTTTACAATTATTTTGTACATGTATGATAAGTACATCATTTATATGTAAAGACTTGTTAATTCTATTATCATGTTATGCTTATACGAGTTGTACCTATATGATTAAATAAGGTCTTTATACTTGTATGATATTATTATCGTATTTGTATGATATGTTTATTTGAGAGATCAGATACATGATCAAACATGATCTAATTTTGAGTTAGTACCTTGGATATTCATACAATACAATCTACTTATTATATATGTATAATCCTTGTTTTTTAGATAAATAGAAGTTTGCCTCAAGTAGTTGTGGGAGTTGCAAAATTTTGTATAATATGATTTTCCTAATCTTACTTGTATGATATATTGATAATAGAGATGGTATAAGTTACTAAGATTTTTATACGAATACGATTTTCATCATCATTTAATATGATTCTTATAAAATCCAATAGTTATAAAATGACCCTTAGACTAATGTGAAGTTTAATAGCTTTTTACAATACAATCAAAATTATCATACTTATATGAAATATATTAAGCTAGAGCATTATGATTCCAAACTTAGACACATATAAAGCTAAACATCTTCTGTATATTATGATATAATATATAATATTTCTATGATTTCTTTAAATCCTTAAGAGTGAAGATTAAGATGAGAAACTAAACATTATCATACATAGTCATTATCATACTTGTACAATCCTATATTAGTAATAAAATAGGCTACTTAGAGATGTTTGAAGTGTCAAATGATCAATATTTTGAGAGTATCATATTTGTATGATTCTTGAATTAGATAATACAAACAATACATGAAATATGAGCATGACTAGCTTGATAGAATTTCCCTGTTGGGAGTTATTTGGAGCCATTAGTGAGCATACAAATGCATATATAAAGGGATCAAAACATATAATTTATTACACATCTTTAAGGAGAATTTTTAATTGAAGATCATATCCAGCCCAAGAAGAACATATTAATATTCATCTTCTTCATCATTTTTAATCTTCCTTCAAGTTCATTTCATTGAGCTACGTTACATTTTTATCCATATTTCTTTAACTTTAATATAGTATGCCTCTTAATTAAATTATATCTTTTATCTTATTATTAAGGTTTTCTCTTTTGAGCTTTGTATTGTCTTTTGGACCAATTATTTATAGGGTCACTTAGCTAAATGTTGTAAGCTCCTTTCGATTGATGTTCTAAGGATTATGGCTTGATGCTTTATAGGGTCTTCTAGCTTGATGTGAAGAGTCTTTTTTGCTGGATGGTTGTAAGATTTTTTTTGCTCAACGTGGGTTGTTGCTGAACTTGCTTTTGCAAAATATATTTATTATTTTTTCCTAGCCTTTTGGCTAAAGGATGATATAGATTTGAGTTTGGATTGAATTATTTACAAATTATTTATATTCTTTTCTTTATTGCACTCCCACACAAAAGCACAAAAGCTAAACAATGTTTTTTTAAAAATAGTTTATAAGATTATCAAGAATTTTAAAAGGTTTTCATTACAACACTTATAGTAGTTTGAATGTAAGATTTTCATAATTCATCTCTCTCTTATGTAGACACCACACTCTCATGATTCTTAATAATAATATCAAAGCGTGATTATTTCTAGTGACTAATCGACATAGAGAAGATTTTTGATGTCTCACAATTGGTGTTGATCAAGCTACCTTAAAGGAAGGGACTTCATCTTCTTCTCCACTCCTTTCCAAGTCATTTTTTTGCATAAGAAAAACCACATGCTTAGTTTTCTTGAATATGTTGATTTAGAAGCTATGGAGATTGTTAAAAATGGTTTTGAATTTTCTATTAAAAAGGTGGATAATATTTTGGTTAGAAAGCCCTTGTGTGAACTTATTCTTTAAGAGAAGTATGGAGTCTAACTCAATACTAAGATTTTAAATTTCTTTCATTATGGTTTTTAACCATTAAATTCAATAGGATAACAAACCTTAAAATGTCTTGTGAGGCATGAGAGAAGTGTGAAATTATATATGGAAGTACTAAGTTAAAGAATTTAAAATTACTTCACTTATGCTTGATTACAAACTTTTTTGTATGTAAGGAGAGTCTGCTAAAGTTATGTTTACTCAATTAACTAACATTATGAATGGCTTCTCAAATTTTGGCAGAAAAGTTTTTCTAATGTTGGATAAATGAGGAAGATCTTGTAGATGTTCTTTGAGGATTTTGATCATTTGGTGAAGGCCATTAAAGCCTCAAAGAATTTGGATCATCTCTCTTAGGATGAGTTATTTGGACATCATACGACTAATGAGATAAAGATGACAAGGAGGAAAGAGAAAGAGGCATATCCCAAATAACTTAAGATGGAGGACATTACCTTGAAAGTTGCATTATCTACATCTAATGAAGATTTTTCTTAAAATAATGAAGTAGAATTTCTTTCTAAAAGCTTAACTAAATTTTTTAAGAAAGTGGTTGTAAGTAGTTTTGAGAAAAAGAAGAAGAGGAGTCACAAGGACAAAGGAAAGAAAATTGAGGTATGTTATCATGAATGTTATGAGCTATGATATTATGGCCTAGTTGTCCAAAATTGGAGAATAAAAGAAGCATAAGTAGAATAATTTTTAAAAAGGATAAGAAGAAGAAAAAGAAGAAGGCCATGATAGCCAATTAAAGTAATAAAGAGTCATCTATGACCTTCTTAAGCAGTGAGAAGAGAAAGAAAAGAAAATTTTGATTTGCTTTTCAGCAAAGCAAGAAGCACCCTCAAGTAGTGAGAAACTTGATGAAAGAGAAATTATTTGCTTTATGGTATATCATCATGACTTCTTTGGGAATGAAAACAATAATATAAGTAAACTTTCTCATAAATAATTAAAAATTAATTTGAATGAATTAATTGATGTTTTTAAACTACTTTCAAAGAAGTATAAACATTTTAAGAAAGAGTATAATAATTATTTTAGTTTTTGTGAAGATCTAAATGAAAAAACTCAAAGTATTTGCATGAATTATATCAAATTAAAGGTGAACTTACCAAAATTACTAGTTTGAATGTAAAAAACAAAATTATTTATGATTATTTCAAGAAATTGCATTCAAATTGTGCTTCATCTCACCTCAAGCATAAGAAAGCTATATTTCAAAATTCCAAATCTATGCATGTTAAAAATTTTATTAATGCTTTATCACTTGAATATTTATTTAAAGAAAGGTTATATTTCTAAAATTTTATTTTTTTATTAATGTAAATCGATGAATTAATTAGAGAGAAGTTAATTGGTGGTGAGTTGTAATTGGGAATAAGAGAGACACAAAGCTTGCATAAACAAGATCGTTTTTTAGTCATCTTTATTTTTTTAAAATATAAGACTTATAATAATTTACTTGAAACCCTATTATTCGATAAGGTTGAGTGTGAGTGATCTAAATATTTTTAAAAGCATCCTTTTACTTATATAGATTTTCTTTTAAGGCATGCATTTCATCAAGATTACTTTACTTTTAATCATGCCCTATAATATAGCAAAGTTAATAAGTTGTGTCACTTTGTAAAACTTAATATAATAGTAATTAACAAATATGAATTAAGTGAAATTTGGTAAAATTATACTAATTATATAATGTAATTTTCTTATCATACTTCTATTATTAATTTATTTAAGTGATCAAATAGAGAATTGGCCTTAGGTGGTTCAAAGTTAAGTTTACTAAATAAGGTTTTCGTACTTGTATGATATTATTATCATACTTGTACGATACATTTATTTTGGAGACTGGACATATTGTTGAACATAGTAATCTAGTTTTGGATTGATATAGTAAATGTTAATGCAATATGATATACTATCAAGTACACTTGATCCTTATTTTTTAGAGAGATGAAAGTTTGATTAAATAGTTGTGAGGGTAAAAAAACTTCATACACTACAATTTTTTTTAGTTGCACTTGTACAATATTATGATAATAGAGAAGGTATAAGTTGTTAAGGTCTTCATATTTGTACAATTTTCATCATCTTTTAGTATAATTCTTATAAAACTTGAGAGTTATAAAATGACCCTTTGACTAGTGTGAAGCATAATATCTTTATACAATATGACCATGGTCAACTTACTTGTAATAACCCACTTAATTAAAATCCCAAATGATTTCAAAATATATTTCATATATCAAATCTAAGTACTATAATTCTAAAATTTAGAAATGCATTGAGTTGTCAGTATCCTGAAAAACATGCTAAAATGCTAGTGATCATATTTTATATTTCAATATATCATTATGAAAATCACACCTCGAGAAATCTGCTAGTATATAATTTGTAATTTTCAAAGGTGAATTAATTTTTTATGAATTATTAAAATTTGAAATAATCAAAAAAATTTAATAAAATAATAAAACATTTCTCTTATTTATAAGAGGATAAGTTTCTACTTTCATATCAAGAAATCAATTACAATGTATGCTTTTATAAGAGAAAGCATGGAAGCAAGGAGAGGAGAAGCTTAGAGAGAGAACATAAGTTGAAACTATTATTGCTTTTGCATTGTATTGATGAGATCGTAAAAGAAAAACGAAGGGCTTAAGGAAAAGAGCAAGTGTTTGACTTTGGCTTTGGAAACCCATTGCAAGGTTAGATCTCACCTCAATTTTGCATCATTAACCATGTATAATCTGCATAAATTTCTTTGAAAATGAATTTGGCAAACTTTATTGTTGGTTATGTTGGTCAAAGTCTATTACAGATTCTAGCCACATTAATCATATTAGATGACTAATCAAATTGTTTAGGTCAAACTTGCAGTTGGGGTCAACAAGGAGCTTTCAACTCCTGTATGTTTGCGTATTCAAGATGACATCGTATTAGTACTATTCTATGATCAAATAATCTTATTCTTTATATAGAGGTTTATAATACAAACTAGACATTTAATCTATAAGTGAATGTCATACTAATATGGAATGAATGTTGGACAATATGATAAATTTATATATTGCTCAATCAAGAGACCATCCTGCTCGATTACTCATTCGACCTTATTTACATATATATGATTATGGATAATACTAGTACGATGCATATATTAGACTAATACATTGATGTTTAGTATTTTGATTATAAATCACAATTGTACTACACTGTTATTAGACTGTATGATCAGGTTATGATAATGTATATATATATATTACAGATCATACAAGTATGAGTGGTGAATCAAAATAATATAACTATGTAGCGAGCCATCACCAATTGTTCTTAAATTTTGGTGCTATCTTTTTTCTTTCTCTTTTCTTAATATTTTAAAACCATGTAAAGTTATTTCTTTGTTTTTTATACAAAAATATACAAAAAATAAACTTTTAATATTTTAAATCAAATAATAGAAGCATCTTTTACAAATCATGTGAAAATATAATGTATCTAATATTTCTTTTAAAGACACATGAATATACAATATCAATGGTAACAATCCTTTTATATCCTTTTTCAAAAATAACATAAATATGAAAAAAAAATATATTTCAAGGTAATTATAACATCTTCTAAATCATCATATGTTGGGTCTCACTCCATCTTAGTAGTCTCATAAAGTATCTTCCTTTGACTTGAAAGTGATCAACCAAAATAAGCATAAACCAATTAATATTGACTTAGTAACAAAAATAGTTATAAAATAAGTAATTATTGAGAAACCATATGCATTGTCTATATCAATAATAATATAAATCAAAAAAAGGCATGTTATCTTTCTTTTTCTTTAGATTTATTTAAAACATAATTATTTCTGTAAGAAATTACATTAAGTTTTAACTCTTATTTTATGAATCTAGAATGTGTTATTCTAGATAATTCAATAATATTTAATTAAAAACACTCTTAGAGATATGTTAATCTGGGTAACAGTATTACTTCTAGGACATTAATTGGAATAAGAAAACTCTTATTTTCAAAAGCATATTAATCCAAAAAGCAATTTACTCTTAGAAGTACTTGTCGAAACTTCATCTCTTGTTCATGTTACATTGCTTTATTATTAACATGTATTAATTAGTTGTTTTACCTTTTAACACATGTTTTATCTTTTAACACATGTTGCACCTTTTAATCACCTATTTTACTTTTAACATTATTGAAGCTTCTTCTCTAATTTTAGTTTGTGACTAATAAAAAAATATAATATACAATGCATATTAACATATTATTATATTAACAATAGCACACACCTCCAAATAAATATTTTTTACATATCATTTAAGGATTCTAACTTAGTATTATACATCATATTAAAGTATATATATCATGTATAAGTTCTTTCTACCTTTTAAAACAAAGTAATGGTTTCATCAAGGCTAAAATCTTACTCAATTTTTTAGTTGATTATAGTACCTAAGATTATATTATTCTCAATTTTTCCTTTGTTATTTGCATAAACATCTCTCCAAATTTATAGAAACACCTTTACTTGCTCTCTTCTTCCTTTATTGACTATGTTCAAATAATGCATCTCTTAATTTCTCCAAAATAATTCTTTAAGTTAGAGTCAACACCCTTTTGTACTTATTGTCATAACTTTTCACATGTTTGACCTTTCAAATGCCTCTAAAAATTATCTCTTCATGTAAATACTTTTTTTATTTTCTAACATTTTATTTACAACAGCTTTTTATCAATTAAACTCATCTTTAAATTAGTTTTTCTGGTCATTTGTTATTTTAGGTTTTAAGATATGTTTTGGTCCCACTAATCATTTAAGTATAATCACTAGATTTATATTGTACATTTATTCGATCTTACTTGAAGTTGTATTTATTTCTTTTTATTATACTAGTATGATATCATTATTATATTACATGATAAATCCCTGCAATCGGTGGTCAATGCTCTTTTGTCTTTCATCATACTTATACGATTAAGAGTATTGCATTGTATGATCATTAAAAGGTATCTTTTCCTTAAGTTGCTTTCAAATTGAGCCTTTTCTC
This sequence comes from Vanilla planifolia, assembly GCA_023846275.1. Taxonomy (NCBI): domain Eukaryota; kingdom Viridiplantae; phylum Streptophyta; class Magnoliopsida; order Asparagales; family Orchidaceae; genus Vanilla; species Vanilla planifolia. The sequence goes on from CM043870.1 coordinate 19,143,019, forward strand.
ATTTTGTAATTATATGATGCGATATACCCCTATTGTATTGCACAATGCCATGCTTTACAGACTTCCTACATACACGTGATTGTGTTTATATTTTCATCTTATTGTACTTGTACTACCAAACACTCTAAACTATATCATACTTATATGTTTGCCTTTTGTATTGTATGATTATGAATTATTTACCAAATATTTATGTTAAAACATCAGTGACCCAATACAAATTTAAGCTCTCATTTGTGTTTATTCACATCTATCTCACATTCGTTTTCTCTCAAACCTAATAATATTATATGATACTACGCAATCAGAATGTACAATCATCTCTATTATATTTGTATATTATTATAATCATAATAATATGACTCAATCCCATCTATATGTATATTCAGTTGATTGATTATTCCACATTATCGCATTACACAATATCTTAAAACTAGAAAACATCCCTAAAAAATTAAAAATATGTTTTAATTAAAATCATTATTTTATATCACTTTTCACCTTAAAATCAATAATATATTTTTAATATCTCATGGTTTGAATTGAAATGCAGATCAGTAAGATGGGAATGAATTACTATAAATAAAAATTTTTATTTCTTAAAAATTTTTATTTCTTAAAAATTTTTCGAAAATTATTTTATAATAATTATTTTAATAAACTCAAGAAAATCTTTACTTATAATTTTATTCAAATTTAAATTTTATTTTAAAATACATTAATTTTCTTTAATAATTTTTTAAAAATATGAAATATAAAAATCATCAAAAAAGACAATAATCAATTGACTTTAAATAACTTGTTATCTTAATCTTTTAATAAAGATAATAATCATAAAAGAAGAGTAGTACTTGATTTGGAAGATGTAGATTCACTCAAACTCATTGAAACATTAATTTGAGTAATAGATATTTCTCAAAAAGTTCTTCTCACTAAAAAGAGATATTGCTATAATATTAATTGAAGTATGGTTTAGTAAGATGGGTGAATTTTTAGTAGTAAAAATTTTGATTTCTTAAAAAAATTAAAAATATATTTTTAAAACAATATTTAATAAGCTCAATAAAAACCTTATAAATAATTTTGTGCAAATTTTATTTTTATTTTAAAACATGTGAATTCTTTTATATTTTTTTAAATTATGTATTTTAAAATTAACAAAAATTACGAAACACATCAATGGTTTTTAGATGATTTAGATTAATTCAAGCTCATGTCTATCCTTAACAAAAATCAGAAAAAATAGAAATAATAAATATAAACCTTTTATCAAATGACGAGTAGGCTAAGTCCTCACAATAATGAAACAAAAGAACATGCTATAATGGCTTATAATTAAAAAAATCAATAGAAAATGACAACACAAAATAATATTTAATGCAAAAAAAATCCTATGCCTAATGAAATATTTAATAAGGCACAAGTGTATTATCCTTTTACTTGAATCAATTAAGAAATAAAAGCTTAGCTCATTGAAGAAGAGAGGAGAATTTGAATCTCAATGAATGAAGAATGTAACAAATAGTAGTGATAAGCATCAACTGTTAAGGCTTGAATTTTGTGATTTGAATTTGTTTTTGAAATTTTATCAATTGTTTACTAATCAATTATGTCAAAAACTTTATTATTTTTAGACATTTCACGATGACTAAAAGTAGTTATTAAATAACCCAAATAGTCATCACTACTTAATTTAATTAAATGATAGGTTAATGTAGGTTTTATTTCAATAATCAGTCCATTATTTTTATTTTAATAATAGCTATTAAAAAATAGCCTTTAAGCAAAATAATAGTCAGTCGGACATAATCAAAACCATTAGATCATAAAAGCCACGCGATCTAACAACTTGATTTGAATCTACATGTATTAGAAAGGCGAAGAGATTTCCACTGTTTGATCGAGGAAATTGTGCTATCGAACTACTGAATTTAGTTGTATGCTTTTTAGAATGGTGGATTTAATTTGAACTATTAGATCAAAATACAATTAGACGGTTAGATGTAGATTTGAGCTTTTTAGAAGGGAGGATTAATTTGGACCTTTCGATCACAAAATTGTGTGATTGAACGACAGATTGAATAGCACGTTGTAAAAGAGCAAAGGAAATTTCGACCATTCAATTGCAAAATTTAACAATAAGGCGATGTAAATTCAATTCTATATTTCCAAAGTGAAGAGCGTTGAGTTTTAGTCTCACATCACCTGTATATGCTACAAATATTTGTTTATAAGGGATTGCCTTTGCCAATGAGTTAACCAAAATATTGGGGTTGGCTAGCCTCTATTTTGATTGAGAGATGAGCACCCTTGCTAGCTGGTATGTACTTAATAGGTTTGGGACTCATGCCCTAACCTGATACTATATTCATTTTAGTTCAAAAGTGATGCCCCAACCCAATTACTGTAGAATTCAGGTTCAAGAGTAATGTCCTAAACCAATACTTAATGTTTAGACTTGAGGTAGTTTAAATAAAGTATAATTAGTTTTTTTATTAATATTATTATTTTTTATTAAACAATTTATTATTATTATAATAAATTTTTTGTAACAAATTATTGAAATGTTTCAAAGATATGACTAAGATAAGATGATTTCTAAAATAATCAATATAAGATGATCAAGGTAAATTTACTTTTAAGATGATTAAATTTTTGGAATCTTAATGTATTTTTAAGATGATTAATTTAAATCAATATTTTAGTAATAATGAAATCTAATTTTTGTGTCTTATAAAGATGATTTAAACTAAACTTAACATTCTAATTAAAATAAAAGTAAATACTTAACATTAAACTAAAAATGATTCTCTTAACAGGCTACCACTCTGACCAAGATGATTTTTATAAGATCTAATATTTGTTTTTCTTATTCTTTAAGTTCTCCCATAATCATAAATATTAGTTATCTAAAATCTAAAAATTTATTAAATTAAATTTATTAAAAATATTTAAAATTTATTATCATCAAACAAAATATTATGATTAAAGGTCTACATCATAATAAAAATTTATCAAAATGATTTAACTTCACTTTTGAGATGTTATAAATTAGTTTTTGGAGATTCTTTATCCTTTAACTAATATAAGGATTGGATCAGACTTGTATGATCAACTACTGGATTGCTTAACAAAGATCAGTTATATGATTTGTTATCTGACCAGCATAAGGCATGGGTTATATAGTATGACAATAGCTATCGTATCTTACAATGCTAAGATACAAATGTCAACACAACATAGATCATATAAGTACAAAATAAAAATCAAACTAAAAACATTTATTTAATGAATAACTTAGTATAAATCACTTATCCAATCTCTGCTATGAACTAATACCTGATTGGTACAACATGGAAATTAGAATCGTATGATCAGGGTAATGCAATGATCTGATCTTAGTAAAACTCTAACTATACATTACAATATAGTCAATTATGTTGTATGATGTGATTATAACAAATAAAAGAAAGAGTAGTTGCTACGTAAGATTTTCAGAGCTTTAAGAAACTATTTTTATAATAGAAATTGAATTATTATCCATAAGAATTAAGATAAATTTTGTAGACAATAAGGAGAAACAATAAAAAAAGTGATGGAAGGGGCTTCTTAAAACCATCAAGTAGGCAAACCAATAAAATATGATGTCTTGTTGCAAATCCATTACTATTATTATGAAATATACAATAATTTGAATGTTTACATGACATAATATTTCTTACATATGTTCTAATTTTATTATAATATTTTGTGAATATATATATATATATATATATATATATATATATATATATATATTACACTTGTATAGATATATGAGTTATATGATGCTATTAAACAAAACATATGATAAGATAAAATAAAAAAATGCAAAAAGAAAAAAAGAAAGAAAATATGCTAGTATAACTTGAAAAAGAGCATACAATAATAGCAACCTAATAGATATGATATACATCGCCATTGATGTTATGGTACTCAGAAGTAGGGCCATGGCATGTGGATTCCTTAACATAATGATGATGACATACTACACAACTGAGTGTCATGAGCACTTAGAGATGGAGCTCCGACATTTCATGTGACTCATTCCTTTTTAGCACAGGTTATTAGTATAAAGAGTAAGATTTAGTGATGATGAGATACTTCACTCTTGGGTGTCGTAGGTACTTAAAGATGGAGCTTTGACATTCTGTTTACCTTGTTCCCCATCAGTACAAGATATTAGTATTAAGAGGTGAGACTTAGTCCAATAATTGTCAGGATACTCAAAGGTGGGGCCATAGTATTTCAAAAAATTTTGCTTGTGTTGATGAGATGTGATATAGATCCCTAGGTTTAGGATATAAACAATAAAAGAGTTTGAGCTTATAAAAAAGAATAAATATGTGAAAAGAAAAGAATATAAAAGAAAAATAAAATTAAATGAAAAAGAATGAATATGAAAAGAAAGAAAAGTAAGACAAGACAAGTAGTATATGTTGATTATAAGTTGGATATATGTATATGATCATAAATGCATTGTTACATTATTTTCTTTATAGATATTACATATTCTTTTATTTATTACCTATTTTATTACTTACCATTTTATTTGCTCTTTATACTATTTTATTACATGTAGCTATAGATTTGTCTTCTGAGCATATTATGCTTATTTTTAACTTATTTTATTAAACAAGATACTAATATTCATTGAACTGAGAGTCCTTAAAGGATAAGACTTAATATTAGTTTATTTTTTTCTTTTTTGTTTCCTATATGCATAATGAGAACTTTCTAAGAGACCAATTATCATATCATTTAGCAGCATCTCATATTATAGTATGGTCTATGACCATACCCAACTACTTTGCACATAGTACTAATATCAAAGTATAGTATGATCCTAGGTACCAAACTTGAGTCAAGGGATAATACCGTAAGGAAAAACATATTTCTTATTATTTTATCATATCCATTTAATATGTCATTCTTATGTTGTAATTTACTTAAATAAGTATATTCTTCTTAATTACTTGCATACTTTTTTTTAGTTTCATACTCGTATAAATATTACTTATTTATCAATAATAAGTCATAAAATCTTATAATTTACATTCAAATGTATGAACAAGTTCAATCTCATGATCATAAGCAAAGAAATATTATTTTATTACAATATGCTCATGGAATATTAAATAAACAAGTATACTTATATCATAATTAATTGATTTACCTATTTGATCTATATATTAGGAATCTACTTCTTGAATTAACTTGTCTTTTTGATCTCAAACAAGAATAATATATCCAATTATATTCTTCACATCCTACCTGATTTATTTTATACTTAAAACTAATCTTAATTTTCAAACCTAATAGGCTTAACATCCAATGCTATTAAATTTTTTTCAGCATTTACACATTTAAGCATCGCTAATTTTAAAATAAAAATAATAATAATAATAATTAGTATTTCAATTATTTTCTTACTTGGGTCATCCAGATCATTTTTGTGCTTACAATAAAAAAATTCTAATTTTTGAATTCTATAAGATTTTATTCTCACTTTCACAACACAAAAAAGCTTAATTTTTTTAAAATGACTTGATTCTAACTACAACTTAAAATCCCAATTCAATTCTAGCAAAACAAAAGCATCTATCTTGGTTTTGGCTGCCACAAAGAGCAAGCTACACATATATTAAGAAAACTCCAAAATCAACTAATTAAACATAAGAGAATGCTTAATCTACTAGAAAATTGAAGTCTTACAGTCAATTTATATCATTTGTGCAAAAAGAAAAGGGTTTCTGATTGATAAGTTGTAGTTTCTATTTGATCGACAAAATCTCCAACGACAAGGGCTGTAAGGAAGCTATATATAAAAAATGAAGGCTTCCCTTTACTCAAATGAAAGATTTCCCTAAGGTTTTGAAACTTCAAATAAGACAAAGAGAGGGATCCAGGTTTGTGATTGCCAGTTAGAAGAAAGGGAAAGGGATTTTTAGATTTATTATTCTTGGTAATATATATATATATATATATATATAATTATATGATAATCTCAAAATTTTTTATAAATTAAAAGCAAACTCTGATCAACACAAAACAAATACCATTACGTTCATCTAAAAAAGCTCTATTAAAAATTTTGAAATACTTTCTATTTTTTTTGAAGAGGATATAATATCTATTATACCAAGGCCAAGCCCAAATTACAAAAGGATCCTCAAGGGGGATCGAAAGTGAAATCAGATAACACGAGGTCGAGCAGGGGCTTAGGAATGGGATCCTCAGGGCCCCAGATGAAGTCATTAAGGCACACTGCCCAAGCAGCCCAGTCAGTAGGCGCATTCCCGTCTCTGAGGATGTGTGAGAAACGAACGGCCTCAAGACCCGAAGCGTACTGAATAGTTGCCGCGAAGACACCTGACCCCGGGGGGAGGGACACCATCTCGCGCACCTCCTGAATAGCCAGCATTGAGTCAGATTGGAGTTCCACAGCCCGGTGTAGGGGAAGAAGATCCCTAACCATGTCAAGCTTCATAAGCCAAGCCTGGGTCTCCATCATGTCAACAGCCTGGGATAACAACCTTTTGCCAGCCACCAGGAGAGGTCTGCCCAAGCAATCCCGCACAACCACGCCCAACCCGGCCATTGAATCACCAACCGCGGCATCGCAATTCACTATGATCCAACCTGTTGGGGGGGGGGGAATCCAACTATGCGTAACAAGAAAGTCCGTGGATTTGCCAGGGTTCCCACTAAATGGGGAGGAGAGGGAGAGATGTCGATTGAGAGACGAGTGAACCTCAAGCAAGATAGTCCGGATAGTAAAGCCAGGTGGAGGCACCAGGATGTTATGTCTGACTGCATGCCTCCTCGACCAAATATAGTACAGCGTACTCGTAATGGTGGCCACATCCAATTGCCCGGCACCCTGGCGAGCAACAGGAGACCCGACGAACCGGAGGACCCAGTCAATGAACAATAGATCGGCCCCGGTTGACTAGTCCAAGTTGGTCAGCCCAAACCTCTTGGGCTCTCGTGCAGTGCCAGAAGATGTGCTGCAAGGACTCGTCTTCCGTGCAGCCCAAATGGCAAGAGGGAGAGTTGCAAAGCTTTCGGCAGGCCAACCACACCGCCGATGGAAGGTGATCACCGGCGACCCTCCACATGAAGACGCGGACCCTGGGAGTGACCTTTAACTTCCAGATGCCACGAAATTCCTCCAAGGACTTGCTGCCATTACCACCCTTCCGAGCATTGCAGACGATGCTCGAGTAGATCTAGCCACTGGCAGCCCGGGGCTTCTCCGTGAGGGAAAGAAGCAATACGTCATGCGAGGACCTCAAGGCTCTCGGAAGATGCGAGATGCGGTCCTAAAGCTCCCCATCTGCCCAAGCACTGATAACATCCCAATTCCAATTCCTGCCGGGCAAGAGACATTCAGCGACGTTGGCCGGCCAGTAGGTGTTCATATTGATGAAAGTAGGCCAGCAACTCAAAGGAAGGACTCCCAACCAGTTATCTTCCAAAAATCTCTTGTCCGCCCATCCCCAATACGCCAAACAAAGAGGGAAATGGCCTTCGGCATTGCCCTCAGCATCATTTTGCCGACCGGGATGCGTTGCGGGGGGCCTTCATCAGTGGATCCTCCAGAGCATATCTTCTCCGCATCAAATCCACCTAGAGACTAGGCTCCCGATTGAGAATGCGTCTGCAGCCCTCCATGTGAAGAATGCGGTGCCAAACGCGGAGGTCCCAGAGGCCCAAACCACCCACAGATTTTGGCAGCGTGATACACTCCCAAGCTGCATAATGCATAGCCTTCGCGCTGCTAGTCCCGCCCCACAGAAATCTCCTGATGCACTGCTCCATGGCCTCAATAATCCTCGCAGGCACAACATAATGCCTCAACACGTGGCAGGGGATGGCACTGAGGATCGACGATGCCAGAATGGCCCTGCCCGCCAGCGAAAGAGGTTGGACTCTCCAATTGATCAGCTTGGCATCCAACCGCTGTAGCAAGAAGCTGAGGTCAGTCTTGGAAAGGCGCTTGGCAGTGATGGGGATCCCCAGGTATGTAAAAGATCTTCCTTCATGCTGAGCTTCCTGAGGATCAACCTGGACTTCTTCCTGCAGAGGTTAGAGCTAAAGAAGACCTTGGATTTCACGAGATTCACCTGTAGACCAGCGGCCTTCCCAAACTCATGGATAATCCTCCTGATGGCACGGGCAGTGATATGGGAGGCAGGAGCGAAAAGGATGACGTCGTCGGCGAAGAGGAGATGCAAGATGCAGGGCGCATGCATCCCCGACCGGAACCCCAAAAGCTGTCGGGATTCATGGTTCCTCACCAAGCACGAGAGATATTCGGATGCCATGACATAAAGATATGGGGAGAGCGGGTAGCCCTGCCGGAGACCCCTTTGAGCCACCACCCACGGGAGGCGAATTCCATTGAAGAGGATGTTGAATCTTGGGCTACTGATGCAAGCAGCAATCTAGTCCTGCCAGATGGGAGGAAATCCCATAGCCATCAACATCTCAAGAAGGAAGTCCCAACAGACACGGTCATAAGCCTGTTCCATATCGAGCTTCACTGCCATTAGTCCAGCCACACCCTTGCAAGTCCGCATCCTAGCAACCATCTCCTACGTGATGTTGATATTATAAGAAATGCTGTGGCCAGGGATAAACGCCGCCTGTTCCTGCGAAATGAGGTCCGGCAAAACGGGCTTCAGCCTCCCGACAAGGAACCGTGCCACCACCTTGTACACGGTGTTGCAGAGACTAATAGGTCTGTAATGCTTCGGCTTGCTCGCGCCCGACTTCTTTGGAATCAGGATGATAAAGGTGTCCTTCCACTTATTCGGGAGCTTGCAATCCTCAAAAAAAGCCAGCATAGCTTTAATCACATCATGGCGCGCAATGGTCCAGTAGCCGTGCAAGAATTCAGCCGAGATCCCGTCACATCCCGACGCCCTGTTCCTCTTGATGCCCCGCATAGCCTCGATGATCTCTTCCTCGGTGACCCTAGCTCCCAGCCTTGAAGCCACATCAGCATTCACAACCGCTGGGGGAGAGATGACTTGCGGCAAATCCCTGGAAATGCTGCTACGCCACTTGTGCTCAAAATACTCCGTTAAGACCTGCCCGATGCTGTCCGAGGAATCCGCCACCTGGTCGTCATCAGCCTGGAGCATGGATATGCAGTTCATACGGACCCAAGACGAAGCCATATTGTGAAAGAAGCGCGTGTTGGCGTCCCCGAACTGTGCCCAGTGGACCTTGGCACGCTGCCACCACCACTGCTCCTCGTGGGCACAACCCCTATGGAAGGCGGTGATCAATTCCGTGAGATGCCCATGGTCCTCCTCGGTGAGTCCCACCCACGATTCTCTTGCCTGCAACTCCTCAATGTCACGTAAAAGCACTTGGTCGCAGTTGATCAAACTCCCCAGCTCTTTGCGGCTCCAACTGTGCAACGTCATGAGTGAACGCTTGAACTTCATCGAAACAATCTCCATAAGGTCCCCATTCGCATGCCTACTCCAGGCCTGCTGCACCACACGGTAGGACTGGGGATAGTGTAGCAAAATGCTCTCAAATAAGAGCCTGCTGGATTTCGGCCAGATTCTGTTGCCACCCAGATTGATTAACAGAGGGCAGTGGTCTGAGCCAAGACGGCCCAGATGATGTACCGAACTGTTGGGAAAAGCAATCAGGCCAACAAAATTGAGCAGGGCACGATCAAGCCGCTCCAGAATGCACGCGCCCGCCTTCTTCCCATTACACCAGGTAAATTGGTTGCCGGAAAAACCCATGTCAGCGAGCTGAAGGTCCTGCATAAAATCAGCAAAGCACTGCTGCTCACTGTCGTAGATGAAAGGCCGACCTCCCCGCTTCTCCTCCTGGCCCATAATCAAGTTAAAATTACCAGCAACTAGGAGAGGGGAGTTATCACAGTATGATGTGCGGATAGTGTCCCAGATCGCGTGGCGTCCCTGAGAAACCCTTGGACCATAAACAAAGCAACAGTTGAGGGTGCAATCCTGTCGAGGGGTAATCGAACAAGCCACCATAAAGACCTAGGCCGCCATGAGTGCTCTGATCTCTTTCTTCCACAGCAAAATAATTCCAGCTGACATACCCAAAGATGGTTGAATCACAAAATCCCATTCCTTCCCAAGAATCCAGTTAGCATCGCGCCGGGAGAAAGACTGCATCTTGATTTCCAGTAGCACAACAACCTTCACGTTCCACTCGCGTACCAGACGCTGCAAATAGGCCCTCGATTTGCTCTTCTTGGCACCTCTTATGTTCCACGTGATGATCCGCATAGTAGTCATATAGTGATTTGCTTCCTGCATCCCCACACAAACTAAGAGCAGCTCTCCAGTAATCGGCTTGCTGGCCTCCGTGCCCCACGAAGCACGGACAGCAAGAAATCCTGATTAAGGGTCACCCCCATCCGGGATGGAGTCTCCATCATCCACTGAAACCCCCTACAAAAATGGAGAATTCGCATGGCCGCCTTTAGCAAATTTCCCAGCATTCAAAAGCTTTGCCGACGGAGGACTCTGTGCCCCAGCCTTGACCGTCCACCGGACTCTGCTTCTGCCCCGAAGCCTGGGCGGACTCTTGCTACCCCGAGATGTGCTGGCCCCGTCATATCCCCGATCTATGCGGCTATGAACTTTTCCCTTGGAGGCCGCTTGATTAATCCCCTAGGGCCCTTGCGATTGTTTTTCCTCCGTTACACAATCATCCAAGGGCCCAAGCCGTACCCCTCGCCGTGTACATCCCGCCTACCTGACCGGCGGTCATCCTCAGGTTCCTCAGGAAAATTGCGGCCGAGAGTAGTGGTGACCCCTGGGCTTTCCTCCAATGGATCGCAACAAAGAAACTAAGGTTTGTGCTAACTCTTGTTGTGTATCTCCTTGTTGCTCTCTTTCTTTATCCTTCTCTATACTTTCAGATGCAGATCTTTCCATGTCTAAAGTTTATTGCAATCCTGTAAAATCACACAAGTTATTTGACAACTAATGCCTAAGTGAGAATTAACACTAAAAATGCAAATGCATATGCTATGCTGGTGTCCTCACTCACATTTCCCACCTATTCCTGAACCAAAGCTCTGATACCACCTTGTCAAGCCCCCACCTAACCAAGTACCATTATATAACAATATTATCATAAATTTGCTTAGCTGTTACATCAGGTGAGGACAATTAACCCAAAAATCAAAGGTAGGGACCCGACGGTAAGACAAACACACACTCCAAAATTCGCAATATATATAACACGAACATATTTTTATAATAATCACACCAAAACATCTTTTTGTTTTACACATCTCGTGAAAGGGGTTCTTTTGTAGCAGTACCATTCCCATCTCTCCGTGTAGTGATTTCATGACCTATGATGTAAGCACTAAATGAGATTTTATAAATCTCAGTAGATAAATTCACATAATTAACCAAGAAAATAAAAGGCATAACAAATACCATTAACAGTAAAGATGAATGTCATACATACATATAATGTAATGTCAAATGAAAACCATAAAGAATGTCAATTTCTTATATAGTGTGTTGTTATCGGGCCCAATTCCCTTTGACGCATTATCCTCTGGATCCAATCATCATCAATAAATGACCTCTAGCCGGCATCCAACCAAACACATAACACTAGGCAGATATCTGATCCGAAGATCGATACCCTGCAACACATGATGGGCCTAGTGCCACCAGGCAGGTATGGTACAATACCTTGCAACACATGCTGGGCCTGGTGTAAATCATCATAGAGTCATAGCATATAATACCAGACAGATATCTGATCCGAAGATCGATACCCTGCGACACACGCTGGGCCTGGTATAAACACTAGGCAAATATCTGATCCGAAGATCGATACCCTGCAACACATGCTGGGCCTAGTGGTGAGGATAATGTTCTCTGGGAATCCATTTTTACTATCATTTCCAATTATAAGTACAAACAAGTATGCCATATCAAAAGACCTTTCATGTCATATTGTTTCATCTCTTTCTTTAGCATATTGTGTCATATTCTTTCTTTCCATATTATTTCTTCTTTTTCTAATTATCATACCAATGCATAAGTAACAACAAAAACATCATGTTTTCCTTTACCATATGCAATATTTAAAACATCATGTGATAGTAATAAAACCATATAAAACATACAATACTGTGCTACATCACAGGGTTAGGAAATTATCTACCTGGATTTGTTGTACCAACCGTCTTACTCACTTCTGTTTCTTCTTGATGTCCTACAAGCCCGTAAAATAAAAAAATAATTAATTTAAATATGCTTATTAGTCAAAAATTGCTTTCTAAAAGCTTTCTCAAACACACCCCAAAATAAATCCCAAAAGGCGCTGGACCGGCCACGGTCTATGCTGGACCGCCCGCGCCCGTCGCTGAACCGCCCGCGCAGAAAACTTTCTAAAAGCTTTTCCAAACAGCTTTCCAAAACTGCGTTTTCTAAATTCCCAAACTCCTTACGCCGTCGCTGGACCGCCCGCTCGGAGCGCTGGACCGCGCGCTCTCGGCGCTGGACCGGGCGTGCTCGGCGCGCTGGACCGCGCGTGCTCGGCGCACTGGACCGCGCGTGCTCGGCTCGCTGGACCGCGCGTGCTCGGCGCGCTGGACCGCGCGTGCTCGGCGCGCTGGACCGCGCGTGCTCGGCGCGCTGGACCGCGCGTGCTCGGCGCGCTGGACCGCACGTGCTCGGCGCGCTGGACCGCGAGTGCTCGGCGCGCTGGACCGCGTGTGCTCGGCGCACTGGACCGCGCGTGCTCGACGCGCTAGACCGCGCGAGCTCGGCATCTGCTTCAGCAGCGTAACCCGGTCCAATGCCTGGACCGGTTCACACCGCCCTCTCTCTCTCTCTCGCGTTCGGCGAAACCGAAACCTTTCGCCGGCGAAATTCGAGACCTCCGGCGTCTCCCGCCGGCCAAATCAACCCCTCTCGATCTCCGTCGCTCACCGAAAAAAAAACCCTTACACAACCCCGAAGACGAAGCAAATTTTTTCTTACCTTGCATATCTTCGCCGGCCGTCACTGTTGCAGGCCGGAAATTCCTCGAAGAGTACGGCGGCGACTGCCAAAATCTCGCCCCTAAGGAATTCTCGCCGCAGTCACTGTTGAAGAACCTCACACTCCGGAATCTCTCCTTGCAGCTGCATGCAGTCGAATTTTCGCAAACGTAATTCACCCGATTAGCATTTATAAACGCTGCAGATACGTGTCAAACTATCCCGAAGCAACGGCCAGGTGGCTCGTAAAACAGCTCTTTTGCATAAAACCCCTTATAAATTTTATATTTGCAAATATATCCTCCGCCAATCGGATTTGAACTAAGCCGACATTTAAAATTTACAGATTTATCCTCTACGTTACAAATTTATCCCAAATCTTTAAAAATTCATAACTTATGCATTAGAGCTCCGAAAATTACAAATTAAACATCGTTGGATTCGTCTCACAGAACTCTTTCTATAAAAAATATAAAAATACAAATAGGAGAAAACTAGGACTATTACAACCTTACAATATAAATAATACTTTAATGATAATACCATATGATTAATTTTATCATGCTGAATGATTTTATTATTATTTCTGCTCCCAACATCCCTATATCTTAAGACACGATGAGAATAACATACTATGCGATTCATTTCAGTTAATTTTTCCTTAAATAAAGTGTATAGTACGATGCTCATATCATCTTGTATAGTGGATCCCTCCATGCAACAATTACCATGCTCATTATACAAGTATGATATAGAAAATCATCTAATATGATTAATTCTAACAACCATCCTATAGCTTTGCCAGAAGCTTATCGTACCATACAATGATACCAAAGTACTTATACAACATATTTCTGCAATGAACTTGATGCCTTCTCCTCCTCTAACAAACCCAATACCACATAAAAAAAATATAATTTTGTACTTTACCTCACCAGAGATGCCAGCATCCCACACAACTCTCCTTGATCAATGGAAAGCTTTGCTTTCCCTTAGTTTTCCATGCACTAAATGACTCACCAAAGTAACCTAAGCTTCCCTCAAATTTGGCTCCTTCTATACTGAACTAACTTAGGCCAGGACGGAGGCATGCTCGGAATTGGATAAGGTTTTAATTAATGAATTCCCATACCTGAGCTTTGTTAGGTCCACGTGACCACTGATGATTTTGACAAGGATGACACTATCTTAAGTCTTTTCCCAGTTGCAGTCGTCGAATTTTCAACATTTTATTCACATGCAAAGATTTTGACACAAACCTCCACCCCACGATATTTTATAAATTATACATATGACATCCGCCTTTTTCATTTCCTCCTGTATTAATATTTAAAAAACTATAAATCTTTCATAACACATCTAATATTTCAAAATTTATAAATTTATCATTCATCAATCAGTTTTGATCTAAGCTAGAATTTTAAAAATAATAAATCTATCCTAAAAAATATTTTGATAATTATAATTATATAAACACCTTTAAAGATTCTTAAGAAATTTTGTAATTCCTTAAAAAATCTTAAGAAATTCTGTAATTCCTTACAAAGTTCAAACTCAATGTTGTTAAATTTACTAAAAAGTTATTTTTATTGATATATTTAAATAATAATTTAACCTTATTAAAATTTACGACACACATCCTAATGCTCTTTCTTTTAATATTTGTTTATAAAAGCATATTAAATTTAACCATATTTGATCAAACTTTTATTGGTTTAATTCTAAGGTTTCTTCTTATCTTAATTGGGATAGAAATTATAGATATTACACATTAAGTCTTTTATTAGATATTAAATTTGTTCTTCAACAAAATCGTATCTCATTATTTATTATTTTAATATTTTAAATATATAAAGATGTTAATAAACAAAATAAAATGAGAATTTAAAAAACTTTAAAAATAAGATGAATGCACTATATTATGCAATGAAAAAGTTATTTGATACATTAAATAAAATAAAAGTTATATTGGCTAAAATCAAAGAACTAGTTGATTAGAATAATCTACATCACTTATTCAAAGAAATCATATAAATATCATTACAAAATTCATAAAAATATTTAAAACAACTCATATTTGATGATGCATATGAATCATATAAATTTTTTTATTAATCAAATCAAATGAATTTGTTTTTCTAATTATCATGGCATTTGACTATTATCAAAGAATGAATTTTATAAAATTAATAGATCATGTCAAACAAATTTTGACTAAATACTTTATATAAGAAAATAGATTAGATGATTGAATTTTCATTTGAATATAGATGAAGAAATTATTAAAAAATAAACATTGTCATAAACAACATAATAATGATGATCAAAATAACATTTATAAGTTTTTCTTTAAAAATACAAAAAAAAAAAAAAAAAAAAATTGAATCCACAAGATATTATAGATAACTATATTTATTTTTAGCATCTATTTCGCTCATAAGAACAATGTTTTCTAAGACTATTTAATTTTGATTTAAAAAGCTATTATTTTAAAAATTATGAGAAAATTAACCTCAAAGCTTTGTTAAATAAATTGAAAAAAAGAAGACATTCCCCTTACTAATAAAAAGGAAAAGATAAATGACAATAAAATGGGTTTTGAAAAATTAAATTAACATAAGACGTCGACTTTATGAATCAAGAAATGCGTTGGAACATCTATGTCCTTTTTTATTTATTCTTCATGAATTTTATTACACACTTAGTTCATTGAAATAACATATTAAATAAATAATTCTAAACATATTAAATCAATAAAACAAAATAAATCTCTTAAAAATTTCTTAATTTATATTAACCACAGAATTTTCATGTAAAAACTTTGAATTATGTAACAAGATAAATATTATATATATATATATATATATATATATATATATATATATATATATATTAAATTTAACTCATAGTTTATAAAAAAAATTTGACATTAAGTTTTTTTTTTAATTTTATAAAAGATTGATACATAAAATAAAACTCAACAAAAAAAATATTGATAAATAATAATAACTTGAAGAATGACTTTAAGTTTAATGAAGATATACAAATATTTTCATTATGAGATAAAATGATGTATAACAAAATGCATATGAAGGATGACTACAAACAAAACTTTTTATGATTGATTTTTAAGCCAAAATTAAAACCAAATGTATAAAAAATCCATCCACAATAATATTTGAAAAGTTCTAAATCTCCTTGTCATAATTGGTTGTTTATAAAACCTAAAAGCATTTCTATTGATTCTTACACATCTATTTATTTCAATAATTTTTTACTTTATTTTATTACGTTTGTTAATACTGAGAGTTATTTCAAACTTTTAATCATTCATTTGAGTTTCCTTCATATATATTATATAAACACTTATGATAAATGATAATATGAGTTTTTTTGGATTGTCGTCTATTAAATTGAAAGTTTTATGAGGTACATCATGGACAAAACAGTTTCTCCATAAAAGCATAGGATGCCTTTGTCTCATCTAAGTTGCATATAAAATTAACTCGATCTTTTGCCCTAACCTTTGTGTTATTTTCCTCATCGACCAACATTATTGTATTTAATGCCTTGAGCATCCACCAAGTCTTACAAAACATCACCATTTGCACAAGTTATGTGCATCTATGCAAACCGCATTAAACTCATCAATCCCACAACAATTTTGTAGCAACAATATACCTAACACACCTCACTCAACTAGCTCACCCACACAACATCTACACCAATGTCTTCCAATCAACCAACATCCACATGCAACACTCATGCACCCGCTTGCTCGAGCATCTACAAGTCCCATCCATCATCTGCTGAACATAACACTTTGTACGCTTGTGCCCATGCACTCATTTGCACACCTCCACGCACCAAAGCTATGCTCCTGCATATGTGTCGTGCCGCCACACTAATCTAATGGCAACTCATGCAAGGGACAACTAAGCAAAAAAATAAATAAATAAATAAATAATTGTGAATTGAAAGACTACTTGTAACTTATATTAGAAATAACGATTGTTCTCACTAATTTGTACGAATTGAATGCAAGAGTACATGTGGCAACCACCATGGCAAGGCTTTGTCAAAAGCAATGACAACATCGATGATAACCTTTGATATCTACTGTTGGCATTTTTTTTTTCTTTTTGGTAGTAACTATTCAGTCTTTTTATTTTTTTTTTTCTCCAGGTTTTAGTGAAAGGTGGCATAATTCATTTAGGATTTCCTGGGATGAGGACTTAGGATCAAGGGGGCACTACCCTTGAGGGTTTGAAAAGAGATAATGTAGGAAGCCAAACTATAGAGATCCTAGGAAAGGCTAATTAAGAGAGAAAAAATGAATCAAAGTAGAAAATTTGAAGGCCAGAAAGCTTAAACTGGTTCAATAGACCAACAATTTAGAAGAGACCTGGAGGCGAAAATGATGGAAATAAAAGAGTAGGGAGAAATTTGGAAATGACAATGAAAGACTTAAGGAAGAGGAAGAGAATAGCTAAGAATTTTTCATTCATAAAATTGCATAATCACAATGAACCAATTACATCTATTTATAGCCAAGAAAAATATCTAATCTCCTAAATCTTTTCTCATAATTCAAAAGTTTGTTTTTAATCCCTAAAAATCCTCAAAATACTTAAATTATACTAACCATGCTTAAAAAGTGCTAACAATTCCTTAAAAAATGCTAACAAGCACTTAAAAAGTGCTAACCAAATCTATCCTTAAAAAATGCTAATAAGCACTTAAAAAGTGCTAAATAAAACTTAAAGTTTGCTAACATTACTCCCCCTCAAACTTGAAGTATCTTCATCCCTAATTGATCTCGTAATTCTTCAAACTTCTTCACTCCAAGCGATTTAGTGAAGATATCAGCTACTTGTTCTTCAGTACTACAATGTATCAGTCTTATAGTCTCCTTGTTGACATGATCACGAAGAAAATGATACCTTGTCTTGATATGCTTGCTTCTCCCATGTTTAACTGGATTTTTGGCTAATTTGATGGCTGACATATTATCAATAAATATAGTTGTTGGCTCTTCTTGTTGATGATGTAACTCCTGCAATAAATTTCGTAACCAAATTGCTTCACAAACTGTTGATGAAGCTGCAATATACTCTGCTTCACAAGATGAAAGAGCAATGACATCTTGTTTAGTTGATCTCCACATAAATGATGATGATCCTAAGAAGAAACAATAACCAATTGTACTCTTCTTTTCATCTATATCACCTCCCCAATCACTATCAGAGTAGCCATATAAATCTGTCCCACTTTGGTTAGTGAAATACAAACCATAATCAAGTGTTCCTTTAATATATCTTAGTATTCTTTTTGCAACCATCCAATGTGTTTCCTTTGGATTTTCCATATATCGACTAATGAGTCCAACAAAATATAAAATATCAGGTCTTGTGATAGTGAGGTAACGAAGACTACCTACAAAACTTTTAAACAAAGTAGAGTCAACATCTTTTCCTTTTCCTTCTCTACTTAGTTTTATTCTTACATCAAGTGGTGTTGCCACTGATTTACAATCATTCATTCTAAACTTCTTTAGAAGTTCAGTAGCATATCTTCTTTGAGATATTTGGATTCCAGTTTTCATTTGCTTTACTTCCAAACCAAGGAAATATGACATTTCACCATTATCTGTCATGTCAAATTCATGTTACATAGTTCTTTTGAATTCTTGAAACAATTCAAAAGAATTTCCTGTATAAAACAAATCATCTATATAAAGACAAACTATAAGAATATCATTTTGAGTTGTCTTAATGTAAAGTGCATGCTCAAATGGACATTTTTGGAATCCTTGTTGTTGAAGATATCCATCAATCTTGGTATTCCATGCTCTTGGTGCTTGTTTCAATCCATATAAAGCCTTTTTCAAACGATAGACTTTATGTGGATCATTCATAATCTTGTAACATTCAAGTTGATCAATATAAACTTCTTCTTCTAAAACTCCATTCAAAAATGCCGATTTAACATCAAGTTGACATACCTTTCATCTATGATGTGCATATTTTTGCTTAAAGCCTTTTGCCACAAGTCTTGCCTTGTATCTATCCACTGTTCCATCTGCTTTATACTTGATCTTGTAAACCCATTTAACTCCTATGGGTTTCTTTTGGGGAGGGAGTTCAACCAACTCCCATGTATTATTCTTTTCTATTGATACTATTTCTTCATCCATAGCTTTTTGCCAATTTATATCTTGCACTGCTTCATCAAAAGAAATAGGTTCATTATCAGCAAAATAACAGAATAAGTTAGAATACTGAGAAGTTTGCTCATATATCTCTTATAAACTTTTCATCTTTTTGCTTGAGTCAATAAGATGTGCTTTCTTTTGTATAATAGTTGTTCTTAAGGGAGAGCTTGTTGGAGAATTCAAATCATGAGTTTGTTGATTTTGAATTTCTTCTTCTTGCCCAAGTGTGATAGTTTCATCATCCTTCTCTTCCGTCCACTTCCAAGTATCTTCTTCTGCAAACACAACATCACGATTAATAAATACTTTTTTGGTTAAAGGATTGTAGAGTTTGTAGGCTTTTGACTCCTCGTTGTACCCAATGAATATGTATTTTTCACCTTTATCATCTAATTTCTTCCTTATTGCATTAGGTACCTGTGCATATGCAATACAACCAAATATTCGAAAATGAGAAACACTTGGTGTATATCCACTCCAAGCTTCTTGTGGAGTCATATAACGCACAGCTTTAGTAGGACATCGATTCAGCAAATAAGTTGAACATGCAACTACTTCTGCCCAAAATTCTTTTGGCATATTCCTCTCTCTCATCATTGTCCTTGTCATATCAAGGATAGTACAATTTCTTCTTTCAACCACTCCATTTTGTTGTGGAGTATAACTTGTGGTAAATTGATGTCGTATGCCTTCTTGCTTACATAATTGAATAAATTCATTTGAAGTGTATTCACCACCTCTATCAGATCTAAGGCATTGAATGAATAACCCATTCTCTTTTTCAACCTTGCATTTGAACTCTTTAAATATGGAAATAGCAGCAAATTTCTCCTTAATAAAATATGTCCACATTTTTCTACTGAAATCATCTATGAAAGTAATAAAATACTTGTTACCTCTATTTGATAATGACACCAATGGACCACAAATATCTGTATGAATAAGTTGTAATGGCCTTTTAACTCTCCAAGTGTTATTCTTCGGAAATGGTAGACGATGTTGCTTTCCAAGTATACAAGCTTCACATAAATGGTTTGGATCATCCAATAAAGGAAGACCTTTTACCATTCCTTCTTTTACCAATAATTTCAAACCTCCAAAGTTAAGGTGACCATACCTTAGATGCCATTTCAAAGAATCATTTGAAAGCTGCCCAAGATAATAAACTTCACTTGTTGATTTTAATTGAAGAGGAAACATGCGATTTGTCGACATCTTTACTTTAGTAATATTCCTTCCTTTTGAATCTTGCAAAAGAAGATAACCATTCTCCATATTTATAATATATCCTTTCTCAATTAATTGCCCAAGACTAAGGATATTACTTTTCATATCAGGAATAAAATATGCATCTAAAATAATAATTGGAAACCCATTCTCTTTGTAAAGTTTTATATTACCTTTGTCTTCAACTTTCAACTTTGATGAGTCTCCAAGACTCACACTTGCTTGCACATTTTCAATTGACTCAAATAGATGTCTTTTTCCACACATATGGTTGCTTGCTCCCGAATCAAGAAACCATACATCTTCTTTTTCGTTGCCCTCTTTTTCAGCCAATAAAGATATTGACTCTTCTTTCGATGTTTCAGCATAATTTGATTGACTATTCTTATGCCAACAATCAGAAGCATAATGACCAAACTTATGACAATTGTAACATTCAATATTTCTACCTTGTCCTCGACCTCGAGAAGAATTATTTCTTCCATGCCCGAGTTGAGTGTAAGATTGATTAAATTTCTGTTGAGATCTGTTTTGAAAACGACCTCTTCCACATCCTCGATATGAACCTCGTCCTCTTCCTCTTGACTTTGAATTCTCTTTCTTCAATGCATTGTCTTTTTTCAAATTTAATTTTGATTCTAATGCTTGATCAATAGGTGCAACTTCAGCCCTTTTCTTTAGTCGTTGCTCATGCACTTTTAAAGAACCCAATAGCTCTTCAATAGATAAACTACATATATCTTTAGATTCTTCAATTGCTGTTACCACGTGTTCAAACATAGGAGTTAAAGAACGAAGTACCTTTTCAATGGCACGTACATCGTCGATTTGTTCTCCATTTCTCTTCATCAAATTCACAATAGCAATCAAGCATGAGACATAATCTGAGATAGTCTCATTTTCATTCATCTTTGCTTGCTCAAAATCACCCCTAAGGATTTGAAGTCGTACACGCTTCACCCGTTCAACACCTTTGAAGATTGTGTTGAGTTTACTCCAAACCTCTTTGCTTGTAGTCGCTTCTGCAACTTTCTCAAAAGTGGCTTCATCAAGTCCTTGATATATCAAGAATAATGCCTTTTTGTCTTTTCTCTGATTTTCTTTCAACAATTTCTTCTCTGCTTCAGTAGCATCTCAATTCATCAAAGCCATCGATAACAATCTCCCAAAGGTCTTGCGAGCCAAGAAGGGCTTTAAATTGAATGCACCAATTATCATAATTGTCGTTCGTCAATTTGGGAAAGATCTGTTGCATAATTCCAGACATTGTAAATGAAAACACCCCTTTAAAAAAAAACTTTGCTCTTCTCCCTTCGACGCTGCGGCGATCGATCTACTTCCTTATCTCTGATACCACTTTGATGGAAATAAAAGAGTAGGGAGAAATTTGGAAATGGCAACGAAAGACTTAAGGAAGAGAAAAAGAATAGCTAAGAATTTTTCATTCATAAAATTGCATAATCACAATGAATCAATTACATCTATTTATAGCCAAGAAAAATATCTAATCTCCCAAATCTTTTCTCATAATTCAAAAGTTTGTTTCTAATCCCTAAAAATCCTCAAAATACTTAAAATATACTAACCATACTTAAAAAGTGTTAACAACTCCTTAAAAAATGCTAACAAGCACTTAAAAAGTGCTAACCAAATCTATCCTTAAAAAATGCTAATAAGCACTTAAAAAGTGCTAAATAAAACTTAAAGTTTGCTAACAGAAAAAGCCTAACATGACACTACAGTAGTCAAAGAATATAAGAAAATGGAGACTAGAAAGCCGAAACGGATTCACCAGACCAATTAAGAAAAAGGTTTTTCTTTGAAAAAACCCGAGAAAAATCCCAATTATTACATTTAAGGATATCGACAAGCAAGAGCAAGAAACACCACAGAGCTACAAGCGAAAGGGAACTCATCCACCTAAAACTATCGAAGAATGCCTCAAAATTTGAGCCACAAAAGCAGAAAACAATAAATTATAAATCAAAACGATGTTACCCGGTTTTTTCATAGTTTTTCGTCACAAAATTCTGTATTTCTACCTACAATATTACATTAGACATTAATTTGAAATTCTCTCTAACATCTAAGACATTAAAGATTTTCATGAACCATAAAATCATAACATCATTTTTTTTTTCTTTCTATTTGAT
Source organism: Vanilla planifolia (assembly GCA_023846275.1). Classification (NCBI taxonomy): domain Eukaryota; kingdom Viridiplantae; phylum Streptophyta; class Magnoliopsida; order Asparagales; family Orchidaceae; genus Vanilla; species Vanilla planifolia. The sequence goes on from CM043870.1 coordinate 19,165,670, forward strand.
TATTGTGCTAAACAGTGCATGATAAATAGTAAAATTTTTGCTTTTCTATATAAATAAAAGCAGTGATTCTAGAATTCACATCATTTCTCTCCTATCTAATCTTGGAATTAAAAGGTCCTTTGAATCAACATTTCTTACAGATTTAATTCACCTCTTTAAACCAATCATTCAAAACCTTCCCTTGTATTTATAACTCAAAGAAATAATAAATATGGTATAATACTCTTAATTATTTTCTATAATATAAGATTTTCTTGTCCCTTTTTTTCCTGTGTTTTCATGCCATGCAGAGCTTTAAATGAATGACACAAACGGGAACAGTAAAATGCCTTCGTAACAAAAAAAAAAAAAAAAAATTAACTAAACACATGATCCAATGGATCTACAAGTTAACCCAAATCAAGCATTAAGAATCAATGAAAACGATTAGGAAAGGCAAATACTATCACTAATGAATAATCTACGAATACCTTTTGAAACAATGTCAGGTGCTCTGTGAATGGCAAAGACATTTACACTGAAACTGGAAACACGTCCCAACCATATCCAGCAAAACCAGCCAATACGAATGGATCTTGTTAAGTTTAATTCAAATGCATTTGAATTCATGTCAATCACCACACCAGTCTCGTTCTCATATTGGAATTCCTTAAGGAAAATTGATGACATGAGTAGTTTTAACTGGGAACCACCATCAACACTACTTTTGAGCCTTATAAGTCTTCATCTAAAGCCCCCATGTAATGATGCAAACAAGAGGATGGTTTGATGCTTATCTATCCAGGAGGCACTTAACAATTGGCTTTGCAAGTTGGGCAAAGACAAGGTTATATCATTCTTTATATCTTTTAACATCTTTTTTCTTTCTTGCTGCAGTATTTAGATTTGGAATCACGTGGATGTTGATGGACCATGACTTCCAACTTCAGCCAATTCTATAGATTTATCTATCTCTATGTTGATTAGGTTTTTTTTTGGTAGGTCAGGATTCTACGTTTGAAATACAGTTTGTGTTTGTTCAGGGCTCCTAACATTGCATTAGAATATAATCTTGATTTGGACCAAGTTCCCGCCTCAAGTGGTGAAGCCCACGTGAGACACTTCACTCAAATTTTAGTATGATACCGTGTACCGGGCACAGTTAGGGATTCCTTTTGGTGTTTACAACAAGATTTAAACAAAAACTTTCATGATTTTCCTTACAATAAAACTATGCAACATGAACGTTGTTATTTTATAAATCAATCTGTCACATAGATAACATGTATCATGGAATGGAATTATTCCCAAGGGTGCGTTTAATCATACTGCATGCTTGCAAATAGGACATTGAATATTAGCGATGGCATTTCTCTTTTCCAAAGATAAGAAGAATTCAAATACTATTGGCCATGATAACGTTAAGAATACCTATAAAAAGACTTCCGGATTACGTGACAATATTCTATGATCTGAGAAGAGAAAGGAAAAAGAAGAGAAACAACCATTCAACGAGGTTCTCTTATCCTGAACTCTTTCAGATCAAGATATTTTCTTGTAGGTACATTCAGAAGAGCCCAGATTTCTCTAGATAGTTGATATTTTACACCACGATTTCTGTGATTAAATTGGAGCCAACTGCTTGGAATCACACATCTGAAAGAAACTAATGAGACAGACAACAAGCCTGGTAGTGCTTTAAAATGACAAGAGATCATACTTTAATGCTCCATTTTTTTTATGGCGTTTGCACTAAAAAATTTTTGCTAATAGTAATCCTTCGTTTATCAATTGTACTTCAATAATATCTCCTTGAACTCAAGTTGGTGAGAACAGAGAATTTTTATTTGTTGTTAATTAACAACTAGACTCAAATTGAATATTTGGATTACTTCCAGAGTTATTTTGTACCTAGTTTATATATTTGCATTTTTTCTCCTCTCTCTCTCTCTCTCTCTTAGCGATGTTACAAAGCCCGGAAAATGTTGGGGCAGGCTTTCTTTATGCAAGAGGACTCGTATGCATTCTTACTAATCATTTCACTGAGCAGAGGGAAGAACAGAAAAATGGACAAATACCAATGAAGGACGAAGCAACGGAAAAGAAAGAGGACGAGAAGAAATATAATGAGAAGAAGGAAGAAGAACCTGCAGAGAAAGTGCTGAGGGTCTAGGAAAGTGGAAAGTCTTTGAGAGAACTTGATGGTTGTTCTCTTCCCTATAAATTTTAATTTATGATTCATCAGGAGAGCCAAACACGCATTGAAATAGCCGTAAAAACAAAGGAAAGAATGAATAATATAAAGGATTTCAAGACAACTAGAACGTCTACCTACTTATTTTACTCTGTACAGGTCTTGCAGAATTCTACCAGATTATAGAGCCCAAATGACATGAATTATGTGAAAAAGAATCAACAAGACAAATAACAGTATTTCAAAAAGAGAAAAAGCATGCATAATACGTCAAATTGATCTAACAGAGGGGAAGCATCTTACCCAGGAACATGTCTGTACTAATAATTAGTAGTAAGTGGTGGGGAAATCGGTAATGCCTTTACTTACGGTTCTTTATGAATAAGACACGTGCATTAGAAACTTCAGGAGCACAAATTTTGCAAATAATTAGCATGCATATCTCCGCCTTTCTATTAAGGAAAAAAACTTTCTACGGTTCCATTATCATCATAGAACTTTTGTTTTTGTGAATAAGATAACAAGATTATGTCATTGATATAAATGATAAGAAACTAATCGAGGAAAATAATAATATGTTAATGATGTTAATGTTGTTGAATACAATCTCATGCAAAAGAGAGCTATGCACAAGTCATGGATAGCGATCACTAAGTTTCTGTGCCCTACAATGGTTAATGTTTAGGCCCCATTTAGAATCCAAGCAGGCTTTAATACTTCTAACTGCAAAATCTACATGGCTTTTCACACATGTTTTGGAATATTAACTCAATTTTTGTTTAATTGTTTAATAACATAAACCAAGACTTAAAAAAACATATTCAACTGTGAAGAAGGTGGGTTAATTATTAACTCAAGGAAATGGGTAGGTCAAAATTTTTCCAGGTGATTTAGAGGTAGGGTTTGCATTAACCTTTATGGTTAAGGTTTTGTAGTGGTAAAGATCAGTTAATTTAACCCACCTTTAATCCCAACCAAAACAAAGCCTTAGTATCTCACAAAACATAAAATGATGGTCTTTAGTCAAGTAAATTTACCAAATCAAATACTCCGACAAATTGGCATGTCTTTTTTTGTTTCCTCATCAAATTCCAAGTTGTGTAAGATTAGCCATTGCATGGGATTGGAGATTAGTCATCTTGGAACTAAATAGGAAGCGCTGTGTGTCAATCATAAAATTTTCAGCCAAGGGCCTGCTATATTCAATGCCTCAGCAAAGCAATGAAATAGACCAAAGAAACCATGCAATAAACAAGAAACCAAGAATATAATTTTTAAGACTAATAACTTATGGTTCTGTTTATAATGTGATTCTCATTTGCGTTTGGATTATGATTAGCTTCATCAAATGAAAATTATAAGTACAAAGGAAGTGATGACTGACAGCAAGAATAAGATGGTGGTGGTAAAGGGAAAGAATGCAGACGTGCTGAAAATATGTAAGAGAGTTCAGAAAAAAAAAATGGGCAACCAGGTAGAGATTATCTTCTCACTTCCTAAGCAACCAGAGGGGAAGCAACCCAAACAGATACAAACAGTGCAGAATAATGAAGGGGTGATGACATCAATTTTACTGATTCTCTGAAGATTTAACATAGAATTTCGCTAGATATTATCATTTTCTATGGCTGATGAAAATGTTACTTGCATGCTTTCTATCAATCACAAGTTAATTGGTAGTTAACTGTTGGAATTGGTAACACATAAATTGATTTAGAAGTATTTAAGATTCAACAGAATACGATTGAAATACCAAAACCGTAAGAGATGAAGCAAGCAGGAAGGATTCCGGGAGTGGGAAGAGAGCCCTAGAACTGTTCAACTACAAAGAAAGAAACTAGAAAGGATCTTGATACTTTGACCATTGCTTTACAGAATAATTCACATCTATATGTGGTATATTTTATTATTGAGGTCACCAACCAGCATTATGACGGTTGATTCAACTTCAAATTTAAGACTGCTAATCAGTACAGAATTACAATTAAAATACATCTACCCCTAAATCAACTAAAATTTGTTAGGGTCATATTGAACCAGTATCTAGGACTAGCACCTACCAGGTTCACCGTGCACCTAGCCAACTCTTCAATTTCACAAATAGGACATTGTCAAATACATAAATGTCGAACTTTACAAGCACACCTTTTCTGCGCTGTTATTTTTATCATAGATGTCACAACCGCTTGCAAGAAAAAAAGTAATTTGAATAAATTAATCTTTTAGCATATGCTGGTCATTTGTAACAATCCGATGCACTCTTTGTTCACACAATTTGTTATTTTTGCTCTTTAAAAGCTGCCAAAGCCAATCACCATTGTTCTAAAGGTTTGGATGCATTGTGAGGCATGTACACAGGTTTAGCAAAAGAGTACGACAAAGATTGATGGTATGTTACTGCACTGAATTGTCAAGTAAAGCATGATACTTCTTATTTTTCCCAAAGCTAGTTAAAAACATACCTCAACATTTGATCAATTAAAACTTTAGGTGTGGAATCAGTGAAGAATGATTGGCTAAGCAATCAATTGACCATCAAAGGAATTGTTGATCCAAAAAATTTGGCACAATATATCCAAAAAACTAGGAAGCAAGAATAGTCCCAATAGAGGAAAAGAAAGAAGGAAGAAAAGACGAAAAATGAGAAGAAAAAGAATGAAAAGAAGCATGTGGAGAAAAAGAAGGACCAAAGCAAGATGACAATAAGAATCTTGAAAATAGGAAAATTGAATATTTTCCACCAGTTCTCTTTATGGAGCATACCCCTGTGCTTATGTGCCAGAAACATTTAGGGGAAGAGAATCCAAATGCATGCTCGGTCATGTAAGTCTTAAAGAAATGTTCACTCACAACTTTGTGCACAAATATGCCTAGCATAATTGCAAAGTTAGGAATAATTTTTGGATAGTCTCCAACTTAGCATATCGAATTGCCTTTTGCCAATAAAAAAGATTTGACCTTTAATTACATCACACACTAGAGATAAATAAAATACAGTTTTTCCTCTATGAATTGAAGGGATTACACACACACCTTAGTAGTAAAAACAGCATAATTTACCAAATTAACAATTTGGGTCATTTTGTTGCATCCAAAATAATGATAAAATCCAAAAACAAGAATTTTGACATTGACTCTATGATTCCACTTCCTAATAGTAGGAATCCAAATACACTTATTTGTAACATGATAGTTATATCCATTGTTAAGAAGCATACAAGGGATTAATCAATCATGGCCTTTCTAGAACACCCTAAAATGAAACCTATGCAGACCAAGATTTAGGATCATCCATAATGAGTTGGCAACCAACAACTCTTTAAGAATAATGGGTTTACGCCATTAATTGAACATACAAAGTGATTATTCAATAAGTTGACAAATCTGAAATTCCACATGCAATTTCATGTATTAGAAAATTCAAGTCTTAACATTCATTATCTCTAATTGATCCAATCGATAACCGATTTTCACTTAGCACATCAACTAAAGTTATAAGTAAAAGTACTTGGCAAGTTGCTTGAAGCTTAGCTCGAAAAAAGCTCGTTTATATTCATTCGTAGATTATGACCAAAAAACCTAAATCAAGCAATAAGAACCACGAATGCAGCCATGCACGGAGGCTCACTGCATGCACGTCAGAGTCCGCACTGCAATCTCTAGATCACTGATTGTGTGCAAAGGTGTTAACAGGTTCATTGAGGCACAAAATCTACAAAATTTTATATTTTTAACAAAATCACATGTTTCTTGTTAGAAATTAAAAATATTATGTATTTTATAATAAAATATTGTATCGAACCCCTATATAAATGGCTACGAATAATAAATAAAGCAATTGAAAACTTTGTAAATTCTAAACTTCTTGAAGATGAATTTGTTTGGAGAATTCAATATTCTTATAGCAAAGCTCTCTTTTCTTTCATTTTTTTCTTAGTTCCTCATCATTTTTCATGCTTCAAATTTCGTTGTTTCGACCCAAAAAAAGGTCTGTTATTGAAGACTTGGGGCGAAAACACCTTGTAAAAAGATAAATGTGTGATATCTTTCAAAAAAGTGAGATTAAGTAAACTATCAATGAAGGGAAATTGTATTTGTAAATCATGAAATGCATTGTTAGCACTTTAAATATAGCATTGCTAAATATAATATTAAATGTGTAAATAAAATGAAATTGCAAGCAATGACAAACAATGAACAAAATCCTAAGAGTATTGGCTCAAGACATGCTGGAACTAAAGATCAATAAAGAAACAATCAAAAGCATATGATGCAAATGTTTACTACATTTATGTGCTTGATGGAAGCCATGTCCAATGTGCCTAAAGTGGGTCAAAGCTCTGGTGCACAACCAAACAAAACAATTAAAATATTCCAAAGGACACATCCTCTACATTTTTCATGAATCATTGAACAAATTGAGAATCATATCAAGAAAATCTTTAAGATGGCTTTCCTAGATAAAAGGTTGGCGACTCTAGAATTTGATGGCATTGAAGATAAATGGTAGAGTAGCCAATGCGAGGTCAAATTTGGAGAAAAGCCAAACAAAGAAATCTCTTAGACAAAATGTTGTAAAAGTTTTAGAAAATGATATGTACAAAATTTATCTTGGAGATAGATGAGAAAAGAGCAAACCAAAGTGGTACAACAGGGGTTGATAGTGTTTACATATGAAGAGAAATTTGTTACTCTTGCTAGAGATGCAACGGGTATGTTTCCTGTAGAAGAATAAGAGCGTTTTATATTTAGGAGATGATTGCGAGATTAGAAAATTAGTTGTGCGAATATAATGCAAAATATAATGTTTGGTATAGTTAGCCAGAGTCATTGAAAAAACTTAAATAATATAAGCTAGGAGGGAAATGAGGAAGAGAAAAGAGCTAATGGTTGCTGGTCCTCCTTCAAAGAGGGTTAATTCTATCAGTGGAACTGGTAGCAACACCTTTCAAAGGAGAAGCCAACATACTATTAGATCAACACTAAGCAATAGAGTACCTTGCACCTCATGTGGTAGATGGCATTGGGGGAGATGTTACAAAGAATGAATTCGATGTTATTTTTGTGAAGAAGTTGGGCACATTGGCAGATACTATCAAAGAGCTATGATACCATTAAATGATATAACAAGTGATACAATAATACAAGAACCTAAGAACTCTTAGTGGAGGATCTAACATATCTACTGCAATAGAATCTAGTAAGAGTCATGGCCAATCTAGCAAAGGATAGTCTATTCAGACTAGTGACAAAAAAGCACAACCACATGTCTTTGTTGTTAGACGACAAGACACACCAAACTCATCTATTGTTTCAATTACTTTGATAATGTGTGATGTTCTCAATATTATCTTATTTGATTCTAACGCAACACATCATTTATCTCTAAGAATATTGATAACAAGTTTATAGCAAAGTTTTGTTTACTTGAAAAAGAGGTGTGCCAACAAGGGTTTTGAGTACTAAGTAATAACATGAACAAAAAATAAGAGAAAGGAGATTTTTGTAAAGTAACTAAGGTAGATAAATTTGATAATAATTTTTGCATGTCATAAGAAGATTAGGGGAAAAATTAAGGAGTATGATGTGTTAAGATATATATCTTGACGAAATTAGCAATGTAGTTGACTTGAAAAGAAATGATGCATGATATTACCTTGAATTACTAATGTAAGTATTATTCTAGTATTAGTGATGTGTTATGTGATGTAACAAAATTACAAAATGTTGCATGACACATGATATGAATAGCAAAATATCTTTGCTTATTGATTTAAAAGCATATTTATGAGGTTATATTAAATTATGAGTATGATATTTCATTAAATTGATGGACAATGTTTAGCAATATTTTATATGAAAAAGCATGTGAATGACCAGATATTGAGAGGTGTAAAGAAATGTAAAAAAATATTATGAAATGTACTTGTAAAGAAATGTTATAAATCAGTCAATGTGCAAAGTTGAACAATGATGTAATTATAATGCATATGTTGGCATTTATGAGAAAAAGAGATAAGTGAATTATTCTCTGTAAAAAATATCACTATTAGTTTGAGCTATTAATTGGTATATGATATAAAGATATGAAAGCATCTAGGGATAATCCTAGTTCTAGTCCTTAGAGAACTATTCCATGTAGGTAACAATCCCAAAATAGCCTAGGAGGTATTATCTTTTGAAAGATCTAGTTGGTGGCTTTGTTGCCCCATATGATGTGGTATGATAAGGTACTTATTGATATGATATGATTTAGGCATGACAGCGTTCAGTGGCAGTCTCCAACAACCCTGTGAGGGTAACAATTCTATAGAAAGATTTATAGTGATGGATTGATTGACGTAAAATTAGTCTCATAATAATATCACATAAATATAAATACAATCATTCTCAACATGTTTGGCTTATTCAACATATTTAATTTACTCAACATATGTTGTTATTTAGCATGTTTTAGTGATTTAGTATGTTATGACTTACTATTCAACATGATACAATGAATTTTTTTGCTGTATGTTAAATAAATATTAATTTATCCATGCTGTACAATCATTGCATGCTGAGACTAATGGAGCATGATGAGAGTTTTTACTACTATAAATAGTATTCACTCACACGTAATATCATTATCTAACTCTATCATATAATTTACGGTATATATAAACTTAGATATATGCAAGTTTTACACTGCTATTTTATTATTGTTTCTTTGTAGTTATTATATATCAAATGCGTTATGCTATAATAAAGATAAAGAAAAAATTGAGTACAAAACCAATTGTGGGACTTCTAACTTAAGAGATCTTCACAGCCTAGCAATGCCTATTTTAATGCTATTTTAATATATTTTTGTTGGCATAATCCTATACCTAAAGAGACTACTACATGTCTATAGTATGGACATCGCACTAAAGCCATAAGTTTACCACTCAAATAGTCAAAGTTTTAAACCTATTTACCAACAAACTCAAGCTCACAATTAAGAGACTTATCCCCAAGGAACAAATTAAGCGAATAGGCGTCCTTGTACTCATTGAAGTATACATTTCTGTGCTAAGGAGCCATTGAAGCTAGAATGCATATAAAATGCACTAAAACAAGGAATTCTGGCAGTCATCTTTAAGCTTTCACAGTACTATGTATCTACACGTGAACATTCTCAAATAAAAATTGAAGGTGTGAGGCTCTGTCTACAATTTTACACATTCCATACGTGTCTTTTTGTCAGGTCATTGATTTGTACATTAACAAATATTTCCAAGAACCATGGTGTTTAGCATGCCAGAAAATCGTATCCCAATTACAAATACTGAAGCAGATTATGCTTGAACGCTCCAGGCATAACAAATTACTTAATCCAAATTTAATTTGGTTGTTTCACACATAAATCATTCAAACAAACATTCCAGATTGTAACAGATTAATTCCTCAAATTGATTTTTTCTAATTCAAAGTTTCCGTTTCTCAGAAACATAAAACAAAGTTATTTAGGATCAAAAGTATACACCATTCTAATAGCCTGGGTTACACACCAAATGTCATTAACCCAAATTTCTAATAACAAATCACAATCAATAAGGTAAACAAGCTCAAAAAATTGTTTGCATAAATCAAAAAACAGCACCGCAAGGAAGGCAATATCATCTGCAAACAAGAAGTATAAAATACATGTAACATAGACCGTGATTTTAGTATACAACCATAGTTCATAACAAACATAATAAATAAACCATCTGCAAGAAAAGCTCGAACCAGCACGCTAACTGAAATCAGCATACCTACTGAGCAGGATCGTCAGAAAATCTAGCATCGAACGGAGCAGAGGAGCTGTGATGTGCCCCGGATGCACCGACCCCGGAGACTGAACCCGAGCCTTGTTGGAGTTCGATCACGAGCCAGCGTACCGCCTTGCTCATCTGTTCCAACCGCACCGCACTGATCGGCGGGATGCCGGAGCCCGACATCTGTCCGATCTTTGCTGGTGCCGCGCCGGTGGCCTCATCGACAAGGCACTCTGAGCCAACACGCTGCTTGACTGACTCCACAAACTCCTCCGCTTGGTCGCAGGCCACTCGAAAGAGTTCCCACCTCTGCTTGAATTTCTCTAAGGCGCCTTCAGTTGCGGTGGTTTTCTGCCCACCAGATTGCTCCTTCGCCTCGATGACGGCTGCCGCTGCCTCCACGAACTCCTGATAAGCGCTGTTGAGATCGTCGACTGCAGCATCCATCACCTGAGATCTCGCCCAACTTTAGTGGAGGGACAGAAAACAGTACAACGGGAGGAGCACCAAAACGGAGAGACTTACTCGAAATTGTTCGGCTTCGGGTGGTTAGTGTTATTTTCACTCTTTAGAAAATAATTTTTGCGCTGTAAAACATTATAAGATATTTCAAACGAATAACTTTTAAAAATTATCAACACGAAAAACAATAGTTTAATCTTTCAACTAAAAATTAAAAATAACTTTTTTATTAGATACCCAAAATTGAATTATGTATTTCTCAGTTTCATGATTAAGAAGAGAGTAAATTGATTATACAAATTTTTGTTTTTAGAAGAACCAAAAAATAAAAATTTTACAAATATCAAAAGTATTTATAGCTGAAGAAAAACATGAAAAAAATGCATAGAAAATAAAAAATATATAATCATTTTTAGGTGATTTAATTATTATCCTTATATCCACCATCAATCCAAATGATATTAGGTCTACTTCTTTGCTTAACATACTTGCAATTAGATAAAGAAACATATTACAAAAGAATATTTTAATGGATGAGACAACCAATATTCAAGGCCCATCTAACAAATCCTATAATTTATCAATAATAAGAAATTAAATACAATTATATAAAAGTTGATGACGCATAATTCTTTAAATAGGAGCCTAACGATAATATGAAAATCAAATCCCTCCAAATACTAAAATCATGCATTCTTAATTACTCAGAATAATACTACTTATAAACTAAAGCCTAACAAAAGATCCAACCAAAAGTAACATATAAACCTATAATAATCATGAGAACAAATATTAATGCAAATACCAACATGTCATAATTATGCATAATATATTTTAATCCAAAATATTATAAATAAACTCTACATCTATTTACAAAATTATTTAATAAATAGAATCTTTATTCATAATCTTATAATTTCTATCTTTGTATGTGGTGAATACATTACTAGTGATGTACACATTAATAAGATTCTATAGAATTTAACAAATAAATAATTATAATAATAAAATATAAAAATATGATATAAAAGAATAAATTAATATACACATCACAAAATGATAACTAAAACTATTAATAAAATCAAAAACATAAGAATGTGTTTTTATGTGTATTAACTTATTCAAATTTTACTTATGTTTTATTTCTTCAAAGTATAGTTTTCTTCTGATTATCATTCTTTAGATTCAATAACTAATATTTAAATCTATATGACATCAACTTGTAAACATCAATAAGGAGGCATCTATTTATATAAGAGTATTTTGATCTTGGTCACCATATAAAGAGTGCTAGTGGCATTATATAAATTATCATATAAGGGTATCCTAACCTTACATGCCTTGCACAAAAGTATCAGTGATAATATCTAATGAGATTATCATGTAAAAAATAAGGGTATCTTGATATTTCTTATATTTATTTCTTCAAGATATAGTTTTTTAATTATTATTTTTTAGATCTAATAACCAATATTTAAATTTATACGACATGTACTCATAGACATCAATAAGGAGACATATATCCATATAAGGGTTTTTTTTAATCTTTGCCACCCTATAAAGAGTACTAATGGCACTACACAAACTATCATATAATGGTATTCTGACCTTACTTATCTTAAATAAGAGTACTAATGGTATTATCTAATCAAGTTATCATGCAAAAATAAGAGTATCTTAACCTTGTGTGATGAATTTTCTTTTTTTTTTCTCAAATTTCAACTTAAATTACTTTCTTATTAAATTATACTCTAATTCTTTTCTAATTAAATAATCTCTGATACTACAAATATGACATCCTTTATTTTTTTGTCATATATTCAATTAATTCTTTAAAATTTAGAATTCAAATATATAGAACCTTTTAAAGATTTTATTTATTTTTTAAATTTACGAGTACAACAATACAAAAGTTATATCCATAATAAAATAACCAAAGAGTTTATATCCATAACTGCAACTGTAAATAATCGAAACTATCACATCATCCACATGTCATAATTTTTATAATTTATTATAATCTTATAACCAGGTTTTATATACATATATAATACTGAATTTATCACATGATTAATAAATTATCTAGCACAACTCTTATAATAAAAATCTTTATAATTTCAATTATTTCTTTTCTTATGAGTTGTTATTATGGGTAATCATTTTTTTGTTGGGATTCTAATATACCTAAAATATTAGTATTAAAGAAAGGCTTAGTCAATAATCACTAATTTGATAGACTATTTCTAATAATAAAATAAATATATGAAATAAGTAATAATTTAGGATAACCACATGTAAGGTCTAATCATAAACAATAACTATAGCATATAAGCAAGCAAGTTAACATGAATGTAAAGAGGAAATATGTTATGTTAACAAAGAAAAACATACTATGATCTCTAAAAGAAATAACAATCACATGAAGCTTTTATTCTATTTTTAAATCTCTTTTCTTAATGTAGTATTATTTATCATTGTCTATTTCTACTTAACTAAGTAACCTTACGTATTACCTATATTTCATTTACTTAATTAAAATAATTTTTTTTATTGATTTATCATATTATATTTTCTTGCTTAGTTTTATTATATTTTTTATGTATATATTACTTAAACAAATTTTAATTATGTGACCCGCATGGCCACTAGCTACCCCATGGTGCTAAAATCTTAATCTTGTGACTATCATGATCACTAGTCATCTTATGATAGTAATATCTTAATCTTGTGGCCTATATAGCCACTAGCCATCTTACGATGATAATATCTTAATATTGTGACCTGCGTGGTCACCAACTATCTCATGGTAGTAATTTTGTGGCCTACAAGGCAACTAGTTGTAAAAAACAACACATTAATTTTTAAGAATTTACTATTCATTCATGTCACTCAATATATCAACTATTATCTTTTTAATTTATTTTTACATGTAAAATCTTTATTTTTCATAATATTTATGCATTAGCTTATTGGATGTCATATTTGTATAATAAATCATGCTAATAATTTCACATAAAAATTGATTAACAATCAACATTATATTATGAAATACATATGTTATTCATATTAGAGAGCCTATCTCATAGTTTTTTATTATTTGGGATAGCTTTGTAGCTGTTTAATTTTTTCTTTTTTATTAATTTCATCTTGTCAAATTATACTTTTTTCAACCCAATTTATATATTCTTGCACAAATTAAAAATTATCAAAATATTAATATAGAATTAGAGAACTCACTTCTTAAATTGTAAGCTTTTCCACTAGCTTTTCTCAAATTTCTCTTTTTCTCAAAACCCTAACCTACATATCTTTAACAAATTCCTTCTCCATCATTCTAATAGTCAAATAAAAACTCAATCAAAGCTAAATGCATCAATTTTTATCACAAATTTCAAGTTAAATCACAAAAATAAACTAAAATTCTTTTTTTAATTTTTTGATCTTACATGAGATCCTTGATAATGTAATTATCCTCAAATTCTTGAATCCCTCAGAAAGATATTCAAAAATGATGTTTTTATCATTAGCAAAGTGGCTCTTCAGTGAAGTTCCTAGCCGTCAAGTAGGAAAATCCTTTTTCTAGGGTTGCATTAGGCACAGAGACAAGAAAAGGAGGAAAAATTATTTTAAAAAATTTACAAAAATTTCAAATGAATTATGATAGAGATAAAAAAGATTGTTGGACTCGTCTTGATGAGCTCCATCAAATTATAAACTTATCTTTATATTTTGAAATATTTTATTTAATTATTTTTTGACACATTTTATGAGACATATCTATTTGTGCCTAATTTAACGATAAAGATTATTACATCTTGACTATCTTGTACAAAGTATTAGTAGTATTATATTATAAAATTTAATGATAATACCACAAAGAAACCTAATTTTGTTATTTTCATTTCATTTCATAAGTTTCAACTCATTTATAACCATGTCATTAATCAATATAATCCATTAGTTCTTTTCCAATACATCCAAATTCATTTATTATCATTCTTACATGTGTTATAAACTTCTATAAAATCCAATAAACAAAAGTATCACTAGAATAAAACACATACTAATAGGATATCAATTTTTAAAAAAACTATATTGAATATATAAGGATAAAACAACTAATATATAATGTGAAATATGTAATTTAAGAAATATATTATATTTTAATTTACTATTTGGACAAAGATTTACCAATTAGATGATCCCTAATTTAGTCTTTTCTCTTCTAAATTCTTATAATGTAATACATTTATATAATTATTACATAATCCCTTGTAACATAAATATGTGATATTTTTTATATTTATACAACCTAAACCATCCTCTACATCTCCATGCATGCTATATTACCACCATGCTATTTGATTTCTCAAATCATACTACACAATTAGCTTTTCATTAAACCTTTATAGGTACAATTTCTTCATTGTATAATACAATTTCTCCAACCCCTCCAATAATATCCTCAGAAGACCTCCAAGTGATCGTATGATACAAAACTCTCACTATATTGTATGATCAAATTAGTCATCATATGATAACCTCATCAAACCCTACAATGACCCATCTTCCTTATTCAAATTAACTCTAATTATATCATGTGTTGTCCTATTATATGGTATGATTGCTATCTATTAATCACATGACCCTTTGTCATAGTCTGATGATACCAAGACCATGTGTTGGTTTTGTTAAAAGTTTTCTTAGGTTGTTATTTTAAGAGATATGATTAATTACAATGTAAGTGTTGAAGACATGATTGTCTCACATGGAATATTTTAAGAATAAGCTCTTCATGTGTCAACTCATAGAAGAATTTACTCTTGATAATGTGACAACCATAATGAGTAATCTTTATGTACTTCTAGTATGCTTAGATTATTGAAAACTCTACAAATTTTCTCATGTGGCTTATAGAATTTCATATATTGGAGCTCTTTCATGTCTTTAACTTATAACTCTATCTCATGAAGTAAGATTAAAGAAAATAACTGGGTAAATTTAAGATCTTAAGATCTAAACATTTATAATATTCTTAAAATTAAAATTCATGTGAGAGTACATTGAATTACTCAAGACATAACCTCCATTTATAATATGCATAGTGATCATATTGAACGATGTCATTCATCATATTGGTACGATCTATTGCTTGCTTTATGTCTAAGTTTTAGTTAAGGATATATATTGTACATGTATGATGTTTTTATTATATTGGTATGATCATCTATTTAACCAAGGTTGACTAAGTATTATTTGGTTATACATATTATACTTAGCTATCATCCATGAATGAGTATATGTTTTATTTTGTGTTCAAGCATCATAGAGTACAATTCAATGTGTTGTATTAATATGAACTAATTCTCTCATAGAACTCTAAAATAGCATAAAGTAAAATCGTAATAAAATCATAAACATATGATCTAATATGGTATGAGTATAATTATGTAAAATATAGAATAACCTAACTAGATTACCTTCATACACCTACAATAATAATATTGTACATGCACAAAATGTGTAACCTCTAGTTCTCTTTGTGAATGTACTAAGGGAAACTTTTATATTGATATTCTTATTATAATATTCGTATGAGGTATTCAAAAACCTAAGTAAATGACTTATGCACAGAAGTTATCACACACATATGATCCTCTTATTAAACTTTTATGATCTCAAGATTGCTAGTATGAAGTTTTCCAAATCCCAAAGAGTTATTAAGGGCATGTGAGAACATGCATCATATAATACAATGACTATTATTATACTAGTATAATGTATTTCAAGTACACAAAATACACGTTATATAGGTACCTCACTAGGTGATTTGCTCTATTAAGGTATTGCCTTGTTATGATCCTCTGATCTTACTTGTACGAACAAATCTCAATTTTTGTAATAGCTAGTTAATCATATTGAAATTGTAATCTTTGAATGATTGAGGTTTCTAAATTCATGCTTAATGAGATACAATCTAACATGGCTCATAATCTTGTTAATGCATTAGCTATCTTGGGTGAAGGACCCTCTTCTCATTGACCTCCTTTATTTTTTGGTGAATTTTATTTATATTAGACAAATTGAATATGGAGTTATTTGCTTGTAGTGAACTTGGATTTGTAGGATATCATTCAACATTTGTTTGTATTTCCTATCAAGCTTTTAAACAATGTATTTATTAAAAAAATTAAGCTTAATCTATAAGAAAAACATAGAGTATAATTAAATGCTTATATTGTTAATATTCTTCATTGTGTCTTAAATGCACATGACTTAAATATAATAATGAATTCAAAAACTACTCATGAAATTTGGGCCAAAATGGAGGTAACTTATAAAGGAGCCTCATTGGTCAAAGAGAACAAGATAAACATGCTTATACATGACTACAAGTATTTGTAATGAATTATGATGAATCCATTAAATCTATGCTTATATTTTTTATTAGTATTAGTAATGGTTTTGTAGGTCTTAGAAAGGTTGGTCTAATGATGAACAAGTAAGAAAGATCTTATGTGTACTCCCAAGGGAGTATTTACCTCTTAGTAATTATAATAAAAGCTATGAAGAGCTTCTATCTCTCTCTTTTGATGACTTCTTGGAAGAGTTAATGACAAATAAAATGGAGATGTAAAGAAGGACGAGAAGAAAATTATAGACTATGGAACATACAAGAAGAAGGTAGAGACAATTGCTTTAAAGATTGAAGAATAATATGATTCATGTGTTTGGAGAAAATGAGATAACACTTATCACTAAAGGCCTAATTTGTTTATTTAGATGCCATGTTGCAAAAGAATAGTTTAAAAAGAGTGGAAATGCAAAAGAAACACCAAGTCAAGAAGGAGATTGTTTGCCATGAATGTGGGAAATTGGGACTCATTTGTCCCTTTTGTGTAACTGTGCAAAATAAGGGGTTGATTTGTCTCATGGCCCATAATAATGAAGAATAATGCACCACTTCTAACATTGTGGTATGACATTTTACTCAGGAAGATTTATAAGATAATTTATTAATTTTTGTGAAAAATATGATACCTTGTTAAGTAAATATAAGAAATTGAAGAAAGAGTATAGTGACTACTCAAGGATTTGTGAATATATTAATGAAAAATATGTAAGATATTTACATGATTTAAAAGTTTTTAGAGATGCACTTGTTAACTAAATAACATTACATGCATATTTAGTTAAAGAATTCAATAATTACAAGCATTTGCATGGTAATTGCTCTTTAAATCACACTCACTTTGCATCTAAAAATGTCATTTTGCTTATGTACATTTGTCATCTCATAAGGAGAAATTTAGTTGTAACTATTACATGAGGCCTAGAAATACTTCACATCTTTGTAAAATAAGAATCAATGTGCATTCAAGATTTCCAAAATATAAGTAGATAATAAAGAACAGAGTTTTACCAACATTCAAGACTACCATTAGTTATGTTGGAGCCAAAAAGTTTGTGTCACCAAAACTAATCTTAGATTTTTGTGTGCATGCATATGTACAGACATGCCTCCTTTATAGGATCAAGAAGACATGTGGCATTTGTATAGTGGGTGTTTGAGACATATGGCTGGTAACTCAAACTTATTCTCCCAACTGAAAGTCATTGATGGTGGAGAAGTCCCCTTAGGTAAGTTCCTAGAAAAAAAATAGTAAAGTTAACTAAATTAGAAATCTAGAATCTAGTGCACTTGTCAAAGTTATGTAAGGCTTTGGTTAAAATTGATGAAGCTCAAATTCTACACATCTTGTAATTGTACAAAATACAAAGCATTTCTCTAGTTAATTAGTCTTGATACTATGTAGGAAAGTTGGTATTTTAATTTAAAAATGAAACTTTTGTACAGCACAAACTCTGTGATCATACTATTTGAATATTCACCTAACGATAATAATTCTAGCTCAGTGGAAAAACATACTACTTCTTGGCATCGATCAAGTAAGATCAACAAGGAAATTAGTAGTTGTTTGGCCTTTTAGAATTCATTGTGTTCGATAGTTTCATCGTACACAGATGAAAATCAAAGCCAAATCATAGGACAATTAGAATACTCATTGATGACATAATTCATATCAAGACATTTCTTTCAAAACTTACTTTGTATTTGTATGCTAATGATATCTACAATGTTCACAAATAAGTAGCACTCATCATAATATTATGTCTACACTAGCTGATCAGATAAGTACATTCATTGTAATAGATGTATGCAATATTATATGTTTATAATGGTATGACCTTCTTCAACAGACATGTACAATCTTCAAAATGGAATTATTCATTTGAGTAATTTATTGTACATTGACGATACATCTCTAGTTAACATTGGACTACTATGATGACTACCTTGATGATAGTGTTATCATACTTATGAAATGATGCATAAAAGCATTGAATTAATATGTTATTCAAATATCATGAGGGCACATTATTACTCTTTGACTTCTAGCATGAGTTGCATCATATCAATAAGCTACAAAATACAATTAGTGATTTGATTTGAATAGGTAGTGGGACAATCAATTATGCATAGGTAATTTGCTACCAGAGCAAGGCCACGTGGTCACTTATGTCATTAACTATCAGTCAAGGTTATAACACTTTTCCCTTTAGTAAAACCATTATCTTTTTATAAAGAAGAAAATGAGGAGGAGAAGAAGAATAATGAGGATAAGAAGGAAATGAAGAAGAATGCGAAGTAGAGAGGAGGAGGAGGAGGAGGAGGAGGAGAAGAATAAGAAGAAGATGAAAAAGAAGAAGAAAAAAAGCACAAGATAAATAAGGAGGAAAAGAGAATAAATGATAGAGAAGAAGAAGAAGAAGATAGAGGAGAAAAAGATGATGATGGAAGGAGGAGGAGGAAGAGGAGGAAGAGGAGGAGAAGAAGAAGAAGAAGGTGAAGGAAAAGAAGACGTAGAAGAAGGAGAAGGAGAAAAAGGAGAAGATGAAGGAGGAGAAGGGGAAGAAGGAGAGAAAGAAAGAGGAGGAAGACAAGACGAAGAAGAAGAAGAAGACAATGATAATGACTTGTGGTTATAGAAAGGAAGAATATAACACTAATTAACTTAGCTAGATTTATAATTAATCAGTATATTGTTCATAATTATTTTTGAGCTAAAGTACAGCTTGTTATGTCTTGAACTATGTGTTTAGAAGGCTTATATTGAAGTAGACCTTTTATGAATTATTATACTCAAAGGAACTTAAAATTATACATCTCCATGTTTTTATGTGTAGATGTTATATTTTAAACAATAGAAAAAGTGAACTTGAAAACTTTGATTCAAAACCCAATAAGGGAATATTTTAGGCTATTTTGTAAATAGTAAGGCAAATAGAGTGTTTAATAAGAGTACCAATTTTGTGAAAGAATATTATATATGTACACACAATAAAGTTGAGACTTTATAAGAGGATCTTTAGGGATTTGAGAAATTAAGCATTAAGGATGCACAAAAAAGAGATGAAAATGGATGCAAGAAGTCTATTGAATCTCATGTCCTTATAGAATTGAAATTTACAAAAGACTATCACAAAGAACAAATCCTAGAATAAGTGATGGATCATATGAGGATAAGAGCTTATCTTAATCATTTAGCTTTTGTTTCTAATTATGAGCTTAAAATAATCAAGGAGCTCTTATTGATGAATTTTGGTTTGTAGTTATGAATGAGGAGTTAAATCAATTTTTAAAAAAATGAGGTGTGAGAGTTAACCCTAAGGCCTAGAGATTAGTTGGTTATAGAAAACAAGTGGGTGTTTATGCATAAACTTGATGAGAATGGTGTTGTTGCTAGGAATAAGGCATATTAGTTGCAAAAAGCTATAATCAAGTTGAAAGAATAGGTGTTAAAGATAATTTTGCCTCTGTAGTAAGCTTAGGAAATATTTGAATCTTACTAGTACATGCATGCTATAGAGATTTCATGCTACAACAAATAGATGTAAATAATGCATTTTTAAATGAATATATTAATGAAGAAGAGTATGTTAAACAATAACCTAGTTTTGGAATTCATGACACATTAGATTATGTGCATAAATTAAAGAAAGCCCTATATGGATCAAAAGTAAGCATCTAGAGCTTAATATTATTCACTTTCTTAGTTTTAAATAATTTTGGGAGAGAAAAAATGGATAATGCACCATTTATTAAGAACATAAATGAACATTAATTGGTTTGTCAAATATATATGGATGATATTATGTTTAGATTAACCAATGATAAGCTTTGTGAAGAATTTTTAGATTTGATGATGAAAGTATATGAGCTGAGCTTGATGAGAGAGTTAATTTTTTCTTGGATTACAAATTAAACAAGATTGGTATTTTTATGTCTCAAACTGAATACATAATAAAACTACTCATTAAATTTGGATTTGAGAACTTGAAGTAAGGAGTAACCCCCATGACTATAGCTACATCTCTTTATAAGGATGAAAAAGAAAAATATGTGGATGCATAGTTGTATAGATAAATGATACGATTATATCTCGTTGCTGTAGACCAAATATCATGTTTAGTGTTTGTGTATGTGCTAGGTTTCAAGCTTACCCTAAGGAGTCTCATTTGCAAGCAGTCAAACACATATTTAGATATCTACTTAGAACATCTTCCTTAGTTCTATGTTACCCCAAGATCGAGTTAGGATTTAATCTTTATGTGTGTTTAGATGTTGATTTTACTAGCAATAGAATCACAAGATTATATCATTAAACTTTGTTCCCTCAAGTGAACAATTAGCAATATCTTTACCAAGCCTCTATCAGGTGAAGTTATTTCCAAGATTAGAGTGTCTTTTAGAATCATCAACTCATTTGAGTGATAACAAAAAGGAGGAGAAGAAGAATCTTGAATTACGAAAGAGTTAGAATTTTGAGAGAGTGGCTAATTTCATGTGTTAATACATTTTTCCATAATTAATATTAATTATTTTTGGTTTTTTTCATTTTCTTTTAAATATTTTTAGTTATATATGTTGTTGTAATTTTGTTATCACTAAAAGGAAGAGATTGTTACCACAAAGGCCATTTAAGATAGTCTAATGATACAAAAAACATGTATTATTTTTACTAAAAATTTACTCAAGTTGTTATTTTAATAAGAGATAATTACATTACAACTATTGAAGGCATGGTTGTCACACATGGGATATTTTATGTATAAGCTCTTTATGTGTCATCTCATGGATAAATTTACTCTTAATAGTATGAGAACCATCACGAGTAATCTTTATTTACTTCTAATATGCCTAGATTGTTAAAATATATACAAAATTTCTCTTTTGGCATATAAGATGCCATACGTTGCTTCTCTTTCAAGTTTTTAATATTTTTTTAGAAATTGAAACTTTATTGTATGCTAGAAAGTTATAACTGATGAGGTATACTTGAACTAGTAGTGAGGGTAAAATCTTGACCAATAGAAACAACAACTGAGAAGTAAAGTTAGGATGAGCTAGACTAAGATTTTAATGTGTTGCTTTGCATGAATTCCATTCACCATCTCGTAAAGTTTGAGTGATTTGGAATGTGATGCACTTATATGACTCATGTTATTAATGATTTCGTATGAGAGTGATGCATAGAAGCTTTCTACAATGGCCTTGATCAATTCTGCATTATTAATGTACTGAGAAAAAAAATGTGCATATAGAAATCCATTATTAGCCTTGTTTTGATGATGACATACTATGCAAGTGGAACTATCATAATAGACAATCTATAAATAGATTAGTAATTCATCAAACTAAGCTAGTTGAAGAATCATACCAAATTGACAGAGTAATTACATCTTATCAAAATAGTTTGACCAATGTAGTAGTGTATTATTATATCTATAAGACATTGAAAAAATTAAAAGGGCATTAAACAGATCCAATTGATTAGCACTAGGTAGCATACTTAAATGATGACAACTTTAATGTGAAGTAAGGTATTATGCCATATGGCAACGAATATCATATCCTTATGATGTAAGAGTGACCAATGTGCATCATTTTTTTGTTTAATCCGTGATAATGAATGACTCTACATATGACACATAGCCATATGAAAGAATAATGTATCTAAAAGAAATAGATGATTAGAACTAAATAGTGAGCCATTGTATTATCTAATGAAGTCCATCATACTTGATAAATGCATTTGAAGCAATCTTTTTTGAGATAGGTTAAGAGTTCATATTGGATGATAAGTAACAATATATGATATGACAAACTTGCAAAAAGTTGTCATAAGGTTGATTAGAGGGAACAATTATAGATCTTGAAGGCAACTAAAAGAATAGTTGACTGACCAGACTTGTACAATAAACCATCTCATCATTCATGATTTTTTTGCAAATTTGTAAGAAGTGTGTTGACTTATATTTTTTTGGATGCATCCATAGACTCATATATGTCTTAATGGCAATGTGCATATAATTCATCTAATTGATTAATGAAGCACTTATTGAATTACTATATAATCTTTGTATGTACATTTGTTCATCTTTTCTCAACAAGCTAAATTAATGTTTTTATATCTCATATTTTTTGCTAGCAAAGATATGTTAAAATTCCTCTTAGATTTATTAAAATAATACTTACGATTGTTTAAGCTAACTATTATAAATGCTTGTAATAAGAATCATATAAGGCGATGGTAAGATTGTATGATCTAATGAGGAAGGAAATCTGGCCAAAGGTTTAGCTATGAATATCATATAGTATGATATTAGATGATTGCACAATATGATCATGCAAAAGAAGCACTTGAGTATAAGTGTGTATAAGTAGACCTTAGTCATGAAGTGTGTATGAATGATCATATAAGTACGATAATGTTGTGGTCGTTAATGGTTGGAAGTGTTTGATAGGATAAGAAAGAAGTTTTTGTACTATACAAGTATGATATTATTATATTAGATCATATGACCAAATAAGAGAGAGAATAAAGTTGGGTGTAAAACTTGGTAAGTGATCGTATAAGACAAATCACACTATTTTATAAGGTCATCAATGTTGAAAATAGAGATTTGGTCTAAATAATAGAGTGATCATACTGGCATAAAGTTAATGATTATATTAATATAATATAAGAGAATAAAAAATTTTTAAGTCTGACAAGTTTAATAAAGTTAGTAAATCATATAGTACGATTAGCATAATCATATAAGTAACATCAAGCTAAAGGAAACGTTAGACACATGATTTATTTGGTTGCATGGGTGATTGAAATCAGTAGTGTATCATACGAGTGCTTGTTAGGTCACCCTTGCGTTTGATGAGCCAAGCCATAAATATTTAGTATTTGGCTATAATGTGTTTGTTTAGTGTGAATCAGGTTTAGTTTTGAAAAATAAATCATGCACTTTTTAAGATGGTGATATAGTGGTCTTCAAAGTACCTTGGAGTGTTTAATTAGCTTGTAAGATTGAAGACATGTGCATCACTTTTAAAAATATTTTCTTTTTCACTATTAAATTAAATGTTAGCATGTTGATTATAAGACACCATCATTCATCTCACTTTTAAATCTAAATTTAAGCATTCAATTTGTTCATCTTGTTTTATTTAAGAAACATA
Source organism: Vanilla planifolia (assembly GCA_023846275.1). Lineage (NCBI taxonomy): Eukaryota > Viridiplantae > Streptophyta > Magnoliopsida > Asparagales > Orchidaceae > Vanilla > Vanilla planifolia. Next base: position 19,189,665 of record CM043870.1, read on the forward strand.
TATAATTCTATTTTTTACTCATTCCTTTTTATTAAATCTATTTTATATGTCTTTACCATATTTTATGCTAATTATTAAACTTTATGTAAATTAAAATAATAATTTTATTAGATTTTCTTAATTAAAAAGAAAAAAGAATAATCCATATCTTAAGCATGACACAAGTATAATGCACTTGGGCTTACCAATCCTACACAAACTAGGTGCCTCAAGTCAAGAGACTAGCTGGAACCATGTTGGTCAGGTCTGATCTTGGTTTGGGTGCAATCTTGTATCAGATAAGGTAAGGTAGAGGATGGATCAAGTTAGGTAGAACTCGAACTAAGTATGAAAAATGGGGTTGGGTTGGACCCAGAATCTTATTAAACCTATATGTATATGAGTAATCTAAGTGATGAATTCTCAAGCACACAAAGAGAGAGCAAAGCCCATGTTTTGACTTGAAATATACTTGCATAAAAGATCACATGAAAACTAAATACATTGAATTTCTTACAATATGGGACTAATACTCCAGCGTATTTGTGCTTTCAAAATTGGAAGTGACTTAGCACTATATGATCGCAAAGTTTTGTAATCGAATGGTAGATATCACCTCTACCTTCTAAACAGTGATCATGATCCATCTTACCAACCATTTGATGAGCCTAATTGAATGGTCATGATTATTTCGTCTTTTTTGACTTATGCTTGATCTCGTAGTTTAGATCCCTCTAATTTGAATCTTACAATTGAGATCATTCTCGTCTTTACTATTAATGAATTAAATGATCTAGATCTCATATGTTATAATCAAATGTCTCAGATCTAATCCACCTTGATCCAATAATCTAGAACTTATCCACTTTCATAGATTTTGATTTCGTAATCCAAAACTTTTTCAATTAGATCTAACATCTTTGGTCAATCATGGATAATGGCTACTTTCTTAGACATTATTTGAGCCATTACTTAACCATTTTAGAAGAAATTATTTAAGTCATTTAGAAGAGCTTTTTTAGACGTTTGGGTACAGCTTTTAGAATAACTTTTTCTTGACTTTCTGATGACCATAATCAAAGTTTTCTATAAATACCTAAACATTATGAATGAAATGGCTAATGAATGTGAACTAATATTTGGGATTTTAACAAAGTGCTGCATAGTATTCTATTAGTATAAAATCTCCTATTATTACATTGAGGCTTAGTTCTTCTAAAAATATCAAATTCTTCTAGCTAAGCTTAACACTCATAAGTTTTTAGTTTCTTACTTCTCTTAATAATTTTGAGGTCATTGTCACTTACTATATTCATCAACAAGCATAAAAAGTTGTACATTTTTGTCAAATGTTTTTTGCTATTTTTGTCTTTTTTTTGAGTTGGGCTGCATGATATTTGCTAAAGCTTGAGTTTAATTTGATCTCATAAAAAACTAAGTTAGTATTGAGCTCTCAAAAGCTTTGGTTATAATTGAACTAACAAAAACTAGTAAGTTGGAGGTGAACAATAAGAAAAAATCTTAGGTTATAAACTTTTTAATAATTATTTTTTTCTTAATCTCAATTGAGGGTGGCCATAGGTTTTACTTTAATTTGGAGCACTTAAACATTTTGGTGTACTATTTTAATTTTTATTTTAATTTTTTTAATCATAAAAATTTGAAATTAATGTTTATAATTAATATTGTTTATAAATTTAAAATTATTTCTATAAATTGTTTTTAAAAATAAATATGATTAAAAAATTTTGAATATATTGTAAAAGACATAATGGACTCTTCTCTTCTAGTATTCACACATTCATTTGTTGTCAATTAGTATCATTGTGAGTTTCTTGCAAAAAGTAAGTCAAATCATTTGGATGATCAATTTATATGTTATTTAATTATCTTATTAAGTGTTATTTTGGTTGTATATTAATTTTAATTATTATCTCATCATTTTTTATGCTTTTCAAAATATTAGGTGTTAGTTAATTTGCTTTTTAAATTTACTTTTTTTATTATATCTTCACCAATGATTGATATTGGTGTAACACTAGATAAAAGATTTTTTTAGTTCATCCTTTATTATTTAAGAGTGAATTTTATTTATGTTAAAAAAGTAGATCTAGAAATCTAATAAATTAACTTAGAACATTAGGAAGTGCTCACTGAACCATGTGTTTTTCCTAGAGATTTAATTATTAATGAGGATCAAGTTAGTTAGTGAACTTAGTAGTGACCAAAAGAAAATAGAATAATTAAATTTTAGAGTACTCAACTGCCTTCATTGTGTCATATCTTCAATTAAATTTAATCAAGTTATGAATTTGCATACTATATATGAAGTTATGAAGGAGTTAGTAGTAACTTACAAAGGAAATTTGCAAGTTAAAGAAATAAAAATAAATCTTCTTACACATGATTATGAGCTCTTTAGAATTAATTTGGGAGAAACTATTAAAAACATGTTTATGTGATTTATAAATATTACTAATGGATTAGCAAAACTTGAAAAGTACTTTTTGATACAAATCTTATTAGAAAAGTGCTAAGGATTCTAGCCAAGGAGTGTGATCTTATTTCTATGGTAATAAAGGTGGCCAAAGACATAAACAACCTCACATTGGATTAGTTGCTTGAAGAATTGTTAACGATCAAGATTAAGATGAATAAAAGAGTTGAAGAGGAGGCATTCACAAGTAAGCAAAAGCATGGAATAAGGAAAGAGAGGAACCAATTACATTCAAAGTAATCAAAGATAATTTGCATATAGCATTCATCTTTCAAAGTAGTGGAAGAGGTAAATTTTTTGTTAAAGGCTTAGCTAAAAATTTGACAAAAAGTTTTGTAAATAGGAATTGTCAAAATAATAAAATAAGGAAGAAGATGAAGGCATAAAGGGTGTTATGATTATGGTCAAACCAATCATATTTGATCAGAATATCCACAACTCAAAGTCACCAAGAAGAAGGAAGATAAAAAGAAGAGAATAAATAAGAAGAAAGCTTTTCAAACAACTTGGAGTGCATCAAAAGATTATGACTATACAACTTCAAATAGTGAAGGGAAAAGGATGATATGTTTCATGAAAAATGTTGATGAATCAAGTACATCTATGAAAGAAGAAGAGAATGAGATAAATTCTTAGTCTCATGAAATTTTTAAAAATAATTATATAAAAGTTTTTGATGCTTTAACTTGTTTAATGTCTACCAATAAAAACTTGAAAAGTCTTACAAAGAAAAACTTGATATTTTGGATTTTATTATGAAAGAAGATGACAAAAAGGAAATACAAATACTTCAAATTTTGAATGAAAAAGCTTCCATGATTATTGAGAACACTTCTTTAAAAAAAAGTAAATTTCTTATTTAAAAGCAAAAAATTGTTTTCTTGAACCTAAAACAATTTCTAATACTTCACATGATTTTTATTTTTTTAAGCATAAGTATATATCTTCTATTGAATATATGCATAATATTTCAAATATTAAATGCTTTTGTATTTATAGAAAAGGTCATATCATCAAGAATTATCAAATTAGAAAAAATATTTCTACTTCAAACCCTTGTTTCGAATGAGTAATTAAGAACATCATTATGAATTCTCTCATAATAAATAATAATAATGGTCAACCTAAGCTTTCTTGAGTTCCCATAGTTAGAGGGTAGAGAATTTAATATATGATGTCTACACACTCATAGTGTAAAGAAATAATGCATTGCAGATATTCATAAGTTAGAAATAATATACTTAAGAATTTTGTGTAGAAATAAGCATACAAATTAAGTAAATGGATGTTACATTTTTTTATTACTAAGTTAAATTTTTACAATTTATGTAACCATACATTGAGAGAAAAATCAAGATTTAGTTCTTGGGTGTTGGATAGTAGATGTTCAAGACATATGACCAGAGATCGATTAAAGTTTATATAAATAAGATGTGGTCCAACTAGATGGGTAACATTAGGAGACAACTCTAATAAGAAGATAATCATAATTAGTGATGTAGGTATACCTAATTTTACACTTTCAAATGTATTTTTAGTTGATAGATTAGTATTTAATTTAATTAGTATTAGTCAATTATGTGATAATGGCTCTTTCGTTAGTTTTAATACTCAATATAGAAAAATATTAAAAGATGATCAAGTGTTATTAGTTGGTAGAAGAAAGGATGACATTTATGTGAGTAAGTTTGATTATTTAGAAGCTAGTGGAATAGAATGTTTAGTTATACACTCAAATGAGAACACTTTATGGTATAAAAGATTAAGTCATGTAGGTTATTCTATATTAAAGAAAATAAGCAAGCTAGATATAATTAGAGGTTTTCAAATCAACTAAAACTAGTTAGAAAATATGTGAGTCATACCAAAAAAGGTAAGTTAAATCTTTCTTTAAACCTCAAAATGACGAACTACTACTAAACCTTTAGAGATATTTGTTTAGACCTTTTTGAACCTATAAAACTCTTAAGTTTAGGTTGAAAGAAATATGAATTGTCAATAATATTTTTTGATATACTTGGCTGATATTTCTTTGGAGTAAGAGTGAGATGTTTGAAAATTTTGTTAATTTGATAAAAGAGATAGAAATGCAAAGCAATTTTTAAATTAATTTGTATTTGAAGTGATAACAATAGTGAGTTTAAGAATAAAGATTTTCATGACTATTTCAAAGGTAAAGGAATACGACATCAATTTACATGTCATTGTACAACTCAACAAAATGAGATTGTAGAAAGAAAGAATAAGATCTTGGTAGAGATAGATAGAAACTATATTAGTCAAATATAATTTACCCAAAATACATTTGGATAGTGGAAATTAACACAGCATGTTAAATAATAAAGAGAATAAATTTAAGTTCAAAACTTAATAAAACTCCTTAAGAGTTATTTAAAAATAATATATTAAATGTTTGATTCTTTAATATTATTGGGTATAAATACACCTTTCTTAATAATGAAAGAGACAACTTGAATAATTTTGATGAACAAGTTAGCATAGAAATTTTCTTAGGATACTCTTCTTTTAAAAAGGCATATAGAGTTTACAACATGGACACTCAAAAAGTAGAAGGCACAATGCATGTCATGTTTGTTGTGTATATTCAAAAGATAAATACTAAAGGTTTAGATGAAGAGATAAAATCCTTGAAGAACTTAGACTTGAATGAGGATGAAAGAAAAAGAGAAAATAAAATAAAAGGAGAAGAGACTAGTCATCAATTACTTAACGATTGGAAGTATCAAGCTTCACATTCAAAGGAATTAAATATAAGGGTGTTAGTTAAGGAGTTAGGACTAGAGCTTATATGAGAGAAATTGGTCATAGTGTACTTGTATCTTTCATAGAACCAATATTTATAGAAGAAGCCCTTAAGGATGATAATTGGGTTCAAGTAACGATAAAGAGTTAGATCAATTTGAGAGAAACTAACTACGGGAATTAGTTCTTAGGCCTAGTGATCAACAAGTGATTAGAACTAAATGGGCATTAAAAATAAATTAAATGAAAATATAGTGATCATTAAAAATAAAGCTAAACTTGTTGCTAAGGTTATAACTAATTAAAGTTATATATTTTGAGGAGTCATTTACACTAGTAGCAATGTTAGAGGTAATTAGACTTCTCTTAGCGTATTCATGTTATAAAATTTTTAGATTATTTTAAATGGATATAAAAGTGTATTTTTAAATGGGATAATAGAAGAAGATGTGTATGTAGAATAACCCATAGGTTTTTGAGACTAATGCACATGGTGATTACATATATAAGCTTAAAAAGGCAATTTATGGCCTTAAGTAAGTTTCTTATGCATAGTATTATAAATTGAGTAATTATCTAATTGATAGTAGTTTAAGAAAAAAAAGTAGAAACTACACTATTCTTAAAATCTTTAAATGACTTTGTTGCTTGTACAAGTTTATGTTGATGACATAATTGTTGGAAGCACAAATGAAATTATTTAAAGAATTTGTTGACTTAATGATAAGAGAGTTTAAGATGAGTATGATGGGTGAGATGAATTTCTTCTTAGGATTACAAATTATGCAATTAAAATATAAGATTTTTATCTTACAAACTAAGTATTTAAAAATATTATTCAAAAAATTTGGGTATGAAAATATGAAATATAATTAGATTCTAATGAATTATTAGATCCATTTAGATTTATACGAGATTGGGAGCCATTGATTAAAAACTTTTATGGAGGTTTGATTAGATTTCAATCAAATCATGTGGAAAGCCATCTAAAATAATTAAATCAATCTTCAAATACCAAAAATATATAATAAACTTAGGTTTATGATATCTTTGAAATACTTTTTTATGTGATCTTATAAGTTACACAGATTCAAACTTTATAGGCTCTAGGTCGATAAAAAAGTACCTCAAGTGCATGTCAATTACTAATAAATTGTCTAATGTCACCTTAAAAAAGAAGTAAAATTACATAGCTTTATTAACCATAACAGTCGATTATGTAATGTGTAACAACCATAATTTTCCCTTATTTTATTGTTTTAGAGAAAGAGCTCTTTGAGACGAGTCCAACGGTGTTTAGTTTGTAATTTTTGGAGCTCTAAGTAATAATTATGAATTTTTAAAGATATGGGATAAATTTGTAACATTGAGGATAGATTTATAATTTTGTAAATGCTGGCATAGCTCAAATTCGTTTTGGCGGAAGATATATTTGCAATTTTAAAAGATGTTGGCTGCACTGGGTATATGAGCAATTTAGGAATTTCGGCACAGGTCTATTTCTCTGGGCGGAGGATATATGCACAAATAACGAATTCGGAGGGGGTGTTATACAAAATAGCCAGTTCTCGAGCCTTATGGTAGTCGGTTCACGAGGGTTTGAGAAATTTCAGTTGCGAGTATAAAGGCTAACCTGGGTATGTTTGAAAAGCACTTCTGCTGAAAACGCGATTGGGGAAGTTGCCAGAGTACGAGGTTCTGCGAAAACGTGACTGCGGCGAGGATTCCGCAAGGTACTGGGAGTGTGCAACAGCCACCACCGTGCTCTTAGAGGAGTTCTGGCACGTGATAGTGATGGCCAGTGAGGATTCCATAAGGTAAGAAAATGCGATTTTGCTTCACTAGGATTGTGTAAGGTTTTCGGTGAGTGGCAGAGACAGAGAAGGCGGAAGCAGGCTGGATTCGACCGGTTCAGCGTGTGAACCAGCCGGTCCAGCGCAGACAGAAACCAAATTAGCGAGAACATTCAAAAATTAAGGAATATTGGGATTTGTTTGGGGAAGCTTTTCAGAAAGTACTTTTGCACATTTTAATATTTTAACTATTTTTGCATTTATGGCCTTGTAGACATCAAGAAAATTTTGAAGTGGGCAAGACTGATACATCAAATCTATCTAGATAAATTTCTAACCCTGTAATGTAGCATATTATTATGTGTTTTTACATGTTTTTCTTACTATCACATAGTTTTTTTGTTGTTGTATATGTTGTTGTTTATCTCAATTTCATAAAAAGTAAAAAGGAAGAAGTATGATAAAGAAAGAAATAATATGGAACAACTTGGCAGTAAAAATGGGATTCCCAGAGAACATTATCCTCACCACTAGGCTCAGTGTGTGTCGTAAGGTATTAATCTTCGTATCAGATATCTGCCTAATGTTATGTGCGATAACTAGGCTCAGCGTGTGTCACAGGGTATCGATCTTCAGATCAGATATCTTCCTAGTGTTATGTGATATGACTCCATGATGATTTACACCAGGCTCAACATGTGTCACAGGGTATAGGTACGATACTTGCCTGGTGGCACTAGGCTCAGCATGTATCGCATGGTATCTAATCTTCAATTCAGATATCTGCCTAGTATTATGTGCTTAGTTGGATGTCGATTGGAGGTCATTTTTTGATGATGATTTTGAGACAAAGGATAATGCGTCAAAGGGAATCGAGCCCGATAATAACACATCTATAATCGGAATAACAAGGAACTGGCATTTCTTTTGGTTTTTCATCTGGCATTATGTTATATATGACATCTGGTATGGTTTTAGTTTTATGCATATGATTCATCTTCACTATTCATGATATGTATGTTCATAAGATTTGAAAGGGCAGGAAAATTAGAGCCTAAATTCATTGGTCCTTTTCAAATATTGGAAAGGGTTAGACAAGTAGCATATCGACTTGCTTTACCTCCTCAGCTGACAAGAGTACATAATGTTTTCCATGTCTCAGTTTTAATGAGATACATTCCAGATCCCTCCCATGTAGTGGTGAGCTACATGGATCCAGATGTAAAAATTAAGAAAGATTTGACTTATCTAGAAACACCAGTGGGAATCCATGATCGATAAGAGAAAAGGCTAAGAAATAAAGTTATTCTCATGGTTAAAGTGTTATGACATGGTCAAACAGAAAGAGAAGCTACATGGGAAGTAGAGTTATATATGATCACTTGGTACCTAAAGCTGTTCTAAATTTTGAGACGAAATTTTTGAAAGGAGGGAAGATTGTAACGGCTATAGTTTTCCATTATTTTATTTTTTTAGAGAAAGAGCTCTTTGAGACGAGTCCAATGGTGTTTAGTTTCTAATTTTAAATTATGACTTTTAAAGATATGGGATAAATTCGTAACGTTGATGATAGATTTGTAATTTTGTAAATGTCGGCACAGCTCAAACATGATTTGGCAGAAGGTATATTTGTAATTTTAAAAGATGTTAGCTGCACTGGGTATATGTGCAATTTAAGAATTTCGGTGCAGGTCTATCTCTCCGAGCGAAGAAAAATAGCTGGTTCTCGAGCCTTCTGGCAGTCGGTACAAAAGCTAACCCTGGTGCATTTGAAAAGCACTTCTGCAGAAAACATGACTACAGGGAAGTTGTCGGAGTGCGAGGTTTTGCAAAAACGTGACTGCGGCAAGGATTCCATAAGGTTTTGAGAGTATGCGACAGCCATTGTCGTGCTCTTAGAGGAGTTTTGGCACGTGATAATGACGGCCAGCGAGGATTCCATAAGGTAAGAAAATGCAATTTTGCTTCGTCGGGGTTGTGTAAGGGTTCCGGTGAGCAGTAGAGACAGAGAGGGGGGAAGCCAGGCTAGATTCGACTGGTTCAGCACGTGAACTGACCGGTCCAGCGTCGACAGAAGCAAAATTAATGAGAACAACAAAAAATTAAGGAATTTTGGGATTTCTTTGGGGAAGCTTTTCAGAAAGAACTTTTGCACATTTTAATCTTTGACTATTTTCGTATTTATAGCATTGTAGGAAATCAAGAAAAATTTGAAGTTGGCAAGATGATTAGTACATCAAATCCAGCTAGATAAATTCCTAACCTTATGATGTAGCATATTATTATGTGTTTTTACATGATTTTCTTACTATCACATGATGTTTTGGTTGTTGTATATGTTGTTGTTTATCTCAAAGAAGTATCGTAAAGAAAGAAACAATATGAAACAAAATGACAATAAAAATGGGATTCTCAGAGAACATTATCCTCGCCACTTTGCTCAGCGTGTGTCGCAAGGTATCGATCTTCAAATCAGATATCTGCCTAGTTTTATGTGCGATAACTAAGCTTAGTGTGTGTCACAGGGTATCGATCTTCGGATCAAATATCTCCCTAGTGTTATGTGTGATGACTCCATGATGATTTACACTAGGCTCAGGTGTGTCGCAGGGTATAGGTACCATACCTGCCTAGTGGCACAAGGCTCAACGTGTGTTGTAGGGTATCGAATCTTTGGATCAGATATCTATCTAGTGTTATCTGCTTGGTTGGATGTCAGTTGGAGGTCATTTCTTGATGATGATTTGGATCCAGAGGATAATGCGTCAAAGGAAATTGAGCTTGATAATAACACACCTATAATCTAAATAATAAGAAACTAGTATTTCTTTTGGTTTTTCATCTTGCATTATATTATATATGACCTCTATTATAGCTTTAGTTTTGTGCATTTGATTCATCTTCATTGTTCATGGTATGTATGTTCATTTATACTTAGTTAATTATGATGGATTTATCTACTTAGTTCTGAAAAATCTCATTAGTGCTTACATCACAGGTCATACAGGTCATGCAACAATTGTACCGAGAGCTGGGAATGGTACTACTACAGGGGAGCCCTTTCCACTAGATAAATGAGAAGAGAGGGCTTGGTGTGAGAAAACTTTTAAAAACATGGTCTTGTTTATATATTTTAGTTTTTTTGGAGTTGGGGTTTGTCTTACAGTCGGATCCCCACCTTGGGTTAGTTTCTTGTCCTTACTCTGATGTTAAATTTTGTTATCTAGTGGTACTTGTTTGAGGTGGGGGACTTGACATAATGGCTAGAATTTGTCTCACTAAAGTGTTATGGTTAAGACAATAACTTTAAGGTTATGATTTAGATCTCTCACATATTCTTATTAGAATTGATAATACTAGTTCCTTGGCCTTAGCAAAAAGCTAAATTCATCATTCTAGGACCAACCACATAAATGTAAGATATTATTTTATTAGAGATCAAGTAGTTAAAGGTTTAGTAGAATTTGAACATGTTTCTACCAAGCAAGAAATGGAAAACATATTTACTAAATCTCTTCCAATCAATCAATTTCAAATCATAAGATAACAATTAGAAGTAATAAAATTTCAATAAATCAATCAATTATACCTCTCTTTTGATGGTGTCAAAAGGGGACAATGATCATGGTTTAAATAAGTGAGGGAGAACATTAGTAAGAGAGAGTATGAAGTAAGGTAGAACATGTTGTATGGGGGAGCATGAATTATAAGAGAGTATAAAGGGAGAACATACATTCTTCATTTTTTATACTGCTTACCAAAATAATATATATTTTTATTTATTATAATTTTTTTAAATATTTATGTTTTATCATTATCAAATTGGAAAGATTATTAAGTTACCATTGTATTTGATGATTAAAGTTAGTGTCAATCAAGTTTAGTTTTGAAGAACAAACATTGTACTTTTAAAGATGGTGAACTGGTGGTCTTCAAAATACCTTGGTGTGTTCAATAAGTTTTAAGGATTGAAGATATGTACATCAATTTTGAAATTTTTTTTTGTCATGAAATATAATGTTAGGTTCTTGATTATAAGACACATCTCTATTCATCTCACTTTTAAATCCTAATTTAAGCATTCAATTTGTTCATAATTTTTTATTTAGGAATTATATAAGATTCCATTTTTCACCAATCCTTTCTTTGATTAAACTCTTATATATTTTTGCCAAATTTCATGTTAATTATTAAATTTTAATAAACTAAAAAATAATTATGTTAAAGTTTTTTAATAAAGAAAGAAAAGAAAATAAGCCACACCCCAAGCATGGCCCAAGTACAGTGCACTCAGGTCGACCAAGCCCAATTAGGTTAGGAAGCCTTGGATCAGGAGACTAGCTGGAACTAAGTCGAGTTAGGCTCGATCTTTGTTAGGGTACAATTCTGTATGGATTGGGTAAGGCAAAGTAAGGCCATTTTTATTGTAAGGTCATTTTTGTTTGTCTCTTTTGTTTCATTATTATGAGATTTAGCCTATTTGTCTCTTGGCAAAAGACTTATATTGATTAGCTTTATTTTTGCCTGGTTTTTATCAAAGGTAGGAGGGGGGGTGGAGATAGGCTTAAAAATTATTTGTGTTCTTTTTAATTTTTATTAATTTAATATTGCAAAATTTTAAAAACTATGTAAAAGAAAATTAACAAATTTAAAATGAAATCAAAATTTACAAAAATTAGTAATAAAACTTTTCTCTAGCTTATTCATATAAGTACTTCACAATATTTTCTTAAACTATTTTTTTAAATCAAAACTTTAATTTCTAGCTCTTCTTACTAAATCATAGTTTAGAAAGCTAAAAAACAAGAAAAGTTAGAGGGGGCTGCTTTATTGCTTGTAGAATTAAGAAGAAAGAGGGCTTTACTAAAATTGAGCACTGGATGTAAGAAATAAGAGGCAGATGAAGGGAAAATAGGAATTTTTTTTCATAAATATCTAATGTTATGTGCAATTAATATTTTTACTTATACAAAGTTTTTGAAGCATGAATTAAACTTTAAATTTCATTAAAAAGCTAAATTTTGAGGAAAATAAAGGAATTTAAAAGATCGTGTCAATATTGTAATTAACGTACAATATATTAAACTCGTGTGTTTTATGCTAAACCAATAAATGACACATTTTGGTTAGGGATTATGACACGTGGAGTCCACATATAATATGCCAAAGTTATTGTAGGGTACATTGGTTCTGAGATATGGGATGTTTGAGTAGGAATATTTTTTGAATGTGAAATTTACCAAATTAAGTAAATGAAAATAATGGACTATGTTGTGAATAAAGGAAATTGATATTTTATAATAGAATTTTATATAATTTGCTTGTGTAGAAAGCTAATAAAATATGAAACTAGAAAAGATATATTGTTATTGAAAAAAGTTGGTAAATTGAGCAATTGTGATATAAGTGTATTGTTTCAATAACAACCTTAGTATGTTCTATATTTTCATCATATTATAGCATACAATGTGACATCATTTTGTCTTTTCTTCATAAATATATATATATATATTACACACTATTTTATTACTCTATGACATTATTCTAATATTCATTAGATTTGAAAGAATTTAGCATTTTATATTTGTATCTATTAGATAATAGTAATGTTAATGGTACATGTTAAATAATTGAAAAGAAATTAAAAGGAATTTTTGTAAAATTTTTTGATATTATGAGATGCTACAAGATATATAAAATGACATATTTTATAGAATTAAATTTATTTAAGACGTTGTCCTATAGAATGAAAATTTGGGATATCAATGGATCATTGCTAGTACTTTATGCAAGGCAATGATATTAGTTTTATACCATATTTTGACATGAGATGGCATCATATATTGTATGATCTCCTTATTTTTCTTACTAGTACTTTATATAGGGTGTTTGATGTGGTTGCCTTTATTAGTTATGGATTTTGCATTAATATATGATGTAGGTCAATGGGTGTGGTTATAAGATTAAAACAATTATGTGATTATGATGCCAACTATATTTGTTATTAATGCCTAAAGGTAGAAAGGTCTATAAATATGAGATGTTATTTACTTGGGAGCTCAATCATGGTTATAGGGGAGAAGAGTCCTTAGAGGTTAAAATATTTTGTGAAAATATTACTTTAATGAGAGAATGAGAAAATTGAATTACAAGAAATCTTGAGATATTTTCTTGGGAAAATTGATGCCATTACATTTCTTTGTTATATTATTCATACGATGTTGATTTATTTTTGTATTATCATATATTATTATTATTATTATCTATACTTCATCTATTAATTTATTTATTGAGTTCTTTGGAGTCTCTTTTAGTGCTTATAGTATAGGGCATGCTTCTACATCACAAAGAGAAGGGGATCATAACGAGGTAAATGATAGTCATATTTAGTAGATGGCATAAGTTTTTGAGGTTGATTTGGATATTATCAACTTATATATTACATCCATATTAATGGTATGTTGTGCATCTATAGTTGGTGTGTGATAATAATTTTTACTCTATTATATTATGTCTTGTAATAATTTTGATATTTATAAAGGATATTAATGAATAGTTTTTTTTTGTTTTGGTATTTCATAATTGTTTAAGTATTAGAATTACAAATTTAAGAAATCAATAGTTTTTAAGCTGTCTCATCATCATTCCATGCTTAATAGTTGTCCTATATTAATGATATTTTTTATTGTTAATTATTTGGAAATAAATATCTTATTAATTTCTTATTGAGTTTATGTTGGGAATGACTTTTCTATCTTATAAAATTAAGAATGTTGCAATCCTTTCAGTTTACAAAACTTTTGTCTTCAAAATTCCAAAAACATTAGGGTTTCTTTGAGCATCTCTTCCTTTAGTTCCCATATTTCTTCTCTTTCATTTGTACTGATCCACAACAATTGGACCACAAGAATAGAATTATTCCTCAATTATTTCAATTCCTTGGCAAGAATCTTTAATAGTCTATCAACATAGCCCTAAATAAGATGAGCCTCCATAATGATAAGATCATACAACACAACTTAAGAATGATATGTTATATATTCCTAATGTAATCACATAAAACACATATTGTAGTCTTGTCATGGAAGGTAGAGGAGCTAAATAGTAAGCAACCTCACTAATTCTCTTTATATTTTAAAAGGATCCAATATACTTGGTCTTAATTTGCCTCCCATCCCAAATTTGGTAACACCCTTCATTGAGCTTAGCTTGTGGAATATGTGTTATCTTTCTTTGAACTCAACGAACTTGTGCTTACAATCAAAATTTTGTTTTTCTATATGCCTTATAGATATTTTCCCTTATCATCTAGACCTTCTAAGTAGTGTCCTCGATCAACCAAAGTCAAATTGCTAATTTTCACTTGTATTTTTTGTAAATATAAGCTAGTAATAAGCACAAAAGGATGATGAATTATAGAGATTTTAAAATATAACACAATACAAGGCATAATAAAAAAAGAAACTTGTTTGTTTTCTTAATTAAATTAAGCTAAAAGATGTATTCTTATTACATCAATCAATTATCTATCATAATTTCTCATTAATATGTTTAGAAAAATATTCTTTAGTTTTCTAATCTTTTTTTGGCAATGGTAGTGTGAAAACAAATACAAATCAACTAAAGCTAGAGAACATAAGGCTTTTTAGATGGTTTGGTCCAACTAGTGCATACTTTTATCCTTTGTCAGCTTTATCAAGATTTTATTAACAATCCACACTCTTTCATCATAGTTGATAAGTATACACCATACTTTTGACATAGCCAATAAGGGTACACCTCACAAAAAATGGTGCTTATAGGATTCGCCAAGAACAACACAATAGTTTTAGCTAGAACAAAAATTAATAGCAATTAACAATAAAGCTTACAAGAACTTATTCATTTAATCCCTTTAAAAACAAGAGTGGAACAATTCTAAATGAGTAAAGAATGTTACTAATATAAATAAAGCAAGAAAAGGGTTAGAAATGAATCATGTTTAATGCAAAAACACTTATATCAAGGGAAGGTTAAACACATTGAGCTTTTTTCTTTTCTTAAATTTTGTGATGCAAATCATTCCCTCATTATCTTTGAAAGGGATGCCTTTAATGAAATTCCTAAAGTCAAATCTGAGGCTTTTAATGAATAGTTGATCTTTCTAAAGAGGTTTAAAATAGCCATTATGATTTTAGGATTATATTTATATTAATGTGTTGTAGCAATCATATTAAGATGATGAGCATGAGAGTTATCATAAAAAGTATAATTAATGGCTTATCATACAAGTATGAGAAATGTCTTTGTATTGTATGACAAATTCTTTGTATATTACTTAAGTTCTAAAATAGTTGTATAAGATGATAACCAAGAGCATATAAGTATAATGCAATTCATTCCTACTATTTAAATAGATAGTACATATATAAATGAGGATTACCACTGTACGATAATTATTTTCTCCAAGTGTTGAGCTCTCAAGAATATACAATATGATGTGTTCGTATAAGGATAAAACATTGTACAATCATAAAATAATTAACTTATCAAGATTAATGAGATGATCATACTCATATAATAGAGTTATTGTAGTTGTATGATATCATAATAAAAAGCTTGTCTTAAGTCTTTTGTATTAGCTATAGAGGATAATCATATAAGTGCGATACAAGGATCATCATTGTACGTTAATCTAAACCAATATTATTGAGTTATAGTCGATGATGATCATACTCATATGATATAGATATCATGTTCATGCAATAGCATGAAGGCATCTCATCCTAAGGTTTTATTGTTTTTAGTGAGGTGGAATAGATCATATGATTATAACACTCTACTTGTATCATATGATGTAACAATTATACATACCACAAAACTAAGCATGATTGGTTATATGAAAAAAAATAGTTTTATAATTTATTAAACATTAGGTCATACAAGTACAATATATTCATTGTGCAAGTCTAATGATAATAGAACTTATATATATGATAAATTTTAAGAGAAAATAAACTATATACTCATATGATAATAGTGGTTACTCAATTCTAATATATGAATATGACACATACAGGCTGATATCTTGTTTGACTTAGTCTACAACACTTATTCAAAGTTTAGTTGATAATAGCATTTATATGACAACCCATTGTGCCCATTGAAGTGTTTCGTGCTAAGGAAATCTCACAAGAGGTGGGGGGGGAGGGTGAATTGTGTATTTAAAAATTTTATGAATTTCGAAATTAAACTTAAAAACCTTTAAGCAAGAGTAAAGAGAGTTGAACACACCAATTTTTAAGTGGTTTGACTCAAAACCGAGTCTACGTCCACCCCCAACCGGTGTTGGGAAAATCCACTAAATGCACCGATTACAAGTGAGGTTTTTCCTACGGTTCACCTCAAACCTACTTGGGATTTTTACTACGGCTAATCCCAAACCTACTTGAGTTTTTACCGGGCTCAACTCAAACCCGGGGCTTTTGCACAACTGCCAGGATGCCCTTGCCCCAAAACGAAAAGTATGAAAAATTGGCAAATAACTTAAGAGAAATAGGAGAAAAGAGGAGGCACACACAATCGACAAATTAGAGGGATAGAAATTGAGAAATAATTGAAAAACCTCTAATTCCAATAGCCTTCTTGCCGCTTTGCTTTTTGAGCTTGGATGCACCGTTTTTGCTTGAGTGCTCGAATTTTGAGATCTGAAATCTTTGGAAAATTTAGCAAAGGTTAAACTGAAAAATACATCAATTTTCCCTATTTATAGAGCTCAAATTTGAGCTCTAAAAACACCCCCAACGGCTCCAAAAATTAATTAGCCGTTTGGGCAACGGACGGAAAGCAGCCACCGTCCGATCCGGGCCCAAAAACGAACGGCGCAGATTGATTTACGCATTTTACCGTTCGGGCTTAATCCAGAGCGTTGGATCCGAGCGCGTAATCGAACGGCACGGATTAAATCTCGCGATTACCGTTTACGCGATTTAATCCCGTGCATAGGATCCGGGCGCTGAATGAACGGTGCCGATTAAACGGCCGTTCGATTTTGATCTGGGGCGTTGGATCCGCGCGCTGAACGAACGGTGCCGATTAACCTTGCGAAGCAGCCGTTCGAAACAATTCTCGCCCGTTGGATCTGGGCGGGCTTGATCTGCGCCTTTGGATCCTGCTGAAGTTATAAGGTGGGTTTTTTAGTCCCACACTGCAGAAATGAAATTGGCGCATTGCTTTATAAAGAATTTGCGCCCTGTAGCTTTCGAGCCTTTGCGGGGCTGGCTCCCCCCTTCCTTGACCGGGACTTCACTACCTGGTTCGGGTTGTCTTAGCCAAGCATTGATCATTGACCGTTGACCGCGCTGCAGTTTGACCTAGCCGAGCTCCTCTCGGCGGGATTTGGGCGGGCTTGGCTTAGCCAGGCACTGTTGATTTGACCGTTGACCAGCGCTAGCCGAGCTCCTCTCGGCGGGCTTGGCTCGCCCTTTTCGGGTCAACCAAATTTTTATTTTTAGATTAAATTTTTAATTTCTAAAAGACCTGGACGGGCTGTTTTCACGCCGGGTCAACCCGCCCATTGCTACAGTGCATTTTTCCGAGACTTTAGCTGTTTTAGGGTATTTTTGACGAATTTTTGTGCCAAAAATTTGAATATAAGTGTATAAAAATAATTTTATATTCTTATAGTATTATAAGTTATTTAAATAGCTATGAAAAGAAATTCATGAAAAACAATTCCAAGATAATATTAAAAAATCAAATACCAATGTCTATACATTTTGTCAAATATGCTTGGCCCAAAAATCAAAATTCAGTATTAAATAAATTTAAAATATTTTTAAATGTTAATACTACTAGTGTGCCTCATAATCTCAAAGTTTGGACATATCAAATTCAAGAGAAATAAAAAGAAATTCAATTATAAAAAATCTTGTATATGTCTCAAATTTCCTTGAAGTATGCCATGACCTCAAGGCTCTTAGAGACCATTATTTTAGACATCTAAGATACATGGCTTGATTTAATTAATTATTAACAATTTTACTTAAAATCAAACCCAAATAAAATATACACATTTATGCTTGACTCATCAAACACAAGGGTATAACACCCATACAATGTTGTGACAAACTTCAAATTTAATCGTTACTATAATCCTAAATACAAATCATGCAAGTATAACATTAATGATTATATGGTATGATCATCAAGTAGTGAGAAATAAGGCTTACTTTAAAGTTGATTTCATTAACTTAGATCTTGAATTGAATTTAGAATAATTTATAATAATGTTACTATTAACCCATGACCTTTGAAGGAGTTTGATGATATTAAAATCATGTGTTATGTTTTCAATGTTTTGTTGAGTGGAATTTTCAAAAATAAGTTAGATTAAATGGATTAAGAGCAAGATAAATTAGAGTTTGATCCTAACTCTCATGTGAACCTTAAAGATTAAAGGCTTGAAATATTGGAATACTCGATGGAAAACATGCCTCTTGATAGTATTTCAACCATCATGGATATTTTTAGTTCTTTGTAATAATTAATTTGTTATAACTTACATTTTTCTCTTGTGACATAATTAGGATTGTATTACATCTTTACTCATAAATTTATTAATAAATCTAATAGTTATATATTTTTTTAGAATTAAACTAATTTGTTAGTCACATCATTACATGTTACACTTGTATTTTTTCAAGTCTTAAGTTAGTAAATTTAATATTAAAATAAGTCATGCTTGCCATTACCTTATAATTATATAATATAATGACTTATATCATGCTTGTATGGTCTACATTCTAACTTAACTATACTATTGAAGTTAGTGTTAGTTATGTCATCATGTAGATATTATGGGTTCATCGAACAAATACGATTGCCACTAGGTTTGTGTTGTGTTGTTGACATCTAGCAATGTTATTTTTTATGATAATAAACATTAAGTATTTCTAATAAATTTTTTTAAGTGAATATTCAGATTTTAGATAGCCAATGCTTATGTTCATGGAAGAACTTAAAGAAGAAGAGGAGCAAAGGTCAAATCTCATAAGGATTATCTCGATTAGAGTACACAAGAGATTTATTTTGAGTTTAATTTTAGGTATTTTAATTTTATTTTGATTAGAATATTAAGCTTGATTAAAATCATTATTACAAGATAAAAAAATTAAATTTTATTTTAGTTAATATTCTTAAAAAACCACTAAAATTAAACATTGATTTTCTCACATTGACCATCTTAATAATCATTTGATTTTGATCATATCGTTGAAAATTTTCATATAATAACTTATTAAAAAAAGTGCATTATAGTTATTATAATTAATTGGTAAGTCATAAAATGATATTAATAACAATTAAACCTTAAATAAAAATAAAAAAAATATAGATTTAGATAGCAAGTATCAAGTCAGAATATTTCTAGACCCATTAGATGCATAATTAGGTCAACAACTTACATGATACTTTTGATTCCCCTAATATATCACTTAATTACTAGTAATATAAGTTATTAACTCCAGAGTGAACTAGGAGGCATCTAACCCAAAATAATAGGCTAAATCAAAAGCATAGGAAAAATATTATTAGAAGAAAAGAGAAGAACACATACACCATGTGGGTGCTAAAACTTAAAAAGTTTTTTTAACACTATTGACTTCCAAATTGTGGGAGTGATGTGCACTAATAAAACTACAATTTTGTGATCAAATAGTCATAATTTCATTCACCTTTTTATAATGCTTAGTTGGATTCACCATTTGATCTTGCAATTTTATGATTGTATGGTCCATGTTTAATTCACATATAAGATCCAAATCTAACTATTAGATCACAATTTAGATCTAATGATTCAGATCAAATATTATTTTTTAAATAGTGACAATTGAATCTCAGGCATCTGATCACACAATTTTTGTGATCAAAAGATGCTGAATCCTTTCGATTGTGTGGCCCTCGTTTTCACTTATTTAAATTGGATGGTGTATGACATACCTCTATGTAACTACTATGTTTAGCTGTTATTTGTGAGTATTTATAACTTTTATTTAAATAATATTAAGTTTTTAATTAGAAAAACTTTCATTGACTAATAATGACTAGTTGATCAATTTGGTAACTATTTTTAGTCATTAAAAAATATCTATAGATAAGTGATTTTTTCAACATAATTAATTGACGAAATTTTTAAAATCTAAAGAAAAATTTCAAGTCATGATATCAAAACTGTTAGTAGTTAATGCTCATTATAGCTTCCTTATGTTGGATCATTTAGTTGTCAAACTCTTAATTTTCACTTTCTTCTCAAATTAGCTAAGTTCTTAACCTTCTTTAGTCCTTTTTATTCAATTAAAATACTTATTATTATTAAGTATTTTGTCAAGCATAAGATTTTTTTTGTATTAAGTTTTATTTTATGTTGTCAATTTCGTTTTTTCTATTACAAATTTTATTTCGTTCTAAGGTCATAGTAACTATCTCTTTTGTTTTATTATTGTGATCCTACTCATCTTTTTGGCAAAAAGATTATATTAGTTGTGCTTTGTTTTTGTTTATTTTTTTGAGGGTGTATATAGGCTTGATTATAAGCTGAACCATTTGAAAATCATTATTGCATATTTTTAACTTAGTTAATTTTTTTTATAATTTTAATAACTATCTATTATTAAAAGTTAATTAACTTATTTTAAAATAAAATCAAAATTTGGAAAAAAATTCTTTTAAAGACTTGCTTAAGCTTATTAAAATTTTTTAAAAATATTTTAATTAAATTTATTCTAAGAAATTAAAATTTTTATTCCTAGCAATTCTCTACTCTATTGTTGAATCATACTTTAATTTGAAGACCTCATATGGAGGCTCAGTTGTACAAAAAATCAACCTTGCACATTTCTTTATTTGGTCTATAAGAGTTAGTACTCATTTGTATTTTATAAGTAAGTAGCTTCCTTCATACAAATACATAATTTATTTGCTCTTAAGATTTGTCATATGTGTAAGCTTAGTTATGTTTAGACATATATGATTGGTATATCAAGTCAATGCAATTAGATGTTTAAATAACTTCATGATATAATCACTTGGTAGTTTCTCTATTAATTCTTTTATAATATCTAAACCTTGTTCAGTGTTTTGTATACTTACTACATCATATAGTACAAAATAAAGTATTGTAATTATACAATCTATTTTATATCAAAGATGCTTAAGCTACTTAAAAAAGAAATGTATTTATTGTATTGTATGAATACAATACTTGCATCATATTAGTACAATCATTAATTAATGAGACTAAAATAAGCATCATTTTTATTGTCATACTACTATGATCAATGTGCTGCACCTGTACATTCTTTCTTATATAACACTTAGAACAAGATTTTTTATGAAGCTTCCATACTACTAAAATAATATTATCATATATATTACCTCTTTAAGTCTAGTTGAACTAACTACTACATGATCGCACAAGCATTCATTCTTATACAATCAAATTATATAACATTTTTTTGAGAGCATGGTTCTTGGTGAAAATAAATAATATATAATGTGATTAAATAGTAGACATGTATGATTTATTTAAATAATAAATATAAGATACATTGTACTTGTACTATCTATATGATCATTTGGCATACTATCTATAAGAAATTAAATAGTGGACTTGAATTTGTGATGTATAGTATGAGGGCCTCTCTCGAACTTTTACAAAAGGCATTTTTGTTCTAAGAAGTACTAATCATGTCAAGATCATTTGGATGATCCTTGTTCTGTTCTTATCATCTTAATATGATGATTATGGGTTACTAATATAATACATTTTTAGAATATGTAAAAAATAGTCTAACCTTTTTTTGAATACATATAAAGCCATTATATCTCCCAAAAATATCCTGTAATCAAGTTAGAATACAAAAAAAGGGATGTTTTTAATAAGGAGTAGTTTATTATCATATTAGTACATTCTTTCTTTGAGAAGCTATCTTCCATAAAAAAATAGATTATTAAAACCAAATTTGTAACTTCTAATGTGTGGAATTTACATCATTTACTTCTTTTGGTTGATTTAGGCATTATAACAGCTGACCTAAATTTAGTTCTATGTCACTTGTAGATTTTCTTAGTTGTAGGCTTATTTTAAGAAAATGTATTATAAAAGTGCTTTGTAATTGTTGTAGTCGAGTGATTGTTTATGTTGTTTTACTATGTGTAGTGTTAGTTGGATTGATGTAGTAAGCAAAATGGAGTTCAAACTATTGTGAGCTTAGTGTAACTTATGTTCATTGTAGATAAATTTCTATGAGAGTTTTCTGACCTATCTACAAGTTAGGCAAAAACCATTTGGTAATGGAAGCTTTTTTAGGTCAACTAGGTGTGGAACTAGTTAAAGGTTTTGTCAAACTAGTTATAATTACTATACATCTTTTTTTATTTATTATTATTAGCTTTATTTGATTCTTGTTTATTAATAAGTACTTTGAAAAATAAAAAATGTTTTTCTAAAGTAAAAGCTATTGAACTGTATTTGAGTTTCATTATTCTTCTTATTACAAAAATCTTTTAAATCAACACAATTCATCTCTTCTCTTGTGATTGGCAAGTAGCTTTTAATTACTAGAGTACTAGTGTAATTCTAAATGGCCTTATGAACCAAGGCATCATTTGTTAAGATAGTGCATGCATGAGTTAGAGGAAACCTAAATGGCTCTTTACAAAGTGTCAATGTTTGACATTCTAACCTAAGTAGTTATAAGAAATGATTAATACCAAGTAGTTAAACACTCAATGAGGAACTTTTCTTTTTGTCTCCATGATTTAAAAGTTGAGCTATCAGATGCATTGCCTAGATCACTAGAGATTGATGTTTGGTATAACCGCTACCTCCAAAATTAGGATAGTTAGCAAATCTTTTAATTGACATCAGATCATACTACATTAGACGTTGGAATAGCCTTCTTTACTTATATGTAACAAATCTTCTATAATATAACCTCTCAAATTATAATAAAATTTATATTTGAGAAGAAAAGCTTCATCTAATTCAAAGTGCATGAACTTTACTCCATCATAACATTCCTTCACTCACTATCAAATTATACAACTTCACAACATTCCAAATATTCATTAGCAACCAAAAGCTTAGTTTTGTGATCATCATCTTCAAGGGTATAAGAATCTTCTCCTTAATGATTACAAAGTCAGGATACTGGAATAAAGAATGAGGTAACACTAAATATTATGAAATTGTTGGGATGAATATTATTTACAATGCATTCTTGCATTCTATCTTTGTAATCAACATAAAACCATAACAATAACATACGTTATAATAGGTAGAAATAAAAAAATATATATTGTTATAACATTACAAAACTACTCCCCCTTACATTTATGCATTCAACTTAACCACAAATGACAAACATAGAATCATATTCTCAACACAATTAGCCTTTAACACAACATTAAGCTCATATTCTAGTAACTGGATTACTGATTTTCCCTTAGCTTTTTGAATTCTAGCATTTCACATTTAGTCTCCCACTTTTTGTGTTCATTTAAGTGGAGCAAGGAAAGATGAAATTTATTCAATAATAACCTAATATTCATTATCCACACATAGCATCAACCATAGAGTTGAGAATAATTTAACACATAAATAACATAACTAATCACCAACACAGCTAATTTTTTAACAAGTGTAATTAAAATTAATAATCATAGGCAAAAATTATAACAAAAAATAATATATCAACAAGTGAAGACAATCTACAATATAGTGCAACACATTATTAAAAATGTTTTTCCATCCTACTTTGTTGAATTTTCAATTTTACTAATTAAATTAGTGATTAAGTTGGGGATGACATAAAGACAACTATGTATAACACTCTCTAGTAAAGAAAGATGATCCCTAAGCTTTCCAAATTGTGCATTCATATTTGATTATAATGTATTGATCCTTGAGAGCAGTATGTTATTTGATGCATTACATGTAAAAGCTCATTCTAAAGAAGTCAAGGATGTGTTGATCATGTTAAGGTGTAGCTTCATTAGAAGATTTTGGTCTAAGATAAGGCTCTATAACAAAATAATTCTCATTCATATAACATTCACCAAACTATATTTAATGTATTTGAACAAAATACTAAACCTTTAATAGTTCATGGAATGTAGTTCACATCTTTAGACTTGATGCTATGTTTAAAACTGACGATTGAAGCAATTAAATGTTGAAAGCTTAAGTTAGCTTTCTTCTTGTACTTGAGATTTTTTATTACAAGAATCTTGCTCATTAACCTAAATTTTTTCTCTTTTAGATCAAAGGTTCCATGTTTAAGGAATAAAAGGGAGCAAGTGATAGTCATGGAATGATGTGCTATGTATCACTACCTTTTGACATGATAGTACTCCTTAAGAAATGTTGAATAAGGTAAGCATGTTAAGTAAGGAATTTTACTTTTTGAACATGACTACTCTTGCTTAAATTATAGATTAGTCTATTAACTTCTATCTAATGAAAACTAAAGCTTTCACAATTTGGCCAAATAGAAAGACTAGATGTAGGTATTTTAAGTACTCCATTGAGATCTTTCTTAGTGATCTCAATCATAGTCCTACACACGTATGATTTTTCCACACTAAAGTCTTCCAAAATCTCTAGGGTTTCATAAAAGTATCTAATAATATTGTAGTTAAAAGTGATTTCAATGGAAGATGTTGGAATTGAGGTTGTTGTAATGTTACACTTTTATGCTTTATTGATAATCACGAACATGAATATGTTATTGATTTTGTTGGCAATAGAATTAATAAAATAAAATCTCAATCCTAAAGATTTAATGTTATCTATGAGGTGGAACAGATTGTTTAGTTATTGTATTCTATTTTGTACTATATGATGTAACAATTATAAACAACACAAAATTAAGCTTGGACTTTGTATAGAAATGATTAGTTGTATGAGCAAGCCATAGTTTCATAATTTGTTAAACATAAGCTAGTACTAGTATGATATAGTTATTATATATGTTTGACCAAAATAAAAATTATGGGTATGATAGATACCAAAAAGAGATAAACTGCATGCTCAAATGGTATTAGTGATTACTCAATACTTTAAATGTCAATAGAACAAATATAACGTTGATACATTATATGATTAAGTTTGCTCAATTATTCAAAGTTTAGAGGGCAGTCCAATTTATACAGTGGACCCATCATACCAATATGATGCCATAATAAACTTTAAATTCATTTTTTATTATAAGTCATCATACAAGTATGATATTAACCATCGTATTGTACAACCACAAAGAAATCATAAGAAAGTATTATTTTAAATTTGATTTTATTAACTGAAGACTATAATTAAGAATATAATAATTTGTAATGATGTTATTAAATTACTAACCATATTCTAGATGACTTTAGGACTTCAGGAAATGATTCATTAACATAGTGCATGCATGAGTTAAAAGAAACCTAAGTGCCACTTTGCAAAGGGTAACCTAGTTAGTTGTAGGAAATGATTAGCTCAAAGCGATTAGCTAATCCACAAGGAATTTTACTTCTTAGTTCCATGATTTTTAGGTTGATCATCCATTAGCAAGGGGTCTTCAAGCTTCAACTAACTAAAAGTCATGAACATTGCTCACGCAACATTCCTTACATTCATTATCAAATTTTGCAACTACATAAACTTCAAATTAGCATAGTTAAGAAAATAATAGAATTGTACTTGCTATACATTAATGCTACTGCACCATGCAAAAAACTTTGAAAATAATTTTTTATATAATATGTTGTACTATCAATCTTTCATACTTACTAGCTTAATTTAAACATATTGTACATTATTAATAATATATCATATGTTATATTCAATTTTACACATTTTTTATATTTCTCTTTTTAAGTATTTTGGACATTTTTTATGAATGTTATCTTATATTTTTGAGATTTTATAGGACAATTATATAAGTGGTGAAGTATATGTTAATGCATGTCTTAAGCTTTTCTAGACTTGTGAAAAATGCATTGTAAATATTTTATCTTACAAACTCAAAGCCTTATTGTCTCAAGAATATCATCATTGTTTAGCATTCTACTAACAAATAAAAAAACTATGCAAAGAATCTTCTTTAACTATTCATAAACTTCATGTTTGGTGCAAATTATGTTCTCACTAAACATTACTAACTAGTCCTTTGAGTCAAAACATTCTTCAAATTATTCAGTTATTTAATCTTAAGATGCATGATATAAAATACTAAAAATGTTTTAATATAATAAAATAATTATTTTGTTGTTGTAAAATACATAACATATGGACAATAGGTTCAAAAGCATTAAGCTCCAATTAATTTATTTCCATTATCAACTATCTTATTCTAAGCTAGTTATCATGTTGCTTGAGCAAGCTTTATTGCCCAATGCTTCAACCATATCATTGGTCTTACCTTGATGATTAATAATCTCTATATCATAAGTATTTAATTATTTTAGCTATCTTCATTATCTTATATTCAAACCTTTCTATGTAAAGATATACTTTAAGCTTTGGTGATCAATAATAATATGACTCATTATGTCATATAGATAGTGCTTCTAAATCTTTAGAACAAATATTATAATAGTCAGTTCCAAATCATGAATTGAATGCTTCTTCTCATGTATTATAACTACTTGAAATTATAACAATCACATTGCCAAATGGCATCAATACACATGCTAGTCCATGTAACAATGCATCATAGTACACCTAAAATTTTGGTTTAGTTTTAGGTGAGGGAGGATAGTGCAGAGATTAACCTTTCTTTAAAAGCATTAAAACTACTTTTCCATTCCTCTTTCCATTGAATTGACATTTCATTATGAATAAGTGTTGTTAGAAGAATAGAAATTTTAGAAAGCATTTTAATAATAATCCACACATTAAAGAAAACTATTGAGTCTATCATATTTGTTGGTCTCTATCACTCAACAATAACAACCATTTTGGGGGATCTATCACGATTCCCTTTATACTCATGACATGTCCAAGAAATGATATACTATTTAACACAAAGCTATATTCAAGTAATTTGGCAAACAACTAGTGTTCTTTGAATTTGTGCAACACCTTTCTCAAATGTTTTGCAAGTTTTCTTGTCTTTGGAGTAAATTAATACATTATAATTAAAAATAATGGCAAACTAATTTGACTATAAAAAGTGCTAAAGCATTTATAAAATTGAATAGCAATAGTAGAAAATCATATTTCCATCGTGTTTTCAATGTTGTTTAGATGATATCCCAAACATTGTTCAACATTTTAAAATACTTCTAACCCTTGTATCAAAAAGTTCATTAATCATGGGTGAAGGATAGCTAATCTTTATAATAATTTTATTTAGCTCAAGATAATTGGTACACATTTTGAGACTATCATCTTTCTTCTTTTCAAATAACATAGGTGAACCTTATAAGGATATACTTTGCTCAATGAAACCATTTTTGGTATTTTTTTGAAAGTTTACTTTCATCTCTTATAATTCTGTAAATGTCATCCTACATAGAGCTTTTTACATAGGTTGTGCACTTGGTATCAAATCTATCTCAAATTTAATCTTCTTATCTAGTGGTAATCTTGATTGATCATTTCGAAATGTTTTAGAGTATTCACACCATAGGAATCAATTGCATATCAAGCTTCACATTTCCAATCATTTGCAATGTTGCTTAAAAACATAAGTAAACTTATTTTTATCAATTTCTCTACCTTTAAAACAATCGTATTTGGCAGCCCCACCAAAGTAAAAAAAAATATTAGTACAATTTTCTAGGAAAATATTTGACTTTTTGTCCCAAAAATAGATTTCAACAATAACATAATGGGTATGCAATCAATCCATGCTTAGTATCCCATCAAATTTTATTAAATCAATTATGATCAACTAGGATTTCAAAAATATTATTGTGATCTCTCTATCTTGCTATGTGCATTTACTTATACCCACTTCCTCATCCATGGGTAGCTTAATTAGAAGGGATTACAATATAGTTTGCAAAATCACAACTAGCTCATCTAAGAATAGATCAACTCCAAATATTTAGGCCTCACTTCTATGATTATGTTGGCTGCTTTCTTAAGACCTATATTCTTGAACCTATATGTTTTAAATCCAATTTACACAAACTCTAGACTTCAAATAGATAGAGATCCAAAAGAATTTCACCCATTTTTTTATATACAAATACATCAAATTATACAATTTAATAGCTATACATACCATGTAGATAATCAGATATTCCATCCACAAAATTTAATTATATAAAAAAAGCAACAAAAATATAAGATGAATTTTACAATCACATAGTTGAACAACTTAATAATATATTAATTATATCTCAAATAATATATATAAAATGTTCAATGTTTCTTTATGGAATCTTGCATCTTGTCTTAACTCATGTGTGTCTGGATGTCCATCCAATGTATCTAAAACTATAGTAAGGATTATAACAATTCAACCACAAACCAATTCAACCACACAAATTGAAACAAAGAACAATCTCATATTTGTTTTGTATGAAACAAACTAGACATTCATTCATCAAGTACAATGGTTATAGATTGCCTTTAGGTTAGCACCAAGCGCTAGCAAGATTGATGGATAATGATATGATGATGCATAATTCTCACAAATCAAAACAAGGAGTTGGATGGAAAGGCTTACTTACTCCACTTAGTTGAAATAACTTATTACTCTTCCAAAAATGGCAAACAAGCCCACATAATGGTAAACAAATATACAAATACAAGTACATAACTATAGAATAAAATGTTACCAATTTATCTGAGAGCTCTATGGTGGGAGGAGCATAGAGATGATTTTGAATGATGATTCTTCAAAGATCTCTATGAAGGATGCGTTACGTGTCCTCCCAAGATATGTAAAAAGATCCTTCTTCATATCACTCTTACAAGTATAGATTTGTTAAGGTAGCTCTCATCACATTAAAAGGATCTGAAGAATATTTTCAAACCTTAATCAATCAATTCCTTTCATTTCTTTTAGTATTTATAGTGTTTCTATGCTTAGGATCATTTCTAATAACTTATAATAGCTTTTGCAATGGCTAGATTAAGAATTTTTAATGACTAGACTAGTCATTAGACTATTTCATTATTTATGTATTACACATTAATAATAATGTATCACATTTTATGCTTATTTGAACTATTCATATAGCTCATTAATAAAATAGCATGCCATACTTTTTTTATATTTTCCAAATCAAAGGTTTGTAGGTCAACCCATATGATGGAAATTCTCATACCATATGATTTTCTTTGATTTGTTCCTATGCAAAACAAAGTTAAATATAAAATTAATATTAAAATAACATATTATATGCTTAATTGTAAGATATTATATGCGTTACCCATTGTTGTTATTTTCACTATTATGTTCAGAGAACATTAACATTCAGTTAGTTAAGGATAAACATACCATCCATTTCATATATGCTTTACACATTTTAATCAAACAGCTCATATCAAGGTGCGTTTCCCACTTTAGGATAAACATATTATACATTAGGAACACCATATCATAGATTCTTCTTGGACACCATGGTAACACAAGGTTGAACAATCCTTTTACTTCTTTGGACTCTTAGAAATATAATAGACATATCATATAAGGTATCTAGGCTACCATACATTTAATTCAAATTTAACCTGTTTTGCATTATGTTTTCACAACATGATAATGAATATTCTTATATAAATTATACACTTTTTGTTCACTAGATCAATTAGAGTTAACTCAACCACTTAGCTTGATGCTTTTAAGATATGTTTAGTTAAAGATTACACTTCTAAATGATATGCATCCATAATGTTGTGCTAGTCTTAGATTAGTTAGTAATCTTACTTTTAAATCCTAACATATGTCTTAACACATGAACTCCTTTGAGATGCATCATGGATGTATGAATCTTTAACATGGATAACCATCTTCTTCTTATCATTTTTTAGTTTGACTTATGGTTCTAAAGTCTTTATTCAAGCAACTATGACAAGTGATCTCTTTGTCTATCAATCTTTAGAATAACCTATAACATACTAAGTAGACATATTAAATCTCACATAAAGAAATAAAATAATTTATTATCATTAAAACATATATTTTCTTTTGAGCTCATAAGGTTCAATAATCTCTCCCATTTTGATGATGAAAATCTATTTAAGTGCAAGAACAAAGTATAAAATAATTAACAGCTTCCTCAAAATTTGTGCATATATTAGCATGTGAAAATGATCAATGTTTGTATCTAAAGTGAATATAAGAAAATATCAACAAATCACCCTCAATTGGAGAATTTAGTAATTATTTTATTCAATCAAGCAAGCAATCTTATTATTAACTAAAAGTACATCATCTTTGCCATACATCATAATTGAAATACTCTCAAGTATTAATCCCACACTACATAGATCTCTCCATTTGACATCATCAAAGTTAGAGTACATTTAGGATCAATAAAGTGAAGCTAATGGGGTATAAGATGTGCATGAAGGTTACTCCTCCATAATGAAGATGTATATGCTTTAACACTTTACTTCTAATAACAAGTTAAAATTTTGACAAATCTTTCTTTCAACCCATATGAAAAAATCTTATAGAATTAGTTGAAAATTATTATAGAATTAGTTTCATAACTTTAATCATAATTTCTTTCTTATAAGATCAAAATATCATATTAATGTCATAACTATAAGTTATTCATCATTCCATATATTTTGAAGTGGCACGTAAGATAAAAAAACACTTTCCATTGAGAAAACTTCATTTATAAAGATCTTCAAAATAAATCAATCAACATTTTCAAGTAGCACTATAAAAACATATAACTAGATATTCCTATTCAAATTTTCTAATCTAGAAGAGAGCTTTAAGATAACTCCAAAGATAACAAAGTTAAGATTAGGTCTACAATTAATGTTCTTTGATTCTTGCATAAGAACTTGTGAATTATTCTTAGAGTCATTGGATTTGCAATACATTCCTCCTAAGTCTATCCTCTAAAGCATCAAACCTTGCTCCTCAGTTGTAATTAGGATTAGTTTTCTATTCTTTACTAGTTAGGGAAGATCATTCATATATAACTATTGCTTGTTGTTGTGTGGGCTCCTTAGCTTTCTCCTCTTTTTCTAAGTATAGCCTAGAAAGGGGCATGATGTTTTGTTCTTTTTATATCCCCCAATTAAAGGGTTTATGGTTACAATCAAGTATGTAAGTTTACATATTTTATTTGTAACTCAAGATTAATGCAATTAGGTGTCCATGGCTCAAATTCAACCTTTTTTAGAATGTAGGGTTCCCTCAAAGTAATAATTTTCTTCATCAACCTAAACACTACATCACAAACATCAAATTTCTATTTGTGTAAGTAATTATAGGATGCCATGGAAATCTAAGGAGTGATGTGCTGCTTATCACCCTTTTTGGTGAAATTGTTTTCCTTAAAAATTGTTGAATCACATAAGCCTTAACATACAATTACTTTATTTATCTAATATGTTCCTTAACTGAACTCCTTGTAATAATCCTATTAATACTTTCCAAATTATATAGATTATCCTCATAATGTGGCCATAGAGGTAGCCTTTGAAATTGTTATGTTGAAAAATTGATTAAGATCATTCTTAGTTATCTTTATCTCTCAGTCCCAAGTAAATGATGTAGCAATTGAAAAATCCTCACTAATGGATAGATTTCTATATAAATGTGTAAGGAGTTCTAAATTAAACGATAATATACTTTTAATACATCTTATAGCCTTATCTCAACATAACTCCTAAGGTTCCCCTAAAAAGAAGCTTAAGTCATTATCCATGGGTTTTGTAATATTTATTCTACACATTTTGATCTTGTCATAAGCATCTACATCTTAACTCTTAAATCTAGTCACATCAAAGTTGTAACTAATAGAATCATGTGCATGAGCTATTTTTCTTTAATGATAAGACAATTACATGCATAAACCTAAAATGCAATGGGTATCTTCATTAACCATTTACTCAAATCCTTTGCAAATTAAGTGTGTCTTGATCTAGTCATTCATTAAGATTTACCTTAAGAACTTCTTTATTTAGAGTGACATGTTCTAGGGAATTGGTGCGAAGTGATTAAAAATTTGGAAAAGCCTAGACTTAGAACCAACAAAAATAGAAAATGAATTGAGAATAAATAAGAGAAAAATGATTAAAGATATTTATAAGATTTCTTGAAAATGGAAAACTAGGTTTCTAAAAGAATATAAAAGAAAAATTAGTATTTACTCTTTTTATTTACCATATGTAATTAAATATATGTTGTATTATATTAACCCAACATATGACATGACTCAAAAATATTTGTTTATATTTATGCTACACTATTTTTGTCATTGAGATAGCAACAATTGGCTTAGCATATTTTTATGATTTAACATTTTAAATTAGATTAAGATAGCATGAGACTTTAAGGGAGTAGGGATAGATACTAATGTGATTTATTTACTAGCTATTGTTTTTATTATCATGGTGTATAAGATGCTACAATAGCTCTTTATATTTTTATAGTATGAACATGATTAATATTTTTTCCTACAATTCCTAAACTTGATGTTAAATGGAAATGTGATAGTTCTTCAAATTATTGCTTTTAGATATTTTTTAAAACTAGCTTTCAAAATTGTAAAGTATTTTTATTAGTTTTGGATTTTTTATATTTAAATAAATTGTTTTCAAAACCAAAGAAAAAATAAAGAGAAGATGTGGCATCACCTAAAGAGATAAGCAAGAAGGATGCCAAAATTAAAAATATTAATGCAATAAAGGAAAATGATACACAATCAAGGCATGCCATTAATAATAATAAAATAATAATAAATGCATGGCATCTATGACATACTTAGAATAAAGGCATGTCACTAAAGTATAATGCATTATATGTTTATACTCATACATGTGCATAATGAAATCCTACATTGCACATTATTATTTCTTTTTCATTATTCTTTATTCATTATCGAGCTTTTCTTTAGTCGTAAAATAAATAAACTAAATGATACAACGTCAAAATACTAAAATATTGAGTCACAGTAGAGTATGTAGTAAAATCTCGATAACACAACTAAAAAATGAGTGAGGGTGATAAAAAATATAGATAAATCCACAATCCATTAAAAATAAGTAGCTAAATAAATAGCCATGCACTACACCTCAAAGTTCTCAAAGTTCAATAAGAGTTGATATAGTATTCTTATACATCATATAATCATAAAGATATAGATGCAATTCTTTTATACAAAAGTTTTCACAGAGCTCTCAAAATAGAATACTTTCTCTCTCTCTTGATGCTTCAAGTAACAAATCACTAGGTAACCCCAACTCTATTTAAATCTATATCCTAATATGTAAATATATAGGTAATAAGTATAAAATGTTACATAGGTAAACAAATAACTATAGATATATAAGTAATATAAAATGTAATAAACTACATGGAGATAACAATATGAGAAATATCAAGAATACATGGCATCTAACTAGTATATATTATGTGGTGGAATCTATGCATATTGTCATATATATCATGTGTGCAAAGTCATCATATAGTACTCATATTATATAGTATCAAACTCATAATATCTCTTTTCATATTATATCTTACTCTTTCTTATTTCTCTTAATTTTCAAAGTTTTTCACATCTTTTATCTTTTCTCAAGCCCTAATTTCCTTTAATAACTATTATCTTAATTCAACATTATCTTATATCATCTCACTTTATATCACATCTCTATGATATCAATCATATCTCTAAACCTCTACAACAACTAATCAAGACACCAAAACACGTCTCACCCATTTACCATTGCCTGTACTAAAGAATTAATGATAATCTTGTCTCAATTTATCATCACCTTGCATAAAAATACTTATAATAATAACAATGAGACATGATTCCATCTTAATCAAGGAACCTTTGTCTAACATTACTACATAAAAGTACTAACAACAGTGGGATTTTTGTTGGCCTTTCATAAAAGTGTTAACAATAACAAGGGTGATCTCAACACATCAAGTAGCTACAAGACAGAGTTATAAAAAAAATTTCAATATTTTTTAATCTTTCCATCTTTCTCATCATCATATAAATCCTTAGTCTCAAAACCAACTTGTATCTTTTCATTCATCTCATTCTATTTGGTTCAAGTTTGACATTTTATTTCTATTTTTTATTTCATGTTCTAATACTCATAGCAAGATACATATATCTAGCTCATGCAAGTATCCTATCTCTTCAACAAAAACATATACACAATCAATAGATGACAAGAAATATACTCATATCACATCTCATCATGATATTTTAACATAAATAATAATTAACGTAATTATATCATAGATATAATTATTTATCTATCTGATTGGTTTAGGACTATTTTATTATAGCTTTCCTTCTTCTTTTTTCTTATATTTTCATTGCCTCCATGATATCTATTAAAATCATCAATACATGATTTCTTTTTAATCAAAAGACTTTCACACATAGTCTTTGCCTAAAGTTTCTTCCCCATCACAATTTGCAAATTCTTCATGATTATTTTTACTAGAGCATTCGCTCAAAATCGTTATTCAGACTAAAAGGTTTCTTTTGACCTTAACATATCAACTATTTTTCCTTAACATTTGGTATGGTGAGTTCAATGTATAGTAAGCTAGCCTTAATGTACAATACATCATTCACAAGGCATCATATGTATATCCTTATGTTAGTTCACCCTTATGTTTCATAAATCATTCTATAAATATTTAGAATTTTTTTCTAATGGACTTGTTTAGTATGAATCAGGTTTAGTTGTGAAGAACAAGTCATATGCTTTTAAAGATAATGAATTAGTAATATTTAAAGCAATTGAGAGTGTTTAGTAAGCTTAAGGGATTGAAGACATGCACATCAACTTTGAAAAGATTTCTCTTTTTTATGAAATAGAATATTAGCCTATTGAATATTAATCATAAGGCATATCCCTCCATTCATATCAATTTTAAATTCTACTTAAACATTTAAAGCATTCAATCCTTTTATTGATTTAAGAAACATCTAGGATTTTATTTTTACTCACTTAACTAATCCTAATCACCCCTTTCAATCACCATAGTTTAGTTAAATCTTACTTATACATCTTTGCCAAATCTATGTTAGGTTTATTATTAAATTTTTTTTAAATTAAAAAAATAAAATCTAACAAAAATGATTCTAATATATATATATATATATATCCTAAGCCATAACCCCAAGAATGGCTTAAGTGCAAAGCACTCATGTTGACCAAGCTTGAGGGGGCTTGAGAAGCCTCATAATAAGAGACCAAATGTAACCAAGTCAAGTTGGGTTTGCACTTGGTTAAAATTTATTCCTAAACCTAGTTGAGGTAAGGTAGAGGAAACATCAAATTATGTAAGACTCATTATGCAATGGGTTGGGTAGGATCTAAAATGATAACTTATAATCCTATTTATATACAAGTTGACCAAGTGATGAAATCCCAAGCACACAAGAGGGGAGCCAACCCCATATATCGAGCATGCACAAAAAGCTTTTTAAATAAAAAAACTTTGAACCTTCCACCATATGAGACTAAGATATTTTCCTGCATCCAACATAATGCTTGGTGAGTTATTTCTCTACATTTGATCATAAATTAGATGGTAAAGCTTTCACCAATATTTAAGCACTCAAATGGCTTAGATTTCTATATTTTAAATCCTATGGTTGAGATTATTCCCAACTTTATCATTGATGAGTAGAATGATCCAAATATTATTCAATGTGATTGGATAGCCCAATCTAATATGCCTTAATTTAACTATTCATAACTCATCTACTTTTACCTTCATTGATTTAACTATCCATACCTTGTTTAATAGGATCCAAAAGCTCTGTTTTGATCCAGCATAATAAGATTTCTTCCCTTAATAATTTTGAGCTTTTTGTGCTTTTCTATTTTCATCAATAAGCATAAGAAGTTATACTTTCAATCAAAAATATTTTCCTTTTACTTTTTTATTTTTCTAAGATTTGATGGCCTGATATTTGTGAAAACCTGAGTTTGATTAAATCTCATAAAAGATCAAGTTGGGTTTGAGCTTGCAAAATCTCATGTTATAGTTGAACCTAACAAAACTAGTAGATTAAAGGTAAACTATAAGAAAAAGTGAAGTTATAATTTTCATAGTAGTGCTTTTTCAAACCTTGATTGTGAGTGGACGTAAGTTTTAGTTTAACTGAGCCACCTAAAAATTTTGGTATACTTTTCTAATTTATTTTTCATTTTTTTAATTATAAAATTTAAAACATTATCTGCATAAATTTTTGTATTCATTAATTTTTTTATTTAATTAAGTTTGTAATATGACATCACCCATGGTTGATGTTGATGTAACATTAGATGAATATTTCTCTTTAATCTATCCCCCATTATTTAAGATGAATTTTATTTATATTAAAAAATATATTTAGAATTTTTATCTAATTAATTGACTTAAAACTATAAGAAGTAATCATAAAACCTTATGATTTATCTAATGATTCATGCAAAAATGAGATCAAGTTGAATAATGAACTTAATAGTGACCAAAAAAGAATGACAATTAAATGTTAGAGCTCTCAACTATCATCATTGTTGCATATCTCTTAGTGAATTTAATCAAGTTATGAATCACATATCACACAAAAAGTTTAGAAGAATTTAGAAGTAACTTATGAAGACACCTCATAACTTTAAAAATTAAAAATAAATATTTTTACACATCTTTATGTCATTCTCTATAAAGTGAATATAGGAGACACTATAAAGAACATCTTTATGTGAGTCACAAATAATACTAATGCATTAGCAAATCTTTGATAAGAATTTGCTAATATAGATCTTATAAGAAAAGTACTAAGGATTCTACCCAAAGAGTATGATCTTCTTGCTACAACAATAAAGGTAGCCAAGGACATAAACAAGCTCACATTAGATGAATTACTTGAAAAATTATTAATGACTAAGATTAAGATGAATAGAAGAGATGGAGAGGGAGATTCCACAAAAGGCCAAAGCATGGAGAAAAAGAAAAAAACCATTGGCATTCAAAGAAAGTAAAGATGATTCAGAGACAATATCCATCTCTTCCATGGATTTGGAAGAAGAGATAAATTTTCATGTTAAATGTTTAGCTAAAATGTTGGCAAAAGTTTTGTAAATAAGAATTAGCAAAAGAAAAAAAATAAAAAAGAAGACACCAATATGCTATGAATGTGGTCAAACCAACCATGTTAAACTAGAATGTCCACAACTCAAATATACCAAAAGAAAGGAAACAAAAAGAAGAGAATGAAGCAGAAGAAAGCTTTTTGAGCTCCTTGGAGTGCATCAAAAGATTTGGATGCTACAACTTCAAGTAATGACGAGGAAGGAATGATATCCTTAATGGTAAAGGATGATAAATCAAGTATATCTAGTGAAGAAGATTAGAATGAGATATGTTCATAGTCTCATGAAGTTCTTGAAAATAATTACATAGATGTTGACACAGTAGCACCTAGTACATCACACAGAGGTTCTACTTGAAAGCCCACTTGTCCTATTTAGACTAAGAGTTGTGCTAAGATTGATTCTTCTATTACTTATTAGTATAGATTATTATTACTATTGTAGGGATCAATTATAATTGACCCTTGTTTATTACACATTTTAGTTTATTTTCATCAATTTGTCAAGTTATTTATACGTATACTTTATTTCAAGTCTTTAAAGAATAATTGATAGTCTTTTAGATATTTTCAACTTTAAATTCAGTATAAAAATCTTTTTGGTAATGTTGTAATTTTGTTGGTGCATAATTTGGTTGAAAAAGGACTTCAAAAGGGCTTAAAAATATTTTTTTGGTTGTTTCTATCACCATTTACAATCATTACAATTGCCCAGTGGCCATAGCCACCTTATGCACCAACACCCATAGCTCGCTCAACCTACATCGACCCCTATGAACTCGTTCCCCCACTTAACCCACATCGACCCATCAATAAGAGCAAACACAATCTACGATTCACCTGACACAAAAAATGCACACTTATGCGTCAATTCGTGCTGACCCAATAACCAAACCTAAGGTGTCTCGTGCTTCTCTGCTTGAGCCGTTAGCACCGACGATACTCATCGCGTCACCCTTTGCCTTTATCTCCACCTAAAAATGCATATGCCCATTTAGAAACTTCTTAATTTAATTAATTATGTAGCTTTTTAAGTCATTTTTTTAGTTTTCATTTGCAAATTCAAAATATTTATTTTGTAATTTGTCATGACTTTTGAAATTCGAAAATTTTCTCTAGAATTCTAAGAATACATTCTTTAGTATTTAAAAATATCCTTTTGTATTCCTAAATTAATAAATTATTATTGTACTCTTAAGCTCTTTATAAATAGAGATTCTCACCATGTTATAAATGAGCTTTTGAATGAAGTAATGAAACACTATTGCCAAGCTTGTGTGATACAAGCATGTTGTGTGCAAAAATCTGATAGTGTGACTCTGAAGGTGTATTAGCAAGGTGAGAAAGATGCTTAAAAGGGGAGATCTCGATCCATTTTCTGATGTCAACAAAGAGCATCAAATCACCAAGAAAGTCCTTAGTCACTTTATAAATTATTTTCAAAACATTTAGCTGTCACATCCAATTTTTTAATTTGTGCATGTGATTGTGTGATTTCTTATTTGACATTCTACAAACTCCACTTGTATATGTACCTTTCCACTTCACTATTAATGTTAGTGATTAGGTGTATGTTGTTTAAAACTATTTTTTCTTTAGGTTGAGATTCTTTATATTAAAAATTAGTACAAAACCTTAACTTTTAAGAAACTTCTTACTTACCTAATGATCCTAAAATTTTCTATTCTAAACTTATAACACCTTTGGGTGAACCATTGTATGGATATATTTCTTAAACCTAAGCCTTTCTCAGTTGTCTATGAGCCAAGATAGTTATTAGCATATCATTCTACATCAAGTTTGGTATCAGAGCATAGTTAGCTTTAAGAACTTGAATGTTTTTTTAATTTATCATTAAATAATCATCTTTTAATTTTTGTATTTATTTTAATTACTAAAAGTAATTATATATATATATATATATATATATATGAACTCTTGTTTTCATGTTTAACCATTATATCATCTCTTTAATTATATGTTCTCTTGTTATTATAATTTAGGATTTATTTATTTATTTTTCATTATGATCCTAAATTAAGAATTTTATTGTTAACCTAATAGTTTATGACCACTTGGTCTAAAACCTAATATAGAATATCTAATTCTCAATCATAATAATCAATCATAGACCCACTAATACAACATATAATTCTAGAACTAATTTATTTGATGTAACATTTAAGAGTAACATTAAATGCATGTATAGACTAATTAGAAGAATGAAGAAATATTAGATCAGAAAAAGCTCATAGATCAAGTAAGTCTACGATAAGTGACTGAAGTTAGGAAAATGTCCTCTAAAAATAAACCTAACCAATCAAAACATCAATCTAGGCAACACGCTACTTAGCAAACCCACGATAAAACACATGATAAGGATGCTGATCGTTAGATTAGCATGGTTAAAGTAGAAGCCTATAAATTTGATGGTAGTTTAGACCCTAGAGTATATCAAGATTGAGAAATATGAATGATGTATTATTTTGATCGATATGATCTTAGTGAGCATCGAAAGTACTAATTTATAAAACCTAGGCTGACATGACATACTATATTATCTTTTTTACACATTAGAAAAATGATATATTGATGAAGATCAATAATTACCTTGATGCTCAGAAGAACTTATGATTTTCTTATGAGCTAAATATGTATCAATCTCTTATTTATGTAAACTTTTGGATAAATGGAAATATTTATCCCAAACTTTAAAGACTATTGATGGATACTTTGCTAAATTTAAGAATTATATACTTAGATGTTGTGTATAAGAGCTGGATTGAGTAGTGTTATGTTAATTTTGAGTTGAGCTTAAAGAGTCTATTCAAGCTACATTATACTTGAAAAATATTATTAATTTAAAAAAGACATAAAGTGGCCCATGATGTAGAACAATTTAGAGTGATTGTCCATAATAGTGATATTCCTTTATCTACATTTGACCCTCGAACTCATATCACTACTTCCACTATTACTAATACTTTTACTTTGCAAGTAACTTATGCCCCTCCACCTATACCACCAAATCAAATCCAACACTCGAATGAACCATCTATAGGTTCTAGAATTGAGTGTTATCCTTATCATAGGAGAAGACATGTTACTATCTAATACCCTAAAAGAGCTCTACATATAGACATATAAGAAGAGGTAGAAGAAAGCATTGAAGTTGAGAAAGAAAAGCTATGCAACCAAATAAGAAAGCTAAAGAAGAATTATAAATGCTTAGGTAAACATTTTTATTATATTAAATCACTCCTAACTACTGCAAGATAAACTTTCACTAAACCAACACCATCTAATGATTGGTGAAGAACTAATATCTTTAATACATTCATTAGAATGAAAGACTAATCTTGTAAGGCTATTATAAATAATGGTAGCTATATCAATATCATAACACAGAATGCTATCAAAAGATAGGTTTAATACTCAGAGATCATCCTCACTCACACATAATATCTCGGATCAATAAAACCTTAATTTTCACTCAATAAAGGTGTGATGTTCCTTTAAAGTTTGGTCCATATTTTGAGAAATTATAGTATGATGTTATCCCAATACAACTAAGTAGCCTTACCTTTAGAAGACCTTGGTTATATTATCAAAATGCTATCTTAAATAAGAGAGATAATACATGTAATTTCATATAAAAAAGAAGGAATATCACACTATATCCTTCATCTCCCTTGAAGAAAACTTCTCATCTAAATACTTCAAAAGAGAAACATAAGATAAAAAAACTACTTAATACCATTTCATTAGCCACAATTGAAAAAGATATGACCAATGGTAAAGTTATCTAGTTTTTCATAATTAAGAAAGCCCATACTAGTATACCCACACCACCACCAATAGTTTAACCCTTCTTAAAATAATTTATAACATATTTTTTGATGACTTGCTAGATAACTTTCACTTTTAAGAGATATTCAACATGTTATAGATCTAGTTCTTGATGTCTCACTACCACATTACCAAGTAAATCCATCAATTCAAGTAAAATCTAAATTTTTATCAACTCGTTATCCACAAATTGATGAAGAAAAAATAGTCAAGCAAAATTTAAGCCATCATCTTTGTAGCTAAATAGAGGAACATGTTTTAAGTTGGAATTATTTATTATCATGCATAGAATTTATTAATCAAATAAGTTTGAATCCTTTTGAAATTTTGTTTGAAAATCATCATAAGAGTCTTATTGATTTGGCTATGTTTCTTAATGATTTTTACACTTTTAACCCTATTGAGTCTTTTGATCATCATATTTCATCATTACATAAACACATTATCAAACAAATTAATTTAAATAATAAAATTTATAAATAATTAACAAATGCTCATAGATAATCTCAAGAATTTATTAAGGATGATTTTGTGATGATTCATGTTAAGTTTTAAAGATTTATAATGAAAATAATTAAAAAATTAAATGCCTATGGTGCTGGACAGTTTAGAGTTATAAAAAAACTAAGTATCAATGTGTATATTTTGGATTTACTTGAAGAGTATGGAATAAATATTACCTTTAATATTCCAGATCTTTTACCTTATAAGGAACAACAACCAATGTGTAATAAGCCTTTTGAACCTTCATCATCATTGATGAGTAAACATATCTTACCAATACATTTAGCCCTATCTGGTGATTTAAGATATCAAGTGGAGCAAATCATAGATGACCAAATAGATTTCATAAAAGATCATGCACAACAAAGAATTTTGATACATTTGTAAGGCCATCCTATCTTCGATGACACTTGGATTATTGAAAAGCTTCACTACTTAAACCCAGATATGTTAGAGTAGTAGCAGAGATTTTATCTTAGCTCCATGGAGTTGATCTCTTTCCTATCTAGAGAGGATGATGTAGTCACATCTAGTACATCACTTAGAGATTCAACTTGAAAGCATACTAGTCCTATTCAAACTAAGAGTTGTGCTAAGATTGGTTCTTATATTTCTTATTAGTCTCTATTATTATTACCATTGTAAGTGTCAATTATAACTGATCTTTGTTTATTATATATTTTAGTTTATTTTCATTAGTTTATCAAGTTATTTTTATTTATACTTTAGTTCAAGTCATTCGAAGAACAACTTTATGAATATTTCTAGCTTTAAATTCAGTATAAAAAATCCTTTTAGTAGTTCCATAATTCTATCAATGTAAAATCTAATTAAAAAATGACTTCAAAGAACTTAAATATGAGTTTTAGATTGTTTCTATTACTATCTCTCATCTGCAACCATTTGTCACCGTTTCCATCACCTAGTAGTCATAACCGCCTTACACATTGACCCACTCAGCTTACTCGACTTTCACAATTAACTCAACCCACATTGACCCATGCGAACTTGTTCACCCGCTGCACTTGCACCAACCCATCAACAAGAGTAGACCTGATCTGTGATGCGAATGCTAAAATACAAGCATCAACCTATTAGCCAACACTAATTCACTTTGACCTATTAAGTAATAACTTATGACAGCATGTACAAGTTGTGTTGCTCAAGTGTTATAGTTAAGACAATAATTTCAAGATTATGGTTTAGAACTGATGCATATTCCCATTAGAATTGATAAAAATGAGGCCATGACCTTAGTAAATAACCAAGTTTATCATTCTAGGACCAAGTATATAGATGTAAGATGCCATTTTATTAGATATCAAGTAGCTAAAGCCATAGTAGAATTTAAATAAGCCCTACCAAGTAAGAATTGGTAGACCTATTCACTAAATCATTTTCAAATGGTTAATTTTAAATCATAAGATAACAACTACATGTAATAGAAATTATATAAATTGTATCTTTCTTTTGATGATGTCAAAGGGAGAGAATGATCATTATTTAGATAAATTTTAAAATAATCACAAAGTGAGAGGAAGCATGTAGTGAGGAGAATGAAGTGGGAGTATATATTTTTCATTTTTAATACCTTTTAGCATAATTTTATTAAAATATATGTTTTTACTTGTTATATTTTTCTTTAAACATTTATGTCTGACCAACATAAAAAGGGAGAGATTATTAGGTCACCTTTGTGCTTGATATATCAAACCTTAATTATTTTATATTTTTTTTAATGAGCTTGTTTAGTGTGAATCATATTCAGTTGTGAAGAACAAGCTATTCACTTTTAAAGATAATGAATTAGTGGTCTTCAAAGCACCTTGGACAATTCAACAAGCTTCAAGGATAGAAGGCATGTACATTAACTTTGAAAAGGTTTTTTTTGTGTTTTAAAATAGAATATTAGTTTACTAATTATTAATTATAATATACATCTCTATTCATATCACTTTCAAACCTTAAATAAGCATCTAAATTGTTCAATCTTCTCTTTTATTTTGAAAACACTTAGGATTTCATTTTCACTCACTTAACCAACCCAAATCACCTATTTTAATCACTATAGTTTGGTTAAATTTTACTTATATATATATTTATCAAATTTCATGTTAGGTCTATTATTAATTTTTTTAAATTAGAAAAATAGAATCAAACAAAAATAATTTTATTAAATTTTCTTAATTAAAAAAAGAAAACATATATAAGAAGCCATAATCCCAAATATGGCTCAAGGATAAAGAACTCATGTTGACCAAGCTCGAGCAGGCCTAGGAAGCCTTAGGTTAAGAGGCCAATTAGAACCAAATCAAATCAGGCATGAAATTGGTTAAGATGCAATCTTAAACTTGGTTAGGGTAAGGTAAAGCAAGAATTAAATCATGTAAGAGTCATATGAAGTCTGTAATGCATCAGGTATAACTTGTAATGTTGTATGCACACAAGTCACTCAGGTGATAAAATCCCAAGCACATAAGGGGGAGCAAACCCCATGTACCAGTTCACACTATGAACATGTAGAAGGCTTTATAAATGACAAAACTTTGAACATTTGCACCTTCTAGAACTAAAATGTTTTCTAATGTTAAGCATTGTAGTGCCTGTAAGTTATTTTTTACCATTTGATTG
The DNA here is from genome assembly GCA_023846275.1 of Vanilla planifolia. NCBI lineage: Eukaryota > Viridiplantae > Streptophyta > Magnoliopsida > Asparagales > Orchidaceae > Vanilla > Vanilla planifolia. Next base: position 19,233,963 of record CM043870.1, read on the forward strand.
TCAATTAGATGTTGGAGCTTTCACCTGAATGTATGCATTCATTCAAGTCTTGAAATTAGATGATAAAGATCACATTTAATTTAATAAGATACATTTGATTAATTCCATTATTTCAAATAGTCTACCCTTGAATTAGATGACCAAGATCTCTCCATTTTGGATCCTACAATTGAGATCTTCATTCCTTTACCACTGATGAATAAAATAATTCAGATCTCATCTAACAAAACAAGATGGCACTAAATTTAATCTACCTTAATCAAACCATTTGTAACTCATCTGCTTTAATATTCATTGATCTAACGGTCTAGATCTTCTCAAATCAGATCCAATGACTAAGGTTGATCCTACTTAATGGCTATTTCTTTAGTCCTTATTTGAGCCATTATAGAAGCTATTTGGAAATGATTTTTAAGCTATTTGGTAATAGCTTATGAAAGTGTTTTGTTTAAACTATCTAACAGCTATAATCAACATTTTTTTATAAAAGCTTAACCTTTATGAATGAAATGGCTAATGAATATAAATAATACTTTAAGATCTCAAAGAAGTACTATGTGATACTCCTCTAGTATAAAATCTCTTAATAGCTTTCTATAGTTTAATACTACTTAAAAGTTTAAAATTCTTCCACCTAAGTCTAAACCCTCTAAGCTTTCATTTTCTTTCTTCTCTTTATAATTTTGAGCTTTTTGTATCATTCTCTATTCATCAACAAGCATAAGTAGTTATACTTTTAATTAAAAATTTTCTTGTTGTATATTTTTTTTCTTTTGGGGTTAAGTAACCCAACATTTGTGAAAGCTCGAATTTGGTTTGATCTCATAAAAAAACTAAATCACAGTTGAGATAGCAAAAGCCTTGGTTATACTTGAACCCATAAAAGTTAGAAGACTAGAGATGAATCTTAAGAAAAAAACTTTAAAGCTATAATTTTCTTATTAATGATGTTTTTCCCTTGGTAAAGGTGGACATACATTCTAGTTTGAACCAAGTTATCTACAAAATTTGGTATACTTTTTTAATTTTTTTATTTTTCTAATCATTAAAATTATATATATATATATATATATATATATATATATATATATATATATATATATATCAAGATTTTCTATAAAAATATTTTAATAAAGATTTTTTTTAAAAAAATATGATCTAAAATAATAAAAATAATAAAAATGTTTTAAAACTTATAATTCACCCCCCTCTTGTAGGATTCCCAAATACTCATATTTCTTCACGACATAAACTAGTGTAAACCTCCTATCCTCTTTGCTTTTAAGCTGAATATATGATTCATTGAGTATTAATGTATTGTTTATTTTCTTTAAGAAACTATGGGTGTGACAAAATTTATATCTCCTCAACATACATGTATCATTTGAAAAAATTTATGTACAGTATGTTCCAATATTAATATATCATTCGTTATCATGAGGAAAGGGTTTGTCTTATATAGAATATTGAAAGTAGCTTCCAAAGGCACCAAATGTATTGCATTTGATATATGGTATGTTGACCATCCATATAATACATTAAACATGAATGATAAGCTACAACTACATAAATCTTGACTAATTCTAGTCCAATCCAAAGCCAAATCTTATGTATCTAAAAAAACATCATCACAAAACTCTAGAGGAGAAAAATAACAACTAAAATCATAACTTTCTTTTAACTCTTTACACTAAAAAGATAAAAACTTTCTCAAGCTCCTTTCCTCCCAAAACATAAGAGCTTTTGTTGTATTTGCTCATAGTCTCAAGTGCTATCTAACATAGCTCAAACCATAGTCCTCTCAACTATATCTCCTTCTTTCTCTCCTTTTATAGTGACCTTGATTCTTTATTTCTTGCCACATGCCTTGCTTTCTAATTAAAATCATCTTGTTCACAAAAACTCTTTATTTTCTCCTAAATTTTAGATTTCAAACAAGCTAAGCCTTACCTATATTTTTCTCATTTTTTTATTATACAACACAAATAATTACAAATATATGCAAATCTATAACATCCATAAAGTTTATATATATAATTATCAACTAAAAAATTATTAAAAACCATCACAACAACTTATATGTCAACAACCATAATTTGTCACATCATAGCTTCATCATTATATTTAAAATTTTAAAATATAAATGTTTCACAATGTCTCAATACATAATTACAAAATTATTTATCTCAAAATTTTAGTATTTTTGAGATTATTCAATAACTATGCTCATTATTGTCTTTTCTGATGTTAATATTCAAAATGTTAGTACCAAAATAGACTGAGCCAACCCTTACAGCCTCAGTAGATAAAATATAATGATAAATATATGAGAGTAACATAATTTAAACTATTGTAAATAGGGTTATCATGTAGTTAAGAAATTATAATAACTAAAACAATAATTTATGTACATCTTAGATGGAAAAACTTGTAAGAGAACATTTCATATGCAAATCAATAATATGAATAAGCAATTTAGAAATTGTTTTATTTCTTTATTTTAATATGATCTTAATTAATGATGTCTTCTTCCATTTAACTAAATGAACTTTATGTTGGTTGCACTACTACTCTCACTCTCTCTTAGGATAGTTAGTTAGTATTCTTTTTTAGTTTACTTAGTTACAGTAGAGACCTCATTTTTTATTTGTTTGTCTTAGATTTTCATGCACACATATTCTCTTTTTCTTTCAAATTTCTAGTTGAATAAACTATTTGTGACAAAGCTCAACAATGTAGCTCACTGTCTACTAGCCCTAATCACAGCAGCAAATCTTAGTCATGTGACTTGCTAGTCATTAGTCATTCTTACTGTAGCAAGTAGCAACTCTGTAGCAAACTAGCCATTAGTCCCACATCAAAGACAATATAATCATGTACCTCACTAGCCAATAGCTACTAAGGGATGAATATTTCAATTTAGTTTGTTACCTCCTTTACTCATGCATTCCAAGAATCCATAATTTACAAAATAGTTGGTAATGTCAAATTTAAAAAATAGGATATCAACTTATCAATAATTATACCTAACATCATAAAGAGCAACATGCAAACTCATAACAAAGATATTTCTATATATGACAATTATAAACAATGTGTAACAAAGTTTTTAATCCTTATACAACTCTACAAGCTTATCATTATAGTACAACTTTCACTCAAATCATTATATAAGATTCAATATACTCATCTTAGACAATTAAAATGTAATATTAAATCATAAATATGTATAATATTTATGTCAAATTCATATACTTAATAATTCTTTCATTTTTATGCCTGACCTTGTTGCAAGCTAAAATTCTTCTCAACTTTAGCCCATAAAGCAACAAATGTCTCAATTCAATACCAAAAATTTATAAAATTTAAGTTTATAAATATTTGTAATCTCTTTATTACATAACTCACTTCAAATTGATGGATTTTTTCTTTCTCTCACTTCAAGCACTTTCTCTCACCTTGATTTGCCTTTGTCCCAAAACCTTAACTACAAAACCTAAGGGATTCCACATACTATCAACCTAATAGCTCAATAAAATCTTGATTAAGAGTAAATACTATCATATCTTCTAGGAAATTAAAGAAAAAAAGTAAGAAGCAAAATTTTTGGTTTAGATACTCATAAGATTCTTGCTGTTATAACAACTCCTTACTTTTCATTGATTTTTCAATAGTATATGTAGCTCTTACCATCAGCAAAATTTTTGGCTAGCCATACGAAATCAACCCTATGACACAAAGAATCTATCACAAGTGGGGAAGGAAGGAAATAATCTATATTTAAAACATCAAAAATTGGTTTATATATATATATATATATATATATATATATATATATATATATTAATATTTATACTCATTAACTTTAATAATTTATAACATTTTCAATTGAACTTTGATCGATAAAAAAAATGTCATTGGTTTCATCTCAACAAACTTTATCTAATTCTATATTCACATTTATATTTTAGAGTACTTTATTTTCTAAGATTTTTGAATATTTTTATAAGATAGTTTAAATCGCACATGGTTTTGAAGATTTAAGGATATCACACCTTCTCTTGAGCCCTTTCTCTCTCTGTTAGAAGTTTTCTCACATAAATCATAATAGTTGATCATTTGCTTAGAGAAGAAAATAAATAATTCTTGTTATAAAATATAAATTATGTAGTAATTCAATATTTATTTAATAATCCATGAAAAAAACAAAGTATTATAAAAGATGACAAAATGGTAGACTAATAATGTACTCATATGGGCACTTGTCAAGGTTATTCTCAAATCACCACTCTAACCTACTTGCAATATAACACACATTGCGATACACAAAGTATGTACTAATATTACATACTCAAGTACAAGTATATTTCATATTTAAATATTTAAGTTATTACACTCATTTCTTATATTATTATTTTATTATTTTCTTTCTCAAATTAAGGGCCTAACTTATCCCAAATGATCATCATTTAGCCATATGGAATCCCAAGCATATCTCATAGCTAGACATTAACCATTGACATGTCATCTGATTACCCCTCTTTAAACCCATTGCAATAGCAATTTCATATCATTTCACACTTATATAAATTTAGAAATTGGTGTTTCTTGGAAAGTTTCTCTTTTCATTGTTCTCTTTCTTTTCACTACTACATAATCAATATTATACAAATCATCACAACATGCTCATTTTGAAAACAAATTCTTATTTTATTTATTTTATTTAAGCACCAAACTCCATAATGGTGGCAAGTTACCAACTCAAGTTTTCCAAAACAACAATCATTTTTTAGCTTGACAAGCTTTCTAATACATGTTAGATAAAACATGAAGACAAAAACTCCAAAAAACTTAATTCCAAATTCTACACAAAATAATATTTCTTATTACATGAAAACTAGATAAAAACTAAATAAGTTTAAACATGAGGCTAGAGAAAACTTTAACAAACTTCTTAAAAAACTTATCTTGTAATTTTTCTTTATTCATCTAGGGAGTCAAGTAGCTTTTCCAAATGATTTTTCTCCAAAACATTTGCTTAAACTACCAACTCTCCTTGACTTCCTAGATTTCCTTTCTTTCTTCCTTATATTGCTATAATAGCCCATAGCTCTTCTCTATTTTTATTTGCTATAGTTGTTGGGAAACAAACTAAAGCAAATTTGAAAGCTAAGATGTAGGACATCAAATGTAATCTTATCTTAAATCCCTCAAGTTAACTGCTTCAATAAATTCCAATTTCCATGCTTGCTTCCCTTGTTGCAACAAACAACTCTTTTATAATGCAATAGTAACACAAATAGTTGCAACAACACTGCACCTCTTTTCCTCTTAATCTTCTCTACAGTAACTCAAACAACACTTATTATTTCCTTGATTGCTTCACACAACTCCTACCACTTTCTAATCCAACAACAACATACACAAATACATCCTCTTCTCTTTCTTCTTTACTCCCCACTACAAACACTAAAATTAGTTAATCCAAAGAAAGAGCTTTGCAAGCCTTGGTACGAGTTCCAACGAGCCACATCTCTTAACTTTTACCTCTTCAAATAGTTTGCTTTAGTAACTACTTCCACCTTAGATTTACACTTCCATAGTAGTAATACATAACCCCTTCTTCTCCCTTTCCCCATAGTTATAGCTTAGACTACTAGGAACAACTCACTCTCTCCTTAATATTAATCCCAAGGTAGTATTAAAAAGTACTTTTACTCAATTAACAAACTAGCCTTTCTTCGACAATAATAAAACTCACTCTAATAGTAATAAAGAGGGAGAGAAAAGGGAAAATAATGGCACAATGAGTGCAAGAAAGGAAAAAATATCTACCAATCACATAAATAACAAAAATCATTATCCTTGAATTCGTTTGCTCCAAAGAAATTGAAATAGTCTCAATTAACTTTTGAAAATTGCAAAACACATGCTAATTGATGACTTATGATGAGTTCTTTCCAATAATTTGCATGTCATTTATTTTTAAAAACTTTGTTAAACATGCTTCTCAAGACACATCAAATTAATATTATATTATTTAATTCCAATCAAGATATAAAACTTTAAAATCAAAATCCAAATAATTAAGCATACAATACTATAGAGAGATTCAATATATCGCACTCTTCTTCTTATGTCTCTCCTTAATCAACCCCCCTCTCTTTCCCTCTACTTTTTAATCCTTTCTTCTCTCTCTTTTTCTTGTCTTTCCCTTTTGAACTTACTATTAGTGATGGCAACCAAAGGAAACTGGCTAGTGACACAAAAGAACAAGTGCTTGGTTCACTTAAATCCTCACTAATCATAAGGTTTTCCTTTTAGATCCCATCTCTTTCAAACTTTGGTGAATCCTGACGAGTAAACGATGGTGACACTATGAGAAGATGAAGGCAAGGGAGGATTAAGGTTTTCCTTTTTCTCAACTATTCATGAGAGAGAGGGTAAGGTTGAGAGGAAATCAATTGGGTAAGGGTCTAGTTTTAAATTGTTAGGCTTGTATATTTATATTAAATATATTATTTTAGCTATTATTTATCTCTTTAACTTTAATAATTTACAATAATTTCAAACAAACTATGACCATGATAAAATAAGCATTAATGGACTCATCCTGATGAGTTTTATGCAACTATAATATAATTTTTATTTTTAAATACTTTGTCATTCATCATACCACATTTTACAAGGTAATCTTGTTTGCTTACAAATTGACCTTGGATATTAATAAAAATTAATTATTTTATAATTTTATGAATGTAACACTTAATGATGTTTGTGAAAAAAAACACATGTAATATGGTACACTTTCTATTAATAAGCTTCTTGGTTTACAAGAATGAATATTTTTCACATAGATTAATATTTTATGTGATGACAATCTTAAAATGTCTAGGAGTCCTTTGAGGAGAAAATCCACTTGCATTGGGATAAGGTGACTTAGGGGCATAACACCTTGACATAGTGAGGTCATTATATCACATTATGGTATCCAAGCCCAAAATAACTAGTTTGATGTGGTTTAAGGCTATAAACTAAGTCAAAATTGATGGGCTTATAACACTTAATGAAGGTATGAAGAAACATTAATGAAATAAGGTGTAACTTCTATTCACAAGCCTTTAAGTGTATATAAATAAATTATCCCATATTAACTACTAAAGAAGTGTTTATGGTATTCATATATGATTTATATATGATAACATAGTCATAAGTTGTCGAGGTACCACATAGAGGCAAAACCCACTTAAGATTGTATAGAATGACTAAAATAGGATGATATGCTAAAATATATATTTAGCTCATTAATAATTAAGAAGTGCTTAGGTTCAAATAGTATATCCTTACAATAGACTACTCATGGGGTAATAAGTTTAGAATTGAAAATTCTAGGATCATCGAGCAAGTAAGGACTTACATTAATCTTTATCATGAGAGATCTCAATCTAAGAAAATGGCTTAAGAACTCACACCTAAAGTACTTACATTAATGATGAAGTGGTAAGTTACACACATAATTAAAGTTTTTAGAATGTCAAATAATAAAAATCACACATTCACCTATATAAATTAAAGAGTTAAACATGGCTAATTTTCTCAAAAAAATAAAATAAAGGGGTTAAGCACTTTCATGTTGATTTGAAACTCTTATGAAGGCTGGATAATGAGTCAAATCTCCCCTTTTGAGCCTCTCACTCGTCTTCCCAGGGAATTTGTAAAATCATATTATTAGATTGATCACACACAACATACTCATTTAAAATAAACTTGGCGACAACATTTTGTTACTTTATTTAAATTTCATTACAAATAACATGATGAGCTTCCTTATTTATAGAGATATCAATTGTATAATAGTAATTTGGTAAGTTAGGAATACAAAATGACGCTTGGGAAGACTAAAGGCCATATTTTGGAATTCTAAACAACATTTTAACTACAAATTCACCACAAATTACAAAACAAATACATTGAATTCTATTAAAAAATGCATTGAAATGCTACAAAATTAAATGAAATAAGTATTTTTCAAACAACCTGTGCATTTTTGAAGATGGGTGACATGATTGTTATGACATGGGTAGAGAGGTTGATGTAAGTTGATAGGTTAGCATTGGTTTACAGAACACAGGTCCATGTAGGTTGAAGCAGATAGTGAGGTTTGGCACAGGCTGACAAGTCAATGCAAGTCACAAGATTGACAAGGTTTGAGAGGTTAGAGTAGTTCAAATAGGTTGTGTGGCCTAACCTGAGTTGAGCCAGTTAAATAAGTCACATGAGAAAGCAGTGCAGGTTAATCAGGCAATGGGCATGCATAGTTGAGTGATGGAGGCAAAGGAAAAAACTTAATTTTATACATTTTTTAAGTCATATTTGATAAACATTTGCACTAACAAAACTACGAGACTACTATTGGAATGTCCTTAGTTTAATTTAAAGTTAAAAATATCCAAAATGCTACCAACTAACCTTCAAGACTTAAAAAAAGTGTAGATGTAAAAGACTTGACGAATTGGTGAAATAAAAACTAATTTATGTAGGAACTAAGGGTCAATTGTAATGCATCATCGCAAAGGAAATGATAATGAAGACTATGAGAAGTAGAAGAACCAATCTTGGCATAACTTTGAGAATGACTAGGACTAGTATGTCTCAAGTGTAATCTTTGTATGATGTATAAGGTGCTAATATGTCAATGAACCAAAGGACATAATATCTTAACATAATAAAACTAGTATCTCACTAAAAGGAATTCCTTTTCTCAATTCAACAATGTAAATATCCCTTTATCTTCTCTTCTATCGATAGCTCTAGTTCTATGAATTTTTTTTTAATTCCCTATCCTAACTAATTTATATTAAACTTATATATCAATCAAAAGTTATTAAAATATATACTTTAGTTGTTACACCCATCATATTTGTTACTATAGTATGTTATTTCTATTTGAATACATCAATTAATTATTTATTAAATTTAAATAATAAAGTTAGATTACTATTAATTATGTTTGATGAGAATCATATAATACAATAATAGAATATTATATGTTGTATTAGAAAAAAATGTTTTAAGACTTAGTTGAGAATATCATGCAATATGATATTGGTCAAATATATAGTACAATCTAGAAGTAATACCAGTTGAGATGTAGGATTAAACAGACCATAAAATGTTATTTTGATCATATAAGTATGACATAGTTATCGTACTATTATGATAGTGCTCTGAGCATTAAAGTCAGCTACATCTGATGCAGTTAAGGTAGAAAGTTGCCATTATACAGTATGATCATAGCACATCATACAGTGTGATCTAATATGATAAAAAAGGTAAATGTGAATAGCACAAATCTTTGTTAGGATTGTATTACGTTGATCGCACCATTATACAAGGATTTCAATGTAGAAAATTAGGAGTTATCTCAAATAATATTGTCATCGTACATGTATGAAGTCGTAACTCATACAAGTATGAAAATAAGAGAAGGAAAAAGCTCAAAGTTTTGTGAACAGTGTCAGGTGAGCCAAGGATCATACGATATGATTATTTATATCATATAAATATGATTAGTTAATATATGTATGAAGACTATATCATACAATCATGATTACTAGAACTATTAGTCTATAAATGTAAACTAGCTCACAGTATAGTATGATAAAAACTTAGTACTAATATGATTCGAAGATGCTAAATAAATTGAGCTTTTATTCTAGTTCCTTTTAATCCAAACCACTGGGAATTAAATTACCCTAGATTGGATGGTTGGAAATGACTTGAATAGATCTAGTTAAGAGGAAAAGAAATTAAAGATATTGTTAAACCATAAAATGCTTGAACCTTAAAGATAAGGATATAGGTTTAGATTGATTGAATGTCTATATAAGGCTTTAGGTCATAATTAGAGCTAGAATTTTTAGCAAAACATAGCTATCAATGCTCTAACAAGACCTACCTGAAAAAAGCCAAGGCAAGCTAACAACAAGGAAGAAGAATGGACAATTTGCAAGCTTGGTTTGTGAAGGACTTCCAATTAGTGTATGTTTCTACTCAATTAAGAAGGTAGGAACCTTATTCCTTACACTTAATGTAGGCACATGCTAGGAGTTAAAATAAAATATTTTGTTAAACTTGCATTCTATAATTCATGAGCTGATAATGAACCTAAAGTGGGTGCATTATATTCCTAGATGTTTTATGTCATAGCTCTTGATTAAGGTAGAAATTAAGATATATGCAAGCTTAGACATGCTTTTCCCATGACCTTATATAATCATTCCATGCCAATTTCATTCGTTGTGTTGAAGATAATGAGATCTTATCATGTTAGAATTATAATCATGCAATTTGGTGATGCATTGGACTTATGTTTGATGTTAAAAGAATTCTAGCAAAAAGTTACTTTATGATATTGTGATAATTTCTTTAGTTAAATAATGTTTTGGAAGTGATCTCTTAAGGTTTCTGAAGAATAAAAAATATAAAATTATGATCAATTTTTTATTGAGATCCTTTGACATATACTTGAAAATTTTTTGATATATACATACATACATACATATATACATATATGTGTGTGTGTGTGTGTGTGTGTGTGTTTTGTATAGCATTGATGGCTTTCTAAATTTTGATGCTAACATTAATCCTTAAGATGCCATCTTTCTAAAATTGCAATATAATCTTTCAAAAGAGAAAATCTTGACTTGACACATAAAGGAAAACATGTTATCATGCATAAAGTTTTTATACGTTCTCTTGGAAGTATTGTTATAAAATGCAATGTATATGGCTTGGAAGAATACAAGTTTTTTACAAAGTTTATGTAATAGACTTTCGTTAGAAACAATTAATAATATTTGAGGAAACCCTAGTATGTTAATTTATGAATTTGTTTATTTAATTACACCAATCAACACTAATATGGCTAAAGAAAGATTTCTTGAAAAAACCAAACCTAGTATTGGAATTTTTATAATAAAATGAGCTTAACTGCCTCAAGTTAAGCCTTGAGGTTGAGTGGAATGGCATGGCTATGGGCACGGGATGCATGAAGAGACCTTTGATTTCTTTAGGATGAGGGATAGCTCTCAAGTTCCTTGTGAAGAGGCCTTGGTTGAGCTCCAAAACAAGTCTATGGTCATGGGAGGGTTTCGGTTAGCTCAAAAACCTAGGTTTCACAATTAAACATTACCTAAATTTGTAGAATTATGTTATTTGAAAAAAAAACAAACTTTAATTATGATTGTGTTGCCAATAAAGGGTTGAAAGCCTTGGGTTAGTCGAAGGGTCTAAGTGTAAACCTCAACAATAGACTTTCAAATGCAAGGAGAGACTTAGGTATGGACCTTGGATGGCTTCCAAGGCAAAGTAAGCTCTCATATTTCATTGTTGGGAGTCTTGAAATGCTTGGTTTGATCTTGGTAGAAGGATAAAGGAGGTTTAGGTCTTAATTAAGTGTAGCAAAAAGGGTTGGATTTGGTTGAGTTGGTTCAAGAAACTAAGAAAAGTCTTAATCCAATTATTAAGCTCAGTTGGCTTATACTAGATTTATGGAGCTAATAAAAATAAACAAGAGAATCTGAGGTTGAAATATAAATGTTAAGGATTTAATATTTAAATGACATAGGTATAGTATTTGAATGTCATAGGTTTAAAAAATAAATATCTAGGATTTGAAAATCAAATACTTAAGTATTGAAATTTAAACCTTATATATGGTTAAGTAATCAAGTAACCCTAGTTAAGGATGGAAATAAGTGATGATTTGAAAGGACCTTGGATGAGGTTAAGGATAGCTTATCAATTAAGCACATCTAATTCTTAAGGACCACAACTTTTATATGAAGAAAACCCTAAGATAGGAATTAGTGTTGGATAAAGCATATAAAAGACTTGGTGAGACATTGAGCACACTTAGGATGATGACATGATTTGATGAGGCTTTTTATTAAACCATGGATGAGGGTTGGTTGTGATATAAAGCATGATTTTGGCCTTATGTGTGATGCTAATATTAAGCAAGGGGCTAAATATTTACTTTGAGTTTTGGTTAAAGTCTAATGCAGGTTTGTTCGATGAGTAAGATCCTAACTATCCCTGAATTAAGCTCTTGAGCCATGGATTGACACCTCATATGGTAGTTTAGGAATTGTAAATGGCTAAGGGAAGGCTCTTACGACTGGTGGAGTGACTAAGGTTAGCTTATGAGGTAAAGGAGAGTCACTAACTCATGTGAACCCAAATTAGGGATTAAGAGACTGACTTAAAAAGTTTGAGTCGAGGACTTATAACTTGAGTGAATGCCCAAGTGGTGGCTTCGATAGGCTTCAGACACAAGATGCATATGAATGATGTGATGAGCTTTATTCTATTCATTTCTTATTACTTCATCTTTATATACTACACATTGCAATACAATATATTTTTATAGTTAGAAGTTTCATTGTTAGACACATTATGCACATTATTTACTTATATTATAGGTTAAGATGCTGCTAGTCATAGAGTTGGTGGTTCTTATAGGATAATTAAAGACCTTGAGGTGAGAAGGTGCTTTATTATTGAGCTTTGTAAAAGATGTATATGAGGATTATGCTATACTATTTTGATAAATGATGTATATGTGTACTATTTCAACTTTTACATTATATGGAAACTTTGAAACTTTAGGTGTTTCTTTCATATAGTTATTTAATCTATGATGATATATAGATTTGTAATGTTTTTTATTTACTAGTTTGTTAGGAAAAAAACTTCTTCAAAGACTTCTCTAAGGACTTGAAGAAAACAATTACATTCATATTAAAGGACTCTATTAAGCCAAGTAGATTGCTTGTGTTTTAGCTAAGGAGTTGGGATATTTGGCTAGAGTTTCCCTCAAATAGGACCAAAGGTAGAATCTTCCCCACCAAGTTTTAGGCATGTTGTTGGAGAGGAGGTCCTAATAATGTCAGAAGAATTGCTTTATTGATAGCCTTAGAGAATGCAAGCTAAGGATAACCTACAAGCTTAGTTAGACAACCTAAGGTGTATGCCACCACCAATAAGATGCACCAAACACAATTAATGTGATAGCAAGTATTGTATTCCTTCAGGAATTACTAGTAGCTTTTCTTTATTATAGTGTTGCCTTACATTCATTTTATTCCATCTTTTGCTTGATGTATTATTTATTGAATTGGATCAAATGAGTTATCTTTTATTTTTGAAGTTGCCTAATGAGAATGAATTTCAAATAAATGTGTTTGTTTGTGGAGGAATAGAAATGAGAGGATTGAAATTTACTATTGAATTACTCATTTTTACTCTTATTTGATTTTTTTTTATTATTCTATGCATGAACTGACAATATGAATGTAAGACATTTGTTGATTTCATGGGAAAAAGAATTATTTTGATAGCTCCAAATTGAGAGGAAGTAGTCTTCTTTGGTAAAGAAAGTGGAATTCCACTTACTTTTAGAGTAAACGTTTAGATAATATTAAGGAAGTATATTGAAGGATTTTTATTATTTATTGAATCTATTGATTAGAAATTTATTGGATCATAGTATGTGCCAATGATTAGTAAGTCAATAAGGAAAAAGATAATTTTAAAATTAAATCACTTAAAAATCCAAAAGAGATCTTTAAAATTCCAAGATATTAACTTGAAGTAGGTGTGAGAAAAGACAACTTTGGAGTTAAATTACTTAAGAATCTAAAAGAGATCTTTAAAATTCTAAGATATTAACTCTAAGTGGGCATAGGGAAAGATAATTTTGGAGTTAAGTCACCTGGAAATCTAAAAGTGATCTTTTAAATTCCAAAACATTAATATCAAGTGAGCAATCACATTAAATGAAAAAAATATAAAAATACATAAAAAATAATGACGTAAGAAAAATTATGCAATCATGCAAAATAGCAAGCGTACATCAATAATGACGCAACTAGGATGCCAGTAATAGACGAGATAGATGATAATGGTTATTGAAGGGCGAGTGGCTGATAGGATATCAAGCAATGTTGGACTACTAGAGAACATTGGGTAGCTTGACTATGGTGGGTGAACAGGTGATGTTGGACAACCAATCTATAGCGATCATAGGCAGCAGATGATCAGGTGATGACAAATAACTGGCGATATCAAGAGAAGCATGCACAGGAATCGATGTTGATGATGACATATTTTACTACAAAATATACTTGAACCATTAAAGTAAAAATAACAAAGATAATCATAAGAAAAAAGGAGTATTGTAGTCAACCCATATGGTTAACAAAGATGACTAATCAAAATATGATTTGACTCAGATATAGCATAGGGTTTGAATAGGATTCATGTAATGCTAGTGGGTGTGTGTTTGTGAGCTAACATTAAAAGCTCTTACGTCAACTAGGGTGTGTGCTAATGTAGAATGATAAAATTGTTTCTTATACTTCAAGTGAACTAAATCCTCATGAGAAAAATTAATCATTGCATGATTTGTAACTAGTTTCCATAGTTTTTGGTTTAAAGATTTGGTAGCATTACTTATATGGGTGAAATATGAGATTCTTATTAACCATCAAAGCTTGAAATACCTGTTTACTCAGAAAGAAATTAATTTGATACAAAAAAGATGACTAAAATTCATTAGAGATTAAAATTTAGTTATAGATTATTATGTACACAAAATCAATATGGTTGCTAATACACTGAGTAGAAAGGCTATTATGTTTTTAATAGAGCAATAAGATCAAAAATAAATTTCTTTTGAAATTAAGAAGTTACAATTAGTACGAGCTATAAATAAGAAAATTTGCTTACTTTATTAACTATCTATAAGTCCTTAGTAGAATATTTCTATTAGGGAGGATCAACTCCAAAATGAAGAATATCAAAAATTGATTTAGAGGATAGGAGAGGGATAGGAATCTAACTTCACACGTGATGAGCATGAAGTACTAAGATTCTATGATAGGTTGTGTATTTTCATGAACAAATAGCTTAAGCAATTATTTTATCTAAAGGCCATAATTCTAAGTATTCATCATGATAAAAATAATAAGATATTTTAAGAATTGAGATGAACTATTGATGATCGATATGAAAAAAGATATAGTAGAATTAGTTGAAAAATGACTTATTTGTTAATAAGTTAAAGGCGAACAATAAAACCTAATATTTTATTGTAACCCTTACCAATTCTAAAATGGAAGTGGGAATGTGTTGCTATGGATTTCATTATTGGATTATGTAAGACTACTACAAGACGTGATTTAGTAAGGGTAGTTATGATAGATTGACTAAGTTTGTACATTTTATAGCCATTAAAATAACCTTTTCGATAGAGAATTAGCTTAGTTGAGTGCTTAACAAATTATAAGATTGCATGGAGTTCCAAAAGTAGTTATTTTTTATTGAGGTCCTAACCTTACATCTTGAATCTAGAGAATTATACATAAATATTTTGGACTTAATTGATATTTCACATAGCTTTCCACTTTAAAATTTATAACTATGGGTGTAGTTTGGAAAAACACAAAGTCAAAGAACTATTAAGACTTGTAGACTTGATAAGACTCTATGTGTATGGCTTTGGGGTAATTGGGAGAGCCACATACCCTTCATAAAATTTTCTTAAAATAATAGCTTCTAATTTAGTATTGAAATATTTTCTTATGAAGTCTTGTATTAACGAAAGTATCAATTCACTCTATGTTAGCTTTAAGGGTAAGAAAATGTGATTGATTGGGCCTAATTTTATTAGGAAAATGATAGAAAAGATTTAAATAATTAGAGAGAGGATTCATACTATTAATACTCCACTTGACCAATCCATATAATTCATAATAATAAAAGATCAACATAAATAGAAAACTAAATAAAGAAATCCTATTTATAAGTAGAGCTAGAATAGTGAGACAATTCCAAACTAATCTAATACCCAGACCATTCTTATATTTAATCAAAATAAAATCACTCATAAATAAAAAAAACAAAATAAGGAAATCCTATATATAAAAACCCTTCATAAAGATCCTTACAAAAATGTAAGATATAAAGTGATAAATTGATACAATAAGCAAAAATATATGCATGATAATTCTATGTGTAAAACATCATTAAATACACCTCATGTAGTATTCTACACATCGATTCCTTTAGTGAGTAAAATCCTCATTTGTAGCTTCATAGTCTTATCTTGATGTATAGTGGATGCATGACCTATAATATAAATGAAAGTGAGACACAGTAGAGTTCAGAAAATAAATCACTATAGTAATAACATATAAAACATAACAAAAAGATTAAACTAATATATGAATAATAAAATGATCACCAATAAACATGAGTAAACCAAATCATATAAAAGAATTTTTTTCAATACTGGTTAGTTTATTGTAGTTTTCAAAGATTTTCATTCCTTAGGATCCAATTTCCCTTTTTGGCCATTATCTTTTTGATCTAATAACTAATATCTATATAACCTCTATGCATAAGAAACAATAAATTGGTATCTAACCATATAAGAGTATCTTGTCCCTGGCCACCTTGCTAAAGTATAAGTGACATTATACTAACCATCTATATAAAGGTATCCTAACTCTAACTATGATTCACAAAGTACTAATGGAATTATCTAATAAGGTATCAACAATAAAGGTATCCTAACTATAGCCACTCTATACAAAGTACTAATGACACCATATCATATAATGTAAGGATAATGCCTTAGAGAAATCTAATTTTTTTGTTATTACTATTCTATTCCATATAGTATAATTTGATTTAAACCTATCATAAACCAATATAACCAATTATTCTTTTTTCAATACATATAACTAGATTTAATTTAATATAATTTTTATGTATATACATTAACTTTTGTACATTGCAATAAATAAAAATATCAAAAGAATAAAATACATGTTAATAAAATACCAATATCCTAAGATTGTCATGTCATTTATATGTCAAGGTAAACAAATAGTAAACATCATATGAAACATACAATTTAAGAAAGATATTATAGGTTAAGTTGATATCATCTTGCATCATAATTAATAGATCTACATATTTGGATTTGAGATAAAACTACCTTGTCCCACATCTTTATCTTCTAGATTTCCTATAATATCATGGATGCACATAAGTATCGATCCTTCCAAAAACATGTAACATAAAACTTCTTGTGTTTATTAAACTAGAACCACATCTCTGATATTTCTCTTATTACAATTTACTACTTCAGGAACTATCTTATCGTATAAAGTACCCACAATATGATCCTTATCCAAGCATCCTATGACCACTTTATCATATTATCCTTTCCTTAGCCTTTAATGATTACCCATCTATCATAACGTATAATTAGCTTATCATATAGTACAATCAGTTACTTTGCCCTACTCTTAACTAATGTATTATATTTTGAGTTCATTATACAATACATTTAGTTCATGAAGACTATAAGAAGCTTCAACAAACGATATGATCCCCTTGTTCTTAAACTAACTTAATGCTTATTATGTCACCTTTATCTTTGATGAGTCAAACCATAAATATTTAGCATTTTTTATAATAGATTTATTCAATGTGAATTTCATTTAAATGTGAAGAACAAGCTATCCACTTTTGAAAATAGTGAATTAGTGTTCTTCAAAGTATCTTGAAATGTTCGCAAGCTTTAAATATTAACGACATATATCAACTTTAAAAAGATTTTTTTTGCTATGAAATAAAATGTTTACTTATTGATTATTAATCATAAGGTACATCTCTTTATTTTTCACTTTTAAATCCTACTTAAGTATTCAAATCATTCAATCTTTTTCTTGATTTTAAGAAACATCTAAGATTATATTTTGACTCAATGCTTTCCTTGGTTAAACATTATGTATGCATCTTTACCAAATTTTCATATTAGGTCCATTATTAAATTTTTTTTAAACCAGAAAAATAAATTATAAAAAAAATAATTTTTTAAAAATTTTCATAATTAAAAAAAGGAAAAAATATGTCCTAAACCACAACACCAACCATGAATCAAGTGCAAAGTACTTGGGCCAACAAAGCCCGAGTAGGCCTAGGAAGGTCAAGAGACAAACTAGAAAAAAGTTGAGTTAAGCCCAAACTTCATTAGGGTATAGTCTTAAACCTAATTGAGGTAAGGCAAAGGAAGCATTAAATTGTGTGAGATTCATATGTAGTGTGTAATGGGTCAAGTATGACCTCAAATGACAACTTATAATTCTGTAAGCATACGAGTGGCTTAAGTGCTAAAATCTCAAGCACACAAGAGGGAACCAATAAAGTGCTTGGTGATTTATTTCTCATCATCTGATCATTAGTTAGATGATTTTGATTTATTATACCATTTCAAATGATATATCCTTGATTGTAATGACCTAATATCTTCATTTTGAATCCTAAGATTGAGATCATTATTATTTTTACCATTAATGGATTGAATGATCTAGATCATCTTTGATTAAATCTAATGACTCTAGTCAATTCTACATAATGGCTAATTCTTTATCTATCATTTGAACCATTGTAGTAGCTATTTGGAAAAAATGTTTTATGCTATTTTGTAGTAACTTATGAAATCATTTTTCCTAAACTTTCTAATAGCTATGAACAAAATATTTTTATAATATCATAACTTTTATGAATGAATTAGCTAATAAACATGAACCAATATTTGACTATGGCTTAATACTTCTCAAAAAGTTAAATTCTTTCACCTAAGCCTAGCACTTCTAAGCTTCCATTTTCCTACTTTTCTTCATAATTTTGATCTCTTTATGTCTTACCTTATTTATTAACAAGCATAAAAATTATGTTTTAAATCAAAAAATTTTCTTGTTTTATCTTTTTAAAGGTGGCTTGACATTTTTGAAAGCCCAAGTTCAATTTGTTTTGGCAAAAAAATGAGTTAGGGTTAAGCTCTCAAAAGCATGAGTTACAATTGAACCCACAAAAACAAGTAGGATAGTGGTGAACCATATAGAAGAATCTCAAGTTATAATTTTCTTATTAGTAGTATTTTTCTTGACCTTAATTAGGTATCGATGTGGGGTCAAGTTTGAATTGAACACCTAAAACTTTTGATGTACCTTTTTTAATTTTTATTTTTATTTTTTTAATCATAATATATAATATATATATATATATATATAGTTTAATATCAAGATTTTTTAAAACCATAAAATTATTTCTATAAAGACTTTTTAAGAAATAAAACTGATTTGAAAATTGTAAAAATATTTTAAAACTCATAATTCATCTCTTATTTTGTAGGATTCATACACACTCCTATTTCTTAAACACTAATCATACCATAAGTTGCTGTCATCATACAATACGTTTATTTACTCTCTAAATTGACCTACAACTGATCATATCGTACGTTGGGTTCAATTTTATGGTATGATACCTTCCAAGTGAGAATGTAAAGATTGAAACTAGATCATTTTCACTCCAAGACCTCCCATTCTTGATTACAAAAGGTTTAAATTTATTGAAAAAATAATTTCAAACCTTACCACTAATTTTCCCTTATATTTGCCATAATTGTTGCACTATTCTTGTAATTCATCTTCTTCTTTACTAAGTTTTTGTTCCTCTACTACTACAAAAATTGATTCTTTAAGGCTTTTAATTATTTCTTAAACTTTCTCTAAAGAAAATTTTCTTTTCTCCCTAATTTCCTTCCTCAACTAAGCTTCCTTTTACCCTTTTCTCTTTTCTTTTTATTTCTCTTCTTATCTCACTTTTTTTTTTCTATCTTTAGCTAAATCCCCAAACTACCTAAACCCATAACTATAGCTTATTTAATCCTTGTAATAATAGAAAAAATGTAAAATTACCATTATGCCCTTTAATAATTTACAAAATTACATTTATAATTTTTTTTCAAAAATTCTAACTAGTTTCCTAAACCTCCAAAAATATGTCAAATAACTTGATTCCTCATGTAAAAATTATTCGAATGCTATATGTCAAACAAATTTATTGACTTGTTTGAAAATATGACATCCTTCCCAAGATAAAACTAGTATAATAATATATTTAATTAATTATATTTTAAATAATTTACTTTATTTTTTTTAATACTCATTATTGAAACTATGTTGGCGCCATATAAAGATTCGTAATAAATTACATTGATAAAAAATCTAAAGATGTTACACAAATTGCTTAAAATCATCAGAAGAAAAACTTTTTGATTAGAAATATAAGAATTTTTAATTTCAAAAAGGTGATATTAGATTTCTCAAAGAAAGTCTGCTCGAAGGAGTAATTAGATTCAATAAGAAAAGAAAATATAATGGGTCTTTTTAGATTTTAGAAAGAGTTAAATCTAGTACTTATAGAATGATTCTGTCTCCATAAATAGCTAGAGTGTATAATATTTTTCAAGTATTTTCATTGATAAGAGGTTCTTCATTCATCTTAAGTGAATAGATATGATTATGAAAAGATTGAAATCTAGCCTAATATGTCATCCTAAGAATAGCCAATTAGAATTTTAAAAAATAAGAAATGAGATTGAGAAATAGAGTTATTCTTCTAATTAAAGTGCTTCAAAATAATAAAATTGAATGATAAGTAATTTGAGAAGTTAAAGTTGATATTATACTTTAGTATGCAAAGCTATTTTAAATTTTATGACTAAATTTTCTATAATGTGGAGAGATTATGTTAGCCCAATTTATTTCATTATGAAATATGTTTGTATTTGTTGGTGATGAAATTAAGAATTAAGAAATTCATATATTTTAGTCGTGTCATCCATATCTAGACTTGAAATTTGATTATACCATAAAAAAAGTCTTAACATGAAGAATTTGTTGTATATTGTTTGTAGTTTTTGGAATTTATTTAAATTTTATAATAATTTGTTTAAGTACAAAATAAAAAGAAACATATTTTATTTAATCCTTTTACTAATATAAAATAAAAAGGCTATCTATTCATGGTGCCATTTTTGCTATGATTTTCATGTAGGCAAGATTGAGAAAGAAAGGAAAAGTTTGGGAGAGGGAGGTCTAGAAAAGCTATTAGAGGGGAGATCTATGAGCAATAAGAAGATTAGAGAGCAATACTACTGATGTTCTCTTGAGCTCATAAAGGAAGAATATGAGAAAGAGTTCAAATCATGTTACATGTGAAAGATTAATAAAGATATGCTTTCACATGAAATTGTCGTCCCTTAAAATGCTACTATGTTGGATTTTGTCACACCTTATTTTTTTAAGCCATGAGTGTAACCAAAATCTAATGAAGCACATTATCAAATATACCTATAATTTACAATATAATATTATAAAAATATTTTCATGCTTGAAATCAAACAAATTTCTCAATCCATATGACAAAATATCCATGAAATTAATGAATAATCTAAATCTAATCCAATCTAAGATAACAACATAAATAACTATTAGAGTTTAATAAAAATTATTATAAGTCTAAATCTAATAAAATAGTTTGATACAGTCCAATATTCAAATAAATACAATTGATGATAAATATGTACCAAATGTACTACTATTGATGATGATGAAATAAAGAAGATAAATCATCTAACTAATATATTAACTCTAATGATGTCTAACTTTATGCTTTCATAATTCCTAGCTCCCTAATTTTGTAATAATATACGAGTTTTGAGCTAGGAGGCTCAATAGTGAATCATTAAACCATACTATAAAAGTAACATACAATAACCAAGAAGTATGTGTATATAGTAACTGAGTAAATTATGTAAATAAGTCACATTAATCACTAACTATCATAAGAAATCACCATCTACTATCTAAGTCAATATATATCCTTATAATACAACTAACTAGATACTTTGTAACCCTTCCTAATCTAATACCCTCTTCTCTATAAGAGAATTATGATAGAACCTAACACTCCTATCAGATCACATAATCCAGCACTCCATAAAGTAATATTGATTACATGGGCTAATCATCCTTAATAATCATATATGATCAAAACATCACTTCCAAGATTGTTGAATAAAAAAATAAATGAAAAAATAAAGAGATGTGACAAAATAATAAAAATTGATGTATAACACAACATCAGGGCAGTGAGTTGGATTATGCATAGAGATTCACTATTGGTATACTAGAATGCACACTATAACTCACAGATGAGCATCGAGTGTTGAGACATGGATGTGTCCTCAAAAGATCTTGACCCAAAGGAAGAAATTTTGAAAAAAATCCCAAGGGCTACTAACACATGCAAGCATAGCATGGGTGTATGCCTGGCTTTGAGTGTGCACATGTGCATGGTGTTAACTTAGCCACTTGCATTACACATGACTGGTAGTTGGATGAAACCCCCCCCCACATGGCTAAGCACCAGGGGTCGATGTTGTCAGCTTCACGCACATGGTAGGTGTCACCTATCATACACAACTATGCACATAGTTTTCACAGGCGTGTGAGGAAGATACCAAACAAAAGCTGCATGTAAGTAGGACTTTTGTGAGTAGGCATAGGGTTGAGTGCTCAAAATTTTTTAAATCTAGTCAAGCAAAAACTATGTATATTTTTAATTAAAATATTAGGTATTTTTAATTAAATATTATATATTAATCTCTATATAAAAGAGTAGGAAGGATGTGTGAACCAAATTAAAAGAATTCAAAAGATTTTAGAGAGAATTTAAGAGAATTCAAAAATAAAAAAATTTGTTAATTATGAAAATCATAACTTTGTGAAATTCAGGAACCCCTTGAAAGAAATCTTCTTTGAAAATTCAAATCTTTTAAGGTAAAAAGTCAATTCTTCTTCTCCTTCTTCCTTTTCTCTTTATCATTATCATGCTTCCACTTTCAAATTATTACTATAAAAAGAATGTCCAATAAGGAGGGCTTAGGGTGAGAACATATCATAGATAAACCATACTATTTTTTGTATTAAAGTACTTTAATTTGATACCAGTGGTACATGCAAAGTAGAAGAAAATTGAAGTATAGGCTACATAAGAGAATCAAGAGATTAAAGAGGCTTTAGTATAGGTGTGTGTATAAACTACTTCTACATCAAGTTTAGAGGCTTAGATAACTTTATTAATCCAACAAATACAAGTGTTAATAGAGGCGATGCTAATATCTTAATCCATTTCTATAATGAGTTTAAAACAAAATCTATTAAAAAAAGATACTCTAAATCACAAAAATTCCAGATTAAGTGATACTTTAAAAATAATTAAAAATAAAGATGAAGATGACATCAATTTCACTTTTTTTGACACAAGAATTGACAATGTCCTTTTAAGATAGATATTATATTTGATTTATTAATTTATAATGGTACAATAGATATAGCAAAATTTAATACCTAGTTGGAGAAATAAATGACATATTTCTCTCTATATGACAATTCATCATTAGATAAAGTTTGTGTTCTTGATTGAAAATGATGAGTCATGCATTAGCATAGTGGAATGCTCGCCTAATAAATAATAGTTAAAGAAGTGAACTAGAGCCAATTTAATCAATTAGTCTAAGAAGAATTTTATCCCATGTGTTACATCGAGAAAAGGTGGAGAAAATTATACTATGACACTGATAATGACAAACGATGTAGGAATATATCATAGAATTCTAATGTAAAGTTGTGAGTTTAGGAATACCTATTAAAGAGATGTAGACTCTGTCAAAATATGTTATAGATTTGTATTATCCAATTGCTACTAAATTATCTTTTTTTCATTCAATCTATGAAGCAAGCAAGTATATTTGTTGTGGCTATGAAAATAAGAATGAATATAAAGAAAAAAACTAGATAGATAAAATACCTCATGGTCTAAGTATAACCCTGAGAAACGATGACAAATGAAAGAGTATTATCTAACAAAATTTATTATGGCCACAACTAACAACAATCTTTTTACTAATAAAAATTAAAAGTATTGTAATCACTATAAGACGATAAAACACATATGAGAAAAATATTAAGAATTTCACCTTAAAAGTTTTCTAAACAAGTTTAAGAAGAGTAAAGTACTTATTAGAATGAGGACTAAAATGATACTTCAAACATTTTAACAATTTGAAGAAGTCTTATCTCTTATGATGAGTCCAAAGGAGGTATCACATGAAACAAATAAAGAGAAGAACTCTTTATTATTAGAATACAGGTAAATAAAGAGCTTATTAGTGCTATCATTAACACTAGAAGTGAAAAAAACTTTATACCAAAAAGTCTTATGAAAACATTAAAATTAGATACTACACCAAATCTAAGACCTTATTCTCTCAGATGTATTCATAAAGACTATAAGGTAAGGGTTAAAATAATACAAGTTAAAGTTTACTATCACCAAAGACTATATTTATAAAGCTATTTATGAAATGGTACCTTTAAACATCTATCAGATTATACTGAGAAATTCTTACTTGTAGGAACAAGATGTTATCTACTACTAAAAAATATAATGACATCAGTTCACAAAAGATGGACAAAACTTTTTATTGATATAAGATAAAGAAAAATTGACAAAAGATATTGTTGGTATTAACTAAACAAAGATGTTAGTAAACACTTGTAAAAAATATGTGCTATTAATAAAATCAAAAGAAGCACTTCATGGGAGTGCTAGTAGTCTCAACTACCTAAAGAAACAATTGAACAAAATCAGTCAAAGAATCAATTCAGTAAAGAAGATTTGATGAGACTCAAATCTAAAATAAAAAGATGTATGATTAAAAGATCACTTCTTAGATTATTGAATAAAAAATGGATGAAAATAGATCTAGAAAGTAGAAAAAAAAGATAAAAATTGATTTGTAACACAAAATTAATAGGTTATGAGCTAGATTACACATGGAGATTCCTTATTGGCATATTAGAGTGTATGTTATAATGTGTTTAATGAGCATCATGTGTAGAGGCATGGATGCATCCTCTAAAGATCTAGACCTAAATGAAGAAATGCTAAAAAAAAAAAAACAAAAAAAACCCAAGGACTACTCTCAAACACAGGGGCATTCACTTGTGCCCAACTTTCTAAACCACACACACATGTAGCCTTGACTCAATCATGTGCACTACACATGATTGGTAGTTGCAAAAACCCTATATGCATAGGCTAATGTAGGGGATTAGCACCAATGCATCATGTAGTAGTAGATGCCACCTACTACGTGCACTTATCAATGTAGAATCTATGTGTGCAAGGGGTTGATGGCTCATAAACAGAACTTTCACACGTGGTTATATAGATTGCTCAAAATTTGGACAAAGGGCAAATGCATCTTTTCTTAATTAAAATATTATGATTCTTAATTAAAAATTATATCTAAACCTTTATATAAAGATATATGAACCAATTCAAAAGAATTTAGAAAAATTTAGAAATTTAGAAAAATTTTGAAGTAGAGAAATTTAAAGAATTATAAAAATCAAAACTTTATGAAATTCAAAAACCCCTTAAAGAAAATCTTCTTGGATAATTCAATCTCTTTTTTGACAAAAAATCTCTTCTTCTTATCCTTCTTCCTATGCTCCTTGTCATTATCACACTTTCACTTTCACTACTATTACTCTAAAAAAATTTCTACTAACATGGGCTTAAGGCAATAACACCTTGCAAATATATCATGTACTCCAACTCCTTTCTATTGTATAAAAGCTCATGTGTTTCCTCATGGAACTAAATATGCAATTATTCCCTCATGTGATAATTTCTACAATGACTTATATCCAATCCTAGAGGTTCTTACGAAGTAATCTAGCATTCCTCCTATAAGCTTAAACATCCACATGCAACTATCTCTAGATCAAGAGAGTAGGATAACTAACCTATCTTTCTCTTGAGTGAGCATACATAATTAAAGGGTTTATTATATCTTATCACTCACCTAATCAATCAAGTCTTTATCACGTAGCATCTTTTTAATTCAATTCCAACACTATCTAGTGTCAGTTGGATTTACTCAATTTTTAATCTAACATGTAAAGAATCCTCATCATAAGTAGTAACCTAATAGGTCAAGGGTTTTCTTAACCTTAAATATCCTATCTAAAGTCTTTTATTCCCTGATCAAGTCAATTTAAGGTTTTTACCTTAAGTCATTTATTAATTATCCAAGGTTATTATTTTTTAATCTCTTAAGATTTATATTAAATCTTAATTCAACTACTTAGTATGTCTTAACCCATTTTTCTTATATTTAGGTTGACTAGAATTTTGTTCGAAACTTTACCTATTTAGGCTACCCTTAGTGTGCATAAGCCTTAGCCTTTAGAAATAGGTTCTATATCTATAGTTGATTGTCATTACAGCTAAATATAGGGCTTACATAGGTGTCACTAGTAACATTAATGCCTTCAAAGCAACCTTAAGTCACTACACATATCTTAAACCCTCTTCTAAGCCAACATACATCTCTAGATCATCATCTAGAGTGTCATCATGTGGCCTAAGAGCTTGAATAGGATCACTCATTATCTTAATAAAAAAACCTAGTTAACTCGAGGGACTAACAACAATCTTTACATTTTTGTCTTCCTTTGATAAAACTAGCATATTCATAAGTCTTATCTCAAGATCTTTTACCTTCATCAAAGGTCTTGGTCAATAGCTTAAATATCCAATGTCTAATTTATAATATACATAAACGCTCATAAAAGATATTTTCTTAATGCATCATTAGGTCCTTCTATTATAAGTTCTTTTTTCATAGATTATTCTTAAGTTGTTAAACATAATTCTAAGGCTAAACTTAGCTCACATAATCATAACCAAGTATCTTAAATTTTTAATTTAATTTTATTAATTATTATGAATATTCAAAAGACCTTTACTTTAAATTCTAACTCAACTTTAACACTTTTAACCATAACCAAACCTTATGCTTGCCAACCATATCCTAATTCTTCTAAACCTTATGCTTACATAGTCATAACCAAGTATCTTAAATTTTTAGTTTAACTCTACTAAGGATTATGAATTATTCGAAGGACCTTTACCTTAAAGTCTAACTCGACCTTAATACTTTTAATAATAACAATACCTTATTCTTGCCAACCATATCCCAACTCAACTTAACCTTCTTCTAAGGCCTTAAACTGAGCTCTCTAAGGCTTCCCAAATAGAAACCAAGATCCACACATGCCTTACAAGTCATCTAAGTTCTCTTTAGTTGTTGAACTCATGCTTCTTAAGACTTAGCCAAGCCATGGTTCCATGCTTCCCAAGGAAACTTGAGGCAAAAAGGAATGCTTGGCCATAAAATTAACTAGTGTTTTGGCTTTATGTCTAAGTTCCCTTTAATAGTTTGTGACTTAAGCTAAGGTATAAATTATAGCATGCGACATACTATATATTTTTCATTCATGATTTTGATAATAAGCACACATCTTTACCTTATCAAGCTACCAATTAAAATTATGGATAATAAAAATTACAACCTTAGTACCTTACATCAAATTTGTATTTTAAGAAAATAGATTCACATAAAAATAATGGCATCACATCTCAGTTTTGCTCTTTACTTGGTTCATCATGTCATGAAACTTTTAATTTAATAGAGCAATAATCAAGTGTTGCACATTACATTCAATATATATTATTGTACATCAATTCCATTTAGAAAGAAGAATTTTACTAAGAAACTTAAAAACCAGAAAGATATTTTATGAAAATAAAGAAATCTTTTCTAGGTTATGAGAGTTAAATTTAAATAAAATTATTTCCCAAGGTTTGACAATTTTTTGCCACATTTAACATGACAAACTATGCATACATGCTTAACCAAAGCATAACATTTAGCATTCTTCTAACTTGTCCAAATGATAATGTCTTAGTTAAATGGTGTTTTACATCATGAAATTTTTATTTTATATTTTTCTTTCACATATATCTATAACCAAAGCCAAACAAGCAACATATGATCATAGAATTGTCTTTGCATTGGTAAAATATAAACATACATTTTTACCATGGTTCCATTAAAAAAATTAAATGAAAAATAATGATAAATTATCCCTTAATTTATTGAAATAAATCTCCCTTAGTCATGGGTAGAGAAAAATTCATCCTTCTTATTATCAATTTTTCAAAAGTTCTGCAAATATTTAAAAAGGTAATTCATTTTGATCTTATCATAGATCTCAGCTAGAGTTATCATATGAACTCAAGGGTCATCTTATTTGAACAAAATATGTACGAAACTTCTCCTTCATTAGATCATCCCTTGCCCAAATCTTGCTCTCCTCATTCCTCTTAGTTTGCTTTTGTTTTCACCTTGTTATCCTCTCAATTGACCTCTCCAAATATCTTTTTATGGATAGGTTTTCTAAAACCCTTAAAAGCACATCCTAAGGGTTTATATATCTTTGGACATACTCCATAAACCATGGAGTTTCCTTAGGTTAAATGTGATTTGGTTGGGTATAGCCATGGTTTATGCTTTTTAGCTAACTCTCTCTTATTTTACTCATTTGTGGCTAAACAAATCAAATTTCTAAAAATTAGGAATCTAAGTAATTATGATTGATAAATATATTCATTATTTATTTCTTTTTCTCATTGTTTTATTTAATATCTTACTATATTACTAAGTGCATCATATTTATATTTTATTTTTATTTAATGCTCTTATGTTCAACCATCAACTCCTAAATTTAAAGAATCTTATCCATATCCTATCATGCATTTATAATTAGATGATAATGTGCATAAAATATAATATTAATAATATGATTGAAATTACAAGCTTATCTTTAAGCTAAATCCAATCAAGCTTATATGATGCAACCTAAATCGTATGATAAGACCTCATTTCATAAGGTGAGGATACACCTATATATAAGTATACATAAAACTACTAATATTTTGTGCAGGATAGCTAGGGTTAGGATATCATTTTATTTGGTTGGTTGTCAACTGTCATATTGTCATTCATTATTATATCCAAAGAATAATCTATCTAAAGGGAATTTGGGCCCTAGAAAATATAATATATGGGAAACTAGAAATAAGAGAACAAAAAAGAAAAAGCATGTGCACATGTTATGTAGTTCATTTATGATTATTAGTTTTATGGTTTTACTAATGTCATACTTTATTCTTTTATAATCATCCATTATTCATTTATTACGATATTATTTTACAATGAAATAGTAAATTATCATATTTTTTATTGTTATCATATATGGTTTATCTATTAAGCTCTTCAATATCTCACTAGTTTTTTATCATAACACATGCATTAATGACACTAAGAGTTGAGGGTTTTGATGCCATAGAGGATG
Organism: Vanilla planifolia; assembly: GCA_023846275.1. NCBI lineage: Eukaryota > Viridiplantae > Streptophyta > Magnoliopsida > Asparagales > Orchidaceae > Vanilla > Vanilla planifolia. Next base: position 19,263,224 of record CM043870.1, read on the forward strand.
GTCATACTTGTGAGATATGATCATGGGTAGTATCTTAAATTAAGTTATATTTTTTATATTTTATTTGCATTTCAGTTTTATATATACTCAATTTATACATTATATGTTACTAGTACTTATATATAGTTTTGAAAGTGTGATCTTTTATTTATACATATATTTTTTTTAGTTTACATTATTTAATTAAATTTCAAATTTTTATCTCATCATTAGGTCCTTATCTAAGGTTTATGTGTCATCACATGTCTTGTAGTTTTATCTTTAATGCTTGATTATTTTATCTAATAGTTGTTAGTTAAGTGGGGCACTAACATCCATGATATAATATGAAGGAATGAATAATATTTTCAATAGAATATTTGAGAGAATTCATATTCTTTTTACATTTTATATTTTTGAATGCTTATTATATAGAAAATATGCAATTTTTTGGAATATAAAATAATAAAAGGTGTTAAGCAAAGTATTTGAATTTTGAAATCCTAAAGAATGAAAATTGAGTAGATAATGATAAAATATAATTTTTGAACCCTTGGTGTTTATACTACTTATTTGATGATAGCAAAATTATTATGTTATTTTCATTAATACTTTTCTTAACTATTTTCAAATCATATATCTCAAGATCAAATAAGTTAATCTATTAAAGAGCTTGATTATTGACTTATGGGATAATCCATAAGAGATGTCAAGAAGTGTTTGTAGCATTGTTCACACTAGCATCAAATTTCAAATCTTGGAGCCATTGGTCCCAACTCTTATTGAAATGGCTTCCCTTCTAGAGCTCATTCCTTACATGATATTTTGGATTAAAATATTTAAACCTATCACTTGATACTTATATGATACATAGGGTTGCATTAATCCTATATACACATATTGAATTATCAACCTATCTTTATATGAGTCAAAAGTTGAAAAATAATTAAATAATAATAAAACATAATTTCTAAATAGTTAAATTAATCCTAGGTTAAACTTTAAATTTATGAGCTTTGAAATCATGTTAACATAAAGCTTTGAATTAAGCCTACATATAAATCATACAATATGACGCTCTCCATTGGACTTATACATTTCTTCATCCTAACTTTATGTCTCAATTCAAATATAGTTAGGAATGTATGTTTTATAGTAATGATATCCTCATCATACTATTATGATCCTTTGTTTACCCTAGGCTAACTTAAGCATACTATGTACATCTTTCTATTAGCTATGCACAAAACCAAGTGTGTTATGTTTATCAAGTAATTTAAGGTATTGTAAAGTATGAAGTGTGTTCCATATTTGTACAATTCATTTCTCTTCATAAAAACAATTGGAATAACTTAAAGTAAAGACATGAAAAGGAATTTATTTTTAATACAATTAGTATATCATACAAGTATGATCATCTTGTAAAGCTAGAATGTTCAAAATGCATTTTCATCGTATCAATATTTTATTTATATTGCACATGCATGAGTAATTTGGTTGTTCCTCTCAAGTAAAAGTTGTACAACTACAATCTTATATAATAAATCTTGAAAATAATGCAAAACTTATTATATACTAACAATCTATTATAGCATATTTACAATCTATAGATCACTTAAAAAACATATTGATATAATTGTATCGGACATGTATGATCGTTTTAATCATCTTGTATGATTTTTATGTAACCATTAACAATATAGGTTGAGTAATTCTCCTACAATATGATTTAATCTATCACACTTGTACAATATAATTTAGTAAATAAAATAATAAGTTGAACAAGCTATTTATCGATGATCACTTATCTTTATTTATCTCTCTTGTATGATCCATTTATCGGTATTTGTATGAATAGTTGCCAAAATCTTTAATGGCTAGTTCAATCACTTCAAGAATGTTATTTTAGTTATTAGAATATCTTTATGTAGTCTTAAGCAACTGAAAACTTTAAATTGGAGTGTATTTGAGTTAGAATAAATTGATGAACCAAATTGAAAATCATTAAAAAGAAAACATAAAACAAGAGCTACAAGTTGGGCTTTACATTGTCAACAACTCTATCCTATCACTACATTCAGAGCTTCATTACAATAAAGTCTCTTATTTTGTTTGGTAACTTCCTTTCACATCATTTAGATATTATGTCATATTATTCCCCCATGTGTATGGTATAAGTTTTTATATGTAATTGATTTGTCCAAGTACTTGAAATTTGTGTAGATATTATTTACTCTTTTAAGTAAGGTTGACCCCTACTGAGCTATGACAAAAAGAGTAATACTTATTAGTTGAACCATACTTGGTTGTCACAAAAATAAGAGTAGTTGTTGTTTAGGTTAATCACACCTGAATATCACAAAACAAGAGTATATTTAATGTAAGCCTAAACATTTGGCTAAGATTAAAAGTAACCTAGGTTTGGATTGAACCATCTAAAGTTCTTATTTTGTTCTTTATCTTTTTTTACTCTCACACCAAGTTTTGTAAAACTAAACACAATTTCTAAAACTTGTTTATATAAGCAATTAAGAAAAGAAATGACTTTTGTTACTATCTTAACTTGTGTTTGAAATTGGCTTGAATTTTAAATTTTTAAAATTCAACCCCTCTCTTGTGAACATCACACTCAAATTTTTAATATTAATGAATAATATGTAGGAAATGAAAGGAAGAGATAAAGAAAAAGAAAAGACAATATATTAAACCTCTCATCATTAGCTAACTTATATAAAACTTGGATGGCAGACCAATTGATATAGTTTGCATATGTTCCTTATCTTTATTATTTTTATGAAATTCATACATTTTAAACCAATTGATATAGTTTGCATATGTTGCTTATGCTTATGGCTAGGGTACCCTTGCACACCTTACTTGACCAAACTATGAGGAATAGACTCCTAAGTGGCATGAAATAGCCAAATTAGGAAATTTAAGTGGCAATTTGTGCTGATCTAACCTGGAATTTGAATTTAGCATCTAATACTTAAATTTAAGAATTTAATTTAGTTTCTTTTAATCCCAATCATTGATGCATGTGGTACCTTAAGCTTTAAGGGTTGAAATCAGTTAGGTTTAATAAGGTGTCATTTTCATTAAAGATGTGAAGAGGTAAACCATGTAATTCCTTGGGAAACCTTAACTTTAAGATGAGAAATCATTTAAAACCCTAAGTATTAACCCTTGCATGAGTTTTGACAAAACCATAGCCATGATTCACATTCAAGGAGGCCTTATTGAGATAAGGAAGAGGGAAAGGAAGTTTAGCCAAGGCTAAGAGGTGGAGGAGGTGATTTCAAGACATGAAGGAAGAAGAAAAAACCCTTGGAGTAATCCTCTACATGGCTAAAGGTAGAACGAACCTCTTGATCATACAACTAATTGTAGATACACATAGGTTAAAAAAATCAAATATGTTATTAAGAATTGAGTGTGATCTGGATGTATGAACATGTATTTTATACTAAACTATCTTCTCATAAGTATCTTCATAAAAAGAATAAAATGTCTTAGTTGAAACTTTTTGGTGGTTTCTATGTGCTTGTTTTAGTTATTTTTTAATTGATATCTTTATAAAAGGTCTAATGGAAGCAATGTATATGCAATTTTCTCCCTTACCTAAGATGTTCATGTTAGGGTTTTGAGGATATTAGATTAATAACTTTGAGATCTAATAAAGAATCTTGAAATTTATGTTAGAACAAGAAAACTTTGAGGAATTTAATTAGCATGATCTTCTTATTGAATATGTATTGTTCTAAATTGTGCCATTGAAGCTTTTAACGTGATGTTTTAATGATAATTATGATTGGAATACATGCTATTAAAAGGAAGACATGATTTTATTATATCTTGTTAGAATAATCTAAGAACCAAAACATTATAATAGCATACTTATTTATTTCCAATTATATAAAAATATAATGATGTGTAAAGATACTTTCTAGAAGAAATCCCAATATTTGTTTAAAAGAATTTCATGTTATCTTGTGATAAGTTTGGCTTGGGCTTAAGAATGTTGAATTTAAATTTTGAAATCATGGAATGATAAGAACTTGTGCATGTGAACTTGAGCACATGATAAAGAAGTAAGGATTAAACCCTTCTATGCAATTCAAGCTATACTAGGTCATGAATTCTAGAATAAAAACTTGGAACTTAGCCAAAACCTTAAGGACTCCTTACAACCAAGCACTTCCTTACCTCAATTGTTCTTGGGTAGCTAGCAACATCACTTGGTTAAGCCACTATAAAGTTTGGTTTAGACATTAAGTGGACCTAGATGGCTTCTAAAGTGAGTTGTAACCCACTATTTCTAGTTGAGAAACTTAGAATAGCTTGATTTTAGGCCTTGAAAGAAGGCTATTTGGTTAAGGACTTTGCTAATCTTGCAAGAGTTGGGTGGGTTTTTGCTAAGAGTGCTAAGGTGGTACACAAGTTAAGATTTCAACCAAAGTTGTGAGATAAACCTAAGAATAGTTTAACTTAAAGAGGGACTCACGAGTCATCAATTAGAAGTGATGTAAGGCTTGAGTAGCTTATTAAAAAGTGGTTATTATTTGGTTAATATTTGGGTAAATCTAAGTAAGGTGGGCCTAGTCTTAATTTAGGCTTTAGATCTTGGTTTACATTAAGGAAAATGATAAGAGAAGATCCTATGGTTAATCCTAGAATTTTGGCACTTACTTGGGATAGATAAATCTTTGAGTAAAGCCTTGGATGAAGGTTAGATGGCTTGTTTTTGGCCATATAAAGGGATGCTAAGATTAGGTAAAAGAATTAATTATTCTTGTGATGTTGGCTAAATCTTAAGTATGGAATGGTTATTATGTAAGACATTGAGTAACCTTATTTAGTCTCTTAAGCCATGGGTTGATACCTAGATAGTAGCCTAGGAGATTATATGGGTAGCTTTAGAGAGACTTTTGAATAGACATAGCAGCTCATGTTAGACCAGATGATAGGAGTCACTAGTAAAACTCATGTAAATATAACTTATAAAATATATTATACATTGGAAAATGTGTCACAGGGTAGAGCTAAGGTTGTAAACTTGAGTGGAAACTCAAAGGTAATCAAATGGACTAGGTAGTCTTAAAAGGGACCCAAGATAAGGTTAAAAATAAAAACTAATCATTTGTAGATGTTGTGCATTTTTTATTTACTACTCCACATTTATATACTACATGTTGCTCTTTTATACCATCTTATTTGCTTGTAGTCATAGTTTTTATTTTAAGCATAATATGTTAATTACCTACTTATGTTATGGTTAGGATGTAGATGTTCACAAAGCTGAGAATCCTAGAGGATAACTAAAGACCCTAAGTGTGAGAGAGTGTTTTATGTGCACCCTTTATGAGAGATTTATATATGAGAACTATGTTGTACTATTTTGACATATGATGTATCCATGTAATATTCCAATTTTTGTGTTATATAGAAGCTTTTAATACTATGTGCATTACTTTTATATAGTCGTCATATTTGTGATGATATAAGGATTTGTGATATTTTATCATCACCATCACTTGATTTTAGTTTGTGTATGAGATGTTGTTCTTACTCTATTTTTATTCAATAATTTGATATTTTGAGCATTTTATCAATTTTTATTAAGTTTAAGCAAGGTAAGGTTGGATAGTTTTAATTATTAAGATGCAAATGAAAAGAACTTCTTTAATTATAATAACGTGCAACCTAACCCTATAAAATAAGCATCATTATACACTTGATTTCCCTTTCTACATTCTTGTATAGCTAAAATTGGAATTAGAGTCAACTTATCTTTTAATATTTGAAAACTAATTTTGCATGCTAAATCCAAATAAAATTTGATTGTTTCTTTAGTCAATCGAGATAATGGAGAAGCTATTTGTGAAAATATCTTTTTATAATTTTTTATAATATCCAACCATTTTTAGAAAAATTAAAATTTTTTATGATTATATAGGTCTTGGTCAATCCATTATTGTAAAATTATTTTTAATATCTATGAAATCCCTACATCAACAACTAGTTTAAAAATATTACTTTAGTTAGTCAAAATTTACATTTAAAAAATTTGGTATGTAACTCATATTTTCTCAACATTTGAAACATCAAATGCAAATAAAAAATATATTATTCTAACTTATTACAATAAATTAACATTTCATTTATGAACATAATAGCAAACTTATCCTAATATTTCTTGAAAATTCTATTCATTAATTTCATAAATATTGTGGGTGCATTTCTTAAACCAAAATATAAAACTAAAAAATATTAATGTTCATACTTTTTTTTGAAACCTATTTTTGGTTTATTTTCCTCATTTATCCATAACTAAAGATAATCTAACCTTAACTAAATTTTAAAAAATATTTTAGCTACTTGAAGTTGATTCAATAAATTATCAAACTTTAGTAAAAGATATTTATTTTTAGTGATAGTTGTATTAATCTCATTATAATCAAACCCAACTAGTGTTAAAACATTTAGTTACACCATGAGTTTTCTTTCCTTTATTTTAAATTTTTCTTAAATAAAGTTTTTCTAATTTGATCTTATTCTTATTAGGTATTCTAACTAGAAATACCACATATAAATTTTGTAATTTAACAACCAACTTATTTACCATGCATGATGAAATACAAAATTAAGTTTCATTATCAAATAAAATAATAACTAATAAATTTTGCGATTGAAGGTACCTATAATAACATCAATAAATTAGGGTAATCTTATTGAGCAATTGCATAAATTCTTGGTTGTCCTCTTTTAACTTCTGCATTACCTTTGCTAGAGTTTGCTGATATTATAAGAGATCTAATTCCTTTGCCTCTACTTGCTTATCCTCTACCCATACTCTATGATACATTAACTAATTTAGGCTTATCACACAAGAATAATCTTTAGCAAAATGCCCTATCTCTCCACATAAAAAACACCTCAATGGTCTTGTTAATCCTGGTCAAACAACTCCTCTATTCCATCACCCACACTAAACATGCTTGCTCACCCCACTAGATGCAATGCTAAACCTGCTTCATCTAAGTTCCTCTCAAATTGAATCTACTAAAACTAGCCCTACTAGCCCCACTACTATTATTGAAAACACCTTTAAATCTCTAAAGTTTAATATTTCTTTTTACAAATTCCTTTCTTAATTCCATTATATTGGGCTCCATTGTTATTAATCTATCATGTTTTGTTAGCTTAATGTAATTAGTAATCTTCAATATAATCAAAGACGCTCCAATATTATGTGTCAAACAATGATGAAACATATAACACCATTCTCTCTTAAAGAGATTCACCATGTTTGGAGCATAATCTGTTGAAGTTGCAAATTTGCATTCATAAGCTATAACTATCATTCCTTGTTATAGTAAATAAGATAATTCAACCTACATCCATTCTCTAATATCATACATAACATACTAGTGACAAACCCAAAGAGGTCATATCATATATGACACCATATTATATCAGTGTATGATATAAAACTAATACCCATCACCTTAAATAAACTACTTATAAAAATCCATAAAGAACCTCAAATATCCATCACGAGTTATGATAGGAAAACACAATTCCACATATTATATTATTTCATATACTATGCTGTAATGTCAAAATATTTTAATAAATTTCATATATTTTTTTATTATTTATCCTGTACCATTATCATTATTGTTGTCATATAGAAACATGCTTAAAATGTCAAATACTATCAAATATAATGTACACCAAAACAATGGTAAAAAGAGATAAAATATTGTATAATAGTCTATATTATGTTTATATAAAGCAAAAACAAACTGATGTTACATTGTATGCCATAATGTGATACAAAGTATATCATATGCCATGAATATTAGTAAAAGAATGCTTCTAAATCATGATTGAAATATTTACCTATCTAATTCCAATAAAAATATTTCTTTTCTAATTTAACTATTTTATTGGCTTCTTAAATAATAAAGATATGTAAAATTCCATTATAACACATTAATTTCTCTAATTTACAACATACTTTCTCATTCCTACTTTCTAATTTGCCAAATTTCATATTTTCAAAATTACTCCTACCAACACATACCATATGTCAAAACCGATGTATCGTATGCCTAGATCTGAGAATATCATTCATTATTTAGCATACATTACATCTAACTTGACATATTATATGTGGATTTGATGAACTATACATGAGTCATAGGACAGAGAAAAATTCTACAATTCCTTTATTTTCCTCAAAATTCAATCTTTCTAATGAAATTTAAAGCTTAATTCTTGCTTTCAAAAATTAATATGACTTAGGAATATATTTAATTATATGGAATATCAAAGATTTACTAAATAATTATTAAGTTCTCCTTTCATACCTCTTATTTCTAGCTTCCAACACTCAATCTTCCTTTCAAGCATCAATACCCAAGTCTTGTTCTTACTCTTATTCTTTAGCTTTCCTCCCACAATCCTTATCCTTCATACTAAATGCTTATTCTATCCCAACTTCTCAAACTTATTTAATAGGTGATTTAAGTGAAGACTTAAACTGAAAAAATTATCAAATTATCCCTCACAAATAGAAAAATAATCATTAAGTCTTTTTATTTCAAATTTTTTTAAAAATAATAATTAAACTTTAAAAAATTATAAACTAAATATCTTTGTGTTCCTCTCAAACAATACTTCAAAACAAATATGATTAATTTAAAATTCTAAATATTTTACAATTTGGCTTAACTTTTAAGACAACTAAAAATCAACATTTTAATCTCTTTGATTTAAAATTCAAAGTAATAAATTAAATCAAAATACATATATTTACATTTATATTATCATAACTTGAGCATAAATGATATATATTACAAAAAATAATTTGGGATGCAACTATAAAGCTATGTTAGTATTTCAAATTTAATTTTTAAGAATATTAGATGTCTTGTAAAGTATGCCAAAAATGTCTAAAAGATAAAGTATTTCAATTGATAAAAATGAATATATTATCAAAGAAAGCTCATTAAGACAAGCCCAATGGTACTTATTTTATTTTAATCAAAACTCATTTGACATTAACACAATTTTTTTAAGTTTGATGGTTAAAAAATAAAATAACCTAATTAGTAAATTAATTATGATAACTTGAATTTTAAATAATTTGAATTTAGATCCAAACCTAGCTCTCCCTTATGCCTATGAACTATTGCACATTTTGATTTCTCTCTTTTTACCCCTTAGTGCTTGATTGGCCTCTTGATGAAGCCCTAATCTTAATCCTCTCCTTAAAGAAAATCTTTGTGGCGAATAAGGACTATGAGTAGGAAGTCATCTATTGACTAGGTTACATTTAAACTCAAATATCTTATTATTGATCAACACTTGATAGGATAATCATGAGGTAATCATTGTGATCAATGAAAGAGGAGAAAAGATGAGATGAAGGAAATCAAGGGAGAATGGAGCGAGGGAGAGAGAATAAAAAGAAGGAAAGTCAAGAAAAGAGAAAAAGAAAAAGGAGAGAGAATGTAAAGGGAAAATTGAGAAGTTATTTTAGTAATGGAAATTTTTTGGATTCCTTAAAAAGGAAGTTGAAAACAAAATTTAAAAATTTGGCATGAAAACTAAGGAAAGAAAGAGGAAATTGCATAATAACATTGCAGTAAGCATGTGACACTTTTGTAAATGGTATGCTTGATAATACTAATGCATGATATGCATATCGTTATGTAGATATTCACATTTACAATTGTGTATGTTACTATAATAATGATTGATAAGCACAATCTTATGTTAGAATTTGTGAACTTTTATATGTGCATATATTTGATATAATGATAAATAATAAACATAATCGAGCATAAATACCCTTATGCTAATTTGATAACATGTGCTTGATTCAATGTTGTATTGTTGTGTTTTAACTTTATTTGAATTGTATAGATGCTATCATGTTATATTATTTTACATGTTTTTCCTAAGATTATTATGATTACAAAGTAGATACATGGTATGCATGTACATATGCTTAATTCTATGAGGTATTATTATATATTAGCATGATTCAGATTATACATGATGATATCAAGCCTTTTTGTTTCACATGTACCTATTTTTCTTGTGTTATACAAAAAGAATTATGTGTATGATGATTGTTGAGTAGGTATATAGTAAAATTTGATTAGCTAAGAACTTGCATAAGGATTACTCTTTGTTATGTGCTGATAATATATATATATATATATATATATATATAAACATGAGGTATGCATGTCAAGCAATAAGAAAGTTGACATGGTCCATACAAAAAAAAAATTAAAGGACAACTTTCTAGGATGATGGTAGCCTAGTTCATATAAGGGATTAAAACCTTATGGAATGAATGTATAAGAAGTTGAGAAATTCTTGTGGGATGAAATAATGGCCTAGTTTATGAAGGAATTAAGAGCAAACATATTGGATGATAATGACCTAATATATATGAGGGGTTAGAATCCCATGAGATAAAAATGGCTTGTTATATAAAGCATGGAGTAATTTTGTGTAAGATAGAATGATGGCTTGGTTCATAAAAAAGATTTGAGAGAAACTTTGTGGTATGAATATGGCTTTGTCCAAGAAAAGGAACTAAGAAAACTCTATAAGATGATAGTGGTCTACCCCATATGAAGAGAAGATAACCTTGTGGGATAGAAATGACCTATCTATATAAGAAGTTGAGAGATTCTTATGGGATAAGATGAGAGCTTGTCTAAATGAAGAGTTGATGTATGTTGAAAATATAAAAGTGCGATGTCCACAAAAAGGGGGGTAAATTGAGCACATACAAAACTTTGGTAAGCTAACACTAATTTAAATTGTATATAGTAAAGAAAGGTTTTTCCATTTTACTTAATCTTATTGACTCTAATAACTCAAGTTTTAAAGAAAATTGATAGGTTTTACAAAACTTGTTGTACTTTAGAGCAAGATAAAGTATACAATGAATTTAAATTATTTAATCTAAACTTAGATCTATATCTACCTCTTACTAAAATTTTAGATAATCTACTAAAAATATTAACTTATTAAAATCCTATTATACTTACTTAATAAAAGATTACCATTGAATTAAAAAGAGCATGGTGTCCATAAGAATGGGGGCTAAATTATGCAAATTTAAATCTTCAAGACAAAATTAAATCACTTGAAAACCTACTTAAAAATTTGTTTAGAATATGATTGAATCAAGTTATCAATTAACTTAATCCAAATTACAACAATTCAAGGAATCACAAATGATGTCATAATGAAGATTTTTCATTACTTTTATTACTGTTAAAGTTATAATATAAAAATAGAAATGTATTACTTTCTCTAAATCAAAATTAATAATTCAAGTAATATTACAATCAAACATTATATTTTTAAAGATTTAACTATATAAATATTTCAATAATCTTAATTGCTAATATAAATAAGTTTTAAAAAATTATTTAATTTTATAAATATTTTGTATGAGAATGCAAGAAAGAAAAAACCCATAATACTATTTTTTGGAGGTTCAATCTTAACTTATATCTACATCCACCTTGGCCAAATGGCTAGGCCTGCATTAATCCACTCTCATTTTATTGAAGCCATGTGTGGTCAACCTAAACAACCATTTCTTTTTTGTTGCAGCCAAGTAAGGGTCAACCTATATAAAAGACAATCTTGCTTTTGTTGTAGCCAGGTTGGTGGTTTAACCTAGTACAAATGTACTCTTTTTGACACAAGTAGTGATTTGTTTATGATATGTTCTTGCCCTAATTCTTATCAGTAGAATTTCTTTTTTGGAGTAGTAACATCAAAAGTAGAAGTGTGAAAATGACAAAAAGCAAAGAAAGAAGTAGAAAGAAAATAAGATTTTTTTTTCATAAATGATATTAAATTTCCTAAGAAGAATCCTTTTAAGAGGCTTTTGAGTTTCACAAAGTTCTAATTCCTAAAACTCTCTAAAGTTTTTTGAATTCACTCTAAATTCAACTAAATTCACTCCCTTCCTCTCAATTACATTCTTCTCATCTCATTATATAGAGGTTACGATAGAATATTTAATTAGATAAAAATGAACTTACCTTTTGACCAAATTCAAAAATTTTGCAAATGTTGAGCCATTCAGCCTATGCCCATGCATAGAAGGGTTTAGTAACTCACAACTTTTTTGAGCCAGCCTACCACGTGCTTGCATAGCTTTTGCACATGCACCTTCCACGTGGTAGTTGGGACCTACCATGAGTGTGATGCATTTTTCTACTTATCCCTAGTGCTTGTCGACAGGTGCAGGGGTAGGTGTAGCTACTAGGTGTGTGTAATGCATGTGACTCAGGGCCAACACCACTTGTGTGTTCATGACACTCGAAGTTGGGAGCACACGGACGCATCTTTTAATGCCCATACACACATGCAGCAACTACTTTTGCCTTTGTTTTTTTTCGTTTGTTTTTTTGTCTTTTTTAACATTTTTTTTTAGGTCTAGATCTCTTAATGGGGTGTCCATGCCTCCGCATGTGGCATTTGACCAATGCATTATGGCATGCATTCCAATATGCCTACAATAAATCTCCTCATGTGACCCAGCACATGGTCCTGCGGTGTTGCACATTGATTTTCATCAATTTATCTCATTTCTTAGTTTTGTTTATCAAAATTAATTTCCTAATTACCTAAAAAATGGGCTAGATGACCTAATGGTCAAAAGACCAAGGTAAGTATAACTACAATGTCCCAACAATGGGCATAATAAATCAAATGTAAAGTTTAATATAAAGGTCTTATAACCCAATATAATTAAATTCAAGAAGCACACTAATACAATATGAAAGCAAAAATATGATATACAATGCAACTCAAAGAAATTAATTAAGATAAAATGAAACTTAACTCAATCTAGGAAGGTTGTATGAATGATGTAAGATAAATTTCATGACCTTGTACTTTCCTCTTCTAATGAATAAAAATTTCCAAGTTAAGTTCTCTTTTAAGGTATGCAAATGACTATTAGTCTTTTCTTCAATGTTTAGATGCCTTTATATAATCCAAAGTATCCCCTCAAAAAGCTCAAAACCATGCTCTAGTGGATATAATTGATTTCTTAAAAGCAGTCAAACTCGTAATTACTCACATTCTTGAACTAATTTTACATCCAATTTAAGAAATCATGCAAGTACAATGCAATCTTTATAGCATCATCCAAACAATTGCTACCATCAAACTATTTCATTTTCTTTGCAGAATTAGATCATTCATAATTATTAATAATAGCCTATAAATATATTATTAAATAAAGGTCCCAAATAATGGAACAAAGAGAATATAACAAAAGCTCAATAAAAAGTCTAAAACTAAATGTAAAGTTAAAAAGTGATACATTAATGTGATGCTAAAGTAATATAATAAATATACAATATAGCTTATAGAATTTAATATAAACACTTGCAACTTATCTCAATGAGGAATGAATGCTTATGAAGATGAGATTAATGCATGCAAGCTTGGTCTTGTTCCTCTCTTCTCTTAAAAATAATGAATGTAATTTGAGATCCTTTTCAAAGATATTCCAAATAAGTATTAACCTCTAATATCATGTTTGGGTTCCTTTAAATAGTCATTTCTAAGCTTTTTAATATGTGTTGTGAGGTGTTCTCATCCTAAGCCACTTTTTTAGAGTTGCAAAAATGAAAGTTGAACCATGAGAAATAGTATGAAAATTAAGAAAAGGAAAAGAAGATTTTTATCACAAGAATATTGAATTTCTCAATAAGTTTTTCTTTATGAGGTTTTAAATTCATAAAGTTATGAATTCATAAAGTTATAAATTACTTTATCATCATTCTTACTTATTTATATAAAGATTTATATATAATATTTTATTAAAAATATATCATATTTTAATTTTTAAAAAACATGTGATTTTGATCAAAATCACTCATTTCATAAAATTTGTGCTCCAAGTAACCTGGCTGCATTTAAGCATGTCAATTGCCTATATTAGGCACTATTCACATGCTTGGATAGGCTCTACACAAACATGTTAACCATGATGACGTGGTAAGTAATTGACACTTACACACGTGTGCTCGTCTCACATAGTTGCTCAAGTCTAGTGCATCATGCTTTTTTGTGCACATGTCAACATCTTCATGTGTAGCACACAACCTTTACACTACATTACACCCTTCAATGTGCTTACAACAAGCCACCACACTAGGCTCCATGCATGACTCTTAGTGCGTTATGTTGTAACAATGATTTTTGTCATTTTTTCTTCTCCCTTGATATTTTTTTCATAATTTTGGATTCAATGTGACATAAATTAAGCTCCTAATCACTTTCAAATTACACTAAGACTCTTAGCAATAGCTATGCTAAAAAGTAGTCAAAACTAACCATTACACTCCTACTGGACTAATAGTATTTGTGCAATCCACATATCACATTGATATGATATATAATTTCACATTCTAAATTGATAATGCTTATATTATCCATAAATCATACTAGTATAATGCTATATAGTTTCTTAATGATAACAAAACTAGAATAATAGCACTTATATTATTCATAAATCATACAAGTATGATTTTATAAAATTTTTTAGTTATTAAAAGGCTAAACTAATAATAGTTATACAATCCACATATCATATAAAAGTAATGTTATATAATTTTTTAATTTCACAAATGATCATCCTTATATAATAAAAAAATATTTAGGTACAAATATAATAAATCTTGTTAAGGTTCAAATAGACGAAATAATATCACATGAGTATTAAAATGATATCATACTTATATGACGAAAATTTACTCTCTCAATCATAAGCTTTCTCTCATAATAAGGAGATCATATATGTACAAAAGTGATGTTTTACATGTACAAAAACGATATTATACATATACAAAAGTGATATTGTTCATGTACAAAAGTGATATTATATATGTACAAAAGGGATATCATATATGTATGACATTACAACATATAGTTACACATTGCTTGGTTCGATCATAATCTGTTCCTATTGAGGAATACATAGTACAAATATGTTAAGTAGCACGTCATACTTATATCTAAATCAATATCACTAAGCCTCAAACTTCATCTCTTAAGTAAGCCATCATTGCATTTGTATAATAGAAGTATTATACTTGTATTAATAGTTTAAACAACTAAATATTATAAGATCACTTGTAACCGATGCACCATCTAATCCTATGTGATAACTAGTTATATTATATGATAGATAAACTTATACAAATATGATTAGTACAAAGAACAAAATCCTTAATTCTCATTCATTTTCAATTTTGAATTGATTGAGTAATAAAGAATGATGTAACTTATATAGAATACAATGTTTTAAGACATAAAATATAAAAAATTAAATGAGATGCATGCCTTGAACTAAATACTACATGAGTGAAAATGTGAGTTTAAAACTATTCAAGCACTCTCACTCGTATTTTACCAAAATTTAAGCATCTCAAGTAAATTATTATAGTTTTTACATCCTAAATATCAAAATAAGATGTCAAAATGAATATCTTCTCTTTGTATTCAAGCTTATGTTTTTTATAGGTGATAGTTATGGTAAATCTCTTAAATATCTCCATTAAGTTCCTTGAGTCAATTGATCAAATTCTCTAAATGAATAATCTCTATACTTGAGATATATGATCTAAAAATAACACTTAAAAAGTATTAAAAAACATAATATGATAATTTTAATTTCATCAAACAAGTGACCCAATGACTAAAAGTACAACAAGATAAACCATGTGAGTGGAGAAGTTGCTTATTAAAAATAAAAATCAAGTAAGATCTAAAAGTGCTAAGGAAAAAGAGAAAGTAATATAATATAAAAATGTAGCATAATACATATATACATACATACATACATACATACATATATATATATATATATATATTGTTACATGCATAAGTGATTATATTTTAATCATGACCTTACATATGATATAATCTAGATATTATTATTTTGCATATTATTATTATTATGCTATTTCATTTGTTGAGCTTATGACAGTTAACTCAGTATATATTTGATAATTAGTTTTAGAAGCATGAGATAGGTATTTCAACACAGGGATTATGATGAGAAGAAAGATAGTCATAAGAAAGCACCAAACATATAATGTATATTATTTTGAGACATGTCAATATATAATTAAATTATTTAATTATAACACTATAAAACTATTATTATATTTTTGTTACATATGCTATAAGCTTCAACTGTGTGGATGATATAATTGATCAATTACATGATATGTATAGGCACCAAATTGTAGAATTTGATGTATATGTATATGAAAAAAGTAAATAAAATTGAGTTATGTCTATTTGAAATTTAATATAAAAAAATTAGGTTTAAAAGGTTTATGATTTGAAATTTGAGTCTTAAGTTTGTGGTGTAAGGATGGGACTACCACCATTGAATTGTTATCTCATTCCTTATCAAATTATGTGATGATTCACTGGATATCTATCAGACTATTTGATGTCTGGCTTTTAGATTGTTTGATAAATGTCTGACAAAATTATTTTACTTTACAACATTCTATCAAACCATTTCATTGCTTGATTTGATCATCCAAAAAAAACTTTGAATTACAAGTTTTTGTGTACTATCACGAGTTTATTTGATTTCCATATTATCAAAATTTAATATCATAGAAACCTTCTTTAATCATTTCCTCTTATGCAACCTCATACATACATAATCTTCCCAAATTTGATAAGAAAATTTTGAATGAAAAATGAAAGGGAAAAGCTAATCTTAAGTTGAATTTTAAGATTTCTTTGTGTTCCTTCCCTTCATCAAAGTGTTCTTTTAATCTTTCACTCCCACAAAAATTTCTCCTTGAGATCATTAGTGTCATAAGATCATGAAACTATTCTTACTTCTCCTTTAACCCTTTTTTAAGTAATTCATTAATTTAAGGTTTATTAAGGATTTAATATATTTATCTATTAATTATTTTAAAACCAATATCAACTTTTTTTTATTAAATTATCAATGTAAGTCTAATTTTAGTGAAGTCTATTTCATCAGACTTTAGATATATTTTTTTATAATTTTAAATAGTTTTTTCACTCCTTTATTGCTTATATACACATTATGGTCATTACAACCTATTTTTACAAAAATACCTTTTTTATAATGTCAATTTTTATATTTTATTAAAATTAGAAATTTAAATACAATACATTTATTTAGCTATATTATGTAAAAGTGTACTTGGATTTCTACAAAATTACTAGTATGATTAATGTGGTGATGAGCCCAAAAAAGCATAGCATAAATTTGATAATTTTTTGTCACAAAAAGATATAATATAGTTTGTATGCTAACAAACTTGGATTTGGAAAATTTACTAATATATTTATATAGTTAGGGTGGTCATGAGACAAGAAATGTGAAGTATAACTTAGGTGGTTTTTTGTCATAAAAAGATGTAATATAACCTATGTGCTAACGATCTATGAAAATGATGAACATTAACAAGGTTGAAAACATTATAAAAATATAGACCAATTACTATACCACATAACTATTAAACTAGTATATTTATATTTATTTTTTATATGAGATAATTTAGAAATGTTTGATTATTTATTTAATTTACACATGTATATATTAGATATATGAAATAACATTATTTGTAATAATGTTTATGTAAGTTTTTACTACTACGCCTACATTGGCTAATATGCTACAAGTGTGAATAGCTTATACCATTGGACAAATAGAAAGTAATGCAAAGAGTAAAGATATTGCTTTTAGAAACATATTGTAAATTTTTTAAAAATTAAATTATTGCATTCAAATATTTATTGTAATTTTTTAAGGAACCATGTGTTGACATTATGTAGTTTGACATGACATATAATCCTCTCATTTTGCTCATTATATTTATTTTTATTATTTATTCTTAACTTTGATGAAGAAAGTACACATTTAATTTAATGTATTTACATACTAAATGCATAATTAAAGAAAAAAATTTTAGTACATATTTGTATAAATAATGATACTAAATTTATATGATACTTGATTACAATCTAATATTGATATCATAACATTGAACAAATAAATTGTATATTCAATATCAATGCTAACATGCATCCTTATTTTGATAATTGAAGTCTCCAATTATTTTCATAAAATCATTAAAATTTTGTTAAATATTAAATAATAGTACTTTTAATGAACATTGAATTTGATAGACAATATGATTCAAGCTTTGGAATAAAAAGACTTTGAACACCAAGAATACGCACTTGCTCCATGCTTTCAATGAACAATTTAAACAAATGCATGCTTAATTTCATCCAATACCCATCGAATTGTTAACTCAATAAATTAAACTATACACTTTAAATTTCATGTATGGGACATAAAAAATAATAAGCATATAATTTTGTATTTTAAATAAAATCTGTCCGAAGGGATTTCTCTGATTCGTAAATTTGTTTTTCTTGATAATTTAAAAATAACATGTGTAGAACTTCCGTCATTTTTGTGATATTTTATAAAAATAATCGATGAAAAGCATATAATAAAATAGTTAGGAGAAGCGTTTAGTCTCCTTTCCCCTTCGTTGGGCCGTCGGTCGTTCCTTTGCTACCGTGTCTTTCTTATCCATTTCTGTTCCTGGAGGTTGAAATCGTGAGGATTGGAATGTTCGCCGGAGCGTCGAAAAAAAGGCAGCGCGTGGGGAGTAGCGATCGCCTCTCCTCCTTCCCAGATACCTGTGAAAACCTATCCGACGTTACGGTTTCCATATCGGCGGCGATTTCCGTCTCTCGTCCCGCAGGCACCATCGTCATCGGGGGCTTCAACGACCACACCACCGCTGACGTTCTCCTCCACCTACAGCTCGACGGATCCCCTGATCTCTCTGCCCCTGATAACGTTGGCATCCCCGATCCGGTTCTCTCACCTTCCCTTGATCTCCACCTCCACTCCTCCTCTCTCCGTCGGTCGCGATATTTCGCTGCCCGCCTCTCAGATCGATGGCTGCGACCAGATCCCTCATCTCTTGTCGCCGGCTCTTCCTACGGAATTTCCCGTCTCACCCTCAAGGTCCAAACAGCTGGCAACTGCCGCCGCCCTTTCGATGCCTACGTCACTGTACTTCAGCTCCTTTATTCCCTGGACTTCTCAGCTACAATTCTGTCAGTCTCCGACGCCCTGGAGATGCTCCCCATCGCGCTGGAGCTTCTCTTTGATGACTGCATCCACGCATGTGTGCGCTTTCTTGAAGCCGTTCCGTGGACGGACGAGGAGGAGGAAGGGGTGCTCGGCTTGGTCCCCTTTCTGAAGGAGGAGGAGTCGCGGGATCTGCTTGCGAGGATTTTCCCCTTGGTTCCAGCTGGCGATGGGAACAGCATATCGGAGGAGATGCTCTTTGGATTGATTCTAAAAGCCATCCACAGCCATCCGAGGGTAGCTACTGTGAAGGCTTTCGTGGCGAATCTTTTGAGGGACTATTCTTCACTGGATTCGGTCAGGAGGGTTCTTGACAGAGCTTTCTTGGTGAGTTTGGGAACTATGAAGGAGTTGCTTGGGGAATACGCTAGTCCTGACTTCCGAGTGGCTGGGGATAATGATGAGACTGAGGCTTTCCAGCGTCTTAAGCTCCATGCTGCTGTGGTTAATGCGAGGAGCCTTTTTTGGATTTTGGAGAGGATGATTGAGCTCAGAGTAGCAGATTCGGCTGCAAAGGAGTGGTGCAATCAGGCATCACTTGCATCGGACTTGCAGAAGACATTTCGAGAGGATGCCTGGAGAAATATCGCACCGGGGCTGCCGTCATTGGTGCTAAGATGCACCAGCCGTCTAGCAAACGAGATGGCTGCAGGATCCATTTTGGCTCCACGACAGGTTTTTCTTCCAGAACCTTCATTTTCCCTTCGCACAGTTTATTTTTCAGTACATGGTACCGATTGAGAAACAAAACAACAACAACATCATTTTATCCACTACATTGAATGATCTATAATTTGAGACCTTGGATGCTTGATCTGCAACATAAAACTGCAAGTTGAATATGGAGTATGACCACAATGAAGAACACTAGTTAAGAAGGGATATTGATACGAGAGAGGAAGGGCCTGCTCCAGGACAATGATGTCAAGGTCCTATGACAAGATATAGAATGGTGTCATCATGATGTTGTTATAGATGGTTGGGATAGTATCTTGAATTTATGAATTGTTGTTAGTTATAGATGGTTATAACCTTGCATTTGTGGGTCATACAAGAGTTGACTCCTAGTTTGGAAGATAGTTTTGGCCTTAGCCATGTTTGATTGAATGACGCTTGAATGAATACTAACACATTAAGAATTCCATATGTACACACTTAGTGTAATTAATGTGATAGTTCTAGGGAAATTTTCAAAGAACAAGTTGAATTAAAAATGTAAGAAATAGACATTCTTGTACCTCATAATAACATCCTCCAAGTGTAAACCCTAATGAAGAGGTGTGGTTTTCTCCACTGAATTTCTTCGAGAATCCCTAAGAAACCTAACTTTTACCGATGGTTCTCCACCTTTTTGTGCAATTGTTGATGTTCTTCATCATTGGTGGTTTGATGAGCATGCCGATCATACCTTTGGTATTTGAGCATTTGTCATCTTTTATTTTATAGACTAGAAGAACCTAAAGCGATAGTTTACTTCTTTTGATGGTTAGAAAAACAATTGGATCAAAGAAGAGATATCCTTTGCAAGTAGGAGAGTTTAGATGCGCATTTGAGCTACATGTTGAGCAATTGTTGCAACATATGCAAACATTGTTGAAGATCATGTTAAGGAATAAATCAACATTTGCAGTAACTTGAGGTCAATGGAGAGAAGAATCTCTTCTTGGAGCCCAACTATTAAAATAAGGAGAGAAAAACTTAAGAGTAACTTGAAATGGTATTATAAGAGAAAGATGGTATTACAAATGTTGCTCTTCCAACATTTGAAAATTGATAATATCTACTCAAGAAATGTGGAAATAAGTTCAAGAGCCATTGCAAATCATATTTGGAATATCTACTATTACAATAGTGTCATCATCAACATCATATACTGATCTGTTCTTAGAACCCAATATGACTTGATATTGGTTTCTTAAGTCATCCAAACACTTTTGTTGGGTTTTCTAGAGTGGCACAATTAAAGCACGAGTAGCAAGCACATGGAAACAACAATCCTCTTGGAAAACGAAGTCCAAAAGTTAATTGCCTTTAGAAAAGTTGAGAATATAACCTTTAGGAATCAATCAAGATAAGCAACATAGATTGGCATGCTAATTGGAAAAGGAAAGAAACTAAGATAACAACCTGAGACTTAAACCTTCTTTTGATAAATGCCAATGCAAGTTTAAAATATTGTTTTGCATATGGTCTGATAATAGAAAAGTCACACAACTCTCACTCTTACAAACTTTGTATTATCCATGCTAAAGAAGTTGAGACATTCCTTTATCCCTTTATAGACTCTACATCATAGAACTAAATCTTAGGTTTGCTTTACCAACAAAACTTACCAAATTAAGAAAAGAAAAGAAAAGAGAAGAGGCACGAGATAGGTTGAACTCTTCTCAAGGTCTTTCTCTCTCTCTCTCTCTTCTTTACCCAAATATGCTAACAAGAGGCTTCAATTATTCTAGCAAGATTATATAGTTTAAACTCGTATACTTTTCAACAATTCATACTAGGTTTCTTTTATAAACCAAGGGCCTAGGCACAATAGAGATATATGAGATTATTTTTATCGCCTCTAATTTGAGTCTTACAAATTTGATTTGGTAATTTACTTCAAAGAACTTAGAAGTTCACGTTGACCATAATGCTTGGCTTGATTTGATCTTTGACCTTGATTTGCACTCGTCTTAAATACTATTGGAAAATAGTTCCATGAAGCCTCCTTTAAGACTTGAGCCATCCTCAAATTTTCATTGAGTCGTGCTCAAATCTTCCAAAAGCCATCGTTTTAGTCATCTTTAGATTTTTACAACATTTGCATATGAGAATACCTCGATGCCTTTAAGACCTATAGACATCCTCATTAGAGATTCCCATTGATCCCTTCACATTCAATTTGTTTAATCTCATGTGATTGCTTCATGATAGTCTAACACCTTGGGGCATCCCATTAAGCCAATGGCATCTACACAACAAAAACCAATTTGAAAACTCCTAGAGTTTTTTCCTCAAGTATTAAGTTCTATTGATCCCTCAAATCCATTGACATGGCCATGATCCATCTCGCATTTGTTTTTTGAGGTCATCATCACTACCTTTCCCTCATTTGTTATAATACTACTCAAGACATCCCTCTTACATATTTCTTTAGATCTTTTACTTGAGACCCTCAAAACACATTGGGATTTATATTCTTGATAATTTCTTTACACCAACTCTTGAGACATTAAATCTTGATATCTTCCAACATAATCCCTTTTTCTTTTCTAGATGATTCAACTCCCTTTGAATGCAACGCAATCTTTTGCTTGTGCATTATCATGGTGACATGTGCTCTCATGGTTCTCTCATCACCCAATTGCTCATTGGCTCCTCTATCTCCAGACTTTTTTCGAACACATCTTCTGATTTTTTCTCTTCTCACACAATTCCTCGCTCTTGTAGATGATACCATATTAGAGAAGGCAAGATAATCTTCTCCTCCTCTATGAACTCTGCATTGTAGAATTGAACCTTAGAGCTACTCCACCAATAGAGACTACTACTAAATTAGAAAAGAAAAAAAAAAGGGGGATGAGGCAAAGCCTTGAGGTTGACTGATCTTCTCAAGGTCTCTCTCTTTTTATTCCTCTCTTTTGTCTACACATATAGGATGATGAGAGGTTTCAATTACTCTAATAGGATTACACAATTTCTTAACTCATATGCTTTCCAACAATCTCATTGTAAGTTTCTTTTACAAGGTAAGAGTTCGACCACAATACAAATACCTGAGATAAGCACTAATTCGTTAAATCTCAACCTCATAAAATTGGATAATCTACTATCTCATTAGAACTTGGAAGTCCATGTCGCCTAAAATGCTTGGCTTGATTTGATCCTAGGTCTTGATTTTCACTTGTCTTGATTATCCTCTAGAAACAACTTTCTTTTTCAATGTTTCTTTTGAAATTGAGCATTTGGTTGTGAAATAATTGCTTTAAGATAAACTGTTCATTAGTTAGTAAAACTTTTTGGAGGGAAGCATTAAGCTTATTTTTGTGGTCATTATAGCTTCCAAATGTGTGAATTAAGATAAATTTGGTAGGCATCTTTAATCAATTTGAACAACTTTTATTTAGATTTGTCTACAAATTTCAGCTTTATGTAAACTTTTTTTTAAGCCCCAGTAAATCTCAATTTTAGCCATGTAAATCTTTGTGAAATCATTTCCTAAACAATCTTAAACACTTCATTTGATTACTTGGGTTTGGTTATGAATTTTCAACACTTTTCTTAATTTTCCTTTAAGCCTCTATTTTGTTGTTTTCTACTTCTCTTTTGTTAGTTTAGTTAATCCCCTAGTAGTGTCTTATTCTAACTTGAACAAAGGACCAAAAATACTCAAAAAATATCATCTCTTTGCAGTCTTACTGTTTACTATCATTGCAATCATCTGCCGCATTCTTCATATGCGTTTGTCTCTATTACTTTTTGCAACGTTCCTAAGTCATCCGCATAATTGTTCCACATCAAATTTGGTATAAAAGCAAGTTATGTTACTATTTAGCATCATTTGATCTTTGGTTTTTAACCATTTTCCTTACCATATCTGTCATGATGTTTGTCTACATTTTGTTGTCTTCTTGATTGAACTTCTTTTGGCTAACTACTTTTTATAATCCTTTAATTCAAGTGGTAAAGCATGTAAGTTAACTATTGATAAGAAAATGCATTTTGGTAGTTAGGCTAGATCTCTCTAGTTTGTTGCTTCAACTATGTAGGGTGGTTAGTTTAGATTTTGCAAACTGACCTTTGTTTTTTATGTGATTCTAATGAAATGTTTTCAATTGCTTGCATAGCTTTTTGGAGTGGTAATTTTTCTCTCCACTTTTCTCTTACATGATTTAAGAAACCACTTTTCCTTTGTGTGGTGTGAGGTTACTATAAATGTGAAAGATAAGGCTTGGATCATCAAGTCCAAGGATCTTTAAGGTGTTTTGGTGAGATGTTGAAGCAACTTAAGGAATTCAAGTAGGATAAATTCTAACTTATGTAATTGCTTTTCTAAAGTTGGTTCTCAATTTTTCCATCTTTTTATTTTTGGTTGTTGTTTAAGGTAAATATTTGATATAATTAATGCAATCACATGCTAATGAAACTATCTAGAATTAATTTGTTTAGATATTATGTGAGAGTTTCAAGAGGATTTTCAAAACTAGTCAAGAATATTGTTCGGGATTGGTATCTATATTTTACTTGAAACCCACATCAAACGAGTTCCAAACTTATAAAACTTGACAATTTAAAAGATCTAGCTTGCAATAACTTAATTCAATATTTTTATTAAAATTAGTGTTTGGCTATGAAATAATTGTTCTAAGATAAACTATCTAACAATTGGTAAAACTTTGGAAGAGAAACATTGAGTTTATTAAGATGAAATTTAGTAGATACCTTCTTTAATCAATCTTGAGTAATTTTTTAGTTTGATCATTTTTTGATTCGAGCAAGATTTATTTTTGCTTTTTTTATCCCTAAATATTTATACAGATTTGTCTGCAAATTTTAATTTTTATGCAAACTTATTTTTAAGCTTTGGTAAATCCCATTTTTAGTCACATAAACCTTGACAGAATTATTCACTAGAAATTTCTCAACAATTTTTTTAATTATTTGGGTTTAGTTATAAATTTTTAGTAATTTTCATAATTTTTTATGTCCTTAGTTGTTTTCTAGTTTTCTTTTGTTATTGCTTAATTAATCTCTCAAGTATGCTTTGTCTTAGTCTAAACCTGAACAAAAATTTATCCAAAAAATTATCTTCTCTTTATTTTCTTACAGTTGCCATCACTCCTTCAGTGCCAATTTCAAATGCTTTTGGCACCATTCTTCTTGAAGTTTCCAAGTCATTTGCATGACCATTCCATGCCTAAGACCTTGATACCTTCGAGACTTGTAGATTTCTTTCTCAATCATTCCCTTCGAACCTTGCTTTCTCCATATTTATTCCTCTCGTGATTACTCCATGGGCTCTAAAACATCTAGGACATCCTCTAGAGCATATGACTTCTCCATGAGGTCAAACCCTTAGGAAACATCTTAAGCCTTCCCCATGACTATCAAGTCCTAGTTATCCCTTGGAACTCCTTTTGGAGACCATGATACACCTAGTGTTTCGTTTACGAGGCTTTCATCATTAGGAAATATTTTTTGAGACACTTTTGAGACCACTACAAAATATTTCTAGATGCTCCAAAATGGCCTTGATTGTATACAAAATTTTTTGACCATTGAAAAAGTGAATGTCACTTTAAAAAAAGCACTTAAATTATATTCAAAATTATTACCCAAAATATTTAAGAACTAAGACATAGGAAAGAGAACTATGGCCACAATCAAGCAACTCGGGACACTCTACCAAGGTTAATCTTTCTTTGATGTGAATTAGATTAGAAGTTCATGTCAAGAAAGAAGTTGTAGCAATTAGTAGGAGCAAAAATATTCTTATCAAGCTTAATATTATGTCTTTGGCTAGAGATGACTAACTTTGATGTCCTTGACTGGATTGATTCAAAAATATGTTGCGATTGACATTAAGATGTAGTGCAAGCTAATACAATACATCAACAAGATGATGCACCATCCCTGACATTGCCAAATTATGCTTGAATCACCTTATATATAAGATCACTATGCTGTCTATTTTGAAATAAAATAGAGTTATTGGTTAATGAGGAATAATGAGTACCTATAAATAAGAATTGAGGAATGCAAGAAGTAGAGTTGGTGACAACAAGACAAATGATAACTCTTAAATGCTAGTTATTACTTAGTTTATTAATTTTAGTATTAGAGATGCAAATGAAAGTTTTAAGAAGTGGGACAAAATTGGACATTGAGTTTGGAAACTCTTTTTTTTATGAGTTTGTAAAAATATTTTTATTTTATGCACAAGGCTTTAATATTGTAGATTATGGGAGTATGAAACTTATAAGAAGGGAATGAATAATATAAATTATAAACAAACAAATTTCAAATAATTTCAAATTGTTTGACAATATATAGCAATGAAAGATTTATAAGTTTCTTAATCTTATTGACTATCACACAATTGTTTTATGAAATGCTGTTAGGTTTTGTAAAACTAGTGTTTAAATAAAATATATGTAGGAGTTTTTTGTTTGATTAAAACTTAGATCAATATCTATCCTTAACAAAATGTTTAGACAATCTATTAAACATGGGTGTAATAAAAGCTTGTCACATTGTTTTAATAAAAGTCTACAACATTAACTTGATAAAAGCCTACAACACTAATTTTATAGAAGTCTACAACACCAGTTTGATAAAAGCCTACAATATCAACTTAATAAAAGTATAGACAATGGCTTAATAAAAGTTAATACACTGGCTTAATAAAAGTCAATATACTGGTTTAATAAAAACCAATATATTGGCTTAATAAAAGCCTATAATGATGGTTTAATAAAAGCCAATAAAAAAACAAATAATAGTCTCAATAACAGAACAAGCAAATCAAGTAAACATTTAATACAATAATTCTTATAACTAATTAATGATTAAACAAGAGATACACTAACTAATATAAGATATGTAATGAAGTTCATTGTTTATATAAAAGAAAATATAATAGATATAACTTGACATAATAAAGTGCAACTTAGCTCAAATATGAAAAAGAAGTTAAGATGAGTGTCACAAACTAATTGTTATAACATTACCATTTTCTTTTCTTGGAAATGATGAATCTAATTAAGTTTTATCACAAAACAAATTTAATTAAGCATTAGTCTTTTTTATCAAGTTTTGATGTTTTTATATACTTCTAAGAATGCTCTCAAAAGGATTTAAAACACGCTCAAACGATTATGTTAAAAATAAGTCAAACTAGTCGTTATGTTTTGAATTAATTGTACTATATGATCTAAGGGATTATACAAGAACAATATATCATTGACAGCATTGTTTAACTAAAATTGCTAAGATTTGATTAGTTCATTTTTCTCTGTGCAGATGTATCATATAGATATTATGAGTATATTATATGATACAACTAGAACAAAACTGTATAAATCTAAATTTTGAACTCTTGGAAAAATATTATACAATGTAAGCTTGTGCATTAAATATGTTTTACAACAAGCTCATTTATATTATTCATAAGGTATCATTTTAAGACGATAAAGGGATTGCATTTATATGATGTAAATCTACCTAAGTTCTAGTACTATGCTCTTGTTTGAGAAGATATCATATGAAGATCGTACTCATACGATATGAAGATAATACGCATACGATAGTACAAATTCTAGTTTCTCTCTTGGTTCGATTTTTTGTCTGATTTTTTTGATGAATATATTTTATTGGTATGAAAAGTAATATCATACTATATGAAAAACAAGAACATAGCCTCAAATCAATCATATCAGATAAATGATCAATTTACTGTACGATATGGGTATCGTATTGATATGACAATTGTAAAACAACCATATTACTCAAGATTGTCCTCAACTGTTATTCTGTTTAATCTAAATATTAATTAATCGTATTGTACAATGGGTTCATCGTACAAAGTTAATTAGTTTAACCAATGCAAACTTATTCGGTTCAATCTCTTTCCAATTCTTATTTGATTTAGTTTTAACATATGATACAATTTATTATAAATGTAATGTTCTGAAGTAGATAATATATTTGAAACAAGATAAAGTATATGTTTTAAAAAAAATTTTAAATGTATCAAATAAATTGTTATAAATTTTGGCATTCTAATTATCAAAATAAAAAGATTAAGTAAAGATTTTCTTATCATGTTGTTTAAGTTTGTGTTTCTCCTAGTGTTAGTTGTGATTAACACCCAAACATCTTCAATGAGCTCTTTGAATTAATTGATCAAACTCTTCACATGAATAATCTATGAACCCTTGAGATGCATGAATTAAAATTAATATCTAAGAAAAATATTAGTAAACAGAACACAATGGTTTTGTTGTCACAAACAAGTTGTACAATAACCAAATGATATAATATTTAAAAACTTTATATCATTGACTCATATTTGAATCTCATATTTGATCATTATGACAAAATACACATTTTATTATGATAATAGATTAATGAGTTAGTTGCATCTGAATCTATCATGTTAATTTAATTTGACAAATATGTTTTTCTATATTTGAACACAGTTAAATAAGTTCACAAATTTTAAAAATACTATGAAGTATGTAACTAATAAAATTTTCTATCAAAACTTTTCTTATAAAAAATTACTTATTTATAATATTATACAAACTATGACAGCTATATAATAATTTTTATGTGATGGTGTAAGGAAAAATTTTTTGTAGGGACTTAGTTGTATTAATCTTTCATTTCTTGGTCATTTTCCTCCTTCAAACCTTATATCTTTTAATTTCCCACATTACTTTATGAACTCCAAAAGTTGAAAATTTGTCCTTTGATGAACTTGTGGGTGATTCATTTGGTTGCCTAATTATAAAAATGTGTCAATCACGTTGATGTAACTCTTGCCGCTCTTACAAACCAATCAAAAGCACCAAATGGAAGTATGACAAAGGGATGCCTAATTCTCGATCAACATTTAACCCTTATTAGGATATGCTTATCTTTTGGAGGATCTAGGTAACCCCTTATTTTTAACGATTTATGGGGCTTCTCATTTTTCAGATTTTTGAGCTGACTTGTTACCGCTCTATATGTATTTATTCTTACATGTGGATTCAACTGTATTAGAAGCTAAAATTTTGCAAGGTGGGTACAGATGATAATAATTGGGAACTATTATAATAGTTGATGATGCTTTTGAGCCCATCTTTGTCATCAAGTAGGCTTGATGCCTCCTTCTGCCTCTCTGGTCGATGTAAAGTTTTGTATGGGGATATACCTTCTACTCTTGAATCCAATGGATCTGCTATAGGGACCAAGAAAACTTAATCTTTCCATTGGACGACTCTTATTTACTCTAGCTTATGTAAGCTATTTGATACCCAATAAAGAAGCGTTGTTTTTCTTAGGAACTGAGCCTCCAGATTTATGCTCTTTATTTCTGATATATGACTCTTCCAATGTAGTCTGATACTCTAGTGAATTTCTTGTCACTTGGGACAGAGTCTACATAAAGGATTGTGCCGTTATACTAACTTGTTTGATGGAAATTAATTCAAATCTTTGGACATTATGAGTCTTAAACAGCTGAAGCATATATCTAACTTGCCCAAGATCTTCATCAAAAGAGTCTACTTAGCACATGGATGGGAAGGATGGGCATATTCATGGCATTATACTGTTGGGAAAGATAATCTTTTTGATTGCATACTCAGAGTATGCAAGAAGAACAATGTGAAACCATATATTTAGTTTCATGTCTGCTCTACATTGAGAATGGTTTCTGCACGGTGTAAATTGGATGGGGAAGCATCTCCTTTGCATCTTAAGCCGTAGATTTTTCTTGGACCATGGCATCAAGATTGTTCTCCTTTGAAACAATATAGTTTACAATTCTCCTGAGAAGAATTCATTCACATGAACCTTTTTTCTGTACCAACAGGTGAGACTGGAACTCGTGAAGCACTGGCTTCCAGTGCTGAACGTTTGTCGGGAGACGGTTTCTCCGATGCCATCCAATGGCCACAAGATGCTATACCAAGACCTTGAAGAATCCTTTCTGCAGATTATATCCACTCTCCCAATTTGCGATGCTCGTGATCTCCTGCAGCAGTGCCTTTGCTTCTCCACCCGCAATGTGGATGATTGTCCCCATCTGGTCCTCGCCTTCAACACTTGGTTCAGGAGAGCTAATCGCTCTCAACTCGATGATTCTACCGCCTCAACCAAACGCTCTTATGAAATACTGTAAAATGGTTTTAACTTTGCTTCACTTTATTGTACAGACTACAGAGATGGTTGCTCAATAAATAATGGTCGCTCTTGTGCAATGAATTGGAGGCGATTGCGGCTGCTATCCTTTAGAATTCACATCCGTACAACACAACATGAAGCAAAGGCAAAACAACCCAACTGTGTGTTTTTGTAATTTACCATGCCTGTATGTGCCCACCTTCGCGGGGGGTCAGGAAGCCAAGAAGGTTTGCTCCCATCGTTGTTGCCGTCGTGCCTGCGAAGGAGCACGTGGCTAATAGTCAGCACGTGGCTAATAGGCGGCACATGCGTGTGCAAGTCTCCTCCCGGGGTGCCCGGTACGCTTTCCCGCTCGATCAAATTTTATTAGTTACGTCTGAAAAGGACGTCATGCTTGCTCACACAAAAATTCATTTATTGTCGTTGGTTGGGACAGGTTCGTTTGGATTTGCTTTACGAATTGTGCGATCATAAGCGATAGGATCAGAAAAAGGTTTTTGTCTATGAAAACAATTGTTTACAAATAAAAAAAGTGTATAATATGAAGAATACGTAAAGAGGTTGTCTGGAAAAGCAAAAATGTTTTAGTGAAGTGGACACGGCATCGAACCAGGTTATTGGTGAGACTGATGAGGTGCCAACAAACCGAACCCATGGGCTTTTTACAGTAAAGGGGAAAAAGTGACTATTCATTTCCATTGCTTATAAGTGCATAGAAATTCATTAAATATACGAGCTTTTCTGACAAAAAGGTTACTCATGGGCACAACCTTTTCCCGAAAGGACAAGGATTGCTCTCTGGTCGGTTGTTTTGGGGAATGTTTTAAAAAAACTATTTTAATTTTATTTTTAAAAACATAAAATTCTAAACTAATAATTTTTATATTTTTTAGCACAAAATAATTTTAATGGGATTTTGTAAAATAAATTTTACAAGACTTTTTTCAATGGTTAACCAAACAGAATTTTTCGGCTGGTTTAGGGAGAAAAATCAGCAATGATTGATAGAAAAGTTGTCATATGGATACGATAGTTTGGCCCAACAATCAATCTGCTAAGATTTTGTGTGGCAAAAAGTTTTGAGAGGATTCTTTATTTAACCTTTGAAAGCATTAAAGTTTTTGTGTGCCTTGCTTTCCTTGAAAGTTTTCTTTAATTCAAAAAGGAGGCAAAAATAGCAAATGCATTGTCCCTTATGAAGGATCAAAAAGGAAATCAGACAACAACAGCTTTAGGAGAGGCTCAGGGAGGGGCATTCCCCAACCTTAAGCAAAGTCGAAGCGGCAAGCAGCACGCGTAGCCCAGTCAGCTGGTGCGTTGCTGTCTCTCTGGATATGCGTGATAGTGAGCGCGTCAAGGCCCCGATCATGCAAAATCGCCTTGGCAAAAACACCTTCCACGGGCACCTGGGAGAGGGTGGTGCGTACCTCCTACATCGCAAGTGTTGAATCAGTTTGGATCTCAATGGCTCGAAACTCCGAGAGTGCGGTCCTTGCCAGTTTAAGAGCCTCAAGCATGGCGTAAACTTCTATGGCCATACTCGCCTGAGAGAAAATTTTCCTCTCGATCACCAGCAAGGGTTTCCCCGTGTGATCTTTGACTACCAGTCCCAGGTCCGCCAGATCGTCACCAACAGCGGCGTCGTTGTTAATTTTAACTCATCCAGTGGGAGGGGGAACCCAGTTTTGGGCTACCATCAGTTCAGGGGAACTGAACAAGTTCCCGTAGGACATGGATGGGCGAGCTTTACAAAACAACGCGATCTCAATCTGCAACTTTTCGCAAAATAGTGCTATAATTAGGCTTTTCGTCGTTGTGCTTCTTTGCATTATGGAACTCCCAGATGTTATACATCCCCGTAGCTAAGGTTGCTGCATGCAATACTCCGTCGTCGTCACACCGCATAGGCGACGCCAGATAATCAAGGAACCGCCACATGAAAGACACCCCTTCACATAGTCCAGGACGAAGGCCAAGCGCGGTGACAGCCCCACGTAGTTGGTAATTGCTCCACAACTCCTGCACACGCGGACACTCCCACATTATATGTTGTGGCGTCTCATTGGCATTACACCCCCATATGTAGTTGCTGTTTACAGCGAGTCTCCTGCGAGCCAACCAGACTATTGTGGGGAGATGGTCCCCCACCAGCCGCTATAGAAAGAAACGCACCTGGGCAGAGCCTTCACTTTCCAGATCTTTTTAAGATGCTCCGTGTTTGCATTAAGCTCCCCATGTATTCTCCAGTTCTTTTGCAACGTAGCTGCGTGTAAATTTTCGAGATGTTGACCAGTGCCAATTCCGTATGGGTCTGCAGGAGGGTGTCGCGATTGTGGTTTTGAGCCCAGGGCAAATGCATTATGCATTCATACAGTAAGTCGCTGGCCAATCAATGTCCATGTTGATGAAGGTGGGCCACCAGCTGATTGGAAGCACACCGAATCAGTTATCCTCTGCGAATAGGACGTCTTTACCGTCACCAATTCTCCATACAAAGTTGGCAAGAGCATACGGCATGGCTGCAGCGACGAGTCTGCATGCATGGGAGGCTCCCCATGGTGCCCTAACAAAGCTTCTTGCTGCACCATATTCAGTTCTCATGATCTGTACCCAGGAGTTTTCCTCACGATCGATCAGTCTTTTACATTGCTTCATGAACAAGACCCGCTGCCAGATGCGCATGTCCAGAAGGCCAAGGCCACCCGCTTCTTTAGGCAGAGTGACAATATCCCAATTCGCATAATGCATCATTCTTGAGTTGCTTGCGCCACATCATAGGAAGTTCCTGATCTTCTTCTCCACCGCATCAATGGCACGCTTTGGCATAACGCGGTGACTCAATAAGTGACTCGGGATAGCATTTAGGACACACTTGATCATAGCAACTCTCCCTGCAAGTGATAATGGCTGGATACGCCATTTCATAACCTGCTCGTCGATCTTCTAGAGCATGAGGTTGACGTCCTCCTTCTTGATCATTTTCGCCGAGATGGGTACGCCGAGGTAGTAGAGGTTATCCCTCCGAGCCATTCGCAGCTTCCTCGCAACCACCTTCCTCCTTTTAGTGCTCGTGGCTTTACTAAAAAAGACCTTCGACTTCACAAAGTTAACCCTCATCCCCGCAGCCTTGCCAAATTCCTGCATGGTCTTATTGATTGCGCACGCAACAACGCACGTTGCTGGGGCATACACTAGGATGTCATCTGCATACAGCAAGTGTGAGATTGGCGGTGCATTTTTTCCACACTGAAATCCAATCAATGATCTCATTTCATATTCATGCATGATGATTGAGAGGTACTCCGTCGCAATTGTGAATAATACGACGAAAGCAGGCACCCCTGATGCAAGCCACGTTGCGCCACAATCCATGGTAGTCGAGTTTCATTAAGCAGAACCCCATACCTTAGATACATGGTGCAAGCTTCAATCCAATCGCACCATATGCATGGGAAGCCCATAAGCTTTAGCACGTTCATCACAAAATCCCATCTCACAGTACCGTATGCTTGCTCCATATCCACTTTGATTGCCATGAGCCCTGCCCTTGTAGAGGATAAGTGAATGCGCGAGGCCATTTCCAGAGCTATAAAAATATTGTCTGTAATGCTTCTTCCCAGTACGAATGCCCCTTGCTCGCTGGATGTGATATTAGGAAGTAGCGACTCAAGCCTTTCTACCAGGATCCTCTCAATTACCTTATAGACAACATTGCATAAGCTGATTGGCCGGAATTGTTCCGGCTTACAGACACCTTGGATTTTTGGTATGAGGACAATGAGAGTGTCTTTCCAAGACCTAGGCATTTGCTTCATGTCAAAGAAAGTGAGTACCGCACGGATGATATCACCATGTGTAATCTCCCAGTAGCCTTGAATAAACTCGGCAGTGACCCTATCCAAGCCCAGTGCTTTATTCTTCCTAATGGTTCTGATAGCTGAGATGATCTCCTACTCAGTCACTTTACTTTCCAACATGGTTGCCTGTGTGCTATTGATTCTGGCGTGCGACACATGCTGCAAGGGAGGAAGCTTACTGGTCGCATCGCACCATTTCTTTTAAAAATAAGGTTCAACAATTGTGCTTATGCTTTCATGCATGGTCACCAGGCTGCCTGAGCCATCTTTCATCTGGGCAATGAAGTTATTACGTGTTCGTGCAGTAGCAGCCGTGTGGAAGAAGTGAGTATTGCAGTCACCCAGGTGAGCCCAATGAATTTTTGCTCTTTGCCACCCCATCTCTCCTCTAGTGCACAGTTGCGGTGGAAGTCCAAGATCAGTTGCCCAAGGCACCGATGTTCGTCAGTATTCAATCCCTCGTGCGACTCCTTAATTTGCAACTTGTTAATACTGAGCTCTAATTCTGCATTGCCACTTATGATGTCCCCTACTTCCGTCTTGCTCCACTTGCGCAGTGCCACAAGTGATCTATGGAATTTGGTCGATAGGCCCTCCATTTGATTTCCCTTGGTCTGCCTGCTCCAAGCTTGGTGCACCACCCCAACTGCCTTCGAGAATTCCAGCTAGACGCTTTCAAATTGTATTCTGCGCTTGTTTTCCGGTTTGTGTCCGCCATCCATGTCGATGAACAGTGGACAGTGGTCTGAGCCAATTTGCGCCAAGTGCGTAACTAAGCAGCTAGGGAACACATGCATGCCCGTGATGTTCATTAGTGCCTTATCCAACCTCTCTAGTATCCTTTGCACCACCCTCCTTTCCATTGCATCACGTGAACTTATTTCCAACAAACATTAGGTCCACCAGTTGAAGATCCTGTATCACGTCTGCGAATTCTTGTTGCGCGTTACCGTATTGGAATTTCCTTTCCCCCTTCTCACCTTGCGACATTATAAGGTTAAAGTCACCTGTAACTAAAAGGGGGCCAGCACTCACGGCTTCCTCCCTTAAGAAATCCCACATCTCCCTTCGTTTATGATTCTCCTTCGGACCATAGACCACACAACATTTGAGTATGACTCCCCCTGTCATGCTAACCTCGAACGACACCACATGCATCGACGATCTTATGAGTTTAATGTCTAGCCGGCTCCTCCACAGTAGTACAATGCCTACAAACTTCCCTGCCGAAGGTTGTGTCACATAATTCCAGTCTCTGCCTAGCAGCCAGTCGACATCTCTTCTCGTGAAGCTTTGTGCTCTTGTCTCCACAATGCAGGTAGCTCCTCGACTTCTTCCTCCGAATGCCCCTAATGTTCCATACTATGATTTTGGTCATTTAAAAGGTATTTGTTACACCACAACCAAAGCATTTGGCTCAGCCTCCCTCCTTCAACGGTATTGATGAATGAGTCACCCATCAGGATATTCCAAGTGCACCATCGTGTCACGATGCCCAGCCACCCTGTCTTCAACAAATTACAGCACCCCATACATACAGGTACCTCCATGTCTCTCCCCCTGTGGTAATTCATCGCACGCCACAGCCCCCACAGCGAGTTAGGATGTTTACTGCACTCCACGATGTGTAGTGAGGAGGAAATCCTCCTAGCTCTTACTATGATAGTAATCATCATAACGTGCATTGACCTCCAGGGCCAGATCATTTGCCTGCATCGACCCCTTCCCCTTAATGTCTATCACATGAGGGCTGCGTACTCTTCTGCTTGGATCCCTCCCCCTTATTAAAGAGATGCTTCTCTTTCGACCATTTCGGCCTCCCCCCATCAACCTTATTCGGTTCATTTTCCATCTTGTGTGCACTCTGATACACCCGATTGCCCTAGACGTTCCTTCGTGCATTTGTTGCCTATTTCCTTCGCCTTGGTTACACCAACATATACGGGCCCTTCTCCTTTTTTGTACTCTCCTCATCATCTAGCGTGGATTCTTTCCTCGCTGTATTATGGGACGTCCCCTCACCCGTAATGGTCTGACCAGCAGAGATTCCTACATCCGGGATCTGCCTAAAATGCACAGACGTCACAACAGGCGGCCCTTGCGAATGCAGGTTGGGATCGCAAATTGTGATGGAGTTGCATCGTGACACCATGGACGTAGAGGCCTTTCCGAAGTCATACAGCGAGGTCCTCACATCCCCTGCGAGAGGCGCAGGCACAGCGATACCCAGCTTCCCAAGCTTGCACACTTCGGCGAGGTGACCTACATGGCCGCACCCAAAACATATTTTAGGCAACCCCTCATGCTCGAACGGTTGAAATGATCTTCCCATTGCCCCTCTCAGCCACATACCCAGTTTTAATGGCTTGGATAAATCCATCCTGACGCACACTTGGGCAAAGATCGATCGTTGCATGTCCGCCGTCCACCCGTCCAGAAGAATTGGTTCTCCTACTGACTTTGCGATCCTTAGTATGTTCTCAACATCCCATTAGATTAAGGAGAGGGCTGGAAACCGAACCCAGACTGGGGAGCACATCACCGTCATTGCATTTGGTCAGAAGTCAGGAGACCACATGTTCAAGCCCATGGCCTGGCCAGCGACTTGCCAAGAGCCGCCTAGCTAGATAGCATTCCTGTCCTCCATAGATTCAAAGTGGAGGTAGAAGCAACCTGAAGAGATGTCCAGGATTCTGAAATTCTTATAATGCCCCCAACGCCTCTGTAGCACTCGAGCGATAATAATAAAAAAGAGAGTATTTCCACACACTCGACCCACCAGATCGTACCTATGAAACTCAATGCACCTTTGACAAGCTTCGTTCAACATGATGATCTCATTGTTATCAACATAATCGACCATGCTTGCTGCCCTGGCCTTTACATCTATGACAGCCGGCTTAACGTAGGACGTCGCTACTCCATTTGACATCATGTTCTTGGAAGTTAACGCTTCCTTGAAACTTACTCTGTTTACTTGTGCCGCCATGCTAGTAACAGTTGGTGGGGCTGTGCAGTTCAACAAGGCAACCCCGCCGTGCTCGAGTGTGCCGTCTGCATCTTCGCCCGAATTCACCTTGCTCATTTCGCAGGGGGAGCCTAACTTGCTCCGGAAGTATCTATGTCATGTGGCAAGTTCGCATTCTCTCCATTGTGGACGCAATTACCACGTGCCATGTCTACAACACCACCGGCTAAACTGTCCAAGTTATCCCCAGAGTTCCCAGTATCACCCAAGGATTCTCTTAACAGCCCTCCCTGCTCGCAGTCAGCCTGCTTCAAAGGCAGTAGCGGGGTAGTAGAGGTCGCACCATCTTCCAGACTTACCGTATTGGCACTCGTAGAGTCAGCGGGGGGATATTCGATATTTCAAGCTGGTGCAGTAAGTACCCATCCTTCCCATCTATTACTGACATACCAATAAGCAAACCTTTTTTCTCATTGTCACCAGCGGTTCTCCCCGCGGCAATCTCCACACATTCCCTTTCAGGAGAGGCGCTTCCAATGTTTCTAGTTTTCTTGTTGCTTTTCCTCCCTTTAGAACCCGTCATAATTAGCTTTAGTTTCCACATGTCCGGTCATGGTCCGATTAGAGCAGACCTCGAGCATCTGCACAACGGGAGACTCTTCTGACGCGAATCTCCTCTGACGACTACCTCTGAAGACGAAACTTCGACGACTGCGAAGACAGTGACTATTTCGTTGTGAGAGCAAAGTGGTGGCATTGGACTACAACGTCCTGCTAGAATAGATCTCGGACTTCTGAATATCAGAAAGCGTTAAGTTCCTGGTTTAATAGTGTTCCTGCTTTCAGTTTATCTCTTATGCATAATAGAACGTTCTGGGGGGTTCCAATCACTCAAGATCCTCAGGGAGTGCATATCATATCATGAGTTACTTTTTGTTAGATGAAAACCTGGCTAAGAGAACGAATCTCATCCCATCCGAGGATGGAAAAACACAAAATTTGTACTCTTTCTTACTCGAAGAGGTCCAGCAATTCATTAAAGAAAACATGGAAAACAATATGTCAACAATCGTTTGCTCTCACGTCACTCGTAAGCTAGTCAAAGCAATCTTTATGCTAACTATCTATGGGAAAACAGTCATTAGCACGACCAGGGATGTTCAAGACCATCTCTGGCACTTCATTACTCATCAAAGATTTGATCTTTTCTAACTCAGTCTATTAGAGACTTGGGTGTTAGGGTTTGGAAGCAAAACCCTAAGGTGGAAGACGACAGAAATACTGGTTGCATTACCAGGGAAAAGAAAAACTGCAAATTTTTCATTTTCAATTAATCACACTAAATTACACCCTTAAATTGCCTAAACACTGCCTAACAAACATGTCCACTATACCACTAAATACGCCAACCGACTAACCCACTAACCCACTAACCCAGAACCGCAGTTAAAAAAACGCAAAACCGTTTGACACGGTTGAATGACACGTTTGAGTCATTTGACTCGTTGACTGACCCGTGACACGTTTGACTGACATGTGTCAAGTTTAAATCAAATTTCCAATATTGGGAAAAAAATGAGAAGATGCATATTGACAAGATATCCAACAATAAGAAGTCAAAATATTGAATAGGGGCACTTCCAAGAATTTGTGAATCTCAGATGTGCCTATGTCAATGGAACAGGTGACTCATTTTTTTTGATGAATCATTTCTTTAGACAGAAGAAGATTTAGTAAATATTTACTCGAAATCTCACTTATAAGAATCCATAGGAGATCAAGGGGGTGCTGGAGAGGGAAGGCGGTGGGGCCGTTGAAGACGATGCTGGGGATGGCGACGAAGTCACGTGCCAGGACGGCGGTCCACGTGAACATGGCGTCGGAGATGAGGAAATCTGCGCTGCGGCGGAGAAGGAGATTGTGGAGGGAGGGGCAGAGTGAGGGACTGGCATCGAAGAGATGAGGGTAGGGATTTCGGTATGCTGGAAAGGTTCTCGCGGCCGTTGGGGAGGAGAGAGGCAGCAGAATCTGAAGGGAAGGGAAGGAGGACCATTTCGATGGGGAAAGAGGAGGGGAATAATGAATTGGGTCGGTGGATGGCAAGAAGGGCAAACCGTTCGTTTCCGGGGTGGTCACGACGTTTGTGAAGACGCCGAGGCTTCAGAGGAGGACAGCGATATCGATGAGGGGAATCATGTGACCCGGGCTCATTAAATTGAAGAAGAAACCGCGTAGTGATGGCGACGTTGGAGGTGCCCTTCCTTCCATGTTATAATTCTTCGCTCGAATGGCAGTGGAATGGATTTATTAATCAGCTGGAGATTGACCTCTGCGTTCCTGTCTCTTGCAGTTTGAGAAAAAAAATTAAATACATTTTTAAAACAAAATTATTTGCTAAAATATAATTTTAAAAACGTTATTATTTTTTTTCATGCGTATAAGGACAAAATAGGTTTAATTTTTGCAAAAAAAAAATAAAATAAATAAAAAATACAAAAAAAAATTAATACTATATATTTTTTTTTAAAAAAATACATAAAAATAAAAGATATTATAGGCCTTAGTTGGGACCTTACATCACAATTTGCTATAAGTTTGTATAGCCCTTCAAATAATGGGTGACTCAAACAATCAATTGACTTTTGGAATGTAAGAGTTGGAACTTTTTATAAACGATTTTGTTTATTATATAAAGTACAAGGAGTGTATTATAAACACATGAAACAAAGTGGTGAAAGGGGTGTCATGACATATCACGACAAAACAAAGGGGACCAACACACATGATGAATGAAGATAGAGCTAATATTGTATGTGTACATGATTGCACAAAGAAGTTTGTGTCAATGATACACTTCCAATGCAAAATATAAATCCAACTCATATTAGATTGAAGAGTTGTAATATGGAACAGTGCAAAGTGCTTGTCGTTAAAGTACAATGAAGAAGTCATATGAGCCCGATGATGTGCTCAAATGAATAGTGTTAAATCATTCATACTTTATGAGAACCAAATTAGAATCTACAAATGTGTGTAGTAGGGGTTGCTTGAATTGTATGCATCCAACCAATTGTGCTTGATAATTTGTTGTAACTTTACAATGAATGGGTGAAGTAATAGTAGCTTCCAAATAGGCCAAAGCAAGTGTCCTTATCTAACGATCCATCAAAGTGAACAATACTCAAAAAACACCCACATAATGAGACGAACTATTAACATATTGAAATGACTAACAGAAAATCCCTAAAACACTTGTGCATTGCCAATTAATGTTTTGAATAACTCCCTTTTTATTCTGTTTTTTTGTATATTTTTTAATTCTAGCTTTCATATGTACTAACATATTAGAAGTAGTATTAAGCTCATCACTTTTAGAGTTGTAGGCTTTCTTTGATACCCTACCACCATTTATTTAG
Source organism: Vanilla planifolia (assembly GCA_023846275.1). Lineage (NCBI taxonomy): Eukaryota > Viridiplantae > Streptophyta > Magnoliopsida > Asparagales > Orchidaceae > Vanilla > Vanilla planifolia. Next base: position 19,303,568 of record CM043870.1, read on the forward strand.
CAGAGATGCAATCGATTAATGTATATCGACATTATTATCTAAAGCTTAAAGGACCAAAGATGTTGTACTATATAACATTTATTATAAGTATGATCCATTGTGTTTTCATTAAAATAGTGGATATATGTCAGAAATATAATTTTTTCAATTGGTCTGAAAAAGGAATTGCATAGTTGAGTACATTATATGAAGATAAAAATCTTAATGGAATTTTGTCATTTTAGATTATTTTTCTTAAGATCTTCTCAAAAGTCTTGTTCCTTGTTTTATTCCAAGCAAATATGAGAGTGACTAACTCTTTTTTTCAAAACTTCACCATTTGCAAAAGATTTGTGCACAAAAGTTATGACTAACTCTTTTTTCCATATTCCTTTATATGCCAGATTTGATTTGTGCCACTTTCCATTCAAATACTTAGCTTTTATGTATTCCATCCAAAGGGATTGATCCTCAAGCATTTTCCAATTTTGATTTGTTGAAAAAGCTAAAGCAATATCACATTGCTTCCTTATCCATTCTCCTGGCTTAGTTCACATATCTTGCTTGATTTCATCTAGTGATGTTTATGATTGCTCTTCACATTTTCCCATAAGAAATCATTCATTATCTTTTCTAACATCTTTATTATCTGCATTGGAGGATGTGTAGATATTAATGCATAACTTGGGGTTGTGTTGAGAACGTGCTCAACAAGTATTAATTTTCTTTATATTGATAGAAGTTTCTTCTTCCAACTAGCTATTTTATTTTGTAATTTTTCTATTAACTATTGAAAATATAATGACTTTTTTCTATCATTATATATTGGACACCCCAAATAGGTTATGAGAATTAAACCTTGCTTAAATCCCAATGTTTTAAATTCTTTTACTTGTAATAGCTTTCAGCTTCCTTGAAGCAAAAATTTCCATTTTTTCTTGTTCAATTATGTACTCGAAATTTGTTAGAAGGTGTCAAGGTGCATGCGTTTGCCTTTTAAGGACCTTAAATCTCCTCTACTAAAGATTATGATATCATTAACATAGTTGAGATAGTTTATTATTGGAGCACCCCTTATTGTGGTGTAATGCATTATTATCCTCTTATTGAAATTCTATTTTAAGCTTCTATTAAAGAATTCTATCACAATGTTGAAGAGTAATAAAACAATTGGACTACATTACGATAAACTATTTTTTGGTTTGAAAAACCTATGTGAAGAGTCATTTATTATAAAGAAAATTCATGTGTTATTTATGAGATTCTTGATTAAAGAGTTGAATTTGACTGAAAAATTAAATTTCTTTAGTACTTCAAAAAATTTCTTATGAGATACTGTTGAAACCACTTTTAATGTCCAACTTTATTATGCAATTTCTATCTTTGATTTTTCTATTCAATGATGCCACAAGCTCTTAGGTAATCAAACTATTATTTATGATCTCCTTATCTTTAATGAAACCATCTTGTTATGCTAATATAATTTTTCTTAAAAGAACTTACAATCTATTGTCCAAGAGCTTGCTTAGAATTCTTCCACAAACTTACTGATGCATATAGTTTAAAATTCTAAAAGGTGATTGGAATGGTGTACTTTAGAATGAGAACAATGTGAGAGCTAGTAATCTCCTTGGGGATAACACTACTTGCAATAAAATCCTTTGTTACATCCTTAACATTTGGAGCAATGATGTTCCAGAAGGTAGTGAAAAACACATCATTAAAATTGTATGGACTTGTAGCATTATGATTGTCCAATTGGAAGACCACATGACAAACTTCCTCTACTTCCACATTTTTAACAATAAATTAATTGTTCTCCTACATATTTAGCTAGTGAATATAATTTGGATCATTATCATTAATTAATGACCACGTTCTAACAAGAAATGTTTTAAAATGTTAAACAACAACATTTCATAGTTATTATTGCCTAACAACTTTTAGGCCATCTTTCCCTTTAATCTTAGTAATGCAAAGTTTAGGTCTTTTGACTTTTAGTAAAGTATAAAAGAATTTCATGTTTTTGCACTATTTCTTTACCATTTAGCCATTGCTTTTTAGTGATAATAGGTTTCCTCATCATTCAGCTCTTCCATGAATTTTTGATTGACTATGTTGAATTTGGCATTATCTCCTTTTGATCTACTTTTTAGAAATTATTTTTCTTTAATTTCAACATCCTTTTTAGCTCTTTTAATGTTTTAAAATATGTTTCCAAAATTGCTCTTATTCCATTGCATTAGACAGTCCTTTTATCTTTTGAGCTTGAAACCTAAAGCTTATATACCAATTAGATAAGTAGGACTTGATCAATTGCTTTCTATCAGATTATAGAAATAAGGATGTGATATTCACATGTCTTAGAATTTAATGCCTTGGGCTGGAGAATAGCTCAGTTGAATATGGAGTAATAAAGAGGAATGGTTAGACCCTATCTTGCAAAGTTACTTATCAATTATAGTTGGGTTACCTACCCAAGTAAAGGGAGATCCTTTAAAAGTGAGCTCAAATATACAACATTTGTTTATGTAATCATTGAACTAATTTATTATTGTAATATTAGGAGTTGATGCTCCATTGTATTCATCTATCGATGCTATAATATCGAAATCTCTGCCCATTAGCCATGAAGTATTTTGGTTGATTGCAACTTTAGTAATCTTTCTTTATAACTCACATCTTAATATTTTAGTACATTTGACATAAACAAGAATGTAATTTAAGGCTTCTTGATACTTGTTCCTAATTATTTTCAGATGGTTAAGTTGATCATCCTCATAAATGGTAGAGCAATGTATGTTGTTCTTTCAAAGTATCCAAATTTTATTAAATTTATTATTGATGTAATGAGTATACCTTAAAATAAAGACAAGCTCTTATAATTTTTTAACTTGCACCATAGGTTTAAGTAAAGCAAGTAGCACTATGTTATTGGTTATATGCCATATGTTAAGTATAGGAATAGATTTATGGTTTAAAGCTCCCCTGATACTCGAAATAGGCATATTATCCATTGATTAGGTTTGCTTCAACAATCTGTAGTGATACGACATTCCTATGATTATCTTTTAGTTAGGTATATTGCTTGGTGATCTTTTTTGCCTATTTTTTGATTGAATAGCAGTAAAGTCTTTATGCTTCATTGAAATTTAGCTAACTTTCTTCATGAAATTCCATCCTAAAATCTTTGAGTACTTAAAAATTCAAAGGGAGTTGAGATTTTTTCTTTGTTCTAGAGTGTGAATCTGATAAGGATCCTTTATTAAATTGTGGATCATTGCCTGATTATATCCTCGCTTATGTTCCAATATTCGTTTTGCACTATATTTCATGTTGGATTGAGTGTTTTCCTCAATCAAAAATTCCTTTTGCTCCAATAATGTAGGAAAGCTATTAGTTCTATTAACAAATTGTCATTGAGTTTGAAGATCTATTCTTGGTTGCTTTTTTAAATCATTATATAGTTTGCTTATAGCTTGTATATATGTACCCCCTCATCCTTAGTCTAGTCCTATTATGCAATGCAGGTATTAGCAATAATTGGTTCCATCTGAAACTCTAATGTTAATGGGTTTTGTTTATAAGTACATTTAATATGACCCTACTTACAACAATGGTTGTAGTAAAACTACATGTTATCATATTTAATCTTCTGCCAAAATTCACATGAACTATAGCATTTTTGAGTAATACAAATGTGTTTAGGGAGTTTCTTAATCAAATTAATTTCAATTTAGATTCTTGCAATGCTTGGTTGAGTTAAGTTTTGAGTAGCACCATCCATTGTTAATAGTTTGGCAATTGTGGAAGTATCAACTACAGTATTGTCTTGTTAAATAAGTGTATTGATAGATGTTCTAATGAAATCTAAAATATGACAAGTGATGACTCAATGTTTAAATGGAATTAAGATACAATTTAAATACTCTCATATAAAATTCACAAATATTCTAAGACCTATGTAACCAGCAACGGAGGAAGTCATCCTCCTTATTAAATCAAAGCAAGATATGTCTGCTATCTAGGGAGCTAATTTTGACATCATCTTGAAAAATAATAATAAAAAATACATTTCCTATATATTTTATGTTGATCTTCCATATAAGAATTTATTGATTAAAGCAAGTTTGAAATCAGTTGCCATTTTTCTAATTTTCTATTAAAAAATAATTTCTAGCTTCCTCTTGTCTTTATCTTAATTAGAGATCTTGTACTTGAACCACCCAGTGCTTCATGATAAATGATTTAAGAGAACTTCCATTTTTTTTTTTTTGAAAATGATATATTATTATATCAAAAGTGGCAAAGCCACACAGGTTTTACAGTTAGATCCTCAAGGGGGATCAAACAGAAAATCAGACAGCATAAGTTGGATGAGAGGCTGAGGAAGGGGTTCCCCAGGACCCCAAATGAACTCATGAGTGCAAGCTCTACGGGCAGCCCAGTCAGCAGGCTCATTCCCCTCCCTGTGGATATGAGAAAACCGGAAAGCCTCCATGGCCTTAACATACTGCAGAGTAACAGCAAGCATCCCCTCCCCACTGGGTTTGGTCACCATATCCCGAGCCTCCAGAAGTGCAGCCATCGAATCAGACTGGAACTCAACTGCACGGTACTGGGAAAGAAACTCCCTCAGAAGGTCAAAGGCCATAATTATGGCCTGGACCTCCATCATATCAGCAGCCACTGAAAACATCCTCCTACCGGCCACCATGAGAGGTTTGCCCGAGCAATCTCTAACAACGACACCAAGACCAGCTATGGAGTCACCAACCGCGGCATCACAATTGACCTTAATCCATCCTGTGGGGGGGGAAGCCAACCGTTCGTGACAAGCAAATCCGAGGACTTGCCAGGATTCCCGCTGGACAGAGATGAATGGATAAGAAGCCTCCTGAGGGTTGTGCTGACCTCGAACCTAACCGTCCGAGACACCGAGCATAGAGTAGGCACGAAGCCGTTGTGTATAAGCGCATTTCTCCTCGACCAGATGTAATACAAGGTAGTAGCAATAGTCGCCACATGCTGTACCACACCGTCGCGCCGCGCCGCAGGAGAACTCAAGAGCCTGAACAGCATCTCCAAAATACTGAACCCGGACGCCGCACCCGTGGGCCAACCCAGCACCCTAAGCACGTGACGTGCATGGCTGGTCCCCCACACTTCTCGGGCACGTGGGCAGTCCCACAGCGCATGCTGCAGGGTTTCCTCCTCCATTCAACCGAACGGGCACAGGGGATCGCGACTTATTCCCCGGAGAGCCTTCCATGTCGCCGTAGGCAGAAATTCGCCGGCAGCCCGCCAAAGGAAGACCCGAACCCTCGGCAACACCTTTAATTTCCAAATTCTCCCCGTAGCTTCATCACGCCGCCGGCCGCCGCCCCCCGCAGATGACGATTCGTGTTTGATCTGTGCGTAGATTCGGCCACTGTGAGCCTTCTCCTTTTCCGTATGCGTCTGGACCAGGCAGTCCTGGACGGAGTCCCGAGCAAGCGGGAGATGCTTAATTCTTTCGATAAGCTCCTCACCCGCCCAGCTGGAAATCGCCACAACATTCCAAGCACCGTCGTCCCTGATGCATTCGGCAACGCTTTCCGGCCAACTTGTGCAGACATTAATAAACGTAGGCTAGCAGCTAATAGGTAGAACCCCAAGCCAATTATCCTCCATAAATCTCACCCTCCGCCCATCGCCGATGCTCCACACGAAGCACGAAATCGCCGTCGGCATGGCTCCCAGGATCATCTTGCAAACGGCCGAGGCATTCCGGGGTGTCTTCATCAACGGGTCGATGAACCCGTACTTCCTTCTCATCATCTCGACCCATAATCCGCCTTCCCGCCCAAGGATGCGCTTGCAATTCCCCATCTGCAGCGCCTGGTGCCAAATGCGAAGGTCCCGCAGCCCGAGCCCGCCGGCCACCTTCGGCGAAGACACACAGTCCCAGGGCACATAGTGCAGCGTCCGAGCACAACTCGTGCTGCCCCATAGGAATTGTCTGATTTTGCGTTCAATTGCAGCAATGGTTCTCGCCGGCACCAAACAGTGGAGCAAAATATGGTTGGGGATAACACACAAAACCGAGGACGCCAACACAGCCCTGCCCGCAAGCGACAGTACCCGTCCGCGCCAGCTGATTACTGTATTATCAATTCTTTGGACGATGGCACTCAGGTCCTCCTTAGTCAATCGGCGCGCAGTAATAGGGACCCCCAAATACACCAAGGCTCGGCCGATTGCCATACCGAGCTTCTGAGAAATTAAGCTGGACTGCTTCTTGCTAAATCTGTTGCTAAAATAGACATTTGATTTGGACAAGTTAGCCTTCAATCCAGCGCTAACCTCAAACGCCTGAAGAATGTGGCGGACAGCGCACGCAGCCTCCCTGGATGCTGGAGCAAAAATCGACACATCATCCGCGAACAAGAGGTGGGAAACCCGCGGTGTATGCATCCCCGGCCTAAACCCGAGCAGCTGCCGGGATTCATATTCCCGCATCATGCACGACAGGTATTCCATGGACATGACAAAGAGGAAGGGGGATAATGGGCAGCCTTACCGGAGACCACGCCGCGCCGACACCCAAGGAAGTCGCGCTCCATTAATGAGTACAGCGTACCTAGGACCAGAAATACATGCAGTAATCCAGTTACACCAAGTAGCAGGAAATCGCATAGCCTTCATAGTTTCGAGCAAAAAATCCCATCGAACCCTGTCATAGGCCTGCTCCATGTCGAGTTTCACTGCCATAAGGCCGGAAGCAGCAGTGCAGGATCGCATTCTCGCTACCATCTCCTGGGCAATATTTATGTTATCCGATATACTCCTCCCCGGGACAAAGGCCGCCTGTTCCTGAGAGACAAGACTAGGCAGCAGCGATTTCAGCCTGCCAACAAGAATTCGAGCCACCAATTTGTAGATTGTGTTACACAAACTGATCAGCCTGAAGTGCTTCGGCCGGCAAGCGTCTTGCTTCTTCGGGATAAGGACCACAAGGGTGTCCTTCCAACTCTCCGGCATTCTACACTCCTCAAAGAATGCCAAAACAGCCTTGATGATGTCCCGCTGCGTAATTCTCCAATATCCATTGACGAAATCCATAGTAATACTGTCGATACCCAGGGCGCGATTCCTTTTGATGCCCCGCATAGCCACCAAAATCTCATCTTCCGTCACCCTCCGGCAAAGGTCAGAACTAGCCTCCTCACTGACGAAACCCGAAAGCGGGGAAATTGGAGGCAGTGGCACCAAATTGCTATCGCCCCATTTCCGTTCGAAAAACTCGAAGACAAGCCCCCTAATGTTGTCGGGAGAGTCCACAATGTTGCCGTCAACGTCCCGCAAGAATGTAATGCGATTCTCCCTCTTACGAGCCGATGCCGCAATGTGAAAGAACCTCGAATTGCAATCCCCAAGCTGCGCCCAATGCACCTTAGCGCGCTGCCACCACCACTGTTCCTCGTGAGCACACCCCCGGTGAAAGGCAGCAACCAAATCACCAAGCCGCTTATGGTCCTCGACCGACAGACCATCGCTAGACTCCCTGTTTAGGAGCTCCTCAATGTCCCGCTCCAACACCTTATTCCGATCAATAATATTCCCCACCTCCTCACGGCTCCATCTGCGCAACGCCCACATCGACCGCTGAAATTTTGTCATCACAATCTCCATACTGTCGCCCTTAACAGTCCTCCTCCAGGCCTTCTCCACCACCTGGAACGATTGAGGGAAGTCCAGCCACACACTGTCGAACAATAGCCTGCTGGAATACTGCCACTGATCTCCACCTCCCACCTTGATTAACAATGGACAATGATCCGAACCCAGCCTGCTGAGGTGATGAACCGAACAATTGGGAAAAGCAATCAGCCCCGCCGAGTTCATAAGAGCCCGGTCCAGGCGTTCAAGAATGCGCGCACCCCCCTGCTTCCCATTGCTCCACGTAAACCTGTTGCCGGAAAACCCCAAATCCACAAGTTGAAGCTCCTGCATAAGATCCGCAAAATCCTGTTGGTCCTTACCATAAAAGAAGCGCCGGCCCCCCCGTTTTTCTTCCGGTGCCAGGATCAAATTAAAATCTCCAGCAACAAGCAAAGGCTCATTACTACCGCAGAAATTTCGGACATCCTCCCAAATAATCCGTCGTCTGTGATGGCACTTCGGGCCGTAAATAAAGTAGCAATTCAACCTGCCATCATGTGAAGTTTTGATTGTGCAGGCCATGGTATGAGATGAAGCACCATAGACCACAAGGTCCACCTCCTTCCTCCACAGAATAAGAAATCCAGCAGATAGTCCCTCTGAGGGTTGTGCCTCAAAGTCCCATCCTCCCCCAAGCAGCCAATTTGCATCTTGTCTGGAGAACCCCACAGCCTTCGTCTCCATTAACGCCACAACAGCAACATTCCTTTCACGGATCAACCTGCTCAAATAGCTCCTAGACTTCTTCTTCTTGACGCCTCTTATATTCCACACAATAATGTTCATTGATAATGTCATCAGAGAGCCCATCGCCAAGCTGCTACATACCCCGACCTTCCGCCACCCACCAGAGATGGTCGCTGCGCCCCACGAAGCGCAGCCGCAGTCCACATTCTTAAGCCGCATCGCCCCCCACACCAGTGGGCGGCTCCTTCTCCCGAGCCGTCATTGACCCAGTCAGCTTCCCCCTAACTCCGCCCCCCTGAGCTTCCCGCTTCGCACCTTCCGCCCCCAAGCTCCGATCACCAGGATCCGCCATGTGTTGAGCACGACTCCTGGATGGTGAGCCCCGCCTTGGTCTGCTCCTCCCACGTTCCCTCGAGGAACGACTGACGCCCCTGGATGAGCCGGCGCGCACCCTCCCACGGGTTCTTTGAACGTCCTTCCTGAGTTTGTGGCTAGCCATGGCCGCCGGACCCCTACGAGCATCAGCACCCGTTTTCCTTCGTTTGTGTTGAACTAGCATCCAAGGCCCAAGTCCTTGCGCTTTATCCGTAATCTCGGTGGGGACCTCTCCTCCTTTCCTCTGCTCCCCGTTCGCCTTCATTCCAGAGCATTCACTCTGTCCAGGCTGAGACACCTCCTTCGTAACCTGCCCATTGCACTGGCTTGCAAGATGCCCCATGCGACCGCATGAGAAACAAATCCTCGGCAATCCCTCATATTCGAAACTTTGGTAGATTCTCCCATAGTCCCCTTTTAGCCAGACGCCCGGCTTCAAGGGTTTCGAAAGGTCTGTACGAATACAGACCCGAGCATAGGACGCTCTCTCCATTGCCGCCGTCCACCCATCAAGAAGGAACGGATCCCCTATAGCCTTCGCAATCCGCAAGATATTATCCGTATCCCAGTAAATCAGGGGCAAGCCGGGGAATCGCACCCAGATCGGCGTGCACATAGCGTGGGAGTCGCCGGGAGTGAATTCATGCGACCAAACATCCAAGCCCATGGCTTGGCCGGCAATTTGCCACGGCCCCCCGAGCCACACATCATTCCGAGCCTCCTTCGATTCAAAGTGTAAGCAGAAGCAATTCGCGGACAGATCAAACACTCTAAAGTTCTTATGGTGGCCCCAGCGTTTGAGCAACACTCTGGCGATCATCGGAAAAGGCAACGTATTCCCGAAAATACGACCCACTAGGTCATATTTGTGAAATTCGATTCGCCGTTGACAGGCTTCAGAAGAAACGAGGACTTCGCCATCCTCCGCCACGTCCGGGACAGCAGCAGCACGTTCCTTAACATCAACATTAGCCGGTCGTGCGGATGTGTTCGCCAAGTTACCACTCTGGAAATTGCGGGCTATCAAAACCTCTCTAAAGCTAGCCTTAGTGGGCAAGTGTTCCGCACCCCTATGAGTCTCCGCTTCTCCGGTGATATTGTTCTCCTCCGCGACCCCAGCTCTCGTCACCCTGTCATCGACCTCCAGTACAGCGCCGTCAGGATGTGGAGGATTCCCGTCAAGTGGCTGTCCCTTTACAGAAGATGATGAAGCACACTCCCTCACCGGGGAGTTGCTAGCAGTGGTCCTTGCACGCCAGCTGCTCCTTCGTAATGTACTTCCCGCCATCGAACGTCAATTTAGGGCTGCAGGGTCCTTGGCGCGACGACCGGGATGAAGGTTCAGGTATCCCGCAGGATCTTGAGCCGATTAGTCGTGTCCCAGCACTCCCCGCGTGACCAAAATTCAAATTCAAACGAACCCGGACCACGTGTAGTTTGACCGAAGACCGTCTCCTCGACCGCGCCGCTCGCCTCCACACCCAGCCACGCGGTGACGCCGATGTCAGGCCCACCCCGCAGCCCCGCAATCTCCGCCTCCTCCTGCGCCTCCGGTCCCTTCCCAAGGTTGGGCTGCACCTCGAGTCAAGCTTCCGAACCCCTCCTCGTCCCGTTCCAGACAAACCACGGCCCCCTCCCGGCACCTCCGGTTGGGGTTTGCTCTCCTGAGTTCACCTCCCGGCACCTCCCGGCACCTCCCGGCACCTCCCGTCACCTCCCGTCACCTCCCGTCCATCATTATACCGCCGGCTCAAGTGATATCATGGTGCTACCTCAAAGAAATGGGTTTTAAGAGAACTTCCATTGCTCTTCCATGGACCCCATTGTTCAATTGATATTATAGTTAAATAGCAAAGGTGAGGTTTTGAGCGTACCCATGATTTGAATCCTTGTTGGATATTCTGATTCCTGACTAGTTTCTTCTTTAAGTTGAAGTGAGCCAATTAATTCGACGTTACTTGGCCATTGGATGTTGCTGTAGAAGGAGCCCTTTCGTCTTCTCAATCCTCACCCCAATTGTCACTTCAATCATTAACTGAATATTTTTTTAGATTAAAGTTACAATTAATTGATTGGACAAAAAATCTATTTAAAATACTAAAATATTTCATAGATAGTGAGTGAAACATTATATTAATATTATAGAGAGATATAAATATAAAATTATAAAATAAACTAAAATAAAAATATAATAGTTATATAGATTAAATAATAAACAAAGATTTAGAATTTTTTTTTGCTTTTAATATCTTTGTTTATTTTATAAAAATATAGAAATTAGCTAATTATTTATTTTTATATTTTTAAATTTTAAAAAAAAGATTTTGAAGATTTTTTGCTCGAACATTATTTGAATATTATTGATAACCTTGTGCATATGATATCTATATATTGTTTTTTTATAATAAAATTATAATTTTTAATAACATTACTTACAAATGTATAATGCCCAATCTCTTACCAAGCCAACTATATGTCTAATGGGTTACATATCATAGTCTAACCTAATGGTCATCATAAACTCATAACACATATTTTCATCTTTAATATATTTGTTTTTCAGTAATACAAAATAAAAAATCATTTGCATAAGAAGAGTACAATTTATTTGCAATAGAGAGTTAAACACATGTTTGTGAACCTTAATGTCATTATTGTTGTAGTATAGTTAATACAATGTTGTTTTTTCAAACAACTCAATACTATTATGACTTCATTTTTGTGTTTAGTACGTGAGACCAAATTACAATAAAGTATAAGTAAGATGTATGAAATGTTTTCATTTCTATGTATATTAGCATACCTCATAGCTATCTTTGATTCTTATGTTGTATATGTTTTACACATAAAATATTAATATAAACATAGGTTCAATTATTATCACAAATTCAATAAATAAATTTAGCACAATCATGACCATGTAAATTAGTGCAAGTTTAGGTTATGTCATTTATAAGGGTCTTCATCAGATAACAATATTTGTAAAATGTCTCAATATTATTGTATTAATAAGATGTACATTTCATGTGCAATTCAAAGCTTTAAAGCACTTTTTCTATATAACTATCCTTTTTCTTTGTAATCATATTTCTTTTTACCATTTTTATACTTTTATTAGACTTATTCAATTGAACTTATTTTAATATGTAATAATTTCATTTATCCTTATTTCATTTTCCACTTTTGTGGGAGCCATTTCATTCTTAGTTTACTCATTTTTAATGATTTTCAACCTTTCATTTCTCTTAACACTTCAGTTATTTTATTATGCATATCCGTTGTGATGATTTGGACTTATTATATTGAGATATTGTGTTTTTGGGTCACCTCATATAGACTTAAACAAGTTTTATCCTTAAAAGATACCTCAGCTTCTTAAGACCATGATATCACATATATCCTTCATCTTGTAGCTAATGTGGGACAATCATTACTGCACACATAAAAGTCTCTAAATATAGTTGCACCTTATCCGATGATTCTTGTCTTTGGATATCACTGGGCAATCACTTTACCTCCTCTTTAGATATTAAAAGTATACCATATTCCACTTATTTCATTCTTAAATCATATAAACTTAGAAGAGGTCTACTTTAATATAAAATTTGTGATAACTAAGTCCTATTATGTTGAGATATTATCATCTTAAGTCCATTACTACTATTTAAATAAGTTTTATTCTTAAAAGATGGCTCTATATATTAAGACCATAGTATCATATAAAATAAAAAATCCTTCCTTTTGTAACTAATGTGAGACAATTCATTCCAACATGCTTAAAAGATTTGTATATAAGCAACACCTTATTTGATGATTTCTTTTTTAAGGATATCACTTAATGATCACTCTTTGCTCTCTTAAAATATTACATGAACATTATCATTTTTGAATTTTGAGAGTTATTATTGTGTTTCACTTGTATGATAATTTATAACTTATATATGTATCATGCATCAATTAATTATTTATCTTGCTTGTAGACAAGATATATATGCACATTTTATTCATGTGAATAAGCACCTTAATATATAAATCAATAATAATTCCTTGATTTCATATATTTCTTCAATATGCATCATGTATATCATATTTAATCATTCAACATCACATCATATTGGATGCACAAATACAAAATGTTGCATACCTCTTTGATTCTTAGTTGTTTTCTTAATCTCTTACATTCCTTAAAATTATGCATATATAAACACATTATATTGTATCTATGTATCTAACATAATATATTGTTTAACATTCATTTTCTTTATTCTTATACGTTTGGTGGTGTTTATCATTTTTTATTTAACACTTTGAGCCATAGTTGACCATCAAATTGATCACTTCTTTCTCTTATTAGACTACTTAATCTTATTAATTGAACCATTCAATGTGTGTTCCATGAACATTAGACTATTTGGCATGTATTGTTTAGCTCATCATCTAATTTCTTCTAGGTCCACATCAGACCATTTGATAACCTTGTTGTTGTCTAATGTGCATATGATAAGTGATAGACCTATCATTAATCATTTAACAAAGGCTTAACATCTTTATTTTGAAAATTATTTGGTTATCCTACTAACCTCATGGTCCCATGTGAGAGTTTGATGATAAAAAGATAATATATCAATGTTTACTAATACTTTACTTTGAGATTTCTTTCTTAGAGATATAAGGAGATAATGTTTAAAAGAGATGCTTTAGCAAAATGGTTCATGATAAGAAATTTGCAATGCTAATGAATTTCATACTAATGGATCCAATGATGGAAATTTTCTCTTGATTGTGTGGCAATCATCTTAGGTGTTATAAATATAAGCAAAATAGTTTGCATAAGAGGTGGGATCAATTATGTAGATTTAAGAAGCTTCTTGGTTTCAAATGCAAGATTGAATAATAATAAAAAACTTTTTCTTTATTAAGTAAACTTAACCAACCAAATAGTCTTACAAACTAAATCAATTGTTACTCTTAATTGCTTATAAACATGTTTTAGCAATTGTATTTATTATGAAGCTATGAAATGAGTAAAGCACATAAATCAAGTAAAGTTAAAGGAACACAAGGTTTTAATACCATACCCTTTACCATTGCCATCAGAATAAATCTTATAATACCACACCCTTTCAATAAAGTCAATAATGGTACACCTTACAGAAGAAAAAGTATAATAACTTTAATAATTTTTATAGCACATGTAATAAAACAATGCTTTCAAATAACTTATCATTCATTTGTAAGATCTATATGAAAAAAAATTAAATATTATTAAAAGATGTACCAAACAAAATGAAGGTTAATATAATGTAGGAAATGAGCATATAGAGAATATAATATTGAAGTAATGAGAAGATCTTCTTTTAGTATTTGACGTAGCCTGTATATAAGGACTTTGCCTTTAGACACTTACAACATGATTTTGTAATTAACGCCATATCAATAATTATTTATTCTTGATTTTATCTTTTATTTATATAAATGAACAAATTAAGTGCAAATAAAATATTCCTAATGGCTATAATGGGATTCCTTAAACAATTCAACTAGTCATTACAAGTTTTGGTGATGCATATTCTTAGGAGTAGCAATCATATCCAGATAATGAGCATAATACTAAGGTTATCATAGACCATACATTGATATGACTATCATGAATCAACTATTAAAGGCTTATTATACAAGTATAAGAAATATCTGCATTCTACACAACCTATATTCTTAGTATACTACTTAGTTCTAAAGTCATAATACTAGATGATCACAAAGATTATACAAGCACAATCCAGTTCATTTTTATTATTCAAATGGATTGTACAATTGCAATTATAGATCACCATATTATGATAATCATTTTTACCAATTTCTAAGCTTATGAGAATGTTTTGTACAATAAGAATGAACCATTGTATGATCATGTAATAATTAACTTATTAAGACTTAATAAGATAATCATATATATGTGAAAAAGTTATCGTAATAGTATCACAACTTTGTATCAATGTTTGACCTGTCTTTTGAAAGAGTGAATTATACAAGAGTGATACAAGAGTTATCCTTGTATGTTACAATAATATTATTTTATATTAAATCATGATCATATTTATACAACACAAATATCATACTAGAATGTTAAGATAAGGATATTTCTATTTTAAGGCATTTAAGGTTATTTGTGATGTGGAATAGATCATATAAAAATGATGCTCTACTTTGCACTATATAATATAACAATTGTAAACACCATAGAACTGAGTTTTGACATCTTATAAGAACTAGTGGTTATATGACCATCTATAGTTTCATAATTTATTTTCATAAGATCGTATTGATATTAGAGATTCATTTATATGTTCAACCATAACATGGCTTATGTATATGATAGATTCTGAGAGGATATGATGATGTTCTCATAGAAAGTAAACTTTATATTTATATATTGATAGTGATTTCTTAACTTTCATAATACAAACATGACATCTACAATATTTATACCTTATACAACTAAGTTTATAAGCTTATTCTAAGTCTAGATGATAGTCACATCTATAAAATAAATATATTGCACCTACATGATGGCATGTCAAACTTCAAATTCAGCCATCATTTTAAGCCTGAATGTAGATAGCATAAGTGCGATATTAACTATCATATCATATGATTATTAGGTAATTAAAGGCTCAAATTGAATGTAGAATAGATTGTAGTGGTGTTACAAATATATTATTATAATTCTAGAAGACTTTATTACTTGAAAACATGATTTAATAAGATAATACATTCATGAATTAAAAGAATATAATTCTATGTGCCATATAAATATTTAGTGATGGGTTTAATAATTCAAATCAAGTTGATGCCTTGAAGATGAACTTCTGATAAATAGCTAACTCCACGAAAAGTTGAGACAATGGCTCTATGATGTATATGTTTATCAAGTTATCATAAATGACCTTCACATGTGGATTGCTTTAATAAAGCATCTAACTAGATTTGTTAAGAAAGATGTTGATAGAAACACAATGGTTTTATTATTATCAAACAAATGATCTAAAGATCAAGGGTTCAATAATATCTCCTTTTAATGATGAAAAAGTCAATAGACATGAGTGAAATGAAAAGAGCATAATAATAACCAATAAACACTCACATTCCCTTTACATTCATGTTCTTGAAATAAAAACGAGTGCAAAAATCTGGTGAATTATAGTTTTAAACTATTTTTGTTAATTTTTGGATTATATTTATTTTTTAAAAATTTGTTATAAAAATAATTTTATTTTTATAAAAAACTTTGATTTATAAATATATTAATTTATAATTTTTATGATTAAGAAAATTAAAAAATAAAATTGAAATAGTATCCCAAAATATTTAGGTGGTTTGGCTCAAACTAAAACATATGTCCACCCCAACTGAGGTTAAGAAATACTCTATTAATAAAAGGGTTATAATTTGAGATTTTTTTCTTATAGTTCACCTCCAACTTGAGATTTTTACTACGATTCACCTCCAACCTATTAACTTTTATAGGTTCAACTATAACCTGAGCTTTTACGAGCTCAACCTTAACTCAGATTTTTATTAGATTAAATTGAACTTAGGTTTTTGCAAATGCCAGGTCGCCCTACCCAAAGAAAAACCAAAATATAATAAGAAATAAATTTATGATAAAAATGTACAAATTTTTTTATGCTTGTTGATGAATGTAAAAAGGTATGAAGAGCTCAAAATTATGAAGAGAATCAAGAAAATGACATTTCAGAAGAATTAGGCTTAATTGGAAGGATTTGAAATTTCAAGTAATCGTAAGCCATAGGTGCTGCCAAGGGAAATTTATGCCAGTTGAATATGATGCAACCCTTCTTTGAGATGTTGAAATCTTGTTCATGTTCATTAGTTATTTCATTCATAATAGTTAGGTATTAATAAAAAAATTTTTGTCATAACTGTTAGAAAGTGAGTGAAAAAGCTGTTTCAAAAGCTGCTTTTGGACAGCTTAAAAAGATCTTAAGATATTCTTCCAAAATGACTGCTTCAATGGCATAATAAATGGCTAGTTAGTTAGTCATTAGGATTAATTGATCAGAGCTACTGGATGAGATTAACTAGAGCAATTAGATCGACATAAAAGAGATTTCGATCGTATGAGCAAACATTATAAAGGTGGATGTGTTCTGGATGATTGGATCAAGTTATTTTAGATCTCGATCACTTGATCAAGTCAGATGAGAACTGGATTGTTTGATTAATCAATGGTAACATTGAGATTAGATATGAATCGTATGATTCAAATTAGAGAGATTTGGGCCATTAGACTAGGGATAGATTATTTCAAATGGTGAAAATAAAGATAGCCATATGATGAAATTAGACGAGATCATGACCATTAGATGGATCAATTAGTTACAGTGGATGAATTAGTAACCATTTGATCAGCTCAACAAATGGACGATTGGATCGATTAAGAGCACTGTTTAAAGGAGGCGATGTCCACCATGTGATCACAAAAATGTGAGATCGAACGGTGCTGAGTGCTACCAATTTTGGATGCAAATGGGCACAAGGGATTTAGTCCCACGTTGCAGGAAAATATGTGTTTGGACTTTATAAATATTTGTTTGGGATTACTATGCAGAGCCTAATTTTGGTTGGCTCTCCTCTTATGCATTCAGGATTTAATCATTCGAGCATTCTCGTAACATAGAGGTTTATTTCAACTGCTGCCTAATTCGATTCAATCTTAACCCATTCGGTTAGGAATTCACCATGAACTTGAATGGGTCAACCCAATTTTGTTTCGATTCTGTTTCCTAGCCAGATGCTCAGGCTTGAAGCCTGGCCTGAGACTTTTGCATTTGGGCATAGCTTAGGATGTGGCATAATTTTTTTATTTATTTAGTTATTAAAATTTTAATAGAATTATTTTTTATGTAATCAACCTAACATAGAATTTGGCAAAAATACAATAGTATAATTTAACCAAGGAAAGAATGACACAAAAATAGAATTATGTTACTTAAATAAATGAATAGTTTAAATAAACTTGAACCAAGAAAAGAGAAGAGAGATTTAAAAATTGAATCCTATTTATTTGCTAAGTCAAGGAGATTATTGAATAATTTAGATCCTTAAATATGATTTAAAATTGATATAAAAGATAAGTACCTTAAAATCAACAAACTAACATTTTATTTCATAGGAAAATAAAACCTTATCAAAGTTGGTGCACATGTCTTTAATCTTTGAAGCTTGTTGAATACTTCAAGATGATTTGAAGATCATTAATTTACCATCTTCAAAAGTGCATGGTTTGTTCTTTACATGTAACCTTGTTTCATACTAAACAAGTCTAATAAAATAAAATACTAAATATTTAAGGCTTGACTCATCAAATACAAGGGTAACTTAAAAAATCTTTCTTTTGATGATGACAAGACAAATGTTTAGATAAAAATATAATAAGTAAAAATATATATCTAAGAAATGATATAACTAGTAAAAACCAAATATATATGGTCTCCTTTACTTCATACTCACTTTACTGCATGCTCCTCTTTACTTTATGACCAATCTAAATTTTATCTAAACTATCATCATTGTCCCTCTTTGACACCATCAAAAGGGAGGCACAATTTACACAATTTCTATTATACCATTGAAGGATTTTTGCAAATATATAGGAAAATTCTTACTTTAAAGATACATACTCTTATTGTATTAATTCTTTAATGATATAATCTTTAATAAAGGAAAATCATATAATTTTGTGATTTTTTCTTTTATAATGATGAAATTGATTATATACCATTAGCAATAGGCTTAGTCCTGTCTCCAATTATTACTTCATTCTCATATAGTTTATTTTTAGTACCTATTTAGCTCTAATAAAGTAACATGAACCTACACCATTTAGAGCTTGTTCAACCAATATAGTTTTATGATAAATACAAATATATTATGATCAAATTTTTCATAGAAACTCGTTCTAACTCCTTGATTAAGATATCATTTTTTTATTTCTATGGATTTTGATATCACAAAACCCAAGGTAGTTATTGATTAGCTTACTCCCATATTCTTTCTTGTCTAATTTACTTTCCCTATTTTTCAATACAAGATTCATCAATGACTCAATCTAAGCATTATATTAATTATTTTGTAATTGACTCATCAAACATAATGTGTATGTTCTTATCTAATTTTTAAATAAAATCAACAAAATTTTTAATTGTCTCTTTTCTATATAAATCTAGAAAAATCATGATCAATATCAAATTTATATTAATTTTAAAAAATCAAATAAATTATCTTTGAACATATAGTGTTTATTATTTTCCCTTGTACACTCATACATGTTTTTCTAAGTGGGAGATATAAATTGATTTCATATTTTCCATTCCTTGTAGTAATCATATAGATATTTATTTCTTAAAATTTGTTAAATTAAAATTATTTTATCTTTCTAAGTTTCTAATCAAAGCTTAAGATCACATTTTTTATTCGTATGAAGTTTAATAAATTTAGAAAAATGACACATTTTCAATTAATCTTATTTGGCTTCAGAGGAATTACATCTACCTTGCTTATTTTTTTCAAGATGGAATAACCATCATAACTTAGTCTTCTATGCCATAATGTGTTTCACTTGAATTTACAACTTAGCATTTGATTCCATTACTTTTAATTAATCAAACTTAAATCATAAAGTGTCACCTTTTGTTTTTTTACCAATTATTAACACTTAATCATCTTTTAATATTTTGTAATATTGAATATTAAAACTAACTAAATAAATAAAATCATATCAATGACAAATAAGGTCTAAATGATTAATATTGATTGACACAAAGTCTTGAATGATTTGATATTATAACCTAATATATATAAGCTTAAGATTGCAAATATTTTGCAAATGAGTCACACAACAAACCTTATCTCCATAGGTCCTAAAATATGAAGACACACCTACAAACCACCTAATCTTTAAATTTAAGAACCCAAATTATCTTGGGTTTGATAGTGGTAGGATGTGGATGTTGTGATTTTGTTAAGAAATTTCTAAATTGGTTCCCTTAGGAATGCACTCATATCAATTATGTTTTAGATTTATTGATTTCTTAATGGAGCAATAAAATGTAAGATGTACAAATTTAGAGAAATAATTGTGTACAATATTATATTTAACTTGATAATTAGATGTATACATAGAAGGAATATATGACGGATTGAACACTTGGACATTTGAGTTTTTTAATTTAAAATTATCATGCAAACATGCATTATTTTGTTGTAACATGGTTGTAAGATGAAACATGTTTTAGCACATGTGAATCATTCAAGTAAACATTACTTTTTTTCACATGATTGAATGAAGTAGCATATGCATGTACATGTGAATGATTATAAGTAGAAACATGAGAAACTAAACTAGCATACTTTGATTTTAGATCATGTTTTTCCTTTTCAAGTGAATCAAATTTTGTTAGATTTTCTTTAAGAAAAAAATTTTCTTTTCTTAAATAATCATTCTCTAACTTTAAAGCATCATTACATATAATATGCTTAAACAATTCATTTTCATGTTCTATATTTGAAGCTTTCAAACATGAAACATTGGAAATATAGGCAAGAACTTGATTAGTTAAGAAAATATTTTCTTCTTTAAGTACATCATAATGTTCATGCAATTCAATTATTTTAGATTCAAGTTTGGCACAAACTTTCTTAAGATCATCATACATCTTAATTAATTTTTTATGCTCAACAAGTAATTTATTAAATGAATTTGACATTTTATCACAAGATTCAAATGGTAGACTTATGGCTAGAATTAGAAGTACTTGATACTAGTTTACCTCCATGATTCATCTTTAAATTTTCTTCTTCTTCCTCTTCTTTCTTTTTATGGTTCATCTCTTTCTTATCATCACCAACATCTTGAGATTCATTCTCATCATACAACCAATCTAATCCCAGTATTATCTCAAAACAAGTTGTGGTCATACACACTCTTATACTAATTTCTTGAGACAATGCACAAAATAAGTAATTCATTCTTTTAGCATTTGATTGAATTAATATTCTTCATTTTTACTTCTATCTTTAAGAAGAACAAAAAATTGAATAAAAAGATCCCATAAATTATCATCAATGTTTTGAATAAAATTTTAAAGGCATTCTTCCAAATAAAAACAATTTTACCCTTAAATAATAAAGGACGACAGGATGAAAATCCTTCCTCTAACGTTTCTCAATTATTAACTATGGGTAAAGTAGTCCTTGAATAATTAGATAAAATAAACACAAAAAAAATCAAGCAATTTGATTAGATTATAGAGTAAAAATAAAAATTTTAAATCGATATTAATAAAATAAAAATTAGCAAATAATTAAAATTAATGTCATATTTAATTTGCACACACAAATAAAGGATCACCTTAGCGATTTTACTATCTGTATGGAATCGGCTCTGATAACAATTGAAGTAAAAATGAGTATGCAAATCCCATAAGAGGGGGTTGAATTTGTTACACCCCATTTTTTTCCTAGGCTGATTTTTGGCATATTATATTTTTTTTTTTTTGCATATAGACAGCTCAGATCGTCCCATACCAACCTGAGTAGCCTACGAAAAACATAGGATATAACATATCATTACACACCTACTTTCCTTAACAATGTGGATCCCATCTCCCGGGTACACCGTCAAATCAGGTTCATGACTCCTGAATTAACTGATGAACTCGCGCAATGTTACTCCTACTAGACCCAATACTCCTAACCCATACCAGTAGGAGAACCAGTCTAATAGAAGTCTGAACCCCCACGGTTAAGTTCCATAGTCATGTAATGACCTCACCATCAAAAATAAAATACATAACATCCTCAGATAAAATATGGCACTCCACACACTATACCACCAAGACAATAAAGTAGAACAGTGAATGGAAACTACATCACATCACAAGAATAAGATCCAAGTCCAACAAATACAATATCATTCAACTAGATACATAAGTCAGAATCACCCTCACATAATACAAGACATAAGAATAACAGTCTCACTGAATACATCCAACAGCAACAATCAACTAACCAGAATGTCTCAGAAAATCACAGATCAGATCTCCTCCACTAGCCTACTGATCACGATCCCACCTAAAGCTGGGTGGCGTCAAGTCTGCCGAGCCACTGGAAAAATATAGATAAAAAATGAATGAGCTATGCCCAGTAGGAAAGACAGCTAGTAAAAACTCACATGCAAGAGAAGGATAATAGCAAGAGTATAGGAATACAGCATAACAATGTAGGGTGGAAAGGCACTCTCAGTTCCAGACTCTGACCAACCACAGTCACCCCCAGTCACACCAGAGTAGCTCTCCTCTGTGCTCCCAGGCAGCATGCCAGCGGGACACGCCCATCTCTGCGCACGCATGGCGCCTAGGCAAAGCATGCCAGCGGGACACGCCCATCTCTGCGCACGCATCACAACGCCTAGCACCCGACACCGCAGCGTCTCTCGTCAATCAATCTTCTGGAGACTATAGACAAACCCGTCACATAGATCTCTAGCCAACGTGAGACACCCCTGCCACCCTCAGGCACGCAGGCCTACACACTTGGCTAGCCACGGCGAGTCACCCCTGCCGATGCCACTCTCAGGCGCGCAGGCCTACACTCGTGGACCAGAAGAGATCGACTCAGCCACCGTCCCAAGAAGTCCTCTCCCAACAATTTCCATAGAAGCCACGCCCCTACAGTCATTGCCAAGCTTTAACTCCAAGATTCGGCAACATGTGTCCAGATACAACAAGGCGCATACCAGTCCACATGTATACTGTGAAAGTTAAGTCTGAACCGCACAGTTACCTACCACAACTACCCTAAAACATCATATAGGGTCTATAGTAGTCCGGTCCAATATGCCAATCCGTGAAATATGCCAACACTGAGTAAACTGACTCAAACCATGCCATTGCCATCCAAGCAACACAAACTGTACCAAATTTCTGACTATTCTGGTAGCACTTACCCAAGTGTCACACTTCCTTCAACTAATCCAGCTGCACTGAATTTATGGATAATTTCCAACAGTCAATTTCAACTTGGCTATGTGATTTCCTAAAATCACCTTTTTCTCACTTCAAGAACTTTTTAAATTCCAAAATCAATTTCCGCCCTTTATCCATTTTCCGAAATTCGGAATAAATTTCCGAATAAAATTTAAATTCCACATATATCTTTTTTCCAAAAATTCGGAGTAATTTCCGAAATTAAATTTTCCTCCGCGCCGCGCCGTTCGTCCGCGCCGAATCTCCTGAACCGGATCTCGCCACCAATTCGGGTCTTCGCGCTGAATCGAGAACCCACCGGCCGAATATTTAATCCAAATTTCCAGCCGACGTTTAGCATTTAATTATTAATAAATATTGAATAATTACAATTACTTAATTAACTAAACCGTAATTAATCTAATCCATCTCCTTCTTCCGCCCGGCGCCCGCGAAACCCTAGCCGACGATTCCTCCGGAAAATTTCGTTTTCCCCATCGATTTCCGGCGACCGAGATCAAAGAGAAGTAACATCCGATGTTCGTACTATCCTAATTTGTCAATAATGTCACTAATTTCTAAGATTCAAATAAAAATTTCCGTCGAAGTTTCATCCAATTCTCATTTTAACAATTCTATGAAATTAAACAAATTTCAGTATTTGATAGTATCTTAACATGATTAAGCACATAATCGAATCAACAATTGCTCGGTAAAATTTCCAAATTCGGCGGTGTAATTTTTTTTTTCCGAAAACCCTAAAATGCTAAAATCAATAATTTGCATTAATAAATTTCAAAAACCACAATTCGCATGCTCTGGTAGCTAATTGCAAAATAATCCATATTTTTAAATTGCTAATTAACTAATTTAAAACCGAATTTCCTACTAAAATCAATAATTTGCATTAATCAATTCCAAAAAAAACCTTATCCGCATGCTCAAGTAGCTAATTGCAAAATAATCCATATTTTTAATTTGCTAATTAACTAATTTAAACCGAATTCCCTACCTTTGCTCGCCGCCGGCGACGGTGAAGCCCGCACGCGACCAACCGCTGCTCCTCGCCGGACGAAACCGGTACCAATCGATTCTCCTCGGTCCCGCGAATCTCCGGTTACCAAAAGCCCCTTGGAAGGCTGCCGGAAATCACCGCCGTTCGCCGCGAACACCTCGTCTCTCGCCGCCGTTCGAAACCCTAAAGTCCGAAACAGTTCAGGTTAAATACCCAGCTTAAACCGGTAATAACCCGTTAAGAATCCATTAAGCGCCGGTTGACCTTCTAATAACGCCGCTTAACCCCGATCAACCGGTTAATCTCCACCGCTGATCTCGTCCGTCCGATCCGCTTATCCGCGGCTTATCCAAACGCACGCGCAAACGCACTCGGCGAACCGCCCCGGGCCTTCGCTGAACCGCTCTGGTCCGGTTCACGCGCGGTAAAAACCAAATTCAGGTTTAAAATTTAATGGACCGATTTAAATAGATTTTCGAATTTCCAAAAATCCAATTAAACAGGGAAAATTACTTAAAAATTTCCTCGGTGCTCCGAAAAATCCCCAGAAAATTTCAGAAATTCCAATAGCCTCCAATTGAGCTCCTGGCTCATCCTACGGTCGATCTGAAATCATCCAAGCCACAATTCGAATTATTGAAGATTAAACATATAATATTTTACCGGGTATAACAGAATTGTGGTTATAAACTATTTTTTTCTAATTTTTGGATTGTATTTATTTTTCAAAACTTTTTTTATAAAAATAATGTTATGTTTATTGAAATCTTTGATTTATAAATATATTAATTTATAATTTTTATGATTAAAAAAATAAAAATTGAAATAATATGCAAAATTTTTTAGGTCGTTCAGTTCAAACTAGAACTTACATCCACCTTCAACCACGGTCGAGAAAAAACTCTACTAATAAAAGGGTTACAACTTGAGGTTTTTTCTTATGGTTCACCTCTAATCTATTTGAGAGTTTTTCCTACAGTTCACCTCCAACCAACTAGCTTTTGCTGGTTTAACTATAATGTAGGATTTTACAAGCTCAACCCTAACTTAATTTTTTATGAGATCAAATCGAATTTAGGTTTTTGCAAATGTCAGGCTGCCTAACCCAAAGAAACAAAAAAAATATAATAAGAAACAAATTTTTGATAAAAATGTATAAATTTTCTTATGCTTGTTGATGAATGTAAAATGATACAAAGAGCTTAAAATTATGAAGGGAAGCTTAGAAGAATTAGGCTTAACTAAAAAGATTTGGATTTTCAAGTAGTCGTAAGCCGTACATTTTTCCAAGGAAAATTTATGCCAATATAATATGCTGTAGCCCTTCTTTGAGATGAAAAAATCTTATTCATGTTTATTAGTTATTTTATTCATCACAATGTTTTACAAAAAAAGTTTTGTTATAGCTATTAGAAAGTGAGCAAAAGCTATTTTAGAAGTTACTTCCAAATAACTTAAAAATACCTTAAAATATTCTTCCAAAATAGCTATTATAATGGAATAATAATGGTTAATTAATTAATCAGCAAGCTTAACTGATCAGAGCCATTGGATGAGATTAATTAGAGCCGCTGGATCGAAACAATGGAAATCTTGACTATCTGAGCAAACGCTATAAAGGCAGATGCATTTTGGATGGTTGGATCAAGATTGATTAGATCTTAATCACTTGATCAAGTCAAATGAGATCTAGATCGATTAATCAATAGTAAAGTCGAGATTAAATCTAGATCATAGGATTCAAACCAGAGAGATATAGGCCATTAGATCAGGGATATATTATTTCAAAAAGTAAAATTAAAGATAGTTGTCTAATGATGTCAGACGAGATCGTGACCATCAGATGGATTAATCAATTACAGCAAATAAAGTAGTAATCATTTGATCAACTTAATAAATGGAGGGTTAGATCTATTAAGAGCACATTTTAGAGGCGAAGGCAATCTTCACCATGCAATTGCACAAATGCACGATCGAACAGTACTGAATGCTAACAATTTTGGATGCAAGCGACATAAGAGATTTAGTCCCATATTATAAGAAAATATATATATTTGGACTTTATAAATATTTGTGTGGGATTATTATGTAGAGCCTAATTGGGGTTGGCAGCCCCTTTATGCATTCAGGATTTAAGCACTCAGGCATGCTCATAACATACACGTTTATTTTGACTGTTGCCTGGTTCGATTTAGTTCCTTAACCTATTCAGCTCAGGAATTTGCTATGGACTTAAACGGGTTGGCTTGATTTTATTCTAATTGTGTTTCCTAACTCGATGCTCGGGCTCGGCTTGAGACTTTTGCATTTGGGCACAGTATGGGATGTGGTTTAAAGTATTTTTATTTATTTAATTATGAAAATTTTAATAAAATTATTTTTTGATGTAATGAAGATTTAACCAACCCAACATAAAATTTAGACAAAATATAAAAGTATGATTTAACCAAGAAAAGAATGATTACAAAATAAAATTATATTACTTAAATCAATTAATGGTCTAAGTAAGATTTGAACCAAGAAAAGAATTAAGAGATTTAAAAATTGAATCCTATTCGTTTACTAAATTAATGAGATAACTGAATAATTTAGATGCCTAAATATGATTTAAAATTGATACAAAAGTAAGTGTCTTAAAATTTATAAGTTAACATTCTATTTCATAATAAAAATAAAACCTTATTAAAGCTGATGTTCATGTTTTCAATTATTGAAGCTTTTTGAACACTTCAAGGTGCTTTGAAGACCACTAATTTACCATCTTCAAAAGTACATGACTTGTTCTTTACATGTAAACCTATTTCACATTAAATAAACCCATTATAATAAATCTAAACATTTAAGACTTGACTCATCAAATGGAAGGGTGACTCAATAGTTGCCACTTAAATAATTAGTTATACACTCAGAGGATGCATATGTATTAAGAGATTTTTATTTCATATGCTTAATGAAGAGGTTTTCTTTTCATAAATTCTCTCCTTTTTTTATGCATTAGACAATAATGTAAAGGAAAGAACAAAAGAACCCAGAACAAGATGGCGATACTTGTTTTTATAGAAATACAACTAATTGAAAAACCTCAACATCAAACAAGAATTAAAGATATACAAACAACTACATCTTTAATACTCATTTATCTCTAAACATTTGTAGATATTCTCTACTAATCATTTTAGGTTTATTAAGAAAATGTTTCACTTCATGCCATGAGTATGGATAATAATTCATCACTTCAGTAAGTATACATTCATCTCATCAATAGTTAGTAATCTAGAATAAATTTTAACAATCCAAGGTTAATTCATCATCCACACGTAGCATCAAATAAGAGTTGATAATAATATAACACATAAATAACATAACTCATTTATAAAAAACATAACATAATTGAAATTAATAATCACCAGTAATAAATGTAGCAAAAATTAAAGTATCAAGTAGTGAAAATAATTTAATACGTATCACAACACATTTTTTAGCAATTTTTTTTAGTTCTTTTTTGTTGAATTTTTAATTTTGCTAATTAACTTTAAAATTGAGCTGGAGATGATATCAAGATGACTATGAACAACAATGTCCAATAGAGAAAGATGATCCTTAAGATTTCTAAATTATGCATTCACTTGTGACTTTATTATATTGATCCTTGAGAGTAGTAAGTAATTTGATGCAATTGAGATAAGAGCTCCATTTCTCAAGAAGTGGAAGGATGGTGTTGTTCATGTTGAGGTGCAATTTCTTCAAAAGGTTAAGGTCCAATATTAGGTTGAATAGAAAACTAGTCCTTCCATTTGAGCTTCACAAATCTATACTATATGTGCTTGAAAAAATACTACATTCTTTTCAAATGTAAAATGTTAATAGCTATTGGAAGGCAATCCACATCTTTAGATTCGATACTATACTTGAAGTCGATGATTGGAGCAATCAAATATCCAAAACTTAAATTCAATTTCTTCTTATACTTGAGGTTTTTTATCATAAGAGCCTTATTCATTAGTTAAACTATTGCTCTAGCTATGTGAAAGTGTTCCTTCTTTAAACAATAAAAAGTAGCAAGTAATAGCTATGGAGTGATGTGTTATCCGTCACCACCTTTTGGCATGATAGTACTCCTAAAGAAATGTTGAATCATATAAGCACACTGAGTAAGAAACTTCACTTCTTGAACATGAATACTTTTGGTCAAATTGTAGATTAGTCTATTAACCTCTATTTAATCAAAACTAGAACTTTCATGGTTTGGCTAAATAGTGGAACTAGATGTAAGTATTTTAAAGGATCCATTGAGATCATATCTAGTGATCTCAATTGTGGTCCTACATAAAAATGATTTAACAACACTAAAATTCTCATTAATCTCTAGATTTGCATAAGAGTTATTTTTTATACTATTGTTGAATGAATGTCATAATTGAAATGCATCCTCAAGTCTAGTCTCAACGAAATAAGATAACATTGCATCATCCAACTCAAGCTTCAACATTGTGTTTAAGGGCTTAGGGATGTTTATCCTACACTCTTTAATTATTCATATGCTTCCTTGTTAGATAGTTTTAAAAAATTCTTGATCCAACACAGCTGGTTGATGGTAGAGTTTTCTTTAAAGCTAATTTCTTTGTGCATAGCCTCTTAGTTCTGATAATAAAATCAATATTACTACATTATTACAATAGCATGCATGGTTTAGGGCCTAAGCTATATACTAAACTTCTTCTAGTTCACAAGGATTACTTGGAGCACAACTAAATGGAGACCCAATTATGAATGCAAATGATTGAGAAGAGATGAAGTAAATCCAAACTAAATAAGGATCTTGTGGTAATTGAACAAGCTTGGAGCCGATTGCATGATGGATCGCTATGGAACACCTTTCAAGTAAATTCTCCTTTTGATTATATACCCAATTAAGTCTTTTGGTGGGATACCCTACCTAACATGACTATTTATATAAATGAATGTCATACTTATACAAATAAATAGATCATTTAAGAATGATTCAAGTTGCATCTTTAAATATAAGTGGATACAATCATCATACATGGGCAATCAGATAATTATACATGTCCAAGTGGTCTTTATTTGATTATCTACTCCAATGATGGTAATTGCACTATTGTGATTTAGTATTCATACTAATTTGTTGTCAATGTTACTTTACTTATGTAGTTTGTATTCTGTGATAGAATCGTACATACTCGACTGAGGTTTTACCTTTACTTAGTAGATGGTGATATATTGTATACATATGGTACTATAATCATATAAGTATGAGCTATACAAAGCTTTAAACTATATACTTAAAGCTAGCTTTAGATCGTACTATCTAACATATTATTATACTAATTTGACTTTTGATGACTTGAATACATTTATTTTATTTATGTAGTAAAGAGTTCACATTAAGTCAGTTTTAGTTGAGAAAATCATATTTATGTGATCATATAATAATAATGAATTCATATATCTAAGTCAGCAATGAGACATACTTGTAAGACATAAAAATCATATATGTTCAAAAAATTATAATTATCGATTTTTATGTAAATTCACTCCCATATCTATCAACACACTTCACTAGCCATTCAAATTATCAAACAAGGGAAACATTGATTTGAGCTTTTTCACTTTCTATAACTCATTCAAATGTGATAAAATTTTTTCACATTTTTTAATATATTAATGGTATAGCTAAGTTCACAATAGTAATGTTATACAATCCTTACTATTATTGTTAGGGTAAGGACCACATTTGGCTATAGATTCAAATTTTGTTAAGTGACCTACAAGCAAAGCTTGCAAGCCAAGATTTGTTTCTATAGTTTCTTTTTATGAAGATACACTAACATAACTACTTATGCCTTAAATTTAAGAACCTACCCATCTTGGGTTCACAAGTGGTAGTATGAAAATAAGATGATCATACAAAAACATTTTTTGCATAGTACTTATAGGATATTCATATTTATTTCTTTTCAAGTTGATAACTTTTTACTTGGGAACTCAATAAAGATATGTCCATGCCTACAATAATAATTGCATATAACTTTAGAAGAATTAGTTGAATAAGTATGTTCATGGAAAATCCATTCTTCTTTTTCACATGATTATGTGATAGAGCATGATGAAACACATGTGAATATAATTGAATGTGAAATACACACATGAATAAGTACCAACAAACTTTTCTTTTAAGTCATTTAGTTCTTTTTATATCAATCCAAAGTATGTTAGTTTTCCTTTAAATTCAAAATTTTCTTTTCTTAATAGAGCTTTCTCAAATTTTAAAGCATTAATACAAGAGTTTCTCATAGTTAATAATGTTATGCATTCATCCAACTTATTTTGTGAGTTGTTTAAGGTAGAAAAATGTAACTTTGATTCTTCTTAAAGTGATTCATTCTTCTCCTTGACCACATTACATTGATTTTATAGAACATGAATCTAATCTTTTTGTTTAGGACATTTCTTCTTCAAATCAGCATACATTTTAGAATTCTAACTAGAGTTCTTTTCTTTATATCAAAAAGTATGAGTGGTAATTAAAAAAGGTTGTTGTAATGTTCTTTTACCTCTAGTAAATCTTTGTGATACATATGTACCTTAAGCTACTACGTCTCAACATATTGGTGCAACTCTATGATTTTCTTATGTAGAAAGTGTAGTTCTAATTTCGTGATAGAATTTTGTGACATTATCAGAGCTAAAGTAATGAATATCCTTAATATATTATGAATTTATAAGACTTTTGTTAAGCTCTAATGCTTTGTTTTTCTTGAGCTATTTACTTGATATGTCTCCTTACTTTGACAATTCTAATTCAATTGACCAAAATTATAATTTACTAATGACTCTAATTTATTTCCTATTATCTTGATAATTTTGGATTTTTTTTAAACTAATGCTTTTGGAAATATATTTGACAGATTTGACTACTGGTGGTTTATCTAGTGTATCCTAGGAACACTTAAGTTTTTTGCCAATAGTTGTGATGTCGTAATGGCCATTGGTTAAATATATGGAATTGTTAATAATCAAAGTCTTGCAAAATTTGCTGTTAAGTGAGTTCGTGAAGATTCCACAGATAAATCCTTGATGATATTTGCTCTTGTTGGCATAGCGTCATCATGACTTAGTGGCATCCTATCTCTTTTTCATACACTCTAGTTTTCAAAAAGTCAAATAAGACCATTTTAGGGTTATTGATTTTTGTTTTTTTTTCTCCTCCTTCCTATGTATAGCACGTGTCACCCTTGGAGAAGAAAATCCTTTATGACGTTGTATTTCTCAAATCTGAACCTGTAAACATCTTTCTTGGTGGGCAAGTATGGATGAGAGATGCAACCCTATCTTCTATCATAATTGTTGGTGTGAGACTGGTTATTATAGCATGTATTATGATGTTCCACATGCCCATCAATACAAACCACCAAAGTAAATCCCATATTCCAATGCCATTAGTACATTTTCCTCATTCTCTCATTCTTATAAGTTTCTTAGACTTGTCCTTTATTTCTTATTTTTAATTTCTCACTCTAATATTTTAATAAAAAAATCCTAAAATTTGGCAAAAAGATTGATGAATACTCTTACAATATTTTCTTTTGTTCAAAATATTTTTGATTTAAAAATTCTTGGATGGTTTTCAAGCTCTTCAAATTTCTCGCATAAATATAATAGTTTTTCAAATCAATCTTTTCATTTGAGGAGTTTATGTGGGTAGTTGAATGACTTGATGAGCTATAGCTTTCCTATGCTATAGATCATGAACTTTCTTCAATTTGTCGATATTTTTCTATCTAGAACATAGATTAACTTCCTATTTAGGGTTTTGAGACCAACTTTTTTATTTTATAGTTATTCTCATAAAAATGTCTTCATGTTGATGGAAATTTTGAGAGATTTTAGGAAATATCAAAACAAATAGTTTTCCTATTATAAATTTTATGATAATTTTATATTTCAAGTTACTATGATTGTGGCAAATTAATCCAAGTTTTTGGGTTGTTTTTTTTGCACAAATGTTTGAAATTTTTCTCATTCACTTTGATTTTCTATTCAACTCTCTCTTTCCATGTTGTTTCAATTCTTTGACAAATTGTTCATAGCTAAGCAAGCAAAGGTAATGCATTTTTTTAACGATGTCTTATTCTTTGATTCCATTTATGAACTTGCGACCTAACACCACAAGCCATATAGAGTTTTAAACCTAAGTTACTTGGAACCACCACCAATGAAAGTTGTAATTTCTCAAAATTACCTTTGTCCTTTTAATGATGGAAAGAAAGTGGGCACCTTAAAAAGATCACTTAAGTTTCTTTAGCTTCGTATGTCATAAGTATCTCACAAATGACATATGCTTCATTCCTTACCTCTTATATTCATTAACTAGGGTAAACTATATGAGTATTCATTTATGGAGTTAGGCTTCTTAAGATGACATCATTATAGGTTGCTGATAGTTTATATTTGAAACCTCAACACCATCCTTACTAATATATTTTTCATTTTCATGAAGGATTAGTGCATTATAAGAATGTTTTAGACAAGATAGAAATCTCATGGCGGCATGGACAAGTTGAGGTATAACCACCACACCACAAATCTCCTTGACTCTCAATGATTAGTTGTTACGAAGGTAAGGTACCTGACATTATGGCAATAAAGGTCAACAACATTGAACTCTAGACTTGCTCAAATAACATGACCATTGTATAAATTCTTTTTTCATTCATTGTGTTTAAAAACATTTATTTATAAAGCATATGGATGCTACTTTTTATGCCCTATGTCTCCCTTGGACTTGTCTAGTGGGTCATGTGGATTTATGTTCTTCTTTGAATCATTTTGTAGTTTGTAGAATTTTGAACTCTTCATGGTCTTTTTACTTCCCAAATTTCTTGCACAAAAAATTTATTTTCTTAACTAGCCTAACCATTTGACAACTTTTCTTACTAAACCTTGTTCATATTTGTTGAAGTATGGATTGATAACATGATTCAATATAACATCCCAGTTTAAGAATCTTGAAATTCCTTTAATTTTTGGCATTTTTCTATCTAGAATTTATCATTAGTTTTTTTATTGGTTTTGAATTTTAAATGTCTTATTGTGTTTGTTTTCTCTTGTTCCAAATGACATTGTATTGATGTGAAATTTGAGGGTTGCTGGAAAACATCAAGGGAAACAACATTTATTTTATATTTTTGAGAAATCTCTCTCTTAATAGACAAATTTACCACATACCATGTGTTTAAATCTTTTTCACGTCCACTTAAATTTATCATTCTAGCACAACTACCTTTTTCCTAAATGACCTTAGTTCATCTACCTCACATGTCAACATTACGTGACCTTCTTAGATATCATTACATTATAGATTTAATCAGTTGAAGATTACAATAATTTAAATGACATAGAATGAAATTCTAAAAGATTTCTTGCTAACATAATACTTTATTTCAAATAAGGGGATGAAGAATAAGAAAGTAAGTTTAACTTAAGAAACATTCTGATGCATGTTCATGTAATATTTTGAGAAATAAAATAGAAGTGATTTCTCTATCTTCTTTCCTTTAAAAGGTTGTGAGAGCTTATTTGATTTTTAGTATTCCAATAATTTTACTTTCCATATATTATTCATTAAGATGTTTTTAAGTATAATAACCCTTTAATTGTCACATGTATGGGAACAAGAATAGTTTTGGAGATCAAGTTGCAAACACGTATCAATACTATCTTAGCTATTGGTTAAAACTAATGACACTTGGAGGTCAAGCGTTTCTTGTCAATATTTCACCTTGCATAAAGTGTGAAAGGTTTCTTGAGTGTTACATGAAACTAGAAAATCTTTCTAGTCCATTTAAACATCAACTGCTTGTACCTCTCCCTAAAGGTACTAGAACATCACGTGGCCTTTAAAAAATTAGCCATGCCATTCATGGCATTGGAAACTCCAAAGGATATCAAACGAGAACTCAGGTGGGACCTTGGAGATTGGCACAAAACAAAGGCGGTGCACAAGTTGTCAACAAACCGGCATGGGTTAAATACATGTCAGCTAATTGTGAGGAACCTTTGGCTTGCGGAATCTTTGGCTTGAGGAACCTTCGCGCTTTACCGTCGGCACCTTCCGCATGCGGGTCTCGGTGCCTTCCTCGTGCGCGTGCGGGTCTCTGCGCGTGCTAGCTCCTCCGCGTGGCCTCTCGGCGAGCGTAATCTCGGGGGGCCGCGCGGCGTTTTAACGGCGCTTTTGCTTTTCCTGCTGATTTATGGGTGGCATCAGGTTCTGGAGTTCCGTGTTTATCTATTGTCTGAGCTACTGAGGTATATTTCGCAACTTCCCACTGTTAGGGTTTACTGTGCTCTGTGCGGCTGCGTTCTGAGGTTGAAGATGACATTTGAATTAGCCGCCCATCTCCAAAATTCAAAAATTTGATTTTTGAATTTGTTGCGCGGTCGTGCTGGTATAGTATTAATAACTATCCTGATCCGCGGCATATCCCACCGCTAGCTGTAACTGCTTCGTAGGCGCGTGGTTAATCCTCGCGCGCGCGCGTCTCCTGATTGGCGCGTGTCTGGGCTGTATTTGTGCTTGCTGTATGATGTAAATTGCGCGCGGCATCTGGACTGTAATATCACAGGTTTCTGTTTCATCTTGGCTCGCTAGGGGCGCACATTTGGGACTTGGTGCGCGACGTGCTGCGCATCGTGGATCCTTGCTGCGGCTATCTCCAAAATAAATAATTTGGGCATCTTCGCCTTGTATTAAGTCTGTAAAATTACAGGGTCTTCTGCTGTGGTGATTGGCTGCGCTGCGTTGCTGCGGTGTTTCTGTGATGCTGTGGATGTATCGAAGTGCTGTTGCGACTTTCTCTTGAATACTTTCCCATATATTGCTGCTGAATTCTTTTGACAGGTAACCCTCAGTCTTTTTGGATTGCTGTGGTTCTTTTCCATCCTTTGGTGCTTGGTTCCTTTGCCTGTCCTAGTGCTGTTTGGTCGAGTTAGCATGGGAGGAGCAAAGGCAACTAGAAGCAGTAAAAAACTCAAGAATAAGGGCAGTGTGTCTCCTAATCTTCATCAGGATTCTGGAAGTGCTGGGCTGAGCGAGAAGAACAAGGGGAGGGTTATTGGGCTCTCCATTGCGGAATGTGAAGAAACTAAAATTCAGGCCATGGCTCCTACCTATTCTGTGGAAAGTTCCTTGAACGAAACCTATGACATCAATGATAACGACACACTTCTTGTTGATGATGTTGCTGGGGGTAATTGTGGCTTGCATTGTGTTGAGCCGCAGGCTAACATGGCTGTGCTCGTGGACTCTCATGGGGCGCCCACTGTGCGCATGCTCAGCACCTCCGCCACGCCACAGGCAGTTCTGTCAACCTCTACGGCGCGTGGTGCTGCTGACGTGCGAAGGGAGCATGTTGATGCGGATGTGGCTTGTGTTGATGAAGTGGGTGACGTTGGGGTCGCGGCGCATCTCGTCCATAACTCTCGGGAAATTAAGTATACCAAGGCATCTTTCAGGGATGCCTTAACATCTAATAACAAATTGGCGAATGGGGTGGCTATTTCATTTATTCCCCGAAGATGATGGATATTAAGCAAAGGGCGGAGGCTGTGCAAAATTGCTTGGATGCTGATGCTATTGTTATATCTCGGGAGGCATGTGCTAGGAGGCGTGTCAACCATCAATATGACTTGGTAGGGAGGGTTTATGGCAACTCACTCCAATTTCCGATTATTGACAGGATTCTTACAAGGACATGGGGTCACTTTGAAAATTTTCAAGTCTTGGAGCTCCCACAACACTGCTTTTGTTTACATTTCAACTCCATGGAGGATCGTAATAAGGTTTTGCTAGGTGGTCCATGGCAGGTTGCAGGTCAGGCTATGGGGCTGGATGCTTGGTCTGCAGAATTCTCTCCATCTGAGCATACGGCTATGTGTGCCCTTGTTTGGGTTCGCTTTCCAGCCTTGCCTTTGTTGTTTTGGGACATTGATAACATTATCAGAATAACTAAGAATGTTGGGGATCCTATCCTTTTAGATGGTTGGACTGCGGAGATTAAACGTTCATCCTTTGCTTGTGTTTGTATTAGAATTGACTTGACGAAGCCTTTGAAACCTGGAATGTGGCTTAGCGGGGACCTTGGGCATACTTTTCAACCCTTTGAGTATGAAGGGCTTCCGCGTATCTGTTTTGGCTGCGGGCATGTAGGACACTTGCATGAGCGTTGCCCTTGGGGGCCACTGACAATTGTTAATGCAAATGTTACAATTCTTGAGGTGGGTGATGTTGAGGCCCCCGTGCCCAATGAGGAGCCACACGCGGCGAGTGCACCGAGCGGCAAATCCCAGTTTGCGGAGGAGCTGCAGCGCGCGCAGAGTGTTGGCGCGCCTCTTGGGCAGGCACACAAGACCAGCAAGGAATCACTTGGGCCGTGGATGGTGGTCCAACCAAGGTGTAAGATGCAGAATTAGGGACCCCAAAAAAAGGAGAATGAGGCACAGGTGGCAATCAGGAGGGCATCTAGGGGGCCTATGAGAGGGGTTGGAGGTACTAACACCAATAGAAAACGTAGCAGTTCGGCATTTCGTGGAAGACAACCCACGAGGGAACATTGGCCCTAAGGTCTCGTGGTTTTGGTGGGAATTCTTCCCATGGTTCGCCTTCACCAACTGTGGAGAAGGGGGAGCCCTTCAAAGGCGGGGGTGCAATGGCAATGGCAAAAGGAAAAGGCAAAGAGATAGCTCGAGATACTCAATTTGATGGCATGAGAGATATCGAAGACATAGTTGGTCCTCATGGGTTTCACATTGATAAGGCTTAAGGGAAATCCCCCTCCGTTGCAAATCGTGGACTGCAGCTTGTGTGGGCTTCTGGGATTGATCTTTTTCAGTATTGCTGATGTAGCTAGTATGGGGCAGGAGGTTCTGATGATCCTTCCATGGAGACCGTGTGAGAGATGCAGATGGCACCTTGGTGTGATGGATGGCATTGCTGGTTGCGCTTAGCTAGTGCAGCACGCGGGGCCTTGCGCGCTCTGGCAGGGGATGTGGCCTTGGGGGACTTGGTGCCGCGGCACTGGGATACCGTGAATGTAGTTGTTGACGTGGTTTCGCCTTGCTGCGCTACGTGTGGTTTGGTGGTGGCTTTTGTGGGGGATCTCGCATTGGTGGGTGTGCGCGTGTGCGACCTTGTGCTGGGTGTTTATTGCTGGGAGCGGCTTTGGGTGTGGCCGGAGTTGCATCTCCAGCGCGTGTTTTGCTGGACGCGTGTTGAGGCAGAGCGTGTGCTGTGCACGTCGAAAGGGGTGTGTGCATGGCTTTATGGGAGAAAGCTGGGGCCGAGGTGCCGTGAATGTGCTCTCCATCTTTCTTGATGACTAAGATTGTTGTTTGGAACATTTGGGGGATCTGTGACCACAAGTCCAGATGTTATATGCAGAGGTTTGTAGAGATGAGAGCATTGATGCTGTTGCTTTGGTGGAGACAAGAATCCAGTCATTCACTAGAAAGGATGCTGACCTCTTATTAGGTAAGGAGTGGGAGGATGCTGTCCAACCTTCCTTTTGCAGGTCTGTTGGCATCGTTATCCTCTGGTGGAGATGCTTGGACTTTAGAGTTACTCGCCTCTCTGCCCACGTCGTGGTTGTCATGGTCTCTGTTGCGGGTGGTTCTGATATCAGATGGTGTGTGGTGTATAGCCCAATGGATCCCTTTAGGCACAGGATTATTTGGCATATTATTAGGGAGGAAGCAGTGTTAGGTGGCCTTATGATTGTGATTGGGGATTTTAACATTGTTATGGCACAGGAGGAGAAACGTGGTGGCAGGCCATTCTACAGCAGTACTGGTCAGTTGGAGTTCCTTGATTACATGCAGGATTTGCAGCTAACGGATCTTGGTTTCACGGGGAACAAATTTACTTGGTGCAATGGTAAGAAGGGGAATGCTAGAATTTGGGAGAGGCTGGATAGAGCTCTTATTAACTTGGATGGTCTCACTGCTTATCCCACGGCTTTCGTCACTCACCTTGTCAAGATCGGCTCTGACCATTGCCCAATTGTCATAGATCTTGGGAGGAAGGGGCAGACACTGACTGGGGCTAGGAGATATTTTGAAAACTTTTGGTTGGATAACCCTCACTCGGCTGTAATTGTCAAACGGGCTTGGGTTAGATCTGCACGCGGTAGCTGCATGGACAGACTCAACACCAAATTTTGTAGGAGTCTTGCGGCGTTGCGTCATTGGAGCATGGATGGCATGTGGAATGTTGGGGCTGCGAATAGGGAGTGTGAAAAGGAAATCAGCCATCTTTAGACCAAGGAATCTACTCACGGCCTTAGCTAGGAGGAGGACGCTCGTTTGGGAATGCTTATCAAGAAACTGCACACTGGGTGTGCTTTGAAGGAGAAATGGTGGTGGCAAAGGGCTAAGCTCCAATGGGCCAAGCTGGGTGATGGCAATACCCGGTTCTTTCACTCGGCCACGACTTCTAGATGGCGTAATAACACAATTACTCAGTTGATTGCACATCTGGGACTGAGGTGGTGTCCATTGATGGCTTGTCTTAGGAAACATTTTGAGCATCGATGAAGGGATGTTATGGGAGATGGACCTTCTTTTCAGCACTTATCGCACAGTTGTCTGAGTCTGGAGTAGAGGTCCTTATTATCTTGTCCAATCACTATTGTGGAGGTTAATGTCGCCATTAGGTTCTGCAGAAGGAACAAAGCAACGGGGATGGATGAAATTATGACTGAGTTTATCATGGGTTACTAAGAGATCACCAAGGAGGACATTATCAGTGTTGTTATGAATTTATTTGCGGAGAGATGCATGCCTAGGTCTTGGAAGGATACTTTGGTGGTTCTTATCTCAAAAAGGCAAGGAGCCTGCAAGTCTGATCATTTCAAACATATCAATTTATATAATGTCATCTACAAGATTGTGACTAGAGTCTTGGTTGATAGGCTCAAGGGGGTTCTTTCTGATATTATTGCCAGAGAGTAGGGAGCCTTTGTCTCGGGCCATTCTATTTCTGATAACATCTTTATTGCTCAGGAGATGTGTGTTAGGATGCATTCTTCTTCCTCCAAGAAGGGGTTAATGGTTGTTAAGGTGGATATGGAGCAGACTTATGACAGCATTAGCTGGAAGTTTGTATTGGAGATGATGCAATTGCTGGGTTTCCCGCCTGTTTGGTACGACTGGGTCATGGCCTGTATTGTTTTACCTGGCTTTGGTGTACTACTTAACGGGGATAGATTGCCATGGAATGAGGCTCATAGGGGTCTTTGCCAGGGATGTCCTCTCTCCCCCTACCTTTTTACCTTGGTTTCAGAGTTTTTCTCCCTTCTCACCAGGCCCTATGAGGATCAGGCTCTTTTGGGGTTTAGGTACTGTCCTAGTGCCCTTGTTATTTCCCACCTTTTGTATGCTGATGATGTTATTATGTATGCATCGGCTTCTCGTCAGTCAATTTGCACGGTGAGGACCATCTTGAGCCAATTTTGTGTGCAAACTGGGCTCAGAGTCAATTTATCTAAATCTAGGGTCTACTTCAATAGAGGTATGAAGGGTAAGAGGAAACGTGTATGGCTAATATCCTAAAGATTTCGCAGGGCAAGAGGCCTAATTACTTGGGTATTTCGATCTCTGCCACCCTTCTTAGTAATGGTGACTTTAACTTTCTGATTCAGAAAATCAATGATCAAGCTGCGAAGTGGAATGTTCATCCCCTCTCCTTGGAAGGTAGATCTCTTCTCATCAAGGAGGTTTTGAGTGCTATTCCCAATTATGTTATGAGCCACTGCATGGTCCTTATCGGTGTCCTGGACTTGCTGGAGCGTATGATGAGGAATTTTCTTTGGTGTGGGGCAGATCATGCCCATCATATTCATTATGTTGATTGGGAGACTATTACTCTTCCCAACGATATAGGTGGTTTGGGCCTTTTCGACCTCAAGATTTGGCGTTGCGCTCTCCTCATGAGGCATTGTAGGAGACTCCTTCAGAGGGAAAATAGTTTGTGGGTGGACATTATGAGGTGCAAATACCCTTTTGGCAACAATCCATGTTGGCCTCCAAGAGGTGCCTCGCATGCTTGTAGATTGATCAAGGATGGTCTCTCGGTGGCTTTGGGGTATTTTGTTTGGCGGATGTTTGATGGAAAATGCACAAATTTTTATGAAGATAATTGGTTGGGGTTTCTCCCTATTTGCTGGTGGCCTACTCTCATTAATATGGAGGCACCTTGGTCGAAGAGTGTTGATAACATTATCACTGCTCTTGGAAGGTGGGATTTGGTTTCTTCCAAAAGGTGTGCTAGCTCTTTGCTTATTGATAGGATCTCCTCTCTCCCGTGGGGTCCCAATGTTGTGAAGGATGAACTACGATAGTCACTTACTGATTCCACTAAGATCTCGTGCTCATTATGCTATCGTTCTCTCAAGGCCGCGTTCAGGGAGGTGGTTGATTGTATGGCTTCTTTACATGGGAATCAATTGGGGTGGATTTGGAAAATGAAAACTAGGCTTCACACTCATATGTTTATATGGAGAGTTGTTAAGAATCTCATCCCAACTCACGATTGGCTTGTTGCTAGACATTTGGGGAACTGTAGCAATTGTGCATGGGGGTGTGGCATGGTAGAGACCTTACAACATGCGTTATGGGAGTACAGTATGGCGCAGAGCATTTGGGCGGACCCTGCACTGCGTGCTTCTGCCGAGGCATTGGGGATGTGTGGTAGGGCACGTGTGGGCGCTGAGCTGCGCGCTCTTGTGCGCTTCTTGGAGCTGGGAACGAGACGCGGGAGTGCGTCTTGTCATTTGGCCGTGGTTGCTACAACATTTTACTATATTTGGGAA
Organism: Vanilla planifolia; assembly: GCA_023846275.1. Taxonomy (NCBI): domain Eukaryota; kingdom Viridiplantae; phylum Streptophyta; class Magnoliopsida; order Asparagales; family Orchidaceae; genus Vanilla; species Vanilla planifolia. The sequence goes on from CM043870.1 coordinate 19,344,262, forward strand.
AACAGAAACTCTAAGAAGCACAACAAAGCTGTATTAAGCAATCACTTTCTCATTAAGAAGATCAAGGTGGAAATTGCTGCAGCGGTAGCTATCTACATTCCTTATCCATCGACGTCCAGCGGGGAGCTTTACCCTTCGGGGACCTTTGTAACCTTTTCTTGGCTTCCCCCCCAACGAGATGGATTATGGTAAATTGTGATGCGGCTGTTAATAGGGAGGTGGCTGGTGTTGGTGTGGTTGCCTGCCATCCCCTTGGATGTCCTATCTACATGATGGGTAAGCATTTCACATCTCAGTCCTGCGATGCTATGGAGGTTCAGGCTATTCTGGAAGCTATTGTGTTGATCATGACTAAGCTCCACAGTTTCCCGACGGTTGAGATCCAGATTGATTCTACCAATGCTTTACACGAGATCAAGCAGTTAGTCGCTTACCCCAGGGAGGGCAGGATACATTATGATGCCCTGTTTTTTGCGAGGAACATGTCTACCTTGCGATTTTCACATATTATGAGGGAGGGTAATACCCTGACCGATTGGGTTGCCAAATCCGCGTGTATTTCTGATTTTGTGTGGGACAGGGGGTATATCCCTGCCTAACCCCTTGCGGGAAATTTTAATGACTGATTTTGTGTTTGAGCCTCCATAGTGGAGACTGGTCTATAGGCCTTGGCCACTTTTGAATCAAGAAATGATTCTATTACCAACCATAGCATACCTAAGATCCTCATTGGCTTTGTGAACATAGCATGGAAGTGGATGTAGGAGTTGAGGTGTCATAGTTGTTCTTATACACTATGTGATACCTCAAGGTTATGGAAACCTTAATCACTAGAAAAAATTTGGGACATGTATTAGCTATTGAGCATTGTAATCTTATGGATGGTTGCAAATAATATTTCCACATAAAATAAGGATTTATCTTGGCTTATATTATCCATAATAGCCTCTTAATTGTATCAATACTTGGATGATGTCACTACCATCTTTCTAGTAGCTTATTTATTAAAAGAATCCCTAATCTATTACTGTGATGATATAGTTTAGTGTTGGCTTATATGACACATAGCATTATAAATTGTTTCTCTTTTAGATGTAAACAGATTCACTTTTAAAATGTGTACTTTATGTTTACCAATTTCATTGACATTAATATTATTCATTTAAATGAATTCAAATGCACTTCATGTTGATAACTAATTAATTTAATAACATATGCATAATGAAAACAATAGTCGTCCAAATTAATGAACTAAAATATTGGTAAAAAAATATAAATACACAAATAGTAGGTTTGCCAAGCACACATATACATTACATGATATTTAGTTAGTAGAGTACATGCTAAAAATATTTTATTGCACAAATTAAATTATTTGTGAATATAAATGAATTTAACACAGATAAAATAAAAAGTACATGCATACATGATTTTTTGATTTGTAAAAATTGCATGCTTATTATTTGTGCATTTTTAACTTACTAATATAGTACTCAATTATGTACATATTTTGATTGTGATGTGTATGCTTATTAAAACCTAGTAAATAAGGTCCTTAAAATGGATGCAAAAGCATGTGCAAATAGTGATGGTTATATTCATATCACCAAAGAAAGTCCATTACATTCTAAATACATCGTAAATATGAAAATTGTGTTGAAGACTCAATTGTTAAAAGGTAAAGAATGTTGTGAATAATAACATAATAAAATACTATCTAATAAATAAAAAACAATATTCTAAAATATTTATAAAATTGGTAATAAATTGTTAAGTTTATGAAACCTAAAGTAGGTACAAGCTATTACTTTTTTTTCAATATATATTTAAAAAATAAAAATTTAACTTTATTAAAAAATTAGCAATACTTCAATTATCCAATTTTGTTATTTTTCATGTAAAATAGGATAATTTCATAGGAATATTGACTTGAAGACAAATTAATTTATAACATTCCATGATTGTTAATCTTGATGAACCCTCTTGGATATAATCAATTTTTATGAAAACAAAGTTGATAAGTTCATATTTTGTGATATAATGGTTTACAAACTATTCAATTTAGATCACTACATTAGATAGGATGCACTAGATATCATTAGGAAATGCAAAAGATTTGCACTTGAGAATTGACTTTGAATATCATTTTTACCTCTCAAATGAGGATGAATGAAAGAAATCACAAATGTTTACATGTGTGAAGGAATAGTTTTTTTTGTAATATATTCATTATAATATAAGTAAATAATAATGTTTCATTATTAATTCACTATTCAAGAGGTTGGATGTTTGCACCACCACAATTGTACATTTTCAAATTGTTTAACTATAGTTGACGTAGTCATGACATAGGGTTGAGCTAAACAAAGTTACTCTAACCAAACTCTTTATTTCACATCCTCAATTCTTAAGTTAATAATGTGAATAATAGAGACATGAATTAGCTATAAGTTGACTAAGCAACAAATAGTTTACTTATTCTGATGAGAAAGTGAAAATTGAATACTACTAAGGCATTTAGCCCTACTCATGGGAAATATATTTAAAATATTTTTAAAGTATTGATGTATTTTTATGGTCCATAGATAAATAATAAAATGTTTATTGTTAGAGTTGATATGTCTATCAACAACAAAATTAATATATGAAGAATGGAAATTTGCTTAATACATGGGGTGTAAGCTTGTTATTTGCATGTTGATATATTATAAATATAATTTTAATTTTATCTTTCATGATTTGAATCATTTTTATATATGTTGGCTCATGGGCTTGTCTAATAAAGGAGTAGAATTGGAATGTTGAATACTTTTGATGTCTATTTACCATGCTAATTCTAAAAATCTTTTCTTTTTATAATAGTTATTAACAAAAGAGATAAAACACAAACAAGAAAGAATACAAAGGTTTTTCCAGGAATGAGTTATCATACGTACAACCTTAATGGAACTACTATTAAAAGTGCATCCAACTACCTCAAATTGTTTATAGAAATCAGGCCTTGTTTTTGATATAATTATCTTGGTTGTTATGATGCATACATTGGCTAATTTTATGAAAATACAAGAAATATTGCTTTTCCATAACAAACCTAAGAGAAGTTTTAAAAAGTTGTTAAAATATTATATTTAACAATGGCATCTTAACAATTTTTGGTTGAAATGAAGTTTTTAGGCATTTATCAATTTGGATTTTTCTAGCTTTAGATTCATCTAATTTAAATAGTCAAATCATCCAAATAATGGCTAAATTGAATGAGATTTAAAGTATCCTTTGAAGGTGATATTTAAATAATGTTAGTTATAAAAATTCAAGTTAAACAATGTAAAATGCTTATTTGAAGGAAAATGTTGTGTTGCTATCCTTCACTTAACTTAATGAACGTCTAAGTACAAGTTGTTCAATTTAAGTCATAATTGGTGTAAATATTAGCAATAGCAAGGAAGTGATGTACTAAGGATGGTCTACATGTTATCCATAAATTCACCACATTGATAAGAATACTTTTCAAAAACATCACATTAATTAAGCAAATAACTAAGTTATAGTCATGGTCTAATTTACTAAATATAGTTCCAAATCAAATCAAATTTGTTCTACGATTGTTATAAAATATTTAAAGGAAGTGTTAAATTTATCTTGTATGTCTTTAAGTTGAATTATGTTATTATGATTAGATTCACCATTTGCCCTTCTTATTCAATCCATAATTCATGAAACAAAATTAGGCTTAGATTTTGTCTTACTTTGCCAACTGTTAATTCAATATTTTTTAAGCTATTGATGAAAATCAATAATTTATTCCATCTAAAAGGATGACCTTGTTAAAAACTACTAATATGATATGTAAACATAAGAACAAAGGATGTATGCATGTGTAAGATCTTGAAAAATAAGAGTAAATATCCATCCTATTATATTAGTGTTTTTAAACCTCATGTGTTACCAAAAATCCAAATGTTCAAATTATATAATGTACCTATAAGTAAATTGCTAGAACAAAATATTAATGTAACAAAACTCCTATAAAATTCTCATCGACAAATTTGATTTATAAAGCCAAATATCTAATATCCATTGACCATACAACCCCAATTCAATAAAAAATAGCATGACAAATAGATTCTAAAGTCCAACAAAACAAAAAACAAATAAGCATGTGAGTTTGAGAGCTCAATAGAGAATCCATAAGTCATATTATAAACCTAAGATACAATAGACATATATATATATATACATATATTGTGTTAACATTGATTCTATATATATAATAAGTTAGTAAATCCTATAAATAAATAGAATCAAATGCTAACTTTCACAAAGTATATAATTATTTAGTAGCTAATTTAATACATAACCTTATGATATGACAAACTAGATACACATTGTCCTCTTATAGATTTAATATGTTATAGTCAAAGAGACTCGTAATAGGACTTAGTACTACTACCACATAATTTAATCTAGCATTTCTTAAGATAATGTTGATCACATGGCCTAACCTTACAGGATTTTATGACTCCAAATCATATGTACTGCCTATTATAGTCACAACACATTATTTGTTTCCCATGGGACTAAAGGTATAGTAAATATCACCTAACACTATTTATATAATGTCTTCTACCCAGCCAAAGAGATTCTTGGCAAGAAATCTAGCATTTTTCTTACAGGCTCAACCACTCACAAGCAGTTCTTACTCCCAAGTCATGTGAATATAGTAGGTAACCTTTTTATCTCCTAAGTAAGCATGCATGACCAAAGGTCTATTACATTTAGTCCTCACCTTTATCAAATCACAACCATAAATCATAACATTCTATTACCACTAATTTACCATTGATTAAAATAACTTACATTTCAAAAATTTAAATAAAATATGTAGAGAGTTCTCAACTTATCCAATAACCTAAGAGGTTAAGGATTTTTCATATCCCTAAATCAACTTCCTATGATTCTTTATACCATTACTAAGTATATCTAGGGTTTCAATCCATTGTCTTATTTGAGATATCCAAGTTTATCATCATCTGAATATCTATGTCTTCCATAAACACTAATTTAGCTATTTGAAATATCTTAATCCATTTTTTCAATTTAATATTACCTTAATTTCATGTAGGACCTTTCCTATCTAAGTTATGCTTTGTGTTAGAATGCCTTTGATTTTAGTCTTAGGTTCAATGCATAGCTGATTATCATTATAACTAAGTTTGGGTTCATACAAGTTTCATTAGTGGCCATTACTCCAAGGTAATCCTATGTCACAATACCCATCCTAAGGCCTGTCCTAAGCCACCAAACATCCCTTAGATCACCATTTAGAGTGTCATCATATGGCTTAAAAGCCCAATTAGGATCAATCATAGTTTTACCTAAAGAAACATGTTAGCCTAAGGGTTTAACCAACATTTTTATCATTTAAGGTCCTTGTCTAAACTTAGCACATCTCTAAGTTTTATTCCAAAGTCTTTTAACTTCTCCCAAGGTCCCAGTTGAGAGATTAACCATCAAAAACTTTATTTACAATTTTTTATGATTCCATGTTTTGGAAGCATACTCGAGGCAAAGGAATACCTTGTTACAATCATCCATTATGTTTTTGCATAATTTCTAAGTTCTAATTCTTTGTCCATCACATAGGTTAAAATTTAATTTTTCCATAAATTTTTACATTCTTTCATGCATGTATTTGTAATAACAGTACATATATCAAACAAGTCATGCCATCAAATTGAAATTTTGTGTATTATAATATTTACCCTTGGTGTACCACATCTCATACACATTTCAAACAAATAAATTTACTTGCTAACATGGAATCATGAGGCATATCATTTGGTCCATTCTTTCATAAAACTATTAGTTTAATAATGTAACAAATAAAAAATGAATATTGTACTCAATCTACATTATCAAACATCAATTAAAATTGGAAAATACTATATACAAGCATGGGAGTTATTTTCATTATAGCATGAAGTCCTCACTTGTATAATTAGTAAATAAAAATGTGTTAAAACCTTGACTTATTCATCCATTAACAACGGTAATTGGAAATGCTAACATTTTACCCTAGCATTCTTAATTACTTGAAGGAGAAAAGAGTTCTCTAAAGATCTTAATTCTTACATGGAGTGCATTTTAATAAGTCATAAATTAGTCCTTTCATGATTAGAAGACTTTACAACAATTTCCATACTAAGAAGTTTGTTTTTCATATGTATTCACATAACCAGCAAAGCATTATTATCTATTATGCTTTTAATAACAAAACATGACTTGGTTAAGAGAGAAGTTGTGCTAATTATCAATGTTCCAAGTTCAAATAATTTAATTCAAATGTACAACAATTAAAGCAATGCTACAATTCTAAGCATATAGTTATGAAATCCCCTTTTACAATTTTACAGAAGACTAAAATAAGAATTTTCATGAATGTCTTACAAGAATTGCACAACAATATAACAAAAGGAGTCTCACATATGTTCAAAATAATTTCCTGAAGTCCAACATGAATAAATACAAATAAGTGATGCTACCATAAATTAATATAACTAAATTCACACTCTCAAGTTGGACATTAGGGCATTGTTTACATAAGGCCTTTAACAATTTCTCACATGAAAATAATGTCAAAGAATCATTACATGATAGCCACTATCATCCTTAGTAAAGGTAAAAATCATTTCCATTTTATACATTTCAATTTCATGGAATAAGATTACATTCATTTCTTGAAGTTTCCACATGCAATTTAACATGATAATCACTTTTTTCTTTAATTTGATCTTAGCTAATTTAATGTACAATCTAAGGTAAGCTCTTCTTTTTCCTAGACATAAGAATTTGTTCATTTTCCAAACTTTACGTAAGCGTTTTCCTTCTTACAACACTCAATGGCTAAGGCTTTTCTCTAAAACTAGACAAAACTACAACATTATCCTTAAAGATGGTTAGTTAAGAAAATCTAAATCAAAGGTTATGTCAACAAAGCAACCCCCTTTGAACCTTTAGATCTATTGAATCAAAATTTTAATGACCAAGATTAAGAGAAACAACACAGAATCTTTATATAGTACTAGTAATGTATGTTAATTATACTATTTTATTGTAATGGTCCATTATTACTGCTTAATAGTTCCATATATCATATTTGAACATTCAACATAGAGATAGTCATCCATAATATCTAATTGTTCTCTTCCCCTTTTAGCTTATTGCTCTTATATGATTACTGTTATTTTTTTCTCACTACTATTATTCTACAACACATTGATTTTGCACTATTAACTATAGAACAAAACTTAAATTAACATCTAATTTCTACATTTTCATCCTTTTATGATGACATTACTATCCTTGTATGATAAATATCATGTTCCTACAATAGATCATACCTTATAATACCCTTGGATTATAATATGACTAAACCCCTCCTTCACAACCTATTCACACTTATTTCCTTATTGTCTCTATCATCATATTGTACAATGCAATTATCAAATATTGTGATGTATATTATTCATAGTCAAATATTCTTTCATTCTTGCCACTCATCAAACCACACAATTTATGGTCAACATATTATATAATTTCATCCAATGCTTAACTAGAAATAAATAAACTTAATTACTCAAACATTTGCAAACATTTATTTAGTAAAAAATTATAGCATATATTTGTTAGTTGAATGGAAGGTGTAATAATCCCCCTACCTTTTGTTTGGATTTTTCCCTAAAACTCTTAATAACTACTTTGGGCATAAGCAATGAACCTCACATTCCACTTCAACATAGTGTCGATGTCATCTTGATCATTTCAAAGACCTATAACCTTATTAGACATTAACTTCTTTGCTTTGTATAACAGTCCAATATGATGCATTTGTTAGGACATTTTTACTTATACTTGAAGATTCTTTAGCTTCTACTAATACCAATTCAATATATTTAATACTTATTTCCTTTTATTAGATGGATGAAAACTTAATGTTTCCTAACTAGTGCTTTTGGTAGCCAAAGTCTATAAATTAATAGATCCATCTTCTCTATAATCTCATAGGTTTTACTACCTTAAGGCCATAATTTGAAAGCCTTTTTAAATCTTAAAAGCCCTAGTTTCTTCTTAACTTTTAGGAATACCTTTTCCTTAATATTAAAACTAAACAATCCAAATTTATTAACAAGGCACTTCATCTAAGGGACTTGCACATCTTATAGTATATTCTTTAATCTACAAATCTCCTTAGTAATCTTCTTTATGAATTGAGGTCCAAAAGTGTGTCTAAATTATCCCTTAGCCCAACATAATGGAAAGCTATAGTACCAACCATATAAAACTTCATAATATGCCATTCCAATGGATAACATATCTTTATTATTATAGCTAAATTCTACCAATGGTAGATGCCTTTACTAATCTAAAAGGTAAGACTACACATTTAATTCCCAAAAGATCTTCTAAATTCAAAGCCATTCTCCTGATTACTTATTAAACAAAAGGTAATAAACTATACAAAATTTGACTACCATTTGTTGACTAGTACTTTGCAAAGGAAATTGTTTGCAAAAATTAGACAAACTTATTGGTCTGAATTCTTAAAATTTAGTTAAAATAATAAGGTTTGTTGTAGGGACTTCATTTGTAATTCCTTGGACTTTAGCAACTGGGATGTTTGCTAAGAAATCTTGTTGTACCTCTAACAAGACTTGTCTTACAATATTTCAACATTTAGTGAAGACCATTACATTAGAACCATCTATACCTGGTGCACTGTCATTGTTAAATTGGAATATAACATCCTTTACTACTTCTACATATGTTTCTTTTAACTGATAATTGTTTTCTTTAACTAAAATTATATGTGGGATGTCATTTAAGATTTTTTTTGTCTTCATTTATTTCTTTTTTAAAGAGTAGGGAATGCAGAAACACCATTGCTCCTTTCTATAATGCTAAGTTTTGCTCTTTTGTTTTTCCATAAGACATGAAATAATTAGGTGTTTTTAACCCCTTCTATTAACAATTTTGCATCTACTTTTTGACACCAATAAGTTTCTTCCATATAAAACTCTTCTAATAGTTGCTACTTAGCCTAGCAAAGTTTGACGTAATCTTCTTCTCAATTGTGTTTGTGAAATTTCTATCAAAATTACATTGCATCAATTCATCTTTCTTTATTGCTTTCATGTTGTCAAAATTCATGTGGTTCCATTGTTTGAAATGAATTTTTAAACTCTTCAATTTGAATGCTAAAATTTCATTCCAATTTGATGAGAATGGATGCCCCAATTATTCTTGACTTCTCTATAAGACCTTAGATTTGAGATCCATATGTTTGTAAACTTGATTTCCTAAGGACCATCTGATTGTTCCTTATGTTGATGTAAAAGAAGTGGACAGTGGTCCAAGCAAATTTTATACAGATGGTGGACCTTTGGATTTGGGTTAGACCTTTCCTTCTTCCAAACCAAATATATGGAGAGCCGATGAAGGGTAGGCCAATTGGATGCAATAATTTATGCAAACTGTGAAATCATGTGTGGCTTCTATGGATGGGATTATGTGAAAACTTTATTCATTCATTTAAGCTAAGACATTGAAATCCCTTTCAACTAAGTTCTTTATGTTTCTACTAATCTAAATTAGTTGATTCCATAGTTCTTTCCTTCAAGCTCTAGTGTATTTAGCATATACTGAAGTAAAAAAAAAGTTTTAACCTAATTTCCCTGATCACTTATGTAGATTTGTAAAAATTGGCCCTTTTTCTAAACTTTATCACATTGGATCTTGTCATTCCTTAAAGACCATATTTTAGTTGTTGAGACTCCCAAGTAATGTTAAACATTATGTCTGATAGCCAAACTTTTTTAGTTTGTTTTCCTAAGCCATTGGTTGTAGTAATATTAGTAGTGCTATTTTATGAGATGTGACCATATTATAATAAGGACTCTTGTTTTATCATTGAACACCCCCTTAATGTTTCATATAAGCTAGTTTTCTAGCAATTAAAATATGATTAGTAATTTGAATAGATTTAGCACTTCCATGATTCCCATTTGGACTGGTACATCAGTTAAAGCCTTTCTTAGCTTTTCTTCAAAATATTTGTGTTTTTATTGAGGCGAAATCATCTTTGTCATTCTGTATTAACCATTATTTTCTCACTTTTTCATCAAATTACAAGCTAATCTCGTTTGTAATAGAACTCCTTTTTATTTCTTTTCAATGGATTCACATCTAAATCTATTATCAAACCATTACTTGGTGCTTGACTTTCACCTTAATAATCATGTGATCTTCTCATAGTCCTATTGATTTGGAGCTACTTGCATTGTTAGTCACATTAAGTGTTCCATTTGATGAGCTTTGGTTCTTTTGTTGCTCGATTTGCTCTTTTTCTTATTGATTTCTATCCATCCATTGTTTTTCTTTTAAAAGATAACCTCCATTTCCATTTATTCCATGTAATTATCTTGTTTTATTTGTTTCACATTTGGTATGTTTCTTAACTTTTCCAGTTCTCAAAGTAACTCTTCTTAATTTGTCACCCTATTGCTTTTTCATATTTTCTAGTGAAAAAGAAGTCCTTGTGATAAATTTAGAAGACAAGTTTGCATGACCTTGCTGTAGCATTATGAGAGGTATAGAGGGCAATTTTCATATTAAATATTTTGCTAAAATCCAATCAATCTATTGCCTTTTAAAGTGTTACAAGTTCTTCTTGATAATTCCTTTACCAAATAAAATTCAATGCAAATTCTTGCTATGCTTAGTTTTGTTAGGTTTTAAGTTGCTGCATCCATATTTTGTAGTTTCCCAGGCATAGGAACTATTGAAAGTACAGTAGATTTGTTGAAAAATGAAATAGGAGAAAATCTAAAAGTATCCATAATATGGAAATTAAAGATTCTATGTTCATATGAAACATTTAACACCATTTAAAACCCCTCATTTAGTAATCCATGACATTCGATAAGCAATGTAACCAACAAACACAAATAATCTTCCATCTTGTCAAATTGAAGTAGAACATGTGTGCTATCCTAAGCACCAATTTTTATTCTCACAAAAAATTGATTGTGTATTGCTTTTCAAATTGCTTCCATTCTTAGTCTCTTAAAAAAATTTACTAATCAAGGACAATTGAAATTATTCTATCTTTTTTTCAATGTTCACTACCTTAAAAATAATTCATTTATCCTTTGAAGCATAATAGACCCTTCATTTTGATTGAGGATTTATCAATTGTTCATTCCACCACCTTTGCAAAAGATAGACTGAGAGGGGGATAGTGGGGTGGGAGGGGAGGAGGAAAATAACCTAATCCCTTAATGTTACCCCAAGCCAACGCAAATACTAAAAGATTTTAAAAAAATGACCAACAAACAAACCTTTTTAAGGGGACATGCTTATTGGAGCTTCTTTCCCCTTGATGTATCTTAACATTTGATCTTTAGCTTACATTGATTCGTATTCCCATTTTTTATTACAAGAAACTTGGCATCAACTGCATCCTATCTTCACACCATTGAATTCCAATGTTTACTCACCACTACTAAGATAGCAACACACTGTCTACCTACCATTGTTCTTCTTATTAGCTTGGCGCTTTTATTGTCTATATAATCTATCTAACTAACACAGCCTAAAAGGTTGTCTACAGCATGGAGATTTGCATCAACATTTCTTTAGGTAAAGTATAGTAAGATATATCTAATATGCTAGCACTAAGTTGATTTAATATCAATTATTCACCATTAAGCTCAGAACATATTTGATGACAATAATGCTAGCTTGTACACGTAAATTCCATAAGTTAAGCAAATAATGTGAATAACATGTATTGAAATTTTTAAAAAATATATTTTTCAAATTAAAAAACAATGTAGTGTAACATGACTATAGATGATCTCTTGAAGGATGCCAAGCTTATTGATTAGCAAAAACATTAGACTCCATAGTGTAGACAACCCAAATAAGAGTTTTGCAATCTATAAGCTAGCAAAAGGTGTGTCATATTTTTTCTAGCATAGTTATTTAAATATCTTTAGATTAATTTCCTTAAATGCTTTTGTGTGAAAGCTAGAATCAATGGCATTAATTAGGGCAATTCATTTCCAAGTAGTTTAGATCTAACAAAAGTTGGGTTTTAAGCATGGTTTAGATGTGATATGTCACCAACCCTAATACAAACTTCAAACTAATTGTTTTATGATTGAGATGGTTGAGAATAGTGTTTAGGATGAGTATTGAACTTCTTTATTTTCACCCAAGCTATGTGGTAATATCTCTTTTTGTGTGCTACCCTTTAGGTGCCTAAATCTTACATAGTAAGGGCAAACAAAGAAAGTTGAAAATATTATATGGGGTAGTTCTTATGGACTTTTGTTTTGAAATTTCTTAGATTTGAGAAGTAAAATGAGGAACCCTAGCTATGTGAACTAAGAGATAGAACCTGCTTGTGAGAAGCAAGAGGAAAAACCCTAATTATGAGAAAGTATGGAAGAAGATAAGAAAATAAGAGCCTAAAAAGGAGGAGACACATCCATTTGTGAAGTGCATAACATAGTTTAAGGTATTATGTACTTCAAGGATTTATTAATAAATTAGTTATTTATGCATGATTATTCATGCACCCCTTTAGTTTGCTCGACCCTATAGAGCCTTTGGATTCCCAAGTTATGTCATTTCATTCTAGCTTGGTAATTTAAATGCCTTTAGATTGTTTTTCTTTGATTACTAAATGTGTTAAAACTAGAATCAAGGGTACATCAATTAGGAAAATTCACTTCCATGTGCTTTAATTCTCATCTTGATTGAATTTTAAGCATGCTTTAGACTTGATAAACAATCAAGAAAAGTTCAAATCTTATGCCTATGATTGCTTAGTTTGGGATGGTTTACCTATGTTGTGTGATAAGTTTTCCATTTCAATGATTTCCCTTGGGTAGGCATTGGGTAAGTTAAAATTCAAAGTTCACTTCAACACCTAGGTTTTAGGAATGACCTTGATGCAATCCCTAAGACTTGTTCAAATCCTTTTATGGAAAACTTAAATCTAGGAACTTAATTAAGTTGGCTATATATGGTTATATGAGGTGGTTTTCTCTTTGTTTTTTTAGAGTGCCCTAGTTAAGGGTATACGAAGGATGAAGCCTTGCCATTGGAAGATAGATGATACAATCTAGCTATAAGAAGCAATATCAAGAAACTTAGCTGTGAGAAAGCAAGGAAGAAGTAGGGAAAAATAGAGTTTGAAGAGAATCGGGTTCAACCATTGGTGAAGTCAACAACATCAGTCAAGGTAAGATGAACTTAAAGGATATATAAATAAATGTGGTCTTTATGTAGGGTTAACATTATAACCCTTTTGATAACTTACCCATATAAGATTTTTGTAAACTTTTGGTTATATTAAGGTATGTATTTTTCTTTCTAGAATTGCAATTTAAAGCCCTTTAAATTAGTTTCTTTGAATTGTTAATGTGATAAAGCTAAGACAAAGGGTACATTAATTAAGATAATTCATTTCTAAGTTTTTTAAATCTAAGAATGGTTTGGTTTTATGCTTTGTTTAAATATGGTATGTCTTCAAGAAAAGTTCTAACTTTTACCCCATGATTTTATGATTTGGATGTTTTGGATAATTGGGCTAAGATGAGAATTGCACATCTTTGTTTTTACCCAAGCTATATGATAAGTTTTCTTTTTGTGTGGTTTCTTATAGGTGCCTAAAATTTGGAATGGATAAGGTTAACTAAGCAAGCTAAAATTTAAATTTATCTTGCATGCCTAGATTTTAGGAAGGTCTTTGCTACAAACGATATCCATTTCCAAATGTTTACTTAAGATGCCTTGAATGAAGTAGTTTTAATGAGCCAACTATATAATGTTATATCAAGTAGAACCTTTAGAATTGAAATTTCATAGCCATGAGAAACAAGAGGAGTAACCTTAGTTATGAGAAAGTAAGGAAGAATAAGAACAAATTAAGTGCTTAAAGCAAAGATGGAGATGCATCTATTGGTGAAGTCCAAACACAATTAAAGTTACAATGAATTTAATGGATATAAAAATAAATTCAATATTTATGTTGGATTAAATTTATATCCCTCAGGTTAATCAACATAGAAAGAACTTCTTTAAGGTCAAAGCCAACCCAAGGCATGCCTTTTTCTTTCTAGCTTTGTTGCATAAATTACTTTAGATTATTTTCTTTGGATGCTTGATGTGTTAATCCTAGAATCAAGTGTACATTAATTAGGACAATTAATTTCTATGGTTAAAATCTCACCAAGGTTGGGTTTTAAGCTTGGTTTGGATATGATATATCACAAAGTAATGTTCAAACTTTAAATTTATGAATTTAAGACTAAGATGGTTGAGATTAGTTTCTAGGATGAGCTATGAACTTCTTTAGTTTTACCAAAAGTGTGTTATAAGGTTTTCTTTTGTGTAATTTCTCGTAAGCACAAACAATCTTTGATGGTATTTAAGGTGCCTAAAGTCTAGGAATTTGATTGTGTTAGCTATATAAAGTTATATAGTGTGGTTGTTTTGGATATTTTTGAATTTCTTAGATGTGAGAAGTAATAGGAGTAGTCATCAAGAGAATCAAGAGGAGGAGCTCTAATTGCTAGAAAGCAACAAAAATGATTGTAAAGCCTAAAGCTCAAAGAGAAGGAGGTGCATCTTTTTGTGAATTCCACAACATAGTTCAAGGTAACATAAAATCTATGGATATATAAAAATATTAGATATTTATGTATGATTAACATTACATACATCAGATTTTATCATACCACAAGATTTTTGAAAACTCTAGTACTAGGGTAAGTCTTTCTATTTCTTGTTTTTTTATTTAAATGGCATTAGATTATTTGATTTGAATGCTTGATGTGCTAAAGATATAATGAAGAACATTAATTAGGATACTACTTTTCTAAGTGGCTTAAGTGTCACCAATGTTGAGTTTTATGAATGGCTTAGACATGATATATCTCTAAGAAAAATTCAAACTCCAAGCATTGATGTTGTTATTTGGATGGCTGAGATTAGTGGCTTTGATGAGCATTGCACTTCATTATTTTTGACCAAGCTATGTGATAAGGTTTCATTTTATGTGACTTAGCTTACACACCTAAATCTAGAATGGAAAAGGTTATCTGAGCAAGTTGAAAATCAGATTTCTTTTTCACACCAAGGTTTTGGAAATATGATTATTGCAACCCTAAGCATAGAACAAATCTTGTTTTCTTTGAATGCTTCATGTGCTAATCATAAAAATTAAGGGCATATTAATTAGGACAATTCATTTCCAACTAGATTAATTCTATTAAGATTGACTTTTAATCTTGGTTTAGATATGATAAATCTTTAAGCAATGTTTAACTTTAAATCAATGATTTTATGATTGGGATGTTAGAGATAAGTGTTTAAGAAGAGCCTTGAAGTTCCATTTTTCACTCAAAAAGTGCGATAAGTTTTCTTTTGTGTGATTACATTTAGGTTCCTAAAATCTTGGATGGAAGGGGTTGAATAAGCACATTGAAATTCAAATTTATATTTCATGACTACATTTTAGGATTGTTTTTAATGCAAAACCTAACACTACCTAAAATCTTTCTCTTGGTACCTTAAATCTATGTATTTGATTGTTCCATTTATGTAAGGTTATAAGTAGTACTTTATACTTGTTTGAAAATTTCATGATGTGAGAAGCAAGAGGAGGAACCATTACTTTGGGGAGAAATAGGAGGAACCCTTTAACTATATGAAAACATTGAAAGAGAATGGAAAGCCTATAGCTTGAATTAAAGGAGTGCATCCATTAGTGAAGTCCACAACATAATTCAAGTTGAGAGTAACTTTAAGAACATCTAAAATATAAATTTTAGGTTGTTTTTGTATTATGAATGTTACACTTGTATGGTTTGTCATACAATATAAGATTTTTGAAAGCTTAAGGAGAACCTAAGGTATGTCTTTTTCTTTCTTACTTGGTAATCTAAAGGCCATTCAATTATTTGATTTGAATGCTTGATGTGATAAAAGGTAGAATCATGGATAATAGATAGAATAATTCTTTTCTAGGAGGTTTAAATCTCACTAAGTTTGGTTTTTAGGAATGGCTTAAATATTCCATATCTTCAAGAAAAGTGAAACTTGAAACACATGATATTATTATTTGGATAGGTGCCATGATTGCCTAGGAAGAGCATTGCACTTCATTATTTTCATCGAATCTTTATGTTAAGACTTTCTTTTTTTATGATATTCCTTAGACGCCTAAAATGTAGGATGGAAAAGGTTGGCTAGGAAAGTTCTAATTCAAATTTCTCTTACATACCTTTGTTTTAGGAAGGTGTTTGATGCAAACCCTAACCATGGATGAAATATTGCTTAAGCGATATTTATTAAGGGAATTTGATTAAGTTGACCATATACGATTTTATTAGGCAATTCATTTAGATCTATTTTTTTTGAATTTTGTAGTTGTGGAAAGTAAGAGGAGGAACCCTCAACCATTAAATAAAAGAGGAGGAACCCATGCTACAACAATTAAGAAGTGGAACCCTAGCTGAGACAAGATAAGGAAGAATTAAGTAAAATAAAGTGCTTAAATAGAACTTTTGTGTTGTCCCAAAAATTACAAGGTGCCTTTTCTTTTTAGCATTGTTATTTAAATGCTTTTAGATTGTTTTCTTTGAATGCTTATTGTGTTAATGTTAAAATAAAGGGTAAATTAATTTGGATAATATCTATCCATGATCTTTAAATCTCAACAAGTTTAGGTTTTAAGATGGGTTTAGATATCATACATCTTCTAACAAGGTTCAAACTTTAAACCAAAGATTTTGTGATTGGGTTGGATTGGAAGAGTCTTTTAGATAACTATTGCATTTCTTTATTTTTAACTAAGCATTGAAATAAAGTTCCCTTTCATGTGATTTCCTTTATTTCTTAAAATCTTCGATGAAAAAGGGCAGCTAAGTTATTTAAAATTTCATTTTGCCTTGCACAACTAGAGTTTTTTTATGGTATTTAATGCAAACCTTATCCCTAGCCAAAATCTTGCTTAAGGTGCCTTAAGCTATGATTTAATTATACTAGATATATATGGTCAAATGGGTTCACTCTTTTAGAATTTTGTGGAATTCCTTTATTGTGAGAAGTAAGAAGATGAACCCTAGCTATAGGGAACTATGAAAGAAGGGATACATGTGAACTTGATGAGAAGATAGCACTTCTATTGGTGAAGTTGACAATATAATTTAAGGTAGAATAAACATCAAGGATATATAAATAAATTATATATTTATGCATGAATAATGTTACACCCATCAATTTTGCCAAATTATATAAGATTTTTACAAACTCTAGGGTAACACAAAGCATGTTTTATTCTTTCTAGCATGGGTATGTGAATGCCTTTTAGTTTATTTTCAACAAATACTTGATGTCCTATGGCCAAAATCAAGGCTTCATTAATTAGTATAATTCATTTAAAAGTTGTTTAAATCCCATCAATGATGGTTTTTAAACTTAGTTTAGACAAGTCATATCTTTAAGAAAATTCCAATCTTTAAACCCATGATTTTATTATTGAAATGGCCAAGTTAAGTGGCTAGGATAAGGCTCACACTTCTTTATTTTATTGCAACTTATGTGATAAGGATTTCTTTTGTGTGATTTCCCATAGGTGTCAACAATAATGTATGGATGTGGTCTACTATGCAATATGAAATTCAAATTTTAAACACACTTAGATTTTATCAAGAAGTTTGAACTAATTCATAATCGTAAACAAATTCTTATTAAAGGAGCCTTAAATCTAAGAATTTTATTAAATTACATAAAGTTGTAGTGGTGGTTCTTTTAGAATTTTCTTGAATGTAATAGCTATAAAAAATTGGAGGAATCTTATCTATAAGAGAAAATAGGAGTAACTCTAGTTGTGAAATATAAGAGTTTTCGTGAGAAAGAAAATAAGAAGGGAAAATTGAGAGCTTGAAGAGAAGGGGGTCATTCTTTTGTGAAGTCCACTACTTGACTAAATTTTTTTACGAACTTCAAATATATGCAAAATATTAGATATTTATTTAGGATTTAAATGAAGTGCTTTGATACTACTTGGATGATCTAGTTCTAGGTTTTCTTAAGAAGATTGCTATTATCATTTCTCCATGTGAAATACCTAGATCTACTAATGCTTGGCATGGTTTTCTGTTGCCATGATAAGATAATTTCTTAAGATTTTTAAAATAACCATTACAATTATATTTTAAATGGAAAAAAGAGATATAGAAATTTATGTTTTGAACTTGTGCTTGTAAATAATTAAGTACATGCTATGTTGAGATTATTACCAGATTGTTAATTTGGTAATAATTCTTAAAACTTAATATTATGTTGTGATTTTGTAAATCTTATAATTTTCCAAATGAATGTTGAACTTTAAATAATGAATTATTATAGCCATGAGGGGTTTATAATCTTGTGTTAGCCTTAAGGTTGGGTGACAATGCTTGGCCAAGGTCATTAGAACCTTTTACAAGATCAATTAAGGACCTTCAAACATTATGACATGTGGAGCTCTTAGGTTTCCTTGTGTGATGCATGAGGGCCTCAGGCTTGGCATTATATGGTAGCTAGGATTGAGAGGGAATCTTGAGAGAGCTTAGCAAGAGTTTGAATGGTTTCATCCGTGCTCAAAGTTTTTGTTTTTATGGATAGGATTACTTAAAAGATAGACTTTAGGTTAGGTAGAGTGCATTTATTACCCTTAAACCTAGTTTTTAAAGATAGTTGAAAACTTCTAGGAAAACTTAAGTTTTAAATTAAATGTTGGATGAGATCATAAATAACCTTAAATATAGAGTCTTATATTGCGGTGTGTTATGATTAAAACATGAAATGGAACATAAATAGTCTATGTTTTTCCTTGTGAAGTTTCTTATGATTTGATATGCATTTTGTACACTTAGAGTAAGATTTATGGTTGGCACCAAGAACTTGATGCACTTGTTAAGTTCTTGAGAATATCTTAGATGAGGCCTTATATTATATAGACTCTTAGGTGAGACCTTTGGTGAAGGTCATATTTGAGAGTGGTGCTCTAGTATGGGCTTAATAATGGAGTTAGAGCTTGACCAAGTTGCTCAAAGTTGTTGTTAGGTCTTGACTAAACTATAGGAATGACTTAACATTAATGATCAACTCATGAATTACTCCTTAAAGGCTCTTAGGCCATGCATTGAAACCCTTATATGGTAGTCTTGAGAGTGGCTTAGGAGAGTACTTTGAGAAAGGTGCATTAACTTGCATTAGCCCTGTCGCCATAAGAGACCCATTATTAGAACTCATGTGAACCAAAGCTTTAAGAGGAATAAGCCTAAAAAGGAAAAGTTGAGCATAGATTATAGCTACAAAAGGAGCTAGGGACATATTAGGTGTTTTGGTTTTGAGGTCATGGTACTTGGCTTTGAGTGGAAGATAATATGAGAGCTTAGATAAGGAAAGGAAAACCTAGTAAGAAGCACATATGTTGGCAAAGTTTAAGGATTAACACAAGATAAGGAATCCAAGTTCTTGTAGTAATCTTAGAAAATGCATTTATTATTTATAAGAATCATGAGGATACCATAGATATGCTAGTTAAAGTTTAAAAACTCTTGAGTACCTCAAACAAGGCTATTGGGGTTTTAAGGAAACCTTAAGGTATGTTAGATACGTTGGTTTGGGTTTAAAAGAAACCCTAGTGTACTAAAGATAAGCTAGTTAATATTTTTTAGGAAAACCAAAGGTACCAAGATAAGCTAGTTGAGGTTTCTAAGAAACCCTAGGATACTTTAGATAAGTCGATAATCATAGCTAACAATAAGTTAAATCACATATACGTTGATTTGGAGCTAAGATTCATCTAGGGTTTTACTACAAAAGTTATATTATTTTTAAGCCATGGATAAAATTTTTTCAGTTTAAATTGGGTAGAAAAAGGAGATACCTAGTGTGGTACATAAACATTTGGAATAGGTTGACTTAACATTAATATTCTAGTAAATATAGTTAAAAGAATCTTAATGAACCTGATCCATGATTCTAAAGGTGATGATATGTTTAATTATGATGTATCAAATTGTAGAATTTGAACTCTAGTGTCATAAAGAGGAAAATGATTTTTTATAAGGCTCCTATAAGATTTTGCCTTTGTTGTTTAAAGTGATTGGACTCATTAAGTTGTGAAATATTAGAATAAATGATTAAAATCATGAGTATAGTTTTGTGTAACATGCTTATTAAGGACTTCCATTGAACCTGATGTAGTAGGTTATGTAGTTAGACTCTTCAAATTATGGAGTGCTAATTCACATGATTTGCTTCTAAGGAGGAGTATTGGATTTAAAGTTAGTAGTTATATCAACATGGAGGGAGTGTGAGATCAATGATTGGGCAACATTTAACTATGTTATCTATAGTGCCAAATCTTGAGATGTTAACCCCATGCTCATTGATGCACTTGGATTATATGAAAACAAAGTATATGTTAGTAATGGTTTGCTTTGAGTTGGAATAAATAAGATAATCTGACATACTAGAAAGATGAAGTTGAGTTGATCACTACTTTCATGGAAACTACATGCTTAAGGGTTTTAGAAGAAGAATAACTTACCATTTACTTTATTCTAGTTATATGTATACATGTGGCCATTACTTATTTTTATAACACACCTTGAGGATTCCCTATTGAGCTTGTATGGTCACCCCATTAACTACATGTAGATCCAAGGAGTCAAGAAATTACATTAAAAGTCATAGTTTAAGTGATAGAGTCAGTGCATTATAGTAGTCTTTGCATTCAATTCTTCATAGATTTATATTTTTTCATCTCAAGTGAGAAATCTATTATTTTTAAAGATTTATCTTGATTATATAACAAAAGAATAAGAAGTGAAAGTTTTGGTAAGAATAAGAGCAAATTGGTAAAATTGTTTGTCATGAAGAAATAATTTGCTATGAATACAAACATCTTGGGAAAATGAGGACCAATTGCTCTCACTATAAGAAGAGAAGTGTGAAGTTCTAAAAATAAAAGAAGAAAAAGAAAGCTATTAAGATCTCATGGGATGATCTAGATAGTTCTTTAAATCATGAAAGCAAAAAGGAATGTTTGATTCGTCTTATGACAAAGGATAATATTCTACATGCAACATCAATTAATAAGGTATGCTCCTCTTCCTCCACTGCTTCATCTTCTTCAATGAATGATTATGAAGAATAATATATTCAAGTTTGCACTAAGTACAAAATAATAGCTTCAAGTATCTTAAATTGAAGGAAGATCATGAAAATTATTTAGGTTTGTGTGAAATATTAATTGGGTTGAATGCTAGTATTTTGATTAAGATTTAGAGTGGAAGAGATGTTAAATCATCTCTTATTATCAAAATTACAAGCTTTTTAGTGAATTAAATGCTTTGAAAAGTTTAAATGCTCATTACATGACTTTTTTCATATGTTTGGTCATACTATTAATGTTACATACTCATTTGGACAAATTGTTGTTTGTAATTATTGCATTAGCTTTGGATATATTTTTTCTTATTACAAGTTTAGAAATGTGGTGGATAGAAAATCTTCTAGATTTGTTTGACTTAAAAAAATAGTTTAAATACTGATCAAGTTAATATATGTGGACTAAAAGTGTTTGGGTCCTTAAATGTAACATTTGATTTGGTTTCTAAGTATGCTTTCTTTTAAGGACTAGGGAAGATATATAATATTTGGATAGTGGATGCTCAAGACACACAACTAGAGATGCATCCTTATTCATCCACTTGAAGTCTTATGATTGTGGTGAAGTTGCACATGGAAATAACTCCAACAAGAAGGTGATTTGAAATGGAAACATGAGAAACTCACACATATCCTTAACAAAGGTCTTCCTTATGTAAGATTTAAGATGTAATGTTCTTAGAATTAATCAATTATGTGATTCTAATTCTAATATTTAATTTAATAAAAATAAATCTATCATGAGTAAAGATAATATTCTACTTGTCATATGATGTAGGAGAGTCAATACTTATGTTTTATTCTTGCACAAAGTTAAGAACAATGGACTAGAATACTTTACCTCATATGACAACTATTCTGCCACATGGAACAAAAGATTTTGATACTTAGGAAAGACTTCTTTTAAGAAGGTTATGAAGGTTAACCTGGTAGAGGTTTGAAAAACCTTTGTTTGTCTAATAATCAATTATGTGATCCATGTTAACAAGGAAAATAGACCAAAGGGAGTTTTAACCTCTTTAATACTTTACCATTAGTAAGAAATTAGAGATTATTCTTCTAAATCTATTTAGTACTATTCATCCAGATAATCTAGGTAGAAGAAATATGGGTTCGTCATTGTAAATAATTCTAATAGGTTTACTTGGATTCTTTTTATTAGAAAAAAGATGAAGTATTAGAAAAGATTGTTAGTATGATTACTAGGTTTAAGAAGGATCATGAGGTTAGGTTAGTCTACATTATGAGAGATAATAATAGTGAATTTAGGATTAAATTATTTGTTGATTTTTGTATAACAAATTGAGAATTGATACCATTTTTTCCCTAAGACCCCTCTACAAAACATTATGGTTGAGAGAAAGTATAGAACCTTACTGGATGTGCAAGGTGTATGTTTAATTAGTGTAGTGTTCCTAAATAATTTTTGTCTATTATGTGATTTATAAAATAATTGCTAGAAATTTCCATTTTTGAGTTTCTTTATGGAAAGAAGCCAAACATATCTTATTTTCATGTGTTTGGATGCAAATGTTTCATTCTAAAAAATTAATAAATAAATTTAGATTAGTTTGATGCCTAGTCCAATAAAGGAAACATTTTTGGTTACTCACTTGCTAATAGAGTATTTGAAGTATATAATAAAAAAGAACCTATTGTGGAAGAGACAAATCTATATTAAGTTTGATGAATATATTGTTGGTGCATCTAGTAGCATCATCAAGTAGAACAACTTGATGAATAAAAAGATTTCAGCCTTTTTGTAAAATAATTGGTGGATCTACCCAAAGCCAATGAAGCTATAAACGAAAAAAATTAGATTAAGAAGCATTGAGATATTCTAGGGATCATATTAATGCATTATTCATATGAGATATATTTAAGAAAATAAGAACTGGAAGCTACTTTAAACATGCAACATTTGTATCAAACTTTGAACCAAGTTCTATAGAATATGCTTTTGAAGTTAAGATGTAGATTACTCCAATGAATGAATTGTTAGTGTAGTTTGAGAGAAATCATGAGATCGTATACCCAGGTGAACTAATAGAACAATCATTAGTACAAAATGGTTTTCCAAAAATAAGTCAGTTAAGAATGGAGAAATTTTTTAAAAAATAAAGATATATTAGTAGCTGAAGGTTATTGTCTGATTGAAGTTGTAGATGTTGAGAAGACATTTTCTATAATGGCTAGAATTTAGGTAATTAGGATATTACTTGCTTATAAATGCTACAATGGCTTTAGATTATAACAAATAGATGTTAAAAGAGCATTTTTAAATGAAAATATAAATAAAGAAGTGTAGGTTGAACAACCCTTAGGATTTTATATATATGACAAGGTGGATAATGCCCACATGCCTGTGAAGGCCCTTTATAGTTTCAGAAATGGTCCAAGGGAATGTTTTGAAAGAATATGGATTTTTCTTACTTCAAATTGATTTCATAAATGTAAGGTAGATATTACCTTGTTTGTTCAAAATTTAGTTGAAAGTGAACTAGTATGTTAGGTTTATGTTGATGACATATTCTTCAAAGCTTCCAATGAAGTGCTGTGGATGAAATTTGTAAATTTAATGAAGAATAAATTTGAAATGAGTATGATTGGAGAATTATCATTCTTCTAAGTACTTTAGGTTAAGTAAACAAAATGAAAGAATCTTTATTTTTTAAACAAAATATCAATGGAATTATTAAAGAATTTTTCTATGAGAACATCAGGCATAAAAGGATTCTAATTAGAACAAGTACAATCATAAATGAAGGTGAAGTTGGAAATCCTGCTTACAAAAAATTGATCAAACCAATGATTGGATCATTACTATATCTTATTATGAGTAGTGCCTGATATTATGTTAAGTGTAGGTCTGTGTACTAGATTTCAAGCCAATCTTAAAGAATCAAACCTACAAATGATCAAGAATATATATTAGTATCTTATAGACACTAAGTCTATAGGCTTATGATATCCTAGATGCGAGTTTAGATTTGATAAAATAACCTATAGAGTTGGTGACTTTGTTGGTAGTAAGACTATCTCTGATATATGCCAATTGATTGATGGTTCACTAATTTCTTGATTTAGTAAAAACAAAATTATGTTATAATATTAACAACTAAGGCCTAATATATTGTTATAAGTAGTTGTGTTGCTAAAGCTTTGTGGATTAAATAACAACTTTTAAATCATCACTAAAAAATTACCAATTTTTAAATCAATAATTTAGGTAAAATTTATATATCTATGGATGTATTCAACATTTAAGAATTAAATAAGTAGGGTTAGGATATCACTTCATTAGAGAATGCATTTTGAAGAAAGAAATTTAGCTATCATTTGTTTCATCTTCTATTCAATTGAGTTATAGTTTTACAAAGCTATTAACTATAGATGTTTTTGTTAGACTTAGATTGAACATAGATGTAATCAACCACTTTGAATTATTATACAAAATAGACAAACATAATGCTAGAATTTAAGGGGAGCATAAACTAGAATTTAGGAGTATAAGCTAACAATTTAAGGGAGTAAAAATAATGAATATTGTATTACTTAGTTTATTATTTTCATTGATGTTAATTATTTGTTAACACATTCTTCTTAATACCAAATTTTTAATTCTAGCATTAGTTTTATAATCATAAAAGGGGAGATTGTTTAACTCTTAGTTTTGATGATAAAAACCATGCTAACTATTACTAATGCTTTGTTGCAGTTCATGCTATTTTGGTTCAATATCAAGGTGTTACTATAGTGGATGGGTTTGATTGAACAAGGACTATAGCATTTGAAGTGGATGAAGATTAAAGGCTCAACTTGCTTATTTTGGAGGTAATGACCAAACACTTTTTTTGAGTGGCTAATCTATAAAGAACTTATATTCTTAATCATCTATATGGTTAGTATGTTAAATCTTTCTTTCCTTTACAATTATGGTACCTAGGATCATAAGCCTGGTTCATGCATTTTTAAGTTCATTTTTTATACTAGGTTGTAATCATTAAGTGTGTTACTTTTGGGTTTAAAATTAAGGTTTTTTTAAGTTTATATTTTACAAGAATTTTCTAGTAAACAAAAAAAAAAACAAAAAATTAGCTTGTGCACCCTCTCTTTGCCTAAGCCCAAAGGCTCAAGCGAAGTGGCCCTAAGAACTGATTATTGGGCATTTGAAAGTTGTAGGTCATGAGACTAGCTAAAATTAAGTTAAGATAGGCTTGAGTCTTGTTTAATGCAATATCTTGTAGTAGCTTGGGTTGAATTGGGTCAGGACATCACTCTTGAACCTGGCTTATGCTTATTGAGTTGAGTTGGACTTGAAATGTTTAAGAATAAGTCAAGTTAGATCAAACTCATGCATGCACATAGGTGACTTAGGTCATGACCTCCTTAGAGCAATAAGGGGTATCTAACCCCTTTTATGCTACCTTTCTCATGCAACAAAACTAAGTTAAATAACAAATTACAGGTGAATTTAAGCAATGTGAGGCTAAAGAGTGGACCTATTTGCTTCCAAACTATAAGCAAATTAGTGTTTTCTAATCATGCATTTTTTCCATTGAATGGCAAAGATTCTGTCCACCTCTTAAATGAGGATCATGGCCCATCTTACTATTCATTCGATGAGCAAGCTCACATGGTCATGAATTTTTACTAGTAGATTCCATCTAACCGTCCATTTAAAAAGCCTTATCAAATTATTGAGATAAGCTCTACCTTTGTGAACAGTGCTCTTAAGCATCACACTAACCATTCAATATTTGGGATCTTACAATTTAGAACAAATGTTGCTTTGGCTAAATCTAGAACCTTTAATAAATCTTCTGATTAAATGTCTCTTGTTTCATCCACCCAGATTAGACAATTATTACTCTACTTCCTTTTTCATTTCTAGCAATGGGTACCTTTCATGAAAGGCCAATTCAAGCCACTGGAAGGGTTTTTTGGGAAAGCATTTTTGATTGACTATAAGTAGAGGTCACTTAAAAACATCTAAGAATGATGTATCAACTTGAAAAAACTAACAAAATGCTTAAGAGAAGTCCAAAAGTAAGATCATCATGTTTCATTACATGCTAGTGGGAGCTACATGTTCTTCATTCATTTCTTTTATACCTCTCCTCTTCATTCATTTCACATCATTTATTAACATTTACATCTATAGTTTTTGTGCCACTCTTGCTTGAAGATTGAATGGTATAAAATCATTGCATGCTATTCTTATAAAGCTTTTATATTTGCTTGTAGCTAAATTTCTTTGGATTTTTTGTGTCTCATTGGAGCACCATATTGTATTTAATTTACTCATTCCAAACTCTATCAAAAAGAGTGGTTAGTGGAAACCAGATTGGTTGATCTATGTGCCTCTCCTATTTTTGTTATTCTTTTTGTTTCATCAAAAAACAATTCTAAAATGAACGTTTTTTTTTTTAATTTAAAAATGTTTTTCAAAGCCAAAATGTTTTGTTAAAACTGTAATTCACCTCTCTATTATGCATTGACCCTCACATGATTCACATCATTATCTTCTTTGTTAGCTAGTTTACGTAGTTTGGGATCATGAAAGAGAAGTGTGTTTTCAAAATGTTTTGATAAAGCACTAGTGAATCAAGAAAGTATTAGTACATTTCATTCAACTATGGTTAAAACACTTCATCAAAGAACTATCAAATCTTATTCCATTGTTTATGTTATTCACACATAAAATTATATCATATCCAACACAATTTAGATTTCAACATGTATGGATTGAAGGAAATGAATTCCTTCCTATTGTATCATAAACTTCAAGACTCCCAATGCTAAGCTTGGGAATTAGAGCACTAGCTTTTAAGCTAAAGTATCTCAAAATTTATCTCAAAGTTGGAAAAAAGTTCTTTTTGGAAATATATTTCAGAAGAAGCAAGTAGCTAAAGATCGAGTTAAGGTGAAAGAAAGTAAGTTTAAATAAATGTAGGAAGAAGAATTGAGGTTGGAGATTATAAAACCCAACCTTAGTTAATGATGGTATTGAAACTAGAAGAGACATTTTGCCACCAAAAGATAGGAATTAAATGGCTTGTCAATGGGATAAATATACAAGTACTTGCATATGATAGTGAAAGTTAAATAAAGGAAATTTACAATTCAAAAAAATTCAAAATGCATCTAGCTAACAGATCATGGAGGTGGATAAAATTGCCAAGAAAGACATTAGTTATTTCAAGAACCTCTTGTCAGCATTTCTTAGCAAACAACATAACTCACTGTTGAACTCAATTCTAGTGTTGGTATCATTGGTAGACAATAAATCTTTAGCTAGGTAACAAGGAGGAACTTTACTAGACAATCTTCCAAATGCACTCTACATGCAACCTAGGACGTAATTTTTTTAATTGGTTGTTTTTTAAGATCTATTGGTCTATCATTGAAAAATAATATGCCACATCAAGTTAATAAGTTCATCATTGGTAGTTCATTACCAAGTGGTTCAAATCTCTTTCCTATGATTAAATGTAATAATCTTACCTCATTCCTAAGATTAAAGTTTAGTATCATGTGATGATTTGAGAACAACTTATGAAATGCTATTCATAAAATCCTTCCTAAATTGCTCATATCACAACTATAGACATTCCTTACATTCCTTATCTCTTTTAACTAGTCATGAATTGTGAAGAATCGAGACATCATTGAGAATATGTTGTTGGCTCAACAATAGGTTAAAAACATTAATAAAAAAGTGATAAAAATTACATCATCAAGAGGAAATAAAAAATTATTTGATAAACCATCTTAGGATTTATTAAGTTTTGCATAAGTTTAATTTGATAATAGATTTATTAAACTCATTTTGAGTTTCTACAATGGTATCCATCAATCCATTACAATTATTTGTAAAAAAACAATTTCTTCAACCTTCTTGAGGGCTTAAGCATGGTAATTCACTATCTCCCTTGGTTTTTATATTAGTAGTTAAGGTTTGAGTGGAGGTTTAAATAATTTATATAAGGTAAAGTGAAGCATTATGAAATATGTAGACATTGTCAATCAAATACTCAGCTCAATTTTATAAATTATTTGATTATCTTTATAGAGGTGATAAGTAATCAGCTAAGAATATTAAAAAATTTCTCTCTATGATTTAAGACTATCAAGTATGCATATCAGCACATAAAAGAGTTTCTTATTAGTAGGAAAAATATAAAACAATGATAGGAGAATAGCGATAAGGAACTTCCTTTTTAGAGGCTAAACCTCCAAATGGTTTACTTAGAAAGTGTTTTATTTAATGGTAGAAGTAAGGTTGTACAATTTTATCACTTGATTGATAAATCCAAAGGAAATTAGTTTGGTTGGAAGAAGTGGTGGTTTTCTATGGGTGAAAGACTATTGCTAGTTAAGCTTGCTCATTAGACAATTCCACTATATTCACTCATGACAACCTTCGCTCCTTAGAAGATCATAACCATAACTAAAAGACTGATGAATGGATTTATTTGGGAAAAAATGTTCAAGAGACCAGAACATCATTTATCTTGTTATGAGCTAATTTGTTCTTCATGAAGAAAATGGCCTTGGTGTTAAGAAGTTAAATGAATTAAGGGATGCATTTTCGGCCAAACATTCCTAGAAGAACCACACATCTAATTCACATTACAAATAGTTCATAATAGAAAAATATATTTATAGAAATTGGGGTATCCTACACTCATCTACATGAAACTATATTAAAGAAATTAAACAAACAACATTATAGTTCATGGATAGATCAGATACCAATGGTTGCATTTACTAGACACTCAAAAAGCATGGTAAATTCACAACCAAATCAATTGGAGAAAGTTAGGTAGCAAAAACCTTATGTATAATCAATATAAAAAATATGAAACAACATCATTCCTTCTAAAATATCTATACTATTGTAGTGGATTTTTAATAGTTTGAGAAACTAAACAACTAACTTGCTGATAGATGCCCATTCTATGTAATTGGAGGTACACTAAACCATGCATTTGTTGAAAGCACTAGAGCTATGAAGTTATGATAGAACGTTATTGTGCATTTGGACATCAAACGAGTTGAACATGCCACCATTCAACAAAATCTTCATCACTATTGGTGAAACAATTTATGAAGTCTGCATCGATAGAGTGTCATGGATATCACAATCTTTGATTTCTTTGATTATATTTAAAGAATAGAATTCTAAATTATATTATCATATAATCATCTACATTAGTTCCTTAAACAATGGAAAATGATATAATAATTCTGTAATCATTAAATGCTACCCACAATTTAAAACAAAACTTACTTGTCCATCAACTAGTAAAACATGACCTTGTTTGCCCATTCTCAATAGTTAATTGTAGAATAAAAAAAACTATGATGTGGGCTCCTCCATCTAAATAGTTTGTGAAATTAAACACTTATGACCCAGCAAAAGGTGATACTACATCTTTTAGCTATGTAGGAGAGAACTTTATCAAAGCAATAAAAGCATTGTTAATGTCTATTGGGTGCAAAACTATTGTTGAACTTGAAGCTATGGCTATATTGTTTTCTTTGAATCCTTATTATGATTTGGTCCAACAAAACATCATAGTTGAATTAAATAACAAATTGATCCTTGAAATAATCCAAAATAGCATGAAGTAAATATTTAGTGAATTTAATCAAATCAATATGCTTAGCTTCAAGACAATCTAATTCAAGCACATTTATAGAGAAGGAAACATGGTATTTAACCACTTTGTTGAATTTTCTTGTAGTTGTCTTTAGTTTGAAGTATTTGAAAGGCAACAAATCTCAAAAAATATGCAATGTCATGATAAAACTATAAATTTTTGTATATAAGAGTAGAGATTATAAAAAAATTTGTCTAGATAGTGCCTCATCCAATGATATCAACTACATTAATGCTAGATAGTTATGACCAACTATCGACTTGGTGGAGAGTCATTCTTATATGCCAAGCCAATCATCATGAATTAGATTTGTTCAACGAAAGTAAGTTGACCCATCAAAGTGGTACAATACTATCAACTCTATCCAATGTTTCTCTAATCAAATTATGGAGATTTGATACAATGAAATCTCTTATCAATGATAAAGCATTGATGAGACTCTGCTAATGCTACATCTTTGACATGTTGACATAATCAGGTCAAATAGTACCTTCCTCAACATCATTTGGTGCAATTGAACAAAAAATGTATTACTAGCTACTACTTTAATATAAAGTCATAAAAGTATTCCTATCTAGTTTATCATGGATATGATAGGTTTTATGAAGCCAATTTGGCTCATTGTTCTAATACGACAATATTATCAGTCCTGTCCATCAATTGCCTTAACCTTATAGTGGATTGCATGAAATGAACAAATCCCTTTTTATCAATTTATCATGGATTGGACATGTTTAATAGTGGAATTTGTACCCATCAATGAGGTATGATATAATTTATCAACTTTTCCCATTTGTTGTGTCAACATAATAATAAATTGGTTGACATGAAGAATCCCTTGTTAATAGTTCATCACACATTGGACATCTTTAACGTTGTAAATTTAGTCCATCAGTATCAAATCAAATAGTCCCATCTTTAATTTTATTCAGCACATTGAAACTGGACATGTATGTCTTGCTTACACTTCAATGAAGAGTCAAACATATATCCTTATCCAATTCTACATTGATTAGACTTGTCTGACAAAGTAAATTTGTGTTGTCAATGTCGTATAGTATATTATTGGCCTTGTCTATTGATTGCCTCAAACTAATGGTGGATCATATAATACGAAGAACTCTTTTTGGATGTCACGTCAACCATATGATGACTACGCCTTACGAACACCATGGCAATCTAAGTCATCTAACTACAAAACTAATAAAAATATATGAAACAGGCCTTGATGGAGCTTCATATTGATTGCATATATGAATCTCATCTCATCTCATTTGCTCAATTATTTGCTAGTTTAAACTGTAAATGGTTTTTCATGAAATGTTTTTAGTAAGTTCAGAAATAACATCATGTACCAACCAATTTTAATTTCCATTAACACAAACCTTAAGAGAACCTATTTTTCTTACTAGTTTGATTGTGAATGGGGTTCATTTAGAGTGACAGAGTATGAGAGTGATAATAAAAGTGGGGGATCAAAACAACCAATTTGAACATCAACAATTATGAGTAGAATTTGGCTAGTTAGGTATGTTGTTTGGTGCATTGGTTTGTTGTAAATAAGGATTTTGTAAAAAAGTAGTTTGGAAAAAGGTTGGGTGTGATAAACAAGATTTGAATATGAAATGAGAGCAAGATATAATCTACTTTTAATTTTATGAGAATTCTTAGGAAGGAGAATGCATTGAGGTTAATCAATTTTGTGGTTAATTAAAAGTCCAACATGTTTTAATTATTATTTTATTTAAGCATAGAAAAATGAATGGAATGTTTAATATAATAAAGGAAACCACTTATAGAACTTCTTTGTGATTTAGGAACTAACCGCTTATCACCTATGCACCGTGCTTAAGACTACCACTACTCATTTCTTCATCTTAATTAAGCAAAGAAGCCTTCTACAACTTAACTTTTGAACTTGACAAATGATACAACCCAAACCATACAATCCTTAACTTTGATGAATGCTTTATAATACACTCAATGAATAAGATTTATAGTAATCTTTAGAATTCTTTCATTATGAAAGGAACATTGTTGTAGCACTCAAAGTTTACAAGCACGTTGGCTTTTATAAATCGACTAAGGCTAACAGATCAACCCAAAGGTTGAGTAAGGCTTTCTTTTTCTTATGATGAAAATTAAAGAGATCTCTTGATAATTGTAATTACAAAGAAACTTTTTAGCTTAAATTGTATCTTGAGTTGATAAGCATACAATGAAGATCACTATTAATTGAGTTAAAAGGTTGACAAAGATAATCAAGTGCCTTACAAAGTTGTGAAGGCACACAACTACTTTGTTATAAATCTTAACACATGAACATCTTCTCTTCAAAATGATTTTGCAATTAGAAGTCACTCAATGTTCTCTCTTTAGAGGAAATATTTCCTAAAAAAGAGCAAAGGCTCTAAAATTATTAAAGAGACACATCAATGTAGATTTATATTCACTCACAGCTACATAAAAATTGTTATGTAACCATAGTGTCAAAATTGGGTTTTCTCTAAAACAACTCAGACAATAATTAGACTTTCTATGCATAATGTATGATGAGCAAATCAATTCTTTTCATACCTCACCTTTATAATCCATATGTTATTATTTCTTAGCATGTTTGACACCTAGTTTGACTTTAGTTTCCTTAATGTACTATATTTGCATTCAACATATAATTCATATAAGATTTACATACACTAAATTGGAAATACTAAATCAAAGCCTCTATTTGATGTGAATTACCCACTATACTACACCTCATGAGAAACATACCATGTGTATGTCTCATTTTATGGGTTAGACCAATACATGTATCAGTGTATGTTATCTGATTTTGACATACCATATATGGATTCCTTTAACAATATATTCTATTCTTTTTGAAATTTGTGAAATATACAATTTTGGTAATAAAATTTACAAAACTAACCTATTATGTGCAATTCATTTTATTATTATTATTATGAAAAGTAAAGATTAAAGAATTAATTAATTGTTTGCATTTTACTAATTGAATGTATTATGTCATTTTAGCTTAGATTTAGTTAAATTACCTGAAGTTCTCAAAATTGCCAATTTATGAGAATAATGAGTTTGACTTGTGACTAAATGATGAAATTTGTATTAAGTTACATATGTCAAGCTTAGGTTAATTCAAATAAAAGAGTGATAATTGAGGAAGGTGCATCACATGGATTCATTTTTTTAAGCTAACATTTTTGTTCAAATGATTTAATTAAGCTCTAAATTTTTTTTTACCTTTGAAGTAATATATGGTAGTAATGTATTTGATGTATTCCATTAGTAATCCATGAATAGGAACTATCATCAAGGATGACATATTCATTGGGTTGTAAACTTGTGTGTATGCATTCTATCAATTTTAATAACGTAAATTGAGTTAGATTTGATACATAAGTCTTGATTTAATGTTTAACCTAAGCCATGTTGTAATCTCTATCCCATTAATTTTAATGTAAATAAAACTTTTGTAATGAAGTGCATGTTTGAGCTCTTGAGTTGCAAATGGAAAGCTTCATGCAAAATGTTTACATCAGTCTTACATATAAAATGAACAACTTTGCATGTTGGATTGATGTAGACATTAGAGGGCTTCATTTTTTCTTTATTTCCTTGGTTAATCAATTATTTCCACATGCTTTTCTTGTGTCGTAATCCACTTCATGATATGATTATTATGTCTACCAGTCTAAATAGTCAATTAAACAACACATTAGGAAAACCAATTTAATCTCTAAGTGGAACTATTTTAAAAAAAATTTTCATCAATTTTATTGTAGCTATGAGGTTCATGATCGTTATAAAAAAAGATTGTCAAAGAAAAACTCTCAAGATCACACACTTGAGGACTAACTCTCAAAGTAAGATCATTAAAACCTTCAGGTGAAGTAATTCATTTCTTACTTCGTTGAACTATCATTCCTTTTCTATCCTCTATTTGATGGTTAAAATTGATTTGGCCATGTCATTAGCAATTGAACTATTACCAACCAATTGCAAGTAATTTTTCTATTTCATTGATAATGCAATGTTTACTTTGTAGTTGTAACAAAATCTACCGCATCATTAATGGTCAAAAGACTATCATGGTAATTATAATAATTGATCCACATCACAAAGAATCATGTGTTAGCCAAAAGAGTTTTAGTCTATTATATTCAAATAAAGAAATGAGTACTATAAGTTACCATGAGTATAAGAGAAGTCAATATATGTTATCTACTTCAATAGCTTTAACAAAATTTGAAGGATTTAATTTAGAGGCATAATCTTTATGAAACCAGATCCACTAAGCTCTTTACTTTTTGAGTTGGCCTCTAAACCTACCCTTTGAGAGATGCTTTTATTCCTTCAAAGGAAGTCTATACCTTCTCTCTCCCTCTTTCATCTTTCTTTATCATCCTTGATCTCTTCTTTTATTTGTCCATTGTACAAACCTTGTCATTTTCTTAGTATTAAAAGTTATTGCTACATTATTGTGATTCTAGAATGAGCATTCTTAGAATAATATAATATTTTAAAATTCAAAATCTATCTTTAAAAATTTTTTTAAAAAAATTATTTTAATAATGTAAGTATATTATACATACCATGACATATAAATATGTGCAAAATAATAATAGAATAAAAATTATGAACATATGAAATATTTAAATTCTCTAAAATTATGTGAATATCTCAAAAATTAAGTGTTATACCAATAATGAAAAAATACATAATTAAAATAAAACATTACTTAGGTAAAAGAAATATTTAATTTTTGAAACTATGTTCATGGCTTTTTAAAAGATTCTTTTGTTAGTAATGGATTCTTTTTAAGCATTCTCATTAGTAAGTGGTATAAAGTTGATAACAAATGGCATTGTAAGAAATATTTTTCAAACCATGCTAAAAACTTTTTAAAAGAAATTCTAAGTTGTTGTGGAATTTGCTATGGATTTGGTCCAATTCTAGTTATCAAGCTAGATAGGTTTTCTAAACCAATTAATTTGAGCCGACCCAATTGTTGTTTGACAACATGACTTGGGCAAATACATTCTTGAGTGGTGGTGTTACACCAGTCTTTTCACTAGAAAAGATGTGTTATTTTCTCATAATTTTATTAAATGAACATCGATAAATATAATTAATTAAGAATTTTTATTGTTAATCAAAGATATGAAAAGAATGATATTATAAGATGATAAGATCATATGATATAATGGTAGAAGATCATACATTAGAATGAGAAAAGGAATTAAAGTGAGCTTGATTTTAAAAATCATATAGTATAATATCAAATAATGGTACCATATGATCTGGTGAGAGAAGCAATCTGGAATGCAATGTGAATAGGCTATCAAAGTAAATTTTTATCATATAAGTATGACTTGGAAAATGTAAAGGTACCATAATTTCATAAACATCTTAAGGTCACATGCATCTAATAAGCTTAGAAAATGATAAAGACATTATATAGTATGACAAATGTACATCACAAAATATGATCAATTTAGAAAGAG
Source organism: Vanilla planifolia (assembly GCA_023846275.1). Taxonomy (NCBI): domain Eukaryota; kingdom Viridiplantae; phylum Streptophyta; class Magnoliopsida; order Asparagales; family Orchidaceae; genus Vanilla; species Vanilla planifolia. Next base: position 19,379,753 of record CM043870.1, read on the forward strand.
AATGAAGTTGAGAGAAATGTGAATGGAATAAAAGTTTTCTATTGAATTTGTTAGGCTCACTATATTATCATACAAAGATGTTAATGTAGAGAACAAATGGTTGGTTTTGGCAATACTATGATCATCCATGTACAAAAGCTTGGATCGAATAAGTATAATAGACAAACAACAATAATTAACTCAGTTTGATAGTCGAGTATTTGGTGAGCATATGGATTGTACATTATGGTTAGTGAATCCTTATAAATATAATCAAGCTAAGGGTAATATCATATATATGAATTGTTAGGATATAATGCTGGAAAGTGCAAGAAATTATCATACAAGTATAAGATAGGTAATATAAGTATGAGATTGGTAAATTAATTGACATGCCCATCCTAAAGTGCATTGTACTTTATGAATAATCATGTCATGCAATTATGATATGTGATATAAGCATAGCTGAAAGGAGATTTAACTGAATGTATTGCATGAAGATAGTAAGCATACAATATGATACAGAGTGTTTGACTTGATTGCTATGAATTCACAGAAATAAGAAAGAGAATTAGATTCTTAGAGTCCCAAACATGTACTACTTGGAGAAAACCCTAAATATAAGTTAGATAATTAAACATTTAAGGTTAGAAGGTGTCTTTTTTAAGTGGGATTGAGAAGACAACCTGAGGATAATTGCATGGAATCAATCTTAGCTATCAGTTGCGAGGAAGAGTGAATCTTAGCAAAAATATTTTGTGAAGCTTCAATTGAAAGTGTCGTTATTGCCTAGGTATGTAATCTTTAACATGTACTTTTGTCTAGACTTTAAAATCACTTGCCATGACAGAAAGCAAGGAAGCCAAATCAAGATGAGGAGGAGGAGAAGGAAGCTTAGCCATATGTAAGAGGAAGACATGGTGATCTTAAGATTTTAAGAAAGTGAAGTAAATCCTTGGTCTAGTGCTCTAAAAAGGTGAAAATGTAGGATGAACTTCAAGATTCTACATTTAAATCATTATTTTTCCCATGTTAAAATTTTGTACTTTGTTAAACTTTCTTATGAATTTATGTGTGGCCATGTTCATGAGTCTTTATTCTTAGGTTGCTTCTGGTGAATTGTAACCTCAAAAGATCTAATGTTGTAACTAAGATATGATGATGATTATCTTCATTAAAAGCTTTCATATGATTAGATATTCATATTCTTACATGTAGAATTGAATTTAGTTCTATGGAAGGTAAAATTGTAGCTATAATCAAGATATGTTAATGTCACCTTGACATTTTCTTATCAAGCTTATGTATCGAAAATGATTAAATAATGACTAATTATGTGATTATCATGGTTAATGTTAAGATCCCTCCATAACCAAGAGATGAATGTTAGTTATCTAAAATTGAGCACTTGATAATGTTATTAGAATTTCTTATTGAATCATGATTAACTTAAGTTTAGAATGTAATGTATTGGCTCAATTATTGTTGTTAATGAATGAACTTAAGAGACCAGGATCACTATTACTTTCTAATGAGCCAAAATTGGTTGGAAGCATACTTTATTTCATTTCTAATTTTGTTAAGATATTACACTATGTTAAATTTATTTCATTTATGAATTCACTAGGCTTTACTTTAATGATTGACATGTTTACAAACACATTAAATCTTTTGACAAGATAAAATTCATCTTGAGCCATGACTTGATGAGAATCAATTATTAGACACATGAAACAAACATAATAATGATGTCAACCAACTATTTTGTACATTTAACCAAGACTATGTCATGAACAATAGAGTAGTAAGTAAAAATGTTTTCCAAACCATAAGAACATTTTGTAGTCAACCACTTCCTTGCCTTTAAAGGCTTGACATATACTTTGGATGGACCAAGATGAATTTTAAGGTGAGAAATAACTAATAAATTCTAATTGAGAAACCAATAAAGGAATGTTTTAAGCTCTTAGAAGATGGGTACATTAGTTGAAGACTTTGATAGGTTGTAAGCATTGGTTAGGTTTTGGCTTAGTACCTTAAGGTTCTAGAGTAGATAAGATGACAACTAAAGGTATGATCTTTGGTAAATCCCTATATTGGTTTAACATTATGGGATGCTCTTGAGTGAGCATTAAGAAAGGTTTTGATTTTTCTTAGAAGTTATTTAGGATGAGGTTAGATTAGATTAAGTTTTCTAGCATGATATGGCAAGATGCTATCTATGTTTGATTAGTGATGTCGTGGCCATGTGCGATTCAAGATTAGTAAAGAATAGTTTTTCCATGCATGATTAGTTACAAGATAATTGTCTTAGCTATTCTTGATTTGAAATTAATGATGACAATTTGGGTATGTATCATTGAACTTGGAGGTTTATGTTTTAGGCTACTTATAATTTTTAAGGGTAAGGAACTTAATAAACTTAGCAATGTATATGACAATTTAGGTTTTATGCACTTGATGTCAGAGGATGGATTTTAGCAGGTGTTGAAGCTATGTTTAAAAGAAGTGATAGCTTAACTCTAGTTAGACTTGGATATGAGTGGTTGCTCTTGAAGGAATTCAAAGAAAGTAGAGGCAATTATTCTTGAGTAAAAATTGCACTTAATTATGAACAACAAATGAAATAAACCCAAAGCTGATCTTTTCTGGTTCAAAGAGGTTTATTTCATAAAATTATGCTTTAGACTTAGTGGCAAGAGTTAACCAAGGATTTTTTATGCTTGAAGAAACTTTGAAAATGCCCTTGGATGGCTTTTAAGGTGATAGAACTCTTAGAACCCTCGATGAGGGGCCAGAGTGACTCAAATTTGGACTTAAAATAAGGTTAAGGATGAGTAATGGACTTAAGAAGGCCTACAAGTGAATGTTAGTTGGTCAAGGAAGGCATAAGAGGTAGGAACTTAATGTTATCTCTTTAAATAATTGACTTTGACTATGGAAGTAACCACCTTATGCTTCCCTAAATAATAGTTAGTAACTTAGGTAGGTTATATTAATACTTTGGAATAAAAATTTATATTTTAAGAAAGGTAAAGTTAATGATAATGAGGAATGGATTGTAATGGATCCCTAGTTTTGGTTCCTGAAGTTCACTATTAGAAGGCATGATTGTGTAGCTCCCACAAGATTTTATATGTTGTGATTGCATTCTACTATCTCTCTCTAGACCAAATGTAGGATAAATTAGACATGTACTAGGGTCTAACATGGAGCCTAAGAAGCTTAATAAGTTATTAAGGAATGTTAAATGATACCATACACTAATTAAGATTAGGTGATGTGTGTAAGATTTTATAATAATTGAAGATTAGTGTCCAATATTGTAGTGTGGGTCATTAAGTATAATAAGTGACAACATGTTAAGAGTTAAGCACAAAGTTCTAAAGAATCATTTTTATCATATCAAATTTTTTACCTAAAAATATAAAATTTAAGACACTTTATTTGGAGTATTTTAATAGAAGAAAGAATAACTAAAACTTTAGATTATTAACTAGAAAATAAAAGTTAATAAAAGAGTACTACATTTTGGAGGTGATGTCTTATATTTCCTAATAGAGTTGGCATGTGGGGCACCAAAGATGGAACAAGATGATAGGTTAGGATTTGTGGCCTTATTAAGAATAGTGAATATTTAGTGGTTTGAGTAACAAGGTGAATGAAGTCTTGAGAATGATGGAGGAAGAGGAAATTTTTTTGGTTTTCTACTCTCTTGATGGAAGGTCTCTCAATTTTAATCTTTTTTCACACAATAGGAGGGAAAGTTGGAAACTCTCCAACTAGGGTTAGGTGTACACTGTTGTGTGACAAAGGTAAAATTATACAAATAAGACAAATTTAATTCATCAATAATAATAATCTTATGATGAGAGAGTCTCTTTTATTTATAGATGAAGGAGAGGATAATGACTATACATGTGAAAAAAGAAAATTAAATGAACCTTAGTAATATATCACAAGCATGGGAAAATAAGAAGTCAATATAAGGAGAGAGAATTTTGGTGTTAAGCCACTTAAGAATTAAAAAAAATCTTTAGAATTCTAAGATATTAACTATAATTGGGCATGAGAAAAGATAATTTGAAGCTAAATCATTCAAGAATTTATATGACATTTGTAGAATACAAAGACATTAAATCTAAATGGTTCAACCACATTAAATACAAAAAATAAAAATATATAAAATCTTTAGAACTACAAAATATTAACTCCAAGTGGATCAATCACATTAAATATAAAATATAAAAATACATAAAATCTTTAAAATTATAAGCCAATAACTCTAAGTAGATCAACCATATTAAATAAAAAAAATAAATATGCATGAAAAATTAAAAATAAAGAAAAAATTATGTAATCATGCAACATGATAATGAAATATCAATCATGATCTGACTAAAGTGCTAGTAGTTGATAAGAAAGATGACAACGATTAGTAGTGGCTAGAGGGTTGGTGGCTTATAGAGACCACATGAATGTCAAGTGACCGGGGAGCACCGGGCCACTTGGCGATGGGGGTGACTAGGTGATGTTAGGTGACTAGGTAGTAATAATTGGGAACAAAATATGACTAAGGATGGTGGATGATTAATAATAATAGGTGAAGCATGTATAGGAATCAATATTGATGATAGCATATTTTACTACAAAATATCATTGGACTAATAGAGCAAAAATAATGGGGCTAATCATATGAAAAGATAGCTTGTTATAGTTCACCCTATGATTGATAAAAATGAGTAATCAAAACACAATTTGACATGGGTGTGACTCCAAGTTTGAATGTGACTAATGCAATGCCAACCAGTATGTAATTGTGAGCTAATATAAGATGCTCCTACATCAAGACCCATGGGAGATCGTAAACATGGATATTTATTTATCGTGGGTGTATGTCATTGGCCCACTCTAGAATCACGAGATTGGTTGTGTATTTAATGGAAGAGTACCTTGTACCCTTTAATGTGATGATAAAAAACTAAGCTATCACTAAGGTCTTGTTGAAATTAATCTTTTTTTAATCTAATATTAAGGTGTTATTTTAGTGGTTGGGATTATTAGAGAAAGAACTTTAGAATCAAAAGTGGATGGAGATTCAATGCTCAATTTAGTAATTTTGGTGCCAAGGACCAACTTTTTGGGAAGTTAGTAATCTATGAGCAACCTACATTCCTAATCATCTATATGTTTAAAATATTAGACCATTCTTTTATTTATAATTATAGCACCTATGATCATAATCCTGGTCCATATAATTTTATATAAGGTTTTGTGAAGAATAGTATGCATTAGTTGTTTTATATTTAGGTTTAAAAACTTAAATCTTTTAATTTTAAATTTTATATAAAATGGTTATCAAAAAAATAAAAATAAAAATTTAGCCGTAGCACCTACCTCTCGACCAAGCCCAAAGGCTTGGGTGAAGTGGCACAAAGTATTAAGCATTTCTGTTGGTTTTTGGTGTATGCATAAGGTTTGTTATATTTGGTTTGAAAATTATGTTTATTTAAAATTTCAATTTTATACAAAAATATTTTAATAAAAACAAAATTGGCATAAGCATGCACTCCACTGACCAAGTTCAATGGCTTGAGCCAAGTGGCCTGTAAGACTGAGCTTTGGGATTAGGGAGCTATTGGATGCGACACTAGCTAAATCATGGTTACCTCAAGCTTGAGTCTTGGTCAAGGTACAACTCTATAGTAGCTTTGGATAAATCAAGTTAAGACATCACTCTTGAACCTGACCTAGGGTTATCAAGTAACTCAGACTCGAAATTATCAAATATTAGGATTGTGTGAAGCCAAACTCGTGTTTGCACATAAGTGACCTTAGTAATGACCTTTTAAGGGCACCATTGTGGAAACCAACCCCCTTAGGCTATTTTACCCATCATTTTATTATGTGCTTACACGAGCTACTGGTTCTTTGATTCTTGTTTGTATAACTCTTCTCTTCAATCATTTCAAATATTTTGTCTTTCTTTTTTAAAGAATTCAAAGGTGTAGAAGCTTTGTTTATGCTATTATTGTAAAGATTTTACTTTTTCTGGTAGTTGAATTTCTTATGATATTTGTTGTCTCATTAGACAACTAGATTATATTTAGTTTATCCCAACAAACTTTGGCAAAAAGGAGTAATTAGTGAAAGTTTGATTAGTGATTAAGGATAGATGTATGCATGAGTTTTGGTCAAACCAACTAAAATTTTTGGTGCCTTTCTTGTTTTGTTGTTGTGCAACATTTACTTTTCTCTTCAATAAAATATTTTCTTGAAACTAAACTTTTTACTAAGAACAAGCTTTTTCTTTAATTGAAAATGTTTTTTTAAATTGAAAAGTTGGAAAGTTTTGTTAAAAATATACATCTCTCTCCCTTTGTGTGTTCAAGTTCACACAGTTCACATCTAGAAGGGTTATACGGTTAGGTTAATCTTCATAGTAGTAATAATGATTGATAATTCAAGAATAAATTATTTAATGATCTTTTAAAAAAATAAAGTTTGGCATACCTCTTTTTCACCTTGGACCCCTTAGTAATACATTGTAGTTGAGAGAAAGAATATAATCTTTCTTGATGATGTGAAGTGTATCTTTAAAAAGTACAGTGTTCCAAAATATTTTTGTGCTAAGGCTATTGCTTAATAGAATAATACTTAGACCTTTATAAGATATTTCCACTTTTAGCTTTCTTTATAATGTGAATCCCAAGGTATCTTATTTTCATGTGTTTGGATGTAAATGTTTCTTTTTAATGTAGAAATGAGAAAATGAAGAATTTAGGTTTTCAAAATTTTGAATAATCAGATGAGGATATGTAATTTCACTAATGGATGATTATATTGATCATAAGTTGTATAGTTCTATTTATATTTGTTATAAGTTGTTGACATCTCCTAAAACTATTTAATCAATTTTCCATTATTAATACATATTGAAGTCACAGTACTTGTAATTTATTACTTAAAATGCATTATTATTTTTATCAAGACTTGTAAAGGCTGTCGTTCAATGCTAACAAGTTCCATTCAATGATTTTTGTGTCTCATTAAAGTAATAAAAAAATTACATTTAGATAAGTTTGATGCTAACTCAAATTAAGGGATCTTTCTAAGATATTATCCTTTTAGTAGTATGTTTAGAGTATCTAATAAGAGAACAATAGTTGTAAAAGAGATAAACCATGGTACGTTTGATGAATCTCTTGTTGAAAAATGTAGTGGTCATCTTGAAGTAGATCAACTTGATGAATTAGAAGCTATAGGTCTTAGAGAAAAAAATTGGAGGAAATAGTTTGAGAAAATGAACCAATAAAAGGAGAAAATTAGATTGAAAAGTAATTATGATATTCTAAGGATCACATTAGTTAGTTAAACATCAAAGATGTAAAAAAAAGTTAGAACTAGAAACTCCTTTAATCATGTAACATTTGTATAAAACTTTGATTGAAGTTCTATAGAAAATGCTTTTAAAGATGAGCATTAGATTGCTATAATGAAAGAAAAGCTTCCATAATTTAAGAGAAAACAAGTGCAATTTTATGCATAGGCAAAATGATAAAACAATCATGGGTATAAAATGGGTTTTCATAAATAAGCTAAATAAGAATGGAGAAGTTATTAAGAACAAGGCTTAATTAATATCCAAAGGCTATTATTAGGTTGAAGGAGTAGATATGTGTGAGACATTTGCTCATATGAATAGACTTGAGATAATCAGGATTTTACTTGTACATGCCACAAAAGATTTAGATTATACCAAATAGATGTTAAAAATATATTTTTAAATAGATATATAAATAAAGAGGTATATGTTAAGCAACCTCTAGGATTTGAGATACATGATAAGATTGATTAAGTATATAAACATAAAAAGCCCTTTATGGCATTAAGCAAACCTGAAGAGCTTATTATAAAAGATTGTAAATTTTCTCAACTTCAAATGGATTTCATGAAGACAAGATAGGTAATACCCTATTTGATTAAACGTTAATTGATGGATAACTAGCATGTGTGATGTAAATGAATAACATAATCATTGGAGCTTCTAATGAATATATTTGTATAAAATTTACTAATTTAATAAAGAATATGATTGAAATAAGTATGATGAGAGAAATAACCTTCCTCTTAGAACTTTAGGTTAAGTGAACAAGTGAAGGAATCTTTATTTCTCAAACCACATATTTGATAAAATTGCTAAAAAAATTGGTTATGAGAACATAAAACAAAGGAAGACTACCATTAGTACAAGCATTATCATGGATAAAGATAAACTTGAAAAGGTAATTAACACAAATTATTTAAAAGAATGATATAAGCATTACTATATCTTACTGTGAAGATGTTTGGTATTGTGTTTATTGTAATTTTGTGTGATGTTTTAAGCTAATAGTACGAATCGCACCTAGAAGCTATCAAGCATATCTTTAAATATCTTATATGTACTAATACTTTAACATAATAGTATATTATATTAGAGTGTGGATTTGATTTAATAACCTATAGAGATGCTAACTTTATTATTACTAAAATTAATAGAAAGAGTACCTCTAATATGTGTTAATTGATTGGTGGTTTACTAATTTCATAGGCTAATAGAAAACAAAATTAGATGATACTATCGAGAATAAAGTTTGAGCACATTATTATAGATGACTATGTTTCTGATGTTCTAAGGATTAAACAACTTATAGAATATGGCTTAAAATTTACCTAAATTCTTATTATGATTCAAGTATAATTTATTCATCTAATGATCCTATTCAGCCCTCAAGAACTAAACAAGTGGGGTTTAGATATTACTTAATTAAAGAAAAACTACAAAAGAGAGAAATTTAGCTATCATTTATTCCATCTTCTAACAAATTCACCATTGTTTTTGCCAAGACATTACTTATCAAAGTTTTCCATAGAAAACAAAGGGGAGAACTTAGTGCAAGAATCTAAGGGTTGCATAAGCAAGAATTTATGGTGATTATAAGCTATCAATCAAGGGGAGCTATAATATTGAAAATTGTACTACATAATTTTTTATTTTCATAGGTTTTACTATTTATTGTCAAATTTTGTTTGCTATCATATTTTAAATTCTAGGAAAATAATTTTGTATTTATCAAAGAGAAAATTGTGATACCTTTTGATGTGATGATAACAAAATTAAGCTAACTATTACTAATATATTATTAAGGTTAATGTTGTTTTAATTCAATAAAGATAAAAGACCATAAAATTAGAAAAATAAATATAAAAAGATTAAAAATAACACAATGTATAAAAATGACAAAAGTTTCTTTGGACCTCTCATTTAACCTATCACAAACTCATAATAAAATGACACTAGTAATTAAAAAACATGACTTATATCATTTTTTATAATCTACTCTTTGATCTGGTAACAAATTATCTCGTACATTTATTTCACTCCCAATTAATAAGAAATTGTGAAACAATAAAAAATCAACAAAAAAGTTGAAATCTCTAATAATATGTGCCTGATTTTCACTAACAACTTCTTTTATTGAAACGTTTAGCAAATTCGTTTCTATAAATAAAAAGAGGGCAAAACATTAAAAAATGATAAGATTATCAATAAACATTTATGATGTTAAAACTAAAACATAATAATGGTAATTTATTCTACTAATGTTGTTAGATATGAAATCGTCAATGAAAAACTAACAAAGATTAAAAAATAAAAAAACAAAAAGATAATGAATTGTTTAACATTTTAAAAATTTGCATAAAATACAATTAATAATATTATCAAGAATCAAAGCTTGCAAAAAAAAAAATTAAAAAAAATGAAAATGAAAATGGACAAGATAATGAAGCACTTATAATATTGAAAAAATTCATGGAATGCAAACAAAAACTTCTCACAATAATAAAAAAGTAAAGTTGTAATCTTTAATAAAATTTTTAAAACTACGAACAAAACTTTAAATGATTTTTTTTTTGACAAATTAAAGATAAAAAATTTGTCAATTAAGAGAAACATACTTGGAAAAAAAAAAAAAAGCATCAGTGATAATGAAGTATTTTAAGTGTTTAAACTTTTACATATATTATATAATGAAACATAATCTTAATACTGAAAGCATATTAAACACAACAAAAGAAAAAAACAATACAAAATTAGTTGTACTGTTCGACATTCTTATGAACATTTAGGACATTTTTTTCTTTCGTCAAAATTCGCTGCCGTCAAAGTGGGACAAGAATAAACTTCCATAGAATAACCCATAGGAAATATTAGGGTATCAAATAATTAAAAGGTATAACTCTTTCACCCTTTTCACATTATGAAACTAATACTATATAATAAAGTTCACAAAGTTAAAAATATAACTTGTTGAAAAAACATCATTCCCCCTTGATTGATAATATATGCAACGTTCTTTTAAAAATAATTATCTTAAAATTACGGAACAAAGAAGATAATGATTTTTTTCGCATAATTGTTTTTATAAAGGATTGTTATATTTTAAATTATGAGCTTAGAGTAGTTCTTACTTTACCAAGATAATTGAATGTACAAAAAATTTTGTTGCTACATTTTTTGTTAAGCTAGTAAATTAATTTTCTTTTATAATACTTGCCAACCAAGAACAAATTGAGGAGACATTTTGAAAAGCATTCATCCCATTTTTAAATTGCTTTGGCTGAAACAAGTAACTCCCCCATTATTATGGCAACTAGAGACTAAGATACAGATTGATAACAACTGTTCCTATGGGATTAAACCTTAGTCATTTTAAGAAGTAATACTTATCAAGATAATTTTACAGAGCTTAAGCATATAAAATAACTCAAAAGGACACACTTATAACTTCAACTAAAGTGGATGAGCAAATCATTATCAATTTTTTTCCTATGAAAGAACCTAAAAGAATAATATCAAAATCTAATAGAGCTCTAAATTACACTCTCATGGAAGGCCAATCTTATTTTCCACTCCTACATAAGCTTATAAAATTTTCTCAAGTAAAATTATTGGTACATGACACATCAAGCAAGGCTTCAATCAATAAAAAGCATGGTTTTAGCTCATTTGAAATGGATAAAAAAATAGCTCTAAACAAGATATTAGATGACTATCTCTCCCTTAAGAAATTCTATATGACAAATAATAATGGAAGTTCTATATCTTATACAGAAGCATCTTTAGAAATGCTCTCAAAAGAATCATGATCAATAAACTCTTAAGGATTTTAATAATGACTTGTTTGCATGTGTAGCAAACTTTATAATAATGCATCCTAAACTAGATGATTTTACTCATGTTTAGAATATGTGATCCAAAAGTGGGGCTAAGAATGGCCTAGATTGTTAAATGAGTCCACAATAGGCATTTAGAAGTTTAGAATTACAAATTACTAATCAAATAACCATTGACGGATAGTACCTCATTTGGAACATTTGAAGGGAATCAAATAAGAGATCAATATCCTACCTTAAACATTTAAATATATGCAACAACATTGCATTAATTGCTCATACGAAACAAATGAAATGCATTACTGAGTTGCTTAATAAGGCCAGGTCATTAGGCTTCAAACAATATATAGATAATTGATCTAATAAGATTTTTATTCTTTGGAAATGAATCATTCAATGCTAAAAACAATGTGACTATGAGCATTCTATTCGTTTACTCATTAGCAAAATCAAGAACTCAAATGTTGTCCTATTACATATTTATTTATGCTAAATGTTCAAGTGAGAAAATATGAACACTGTGGCATAAATTAATCAAAATTATAAGTGAGTTTAAAGGACCATGGATTGAAAGAGGAGACATTAATGTTATTACTTTTATGGATGAGTATAAGTGCCCTTCTAACCCTTGTCTCATGCCAATATATGAATTATATGATTTATAAACTAATATAACTTAAGAGATCTTCTTTACAATAGTTTGACATAAACATGGGTTGGAACACAATAAGGGAAATGGGTTTAGGTAAGGTTACATAGCTTTTTAGTAAATAAAGAATGGATAGAATCTTTCTCTTTATTTAGCATACAACACTAATGTAGAATGAGATCTAAGCACTTGCTACTATTGCTTCACAATTCCATGGCACCTCCCATGCAAAAAATAGCTAAAATATAAGAGCATATGGTCAAAGCACCCAACATTTTATACATTATAGAAAGCAACTGATCAGTACCCATACACCTTTCTGGCATGATGGCTTAAGCTTTCAATCTTAGATGGATTAAATGCTACATTAAAATGGAATAAATCCACCTTTAAAGATAAATTTTAATATATAAGAAAGGATAAAGATTTGGTTAAGATAAGATAAATGATTTTTTGAAAAGTAAAATTATGGAGGATAGTATTGAACACTAAAGTAAAAAAGATCAATTAGTGGAGGAACTTCACTAAAATGAAATATATTAGCGATAGAAGGCTAGTACTAGATGGGTAAAATATGGATATAGGAATGCAAAATTATTACATTCTATAGTCAATGATACAAAGAAAAGTTCAACATTAGCTACATTAAAGATTCCAATGACAAATTTTATAACCAATTGGTAGAAATTATGGACAAGAATATACAACATTTCCAAACATTGTTCTATTGCTAGAAGGTAAATATGGATGAGGAATTGGTTGATAGCATACCAGTTATGATATTTAAAGAAAACAATAGATGGTCATTGAAAGAATGCATACTGAAGGAGATAAAAAAGTAATATTTCAAATAGATAAAGATGGTGCACAAGGACTTGATGGGTTTAATGAGAATTTTTTGACTCAATGATGACATCATTTCCTTAGATGTGATAAATGTTGCAAATGATTTTATTGTAAGAAATTTTGTCCCTAAAACTATTATAAGCACAAATTTAGTGTTGATTCCTAAGATTGAAACTCCTAAATTATTTAATGAGTTTAGAACGATTTCCTTGTGTGATTTTAATAAAAAACAAAATTGTAAGTTATGTCACTACTTATTTTGTAGTCTAAAATTATATCTATTGAGTAAGTTGAGTTTGTTAAAGGTAATGATTTTTAAAATAATAATGTATTAATAAATTAATTTATTATTTCTTTTAATAGGAAAGTTAGAGACATGAATTATTTAATCAAGGTGGATCTAAAAAGCAAATTTGATAATTTTCCATGGAAATTCATATGCAAAACACTTAATAAGTTCAGATACTTCGAGTCATTCATTAAGTTGACTAGGAACATCACTAATAGCTTTTAGTTATACTTTATTGTTTGTGGTATCTAAATGAATCTTTCCAATCTTCAAGGGGAATTAGATAAGTAAATTCCATCTCTCTACAATTATTCATATTATCTATAGAGGATTTTACTAGGGCTTTAAAATGCTTTTCATTAATGACAAAGCCCTTCACTATGTAGTACCTAAAGGATGCTAATGATTAGCATTTATGTTATATTGCTGATATCATTATATTCAACGGAGATGAATTGAGATCGATATCCAACACTAGTAAATTTCTAAAGATATTTCAAGATGCATTTGTTCATCAAATAAACGACAATAGTGCAAGATTTTCACTAGTTGGAAATTGATTTCATGCTTAATTAAAATAATAAAAATGTTATTGCCTTTAAGCATGGTTCACTTCTTATAACATTCTTGGGATGGTTTGTATTCACTAGAAGGAAAGATATAGTTATATTGTAGAAAACATTAGGCAAATTATCTAACAAAATGGTCTATTAAAGAAGAAATTATTACCCATGGATGAATGATTAATTTTAGTAAGGTATGCCATATCCACAATTCCAATATTTGTACTCATCATAGTTCATCCTCCATTGAAATTTCTAGTCAAATTAGAAAAAAATAATAAATCAATTCTTATTGGGGAATTACAAAAACAGAATTTTTAGCTGGCCTTTAAATGCTTGCACTATTCTACTAAGGACTTTTTTTACGATGATTTTGTTCTTTTTGATCTCACAAAAAATGTGTTGAATTTCTATACCAATTCATTTGCATGTCAATAGGGTAGACTAAATGAAATACGTGATTTACTTAATAGTTAGTAGCAATAGATCAATAGCAACTCAACAATTTGTTAAGTGCTTTAGATCCTACCTCTATTAATTTATTAGGGAACATGAAAAGTGATGCATAATAAAATGCATGAGGAAATAAGTTAATCTAATATGAGCATTATTAATAATGTTGTCAATAGCTATTAGAACATATTCAAATAATATTGTCTTAAAAAAACATCTCAGGTGGACACAATTCATACGTAATTGGGCCTGGTCAACCCTTTTGAGCCAAATGTACTTCAAAACATGCAAGTTGGTATATTGTTTATAACTAATAAGAAAGTGAAGCTCAATATCCATAATGTTGTACCCTTAGTCTTGACATCACTTGTTTAATGACAACAAAACCATAATGTTAGTTTCTCAAATTTTTTTAATCGAGTGTCTTTTAGGTCATACATCTCAAGGACTTATAGGGTCAACCAATTGATGAGCTTTGACAAAATATCTCATAAAATAATCTATAAATGAGGCAATGTTAAGTAATGTTTGTGGCTATGCTTTAACTGTGACTTAAATGACATATCAATGAGCCATTGATCAAGCTCTTGGTAGAGTAGCTGACCATCTAATGTCCATCTTCAAAATATCAACTGGTTTGATTGTTGTTCTTATCATTTATTTATATATGATACAATCAGGTTGCATATCATTCATTCACTTGTATTATTATTTTTAATAGTTGAAAAATTATTTTTATTATTTAAATAGTTAATAAAATGCTTTTAAAAGTAATAAAATAATAATAAATATATAAAATATGTTTTAAAAAACAAAAATTTGGCAAAAAAACCTAACAAATAGCCAAGTTCATAGGCTCAGGTAAAGTGGCCTAAAGCACTAGGCCTAAGGAGTAATGGGTAAAGGGACCATTTAAATCAATTTGGTCAGGCCTGAGTCTCGATCAAACCAAATGCAGCTTGGAAGCATAACGAGTCATGACAGACTAATGAAATATTAAGTAATGAAGTGGGTCAGGTAGAACCCAATATGTTATTTAATTATGTAAGTAGCCAAGTGGCCTCGAGTATGAATTCTTGAGCACATAAGAGAGAGCCAACCCCATGTACTGCCTCATAATGTGGTATGTGAGGAATCCTTATAACATGTAAAACCATAGCAATTAAAGCATGTGGAATTAAATTTTGACATGAATGAATACAAATGAAAATTTTGTTTGTGTGCAAGAACATAATAATCTTGATGAACACCAAGGAAATGTTTAATATATGTCTTTAAAAATTAAAACTTTCTTCTTAAAAGTTTTTTATCCATGTTCACCACTAGAATTCTTGCCCCTTAATCTCATATGAAGATTAGGAAATTTTAGTTTTAAAACCAAACCGTGGTCATTGATTACCAAGTCGACTTATCATAAATGTCACTTGTAGACCATAATAACTATATTCATTACATCACAACAATAAGCACTTAAATAGTACATTATCATTTAGATAAAACATTACTTTTTAGGCTTGTAAGGTGAAATAGAAACATTGCTTAGCAATCTACAATCATTGTTAAACAAATTCCTTGTGTAACATTTCTAGAACTAATGTTTTAATTTCTAAAAATAATAGGTTAAGGATTAAAAATTTGATTTGAAATTAAATTGTAAGATTTGTAAACATTAGTGGATGAGTTAGAGAAAATGAAAGAATATAATATGTTTCAAATAAACGTGCTTAAAGTTAAAATTTTGTTACTATTCAAAGCTAAAATCTTAAACACGCATTTTTATTATCTTGTAGTAAAAGAATATACAATTTTTCATTACATGCACCATCAAGAACAATTATTATTGCTTCTTATTCTCCAATAAGAATATATGATAATCCCTTCATGCTTTGTTAAGAATCAATGATATTGACAAACACACTCTTTTATGAATTGTTAACAATTACTTGTTATCAAGTGATTACATCTCTTTAAATAGAATAATTAGCAAAACATTTTCTTCAAAAGCATAAAAGAACATATTAATTCAATAAAGATTGTCTATATATGTCAAAGTTTGGCAAAACTTCATGCACTTTGCACAATACTCCCTCTTTTAAACATAAATTTTGATGTGTCATCTTATAAATAAAATATGGAGAGCATTTGTGTTCCATTAGTGTGATATCCAAGATTGAAGTGGGTGAGGAGTGAATATTGAATGAAGTCCCGAGAGAGGTGTCATTAAACAGTAAGTGGCTACTAGAATGTTTCTAATTGAAGAGACATAGTGATAAATTGTGCCATATTTGCTATTGTGATAGTGTCTTTAGTATTTATATGGGATGTCATGTTCTTAAGATATTGAGATTTTTTTTGTAGAAAAAACCTGTTTGGGTTAATATTGAAAATCCTAAGTGGACAATACCTCAAATCTGATTCCCATCATACCATGAATTTTTGAATCAACTTCTCATAATCAACATTCTTATTTTTTGATGAACAATTACTCTATTACTAAATTTAATAAAGTCTTTATATGGATATAATAGAGTTATGCTAGAATAAATTAAACCATTGATTGATTAAAGCTACTACTTTAGATCATACACATCTAATATGGCTTGAATGTTGTGGAGTAATTTGTATCATAATGTTTTGGTATGTATTAATGATATCATTTGATCATCATTGTTTGAACTATATTAGGTTTTTTTAATTGAATGTGTGATCTAACTTTGGTCAATTGTTCATTCAATCTTTAACGATGCAAAATCTTTAGCCAGAGTTTAATTATAGTGAGTTATGTGAGCCTACTTTGCAAAAGTTTAATGATTTCTGACAAGATACGACGTTTGCATATAATGTATAATATAATTGGTTGTCAATAATGCAAGTCTAATTTTTGTAGTGAACTAGATTGTTAAATGATGATTTTCTAATAATTGTGCCATCCATCTCATAAAGCTGAAAAAATGGTTGGCACTAAAGTATTTAACGATCACTCCACATGTCATGTTAATGGTCGTACATGTACTTCATCTTAATCAGTGTTAAAGTACAAATATGATAGCAATGAATCACAAATAATAAGAGAAGCCGAGAAATGTACTTCAATCATAATTGAGAGTGAAGATACCATCCAATTATGATGGTCTCCATGATAGAATAGTAATGGTTGTTTATAGGCTACTTTACTGATATTCTTCTTGTGCAATAAGAGGGTGGTTCATATAACTTGCTGATAAATTAGTTGAAGAAATGTAACATTTGATATGATCTTTGGCTTAGCTTGATGCAACAATTTAGTTGAACCCGAATCCTTAGTTGTACGTTGTATGTTACTGAGATCATTATAGTTCTTCTTTACAAACGTTCTAACATGAGTTTGTAATGTGTAAGGAAACTCTTGCAAAACATAAAACATTACAATTAATTAATGTATAACAAAACTTCCATTTTTTATAGAACTTGTACTTAATGTAGAACGAAAGTACTAATGCCATTGAACTAATGACCAAACCATTGCAAATTCACTAAACTCTAAAATATATATTTGTAAAGGGCTAGCGATAATAGAAATAAAACTAACAATTTTTTGTTATGTTAAATGTCTCACAACATATTGTTTTTGTGAACATCAACTTCTTATAAGTGAGGATCAAACATACATGTAGAAATTATCTAGTTTGATTAAACAACACTCTTTTATTGAATGTAGTTGTAGCTTGTGTAAATGTAGATTGCAACATATAAGCCATAGCTGCTATTTAATCATCTGTAAGAAAGATGCTTCTTTACCTTTGACATGTTCCATTATCCATGCTTTGTACAACATCTAGCAAATAATGGAAGGTATAATCCTACCTCATTCAACTGATTTAGAATTTTTCATGCTCCATTATGATTGTATACAACTATACTCCAACTTTTTGCTATTTGTGGTAACTGCCCACATCGACTCCAAACAATTCCACACTCTATTAGTTGGTGCATATTTCAAAAAGAAATGCATACACTTGCCCTCATGATCATAAAAAAAGCATTTGAATTGTAGTAGGAGACCAAACTTTCCATGCACTAATGGAAATGGTAGATTTTGCTTGAATATGTGCCATAACTACATTCATCATTCTGATGGAAATGGTGGAAATTGTTAAGGTTAGTTTGGCTTCTGTAGAAGAATCTTGGTTTAGAAATTATGATTCATTTTATAACTGATTTTGGTGGAGCTAACCCTATTAGGTGATTTGTGGGTATAAAATTTAATAAATTCTAGATCAACATAAGCATTCAGTCGTTAGATAGCCATTTGTTATTCCATCCAACAATTGTTTAGCATAAGTTGTTAATGATGTATTGGTATGTTGATACTTTATTTCTCCCCTTGATGATCTTGACTCCAAGATATTTGAAAGCTAAAGATCATTTTGCAAAGCCTATCTAGGTCTTATCTTCCATTTTGGGGTGGCATTTTTTTTATATTAATACTCAATCCTGATACTTTTTGAATGAGGAATAAAATTTCCATTATGTGTTTTAGAGAATGTTTCTTCTTGTTATGAATATAATGATGTCATCCACAAACTAGAAATGGGTAACAATTGTACATCCTTTTGGAGCCAAGAAATCCATTTTACAACTATAATATAAGTTCTTTATTCCATGACTTAATACTTTAGCTATTATTAAGAATAAAAAGCATGAGATGGGGTTCTCTTATTGGACCATTCTGATAGCTTTGAAGAAGTCACATGGCTTCCTTTAAGAAATAATTAATAGCTAATAAAATAAAGGATGTTTTTAAAATTTTGTGTGGAAACCTAAAGTCTTCACTTAATAAAAAATTTCCAATTGAGCTGAACAAATGTAAACTACATGTCCATTTTGATAATTAGATTATTGCCCCTTTTTTGTGATTGATTCGACTCACCATCTCTTGGGATAAAGATGTTTCTAATTGTATCCTTATCAATCTTTTTGATTGCAATTTTAGTCTTCTTAGTTTAGTGTAAAATTTGAATATCCCTAATTCTACAATTGGAAGTTCCTAGCCAGGTTTTATTATTTTACTGAACACATGATGCTAAATTCACCATGTAGACATTTGAATTGGCAAGATTTTCTTAAAGTGGAATAATATATTTGTAAAAGAATTAGAGCATGATAAAAAGGTTGGCTAGCTAAGATTGTGTATTAAAATTAGAGAAAATATTGTATGCTAATTTTTACATTGTAGTAGCTTATTAAGCCTATTCTAAATAAGAGCTCCATTCCTTTAGTCATACTAGTTAAAGTGGCTTCCAAGTACTTGCACCTCAATTAATGATGAGTTTTAAATAAAGGATTACATGTCTTCAATTACTATGGTAACTTGGATTGCATGGCCAAAATATTCACTCATGTTTGAAATGACATTGAAGTCTCTACCCACTAGCCAAGTTTATCTAGTGAGACGTGCTGGTGGTGTCTAGTTCTGACCATAATGATTTTCTTTGATTTCTAGTATGTTTTTTATTTTATAATAAAAAATTATATAACGTGTAATATGTTCCCCTAATTTACTTTAATGATCATTTATTAATTTGAGTTCTAGAAAATATCAACAACTAGTTACCTAGCTCACATAATCCATTTCTTATTTGATTGGTTGTGTGTACCATTATGAAGCCTTAATTTGAGTGCATAAAGAGATACATTAGATGCATATACTATTAGTTCTAATTGAGCTATAAGTTTAATTATGTATTTTTGTATAAGTATTTTGGCTCTATTGAGTGAGGCAATTCATATAACACTAAAATGTTCCATATTAAGCAAGTCATTTTAAGTATCAATGCTTAGCCCTAGTATTGCTTTGCAAGTCTTTCATATAAGTGGAGTAGTGGTTTGTTCTATTTGTTGTTTTCTTTAATGACCTTTTTTTCATCTAACTTGTGAAAATGCTTCCAACATTTTGCTTCCCATGGCTAGATCATCTACCACTTTATGAAATTTGTTTGATGGTTGATTTAATTGTTTGTCCTAAAAAAGTTTCTCAATTGTCTTTAGTAGAGTTTTTTGATTAGGTAATGAGTAGTTCTATTGTCTTGCTCAATGTTCTTTGGTGTAGCATGAATGACCTTATTAGTTGTATTTGTGTCCTTTGGCCTTAGCTTTCTTTCTTACCATTTATTATTTTGTTAATTGGATTCTCAATAGGATCAGAGAGCTATTGTCTGGCTATTGCATGCTATCTTAGTAGAGGATGCCATGAAGTCTAGCTTACCTATATATATGTATTGCCCATTTACCATTTATATAATGTGAATTGTGTGGATTGGTCCTTTTAAAGAAAAGCACTTGTAGAAGCTTTATGGTCTCCAATTTTTGTTTAATGTTTTTTATAAATTTGTACTTTTAGTTTGCATTGACCTTATTTCCATTGGAATAAACAATATATAGGTAAGTTTTTAATAATCGATTTTTTGCTAGATTTCTGCTTTCTTTTGTCCTTATCTTTTGGATATTCTAATTATTAAAGGAAGTTCCTTGGTAAAGTCAATTTCTACACACATCTTAGCTATATATGGCCTTGACAATGAGGTGATAACTATGTCAAGTTTGACCAAATTGCCAATGGCCATGGAAATTGAATAAAGGGCTATGTTGTTGAATAGATGTAATGATAGTTGTTGAAAAGCCACCAATAATAGAACAATTGAGGGTTCATTTATTTTTTTAAATCAATAGATCACTTGAATACCCAAATTAAAAATTCAGACATACTTGAAAATCTTTACCAAATAAAATAGATAGTCCTCTTTCTTTATTAATCTAATATATATTCTCTTAAGATAAATATGACCAACTATGAAAGAGCTTTTGAATACAATGATTTGGAATTTCACCTTAATGATTGTTAGACTTGGTTACCCTTTAGAGAATTTGCCAATAAGTGCAAATTTAGTTCAAGATGCTATTTGCTAATTTCATCCCATCAAACAAAATCTCTGATACTCCTTTATATGATATGATAGCTTTAAATTTACAAGAGTGTTTCATGGTCTCATTGAGAACAACCACAAAAAAATATTTGTTGTGCTCTTTGATGCTTATATGGATGCCATGAGGATAAATCCCACAAGTGACATATTGTAAATGAAGTTGTAAAGCTAAGTACAAAATAGTATCTAAAGTGTAGTGCCAAATGTCACAGTATGACATGCCTTAAGATGTGGTGGAAATCTTGCAATTGTTCCATCATTGTTGACATGCTAAATGAAGTCCCTCTTTGCTAGAGTTAGAATAACATTCAAATAAATTTCCAAGTTAGTGGCTAAAGGAGCATTAAATGTCAATAGGTAGTTTTCTATTTGTTAATTGATTCATCATGCTAATTCTATCAGGAAGCTCTTTCTATAGTAGTAAAAAATTAGCAAAACCTAACCAAATGTTGCTTTATGGCCCAATGATCAATATTGAACCATAATCAAAACCCTTATTCCATCCCATAATTGATCCTTTTTGATTGAATCAATTCAATCTAACTTTTCCAAGAGCTGATGAAATAAGCCAACATTGTTAACATTCCACCCACCTCTAATCTATCGATTGCAATAGATGTTCATTACTTATCTAGTTATGCCACAAGACAACATACATTAACATTTCTACTCAGTAGAGCTACAATATCTTTGGTTTTACCTACACTAATCTATAATTAATTCATATTCCTTAATAAATTTCAACATCTACTCTATCTCAAAAGAAATTCCTTTTAAGTAAAAAGACATTTAAAGCTTCAGTGATCAATTAAAATTTTACATTTCATGTTATAATGGTAATGCATCCAAATGTTTTGGTCAAAACCTAAGGCAACTAACTTTAGATCATATATTGCATAACACCTCTTATGAGGCATCAATTGTGTAGATTTGTAGGAAACAAATTTTCTATTTAACATCTGTACACATTAAATCATTGGGGCAAAACATCACTAAATACTTTTAGCATAATCACCATCACACTCATATTTTAGTGCCTTCTAGTAAATCTCATTTGTAAGGATGTTATATAGGAATGCCCCTTATTAGCATTATTTTCTTAAACCTAAGGAACTCTAAATCACTATATAGAAGTAACCTTAGAACAACTCACAATGGAAAATATTTCTTAGGATCCATTTATATCCCTACTACACTAGTCACATGTTCCAAAAATACCACATAAGATAACAAGAATTCATATTTAAAACTATGCATAAACTGATTTTCACTCAACATATAGAATATAGTATGAAAATTAATAACTTGATCTCATAAGTATTTTGAATATATAATAATATCATCAATACTGATGTTTATAAACTGCTATAAGAATTTTCTAAATTTTTTTAATCAACTCCATATGGTTTGTAAGCATGAACACTATAGTTGGTTGGACAAATCATAAATTTGGTAATCAGTATTTATTCTTAACGATTACTTTGTTCCATTCATTTTAGTCCATGCACATTCATAAATTTGCATAGTTCTTTTTAATAAATAAAATGGGTGATCCCCAAATGGCACACTTGGATCACTATGATGGCATATTAGAAGTGATTAAACCCTTATGCAATAGTTATCAAATTAGTAATTTCATCTTTACCAACTTTAGATAAACCGGCTTATACAAAGATCTAGATATAGGCTCAAGTCCATATATCATACAAATTCCAAACACAATTTCCCTTTGTAAGGATAGAATAGGTAACTCTTCTAGGAAATGAGCAAGATATTTACAAATCATTTGCACGTCTTGAGGGTGAAAGAAGTTTTTAGCAATAGGCACCATAAATAACAAACATCCTTCATGAACGTTTCTTAACATTTTGAGTGCCTTAAGCACTAGCTAGGGTTGTTCTTCCTTTGTCAAAGTACACCACTTCTTTATTTGGAGTAATAAATATAATTAACTTTTCCATGCAATCAATAATTATTTAGCATTTAGACAACTAATCATACCCCAACATGCCATCAAATTGATATAAATATTGGACAAGCAACTCAATGGGAAACCTTTTTCCTCACATTTATAATCATCCTTTAATAAATTCACGTATGAAATTTGCATCCATTAGGTAGTTTCAAAAAAAAATTTATTCATTTGATTTAATTTAATATTGAAAACATCAAGGACAAAATGAGATATGAATGAAAGGGAGGCATTACTATCAGATATGACAACTACCAAAAATTATCAAAAGAAAATCATACTTACTTTCACTATGTTAAGTAAAGGGCATCTTATTATGTGTTGGGATGAACCCTAGGCTCCATTGCATGTAGCCTAGCTTTAGCCTATGCTCCCTAATGTTATCATTTAGGCACTCCCCTACCACACTAAAATGTCTTCCACTACCACCACAACCCAAGCTTGGTGGGAAAATGCCATTTTTTATCTCTTCGGGATAATGTTTAGGCACATGCCTTAACATTGAATTATAAAGCTCATTATTCAATTTGTCATATTTCATCATTATGATGCCTTGACACATGTTTGTTGTCCATTTTATATTTGAAGGCACTTTAGTCTTATCAATGAAGTAGGTAGCTTTCATAATGTCTACCTTCTCTTATTTCAAGATAATACATCTTAAAGGGATGATCAC
This sequence comes from Vanilla planifolia, assembly GCA_023846275.1. Classification (NCBI taxonomy): domain Eukaryota; kingdom Viridiplantae; phylum Streptophyta; class Magnoliopsida; order Asparagales; family Orchidaceae; genus Vanilla; species Vanilla planifolia. The sequence continues at coordinate 19,403,362 of CM043870.1, forward strand.
TCCTTGCTAAGTATGGTGCCTCCATCATTATGATAATTTCTACCACGCATGATTTAATGATTTCTAGTTCTTGCTCCACTAAACAAATTTGCTTCATAAGTTCAACAAAACAAATGGCTTTGAAGATAATTAGGGTAGAACAAGATAAAGAAAAATTTATCTTATAGATTGTCACCATTATCTTTTGTTGCTTTAGGATTTGTTAGCTCCTCTTCCATCTTCTCTATAGGGGATGGAAGTAAAAAAAATCTTTCAAAATCCCCTATAAAGTATTTTGATGGGATTTCCTTGGTTAAGTAGCATATGATGCACAAATGGTAGAAAGATTCCTACCACAAAATTGTAGCCAGATCAAAAATTAGAAGGGCAAGTGACAAATTTTTATTTTGTTTGAAAGCAATAGTATCAAATATTTTGTTTAGTTTGAGTTATCCAATTCTACACCAAAAAAGGATCAAAGCCTCTTAAGAACTAAAATTCTATATTCAATGAAGCTATTTAGCTAATTTATTGGTGAAAGAACTCCTTTTGTACTTTCTTTGGCACCTAAGGAAGAATATTATTTCATTGCTAATAAATATTATGTCCAAATCCTTCTACCAACCCCTCTTCCTTATCTAGTACTAGCACAAATTTTTACTCTTTATGATTACCTCATGGTTCTTCTCCTCTAATGTAGAATCATTTAGTTTCCTTAATTCCAACAAAATTTAAATTTTCACTAAAAGGCATCGTGAAACTACCATACTCATTATCAATAATCTGGTGATCATGATGGAGAGGTATCTATCATGCTGTAGCCTATTATCTATGTAAAAATGAAAGTAGATGGTCATTTTTCTTATACTGAGAAGATGGAAGATAAGGCCAAGGAGAAAATCTTTTTGTATTCCTATTTTTACCTTCTCAAGTTCTTATAGATCATTACCATTAATCAGCCTCATTCCTTTCCCTTTGTTTTCTTCTTCTTTCATTCATTTGTTTTCACATTTATGTTTTAGGCATTTATCCATTACACTTGTGTTTGGCTGTGTGTATGTATCCCATAAAAGAATGTCACATCATTAGTCGAAGAATTTATAAAAAAATTCATGACATGTAATATGCTAATAATTAAGTGAGGTTACTTATGACATAACCACTCAAGTGTCTAAGATAAATTTTAATATGTAAGAATTAAAGCCCAATGAGAATACATTTATGAGATTGAATAACATTGTGAATGGACAAGAAAATTATTGAAAGATGTTTTCTATTGTTCAATAGTTGAGGAATTTAACTAAAATGTTGCACTTAAAGTTTGATCCCTTGGTTGTAGCAATTATTCAATTAAGAATCTAGATTATCTTAATTTTGATAAGACACTTGATGATCTTATGTCTAATGAAATTAAGATGGACATGAGAAAAGAAGAGGAGTCATAGCTAATTCCAAGGAGGGAATAAAACAATTTCGCTTTTAAACATCTCCAACAACATCTAAAGATGAATCTTGATACAATAGTGAGGTAGAGCATTTACCAAAAATCATAAGTACAATATTTGAGAAATGTGTTCCAAGACAATACAAGAAGATCTTGAGACACAATAGTAAAAGAATGGGAATAGTGAGGCACATAACCAAAAATAGAAAGAACTTAGTCACTTATGTGCCAAATGTTCAATCTAGTGCCAAAGAGATAGAAAAAGAACAAAACTTTAAATTATTGAAAAATGGTCATGATAGTCATAGGAGTGATTTAGAACCATCAACTACATCCTTTAAAAAGAGGAGTGAATTTTAGAAGAAGTTACAGTGTGTTTCATTGGACATTGTGTTTCAATCAAGTTGAAGATGATGATGTAAGAAATCTCTCCCATTGTAAGTTAGAAAATAATTGGATTGATTTGATGAATACTTTTAAGTTTCTTCCCAATAAACATAAAAATTTCATAAGGAACATTATGATTTACATAATCATTTTGAATAATTACATGAGGAAAATGAGAGATATCTGCATGAGCTAGAATAAACTTGAGATGAACTTTCTCAATCCATGTATGGAAGCAAAGGACAAAATGTTGGTTTAAACAATTTACGAAATTCATTTTAGATTATTTTGCATCACTTCACTTGTATGGAAGTGTTTATTACATTAATAAATTTATATATATTTGAGAAATGCTATTGACAATCATCTTTTTAATTATTACATAAAAAGCTGATATTCAATAAAATTGCAACATTGGAAATTATGTGAGCTCTACGTACCCTTCTTTTACATAGATTAAAAAGAAGAACAAAAATGTGCCTAGTAAAGTTCAAAAAAATTATTATTAGTGGGCTAAACCCAAATCTGATTTGGTACCAAAAATCTAAATCATAGATTTTTATTCTATATGCATGTTTTATTGGGGTGTAGTGTATAATAATAACTTTGGGTATTTTAGCAATGTGCTATTTGCATAATCCCTTACAACTATTAAATAAAAAAGGTTGCATTTAAAAGAATTGTAGCATTAGAAGTAATGTGGATTATAGGTATACATTTTTTACTTAGATTAAAAAGAATAACAAAAAATGGGCCAAGTTAAAGGAATTGACTAATGATTGGCCATACCTAAATCTAATTATTGACCAAAATCTAAACAATTGAATTTATGCCTATATGCATGCTTTATAGAATTGTTTCTTAAAATAATAAATTTGGCTATGTTGGGAATGTGAAATTTGCATCATCATCACTTGTAATTATTACATAAAAATGTCACATTTACAAGAATTAAAGCATTGATCATATGTGAGCTCTAGGTCCCTGCCTTTCAATTTGGTTAAAATGAATAACAAAAATATGCCTAAAAAAGTTCAAGGAAATGATTGTTGGTTGTCCAAACCCAAATTTAACTATGTATGATTAATCTAAAGCATAGATTTTTAGCTTGTGCACTTGCTTTGTCCATTTGAATTAAAATGAGGGAGGGGAACTAATATGGAAATATGTTGATTAGTTTTGATGACTAATTTGAGTTGTTTGTTAGTTACAAATTTTTTTTGAACATCATATGCATGAAGATAAGTAGAGAGAGAAAGAATTGAATCCTTGTTGAAGTTTTGCATGTATCACTAGTTGTATTTGTTTTTATGTACTAGAAGATAAGGGAGTGGGACAATTTGACATCCTTTGATGACGTGGTCCTGTATGTTTCGTATGCATTACTTAACACAAAATAAAAATTAATTTTTGAAATACATTACAAAAAGTGAATAGTTAAAATTTTCATGTAATCAATATGATTTATTCAATGTAGCTTTAACTACAAAAGCATAAAGTGGGCATGAATTTTGTAGACCATTTTCATTTAATGGTCAATTTATTTCATTATTGTTAGATTGTTTTGAACTAATAAAAGTGGGAGATTATTGAACCCTTTGTGCTTGTGTAACCTTCTTAATGACAATAAAATCATTTTGTTGTCATTGTAATGTTCTTCCTTTAAGTGGCTTTTGGTAATTCCCCTTAAGATAAAATATGTGAACAACTTTGAAAGCTTGATGTCAATCCAAAGGATTAATTGGCAATGTTTGATAAGAGAATAATTAGCACAATAGATAAAACTTGAGCAAAATTCTTGTACAAGAGCTTTAATGAATCTATTTATTTGACTTTAGCTTGTTAAGGTCAATGACCATACTCTTGAGGTAGTAGAACAATAAAAAGCTTTTAGGTGTGTGGAATAAAAGGCTTATCAAACTACCATTTCTCTCATAATTGTTAGAGAAGGCAAGCTTTCACAGAAGATTCTCTAATAGTAGAAATGTCATATTAAAGCTTAAAGACATGTGTTTACATGTATAAATCAAACCAAAAAAATACTAAGAATACAAAAACAAAAGAAATTTACACAATTTATTATAATAGATGATACTTTCTCACAAAAGCATAATTCATTTACTTTAAATTAGTAAGTATGTTCATTAAGTGAAATGTAAGCTGAGTAAAAACTTGATAAACATAACATTGTGTGGTATATTACATTAATTTAAGATCCATTCACTTCAGCTAACTAATTCTTATAAGAGAATAGATGGCGTGTTATTTTCTTTTACTAAAACCTAAGGATTGCTTATGGTATGTAATTGTTTAACATATAGTATGCCTAGTTTATTAGGGGTTAGGTACTATAATAAAGACCCAAACCTAAGATTAAGTATAGCATGTTATTATTAAATAAATAAACTAGTTATTACATATTGTTGGTTAATCTATTATACAGTAATTCAAAAGTATGATATGATAAGTTTAGTTTCTGTGAGCAATAGCATTTTTTTACTAGATTTTGGAATATTTTAATTTAGCTATTAAATGGAAAATAAGAGAACTTGGAGTTATTGAAAACCATTCTAAAGTGCTATATAAGTCGCCAACTTAAAGAAAATGATTATAAACATTTACCCATCAATTTGGACCTATAAGTTGCGATCAAATTATTTATGATGTTCTAGATAATTTGGTCAAAGGTTTCTCAAACTCTTCTTGTTTTAAATCAATATAGAAGATGAGTGGTGTGCTTTAGCATTTGGATTGCAATTATATAAAAATCTGTGAGCTTTAAGCAAAATTATGAAACTAAATTGCAAACTAATTTTAGACATAGTTAAAGGTAGCTTACTTATTCCTTAAGATATTCTCAACAACATTAAACATGTTGTATCAATAATGGATTTGAGTGTCATTCAATTTTAGCATATTTTTAGACAAGGCGATGAAGGGGCTAATGATCATGCAAAAATGGCCAGCAAAACCGTCCAAACCTACACTTTCAACATACAACAAATACCAAAAAACACTATAAATCTCTCATTAAACTAGATTGTATTTAGTTTCCCTACTTAAGAAAAACATATAAGGCAAGGAAAATCTCTTCAATTGCTTAGTATTGAACAATGTGGTGGATTTGTTTTATCATTTGTTTCCTCCAAGTTAATGTGAACCCAATGTTCTAAGAGCTTTTAGTTAGCAATAGAATTACATTTATAGAAGAAAACATAACACTTTAAGATCATCATTTATATCAAAGAATGGTAAAACATAAGCAAGGGTATAGGAACATAATATATTCTTAATTGTTTTACATCCTTGCAAGCTAGCATTACATAGATTAAGTTAAACATCTCTTCTATATTGTTTGACATCAATCTAGTGTGCCCCTTGATGATTTTATTGGTGATAGAACTATGTATTTGTCAGATTTATTTAATTTCTTTATCTCATTGTAAGGACTTTATCTATTATACTTTTGTTGGTCATTTTGACATACTATAAGGTCTTTTAACCCAGTGGTTATAGCATCCCTTAGCATAATGTTATAGTTTGTATGGGGTTCTTTTGACTTTTACTTTGTAAGACATGTTTCCTAATGTTCATGTGCTAATCATAACTAGTGTGGGGCTTTTCCTACCCGCATTTGCAAAACACATTTCATGTTTTCCTACCTTTTAGTTCAAGGTGGATGTAGATCTAGCTTTGGATAAATGTCCCACAAATTTGTTGTGCACTAAATTAGGTTCAATCCTTACACAAAGGGGTTTAGTTCTAAAAAATATTTAAAGTAAGATTCTAAAAATAATTAAGAATCTTAAAAGGTCTTCCATTATTTTCAATTTTTTACTTTGAGATTTGAATTTTTCAATCCAACCCACCTCTTGCATTGACATCTAGCTCCAATTTCTACCAAAGTTTAACTTCCTTGTCAATTAAATATTTTTAACTTTATTAATTGCATTTTCAATTTTCAGAGAATCGATAAGTGAACTATAAACACTAAAGTATTTTCACGTTCATCTAATAGTTTTGTAATTTTCTAAGGAAAGAATTTGCATTCTAGCAATATGTGATAGCTATTCATTCCCCTATTAAAGCTACTCATGATGCTTTCCAATATTTTTGTCGGGTGAATTTTTTAGAAAATTTTTTTAAGAGTACTATATTCATCTAATTTTTTTGTGAACATCCTAATTTAAATTCTATATTTGTGCTAAAGAAATTCACATAATGTTTAGTGACAACCTTTGTTATAACAAATCAATATCCATACACTCTTTACAAAGTCTTTTAAAAATTCTTTTAATTTTAAGCATTTTATCTTCATATTGATTTGTGGTGATTTCATGATAAAAAAATCATATACTTATGTTTACTATTGTATGTTTTGAAAATGTGATGAATAGGATTAACATGCATCATATGTGGTCATGCATGATGGTTGGCTCAACTTCCACAATAGTGTATCCATATTGACTTTGCTCTTAATCAACTAGAAACTACCTTTTATCCAACATTGTTATGATAGAATGATCAAATGCTCACATAAAATCTATAGACACTTATGTTGATACATAACGTATTGTTCTACACATGGACATTGCTCATTCATGATTTTTTAGCTTTCTATCTTTCTCTTGAGAATGCATAAGTTAATAAGTGGGTTCAATTTATGCATCAAATAAAGAGTATTCAAAGTATCATGGTTCATAAAAAGTGAAAAATAGGGAAAGTGATAAAATGAAGAAAGACTAATCATGTAGTACAATAACATTATCATACAATAATTCTATTTCATTAAGATATCATGGTGATAATCGAAGGCTACAATCTAGGCACTAAAATGTAATGTTAAGTTCATGATAAGGTGTGATATCTATTATATAGAATGATATTTTCTACAATATAATATGACATAGCAGTAGGCAATTGATGATGATTGAAAAGACAAACACAATTGTTTGTATAATATGATGCTAGAGTTGTACATATGAGATCCATGTAATTGAAAAATAAAAAAGTGAATTGGTAAACCTCACAAGCTTTGTACAATATGTTGCTATGGTATTTTACAATATACCATTATTCCAATGGAGAGATGAACTCTTAAAGAAACTAAATGGAATTATTGTACAATATGATGATACTCATCATGCAAGTATGATTGTTTCCCAACCAAGAATTTAAGAAATTTGACACAGCTAAGTTGAGAAACTGTGATGTTCATAGAATGTAATGTTACACATTATACAAGGTATGATTCTTCTCCAACAAAGAGAATAAGAAATCTAATGTTGACAAGAAATGGACTTGACTTGTTTGTATAATATAATATTATTCAGTGTACAAGTATGGTACTATGTAACAAAGAGATTAAAATATTGAGTGAACTAAACAAAAAAATATCATAAAGTATGATGTACACATCATATGTTTTGTTGTTGACCCGAAGCTATGGCGATTTCTTTAGTAATAACAAAAACTAAGTATTTTTAATAAATGGTTTTTATTGAATTTTAAAATTTAAGCAAGACAATGCTTGTGTTTATAGGAGAACTCAAGAAAGAAGTGGAACAAAGGTCAAATCTAATGAAAATAGTCTTGGTTAGAGTGACATACCACCAAGAGATCTGTTTTTAGCTTAATTTTAAGTATTTCACTTTTATTTTATTAGAATGTTAAACCTGAATGAAATCATTTTATTATTGATTTTATTTTATTGTAAGGTAAAAAAATTAAAATTAAATTATCTTAGAATTCAGAAACCTTATTGATCTTATTTTGAGCATTCAATCATTTTGTTATTGATCATGATTCTATTGTTATTTGCTTGGCCTCAAAGGATTTGTGACATGGTTGGTGATTGTAGTCCTTTTCATTAAATTAGCTTGATAGGTTGTGACAACTATTTGATTCCTTTGACATTTGTTTATTATAATTTACTACCACATCATTGCATTTATCTCTTATTAGAAAGACATGAACATTTTAATTATGCCTAGCTTAAGCCCCCTATAATATCTTTAAGGAATTAGTTGCAAATATGGCATAGAATAAGGTTTAGAGTCTACATCTTATTGGGTTCTTCATCAGTGAAGTCTTGGCATGTTATAGTCATAGCTTCATTTAGTTTCATTATTTGGATATATTTATTGGACTTGAACTATATGCATTATCCATATTGGACATAGATTATATTAGATATTTTTGTTGGACATGATTTATGTGGTTTACTTTCATATGATTAATTTCATGTGGATTGGTTGGTTACTTTTGATAATTATGTATCATTTGGATATGATTATTTTTAGAAATTGATTACATTGGCACCATATACATATCAATAAACTTTGGTAATTACATAACCTTTAGTGGACTAATTCTTGATTCAATTGATGTGGCTCAAGAATGTGGCTCTTTTTAGGCTGCATGTAGTAAGCTCAATAACTTAACTGGGGGATAATTACTCCCAACTTGAATGGAGTCGAGGGGATGAAAGGTAGCTAATTGAATCTATTGATAAGTCTGTAGGATTGGTTGCACCCAAGGAAACAAATTGCTACAAAAGTGGGGCATGATAGTTTCATATCAAAGCCAAGGTTGAATTAGCTTAAGTTAGTGTGACCTAGGTTAGAGTTATGATAATCCTAGGTATATTATGTTTAGTCCCATCAAAGTGGGAAGCAGTTAGACATATATGGTTTGGTAAGAAAAATAGATTAATAAATGTTCTAGTTCTTACCTAATATATTTCCTTCTTGATAAACATTATCTAAACTTGTAGTCCTACCATAAGGGCAAGATGGATGAATACTAGGTCTAAGAAGAGCCAATATTAGATTGGCTAGCTAGCACTGAAATAACCAAAGTCTAGCTTGTGCCTAGAGTAGAGTTATTCTTAAAGGCTTCTATGTAGTTAAGACAATGAGTCTTTTTAGGCATAGTAGATGAACTCATAGAAGATTATTACTTAATATACATTGAAGAGCTAATTGATGAATTGGGGTTTCTATTGAGAAAATGGTTGCACTAATTGCCTTTATTCTTTATGGAGTATCACCTACATGCCTATGTGGTTAGTTCTAAACCATGTTTAGAGATGTTCAAATAGTGGGCCGCCTCAGAGCCAATTCGTGATAGTTTTTAGGGACTATTAAGTGCTAGAGATGGTCAAGGTATAGTATCTAGTGAGAACTAACTCATTTGAACCCTAGATAGATTCCTGCATCAGATTTTGTGATGGATTTACTTATCTAACAAATTATTCATTAGAGCTGGTAATTTCCAAGGAGTATATTTATGAAATCTTCATGGTGGGACTTAAACCTTCTCTGTAAGACACCTAGTGCTTACTCATTTTATTGGTATTGTGGCTTCATTCAAGCTACCACATTGATTAAGTAGGGCTTTGCTAAATTTAAAAGTAGATTTAGATTGATTCCAATTTTTTTCTTACCAGAGTAGGATAAGCTTTAAGTATATCATTTCTCATAAGGAGCTTATTAAAGATTGTGATTTCAACATAAAATATCAGGAATACAAGGCCAACATAAAAGAAATGGCTTGAATAAAAGGTCCACTCTTATGTTTATTCTTGTAAAAGTCTTAAAGAAGGAAGCCATGTATGATATTAGAAATCCATAAAGTTATTAAATAGCCTAGGATTTGATGACTTGGCTTTTTTCTCTTAACATCCAAGCTAATTGTTTGTACGAGTTGAAGACACTTTAATAACAAGATCCTAAGCTTCTTACTCAATTGCAATAAGAATTTAAAAACTTTTCTATTAAGGATAGAATTTTGGCTTATGTAACAGGTGGTGTGTTGTTCAACAATTTGAATTCAATGATAGCTTGCTGAGAAAAGTGCATGAGACCAAGTAGGTTATCCATCCATAAGATGCCAAAATCTACAAAGACCTCAAGACCATCTTTTAATGAAGGTGATTAAAGATGGATGAGATATGTTGTAAGTAGACTGAGTCAGTTTCATGAATGAAATCTAAATTATTGCTAGGAGAATGTTACACCCATTAAATTTTCTAGCCATTGTATATGAATCTTGATTTAATCTGTGATTTAAATGATTGTAAAATTTAAGTGATGATGTTAGATTACCACTAAGTATGTTGGAAGAGAATCATATTGTATGATGGTAAAAGATTATATAGATAATGAGCACTAAAAATCTCATAAAGGCTTGGTTGTGAATATCATATAATATGATGTTATGTAAACATGCAATGCCATCATGTAATAGTAGCAACCAAGTGGCCAATGTACACAGGATATAAAATCAAAATTATGTCCAACAAGTATGACAATATTATTGTATTAGTATTATAATGTTATGACCATTAAGGTCAATTGAATTTAATAGTAATTTGGCATTGTACATTACATTTGCAACATATTGTACAATTGATTTAATGTGAGAGACAAAACAAGTGTGAATATGCACAAAGCTACACTAGGGATCATACCAATTGTATCACTTCGTCATATAAGAATGTGAGTAAGTTTAAGTAATATTATGATCATATAAGTACAAAGGAAAAATTTCATACAAGTATGATGATAAGAAAGGGTATGATAGTAATAATACAACAACACAGAGGAGAGTTGCATAAACAAATTGTGGTTTGTGATAAGAGATTTTGGCCTATACTGTATTATAGAAGTATGAATAATTCATTATAAAATTATGATTAATAGAATGGTTAAGTGATAAAATTGGATCAATCTTATTATATTATACCAAATTGTTATAATACAAGTACGATTAATAGATGCTAAATAAATGTAGTTTTATATTTGTGCTGCCATTGATTCTCTCTATTGAGAATTTAACTACCCTAGATCCAAGGGATGAAAATGACCAAAATAGAGCTTGTTAGGGAAAAAGAAGTGAAGAGTTGGTCAAACCCTACAATGAATGAATGTTGAGATAAGGATAGGAGAATGACAAATCTGACTAGGCCTAATAAACTTTCCATGATTAATGGATTGATTGAATGGTTATATAAGATTTTAACTTGCAATTAGAGCTGAAATTTTCTCAAACTGTAGTGGAGGATGCTCCTAAGAGAACCAACAAAAGAAGAGCAAAGGAAAGGTAACATGCAAGTAATAAAGAAGGTTGAAAATTAAAAGCTTGATTTGTTGAAGGGAGGGACTTCCAATTGGAGTAAACCTCTATCTAATATAAGAGATAAAAACTCATGTGTTGCACCTAAATGTAGGAGCTTGCTAGACATTTGAAGTCAATTATTTTGTTAAAAAATACATGTTTCTTGTTTTATTTTTCTTGGGTCAATGAAACAACATGAAATATTTGCATTGTTGTAATTCTCAATTAGGTAAGAATATTATGCATATTAGATTTTAAATAGTAACCTCAACATGTAGTAGGATTTATTTTAGTACAAGTCATGAAATCTTTACATTTCTTTGCAAATCCAGCATGTTATAGCTTATAGATTGATATAGAATATGAGATGTATGCATTGCCTTGATAATACTATATGCAATGGCTTTTTGTTTGATGTAAAACATTAGATTTATGCAATGTTTTGCTAATATTATATTCTACAACTATTTGATTGACAAAAAATATTGGATTTATGCAATATCACATGATGTAGCTATTAGATTGATAAGAGCATTAGAATTATGTAATGTCTTGCTAATCTAACATGTGCTAACTCTCAAATTGATAAGAAAATAAGTAACTTGTAATAGCCCTCAGCCTTTCCACACAATGTCTCTTGAACTGATAAAGAATAAGATGGGTCCACATTATGTTATTGCATTTAGATGTTATAGCTCTTGGTTAAGGTGGAAATTATGAAATATCTATTATCATAAACTTGAGCTCCAATCCTTTGTGTGTACTTTATAATGATGATCTCATGACATATGATGGATGCATAGATATTATCATGTCATAATTGAAAACATCTCAGCTAGAAATCCATGTAATTATAATTGTTATTAAAAGCATACTTGCTGAGAGTTGCTTTAAATGGTGATGGTTATTTAGTTATTTCTTATTTTGCGGAAGTAAATTCTTACGGCTAGTCACAAAATGTATGATTTATATGATTAGAGCACTGATTCTTTTTTATATCTTTTTATTAGATGCTATAAATAATTATTGACATCCCAAATTCACCACTTCCTGAATTATGATGTTGGAATTTTATTAGATTGACCAAGGTTAATATTAAGTGCTAGTTAAAATTGTTTGGTGCTCAAGTAATTATTTTATGGACCTAATTCATGATTTGTTGACTTATTATTTAATGACATTAAGAGTTTGAAAATTCTATACATTTTAACTTAGAAATAGCTTGGATTTGTGTTGACTATATTATCATATGCCATGATTGTATTTTAAGTTATAGCAATTGTAAATTTTGAATTTCTATTTTGAATTATGAAGAAGTTATCCTACAAACGTTAGTAAGCATGATAGACAATTCAAAAAATCATGGAGGGACATTTAAGTGAAAATTGTGTTATCCTACATAGTTTTGAATATGTGGTCGATATAAATTCTTATAATTATGGTGATGAAATAACTTGTATTGCTTGGAAGAATTTCAGAATACTACAAATTTTATTGTAGAAGTTAGTAGAGAATAAGCAATATTCATGTTGAAAGCTTTAGTATGTCAACTTATTTTATTTTTAACTACACCAACAGACTTGAGCAAGAATCCTTCCAAAAACCAAACACAAGAATTTGAAAATTTCAACCAAGTAAGGTTGATTAACTCAAATTAATCTTTGAGGTTAAGAAAAAGTGCTTAGCAATAAGGTGGTTTAGCATGAAGAAATCTCAAAAGTGACCTCGGATGGCTTTAGAGTGATAAAAAGCTCTCAAATTCCATGTCAAGTGGGATTGGAAGTCTCAATCAAGGATTAATTGAGTTAAAGAGATTATTTTTGTTCTTAAGAGTAGTGTTGGGCTCGACCAAAGAGCTAATGATCACTTGGATTTTGGATAAACCCTTATTTAGTTGGTTTGGTGGGTAAAATCATGATTAACCCTTAATTGGTCTCTTAACCCGTAGATTAACACATTAGATGATGGTTTGAGAGATGTATATGGCTTAAGGGAGCCATTTAGGATGGGTATAGTGACTTAGGTTGTCTTACAAGATAAGAGAGAGTCACTAATAGAACTCATTTGAACCTAGTTAAAGATAATAGACTACAACTTAAAGGGTTTGAACAAGGAATATATTTACTTGAGTGATTACTCCAATAATGGTCTAAATAAGATAAAGGATTATAATGAGACTTGTAGATTAAGAAAAAGAATAAGAAATTGACACAATTATATGAAACTAAGAGGGGAGGATACCTTAGATAAGACAACTAAGGTTCAAGATAAACCCCTAGGTTAGCCCAAATAGAATTATGTGAAGATCTAACGGGCAAAGTAAATGAATTTGAAATTTAGACAAACCTTAAGATCCTTCAAACGTTATATTAAGTTTTCGTAACCTTAGGTAAATGTAATTGAGGCCATAGTAATTTCGAATAAAAAAGTATATTGGCTTATAACATAAACTATGATGTAGTGGAACCCAATAGATGGAGTCCTCATCTAGTGCAAGGTGGATCAAATATATAAGATAGTAGGACTTTGACTAGATATGGAGATTGTGTGCCTCATTCTAGTACATTGTGACACATTGTGGATGTGCTTGAGATTATAGTGGTAGTTAGACACTAGTTTTGACTATTGGATCATAGGTGAAGGATTAATGGTTGGTTTAGTAGCATTATAGGATACTGTAGGAGACAATGGGCGTGCTAGAGCACTTCTTAGATTGTTATGTAGTCATTGATGACTCCTATAGTCCTGTGGGTTTGTCCATTTCTTTAACAAAGCCCAAGTTGAGTGTTGATCATATTATGAGACAAGAGTGTTAGACTTATGCTTACTACCTCAAGGGCTTGGACAAGATGATAGATTATTTGTGGGTTACTATGCTTCTTATGGAATTGACTATGATTTTATTGACAATTTTTAGGCATTGATGGAATTGTACTATGGCCAATGATTATTTACTAATGAATTTGCTTTGTTTGGTAGGCTACGACATTTATTTGGATTCTCTAACATATTAATGACTATGCTCTATTATTATACTATTTCTTATACGTTTTATTAGCATTACATTAGTGTTTTGAGTGAACTTAGCTCACCACTTGTTATACCCGGTAAAATATTATAGGTTTAATCTTCAATAATTCGAATTGGCTGGGATGATTTCAGATCGATAGTAGGATGAGCCAGGAGCTCAATTGGAGGCTATTGGAATTTCTGAAATTTTCTGGGGATTTTTCGGAGCACCGAGGGAATTTTTAAGTAATTTTCCCTGTTTAATTGGATTTTTGGAAATTCGAAAATCTATTAAATTTTTTAAAAAAACCGGAATTTGGTTTTTACCGCGCGTGAACCGGACCGGAGCGGTTCAGCGAAGGCGGGGGCGGTTCGCCGAGTGCGTTTGCGCGTGCGTTTGGATAAGCCGCGGATAAGCGGATCAGACGGACGAGATCAGCGGTGGAGATTAACCGGTTGATCGGGGTTAAGCGGCGTTATTAGAAGGTCAACCGGCACTTAATGGGTCGTTAATGGGTTATTACCGATTTAAGCGGGGTATTTAACCCGAACCGTTTCGGCCCTTAGGGTTTCGAACGGCGGCCGGAGACGAGGTGTTCGCGGCGGACGGCGATATTTTCCGGCAGCCTTTCAAGGGGCTTTTTGTACCTGGAGGTTCGCGTGATCGAGGAGAATCGATTGGTACTGGTTTCGTTCGGCGAGGAGCAGCGGTTGGTCGCGTGCGAGCTTCACCGTCGCCACCGTCGCCGGAGAAGAAAAAGGTAGGAAATTCAGTTTAAATTTCGTTAATTAGCGAATTAAAAATATGAATTACTTTGCAATTAACTACCAGAGCATGTGAATTGTGTTTTTTTGAAAGTGATTTATGCAAATTATTGATTTAGCATTTTAGGGTTTTCGGAAAAATTATACCCGTCAAACTGGAAATTTTACCGAGCAATTGATGATTCTATTATGGACTTTAATCATGTTAAGATTGTATCAAATGCTGAAAATTGTTTAATTTCATAGATTGTTCGTTTAATTTCATAAATTGTTAAATGAGGATCGGATGAAAACTTCGGCGGGAAATTTGATTGAATCTTAGAAATTAATGACATTATTGACAAATTAGGATAGTACGAACATCAGATTTTACTTCTCTTTGATCTCGGTCGCCGGAAATCGACGGGGAAAACGAAATTTTCCGGAGGAATCGTCGGCTAGGGTTTCGCGGGCGCCGGGCGGAGGAAGGAGATGGATTAGATTAATTTCGGTTTAGTTAATTAAGTAATTGTAATTATTCAATATTTATTAATAATTAAATGCTAAACGTCGGCTGGAAATTGGATTAAATATTCGGCCGGTGGGTCCTCGATTCAGCGGGATTCGGGCGAACGAACGGGCGGAGGAAAAGATTTAATTCGGAAATTAATCCGAATTTTCGGGAAATATATGGAATTTAAAATTTAATTTCGGAAATTAATCTGAATTTTTGGAAAAAGGATATATGTGGAATTTAAATTTTATTCGGAAATTTATTCCGAATTTCGGAAAATGGATAAAGGGCGGAAATTGATTTTGGAATTTAAAAAGTTCCTGAAGTGAGAAAAAGGTGATTTTAGGAAATCACATAGCCAAGTTGAAATTTACTGTTGGAAATTATCCATAAATTCAGTGTAGCTAGATTTGTTGGAAGGAAGTGTGACATTTGGGTAAGTGCTACCAGAATAGTCAGAATTTTGGTACAGTTTGTGTTGCTTGGATGGCAATGGCATGGTTTGAGTCAGTTTACTCAGTGTTGGCATATTTTACGGATTGGCATATTGGACCGGACTACTATAGACCCTATATGATGTTTTAGGGTAGTTGTGGTAGGTAACTGTGCTGTTCAGACTTAGCTTCCACAGTGTACATGTGACTGGTAGGCGCCATGCGTGTTTCGAGTGGGCGAATCCCACTGGCATGCTACCTGGAACCCCAGGCTAGGTTGTGATGCGTGTTTCGAGTGGGCGAATCCCACTGGCATGCTTTGCCTAGGCGCCATGCGTGTTTCGAGTGGGCGAATCCCACTGGCATGCTATATAGACGCTGAGGTGTCGGGTGCTAGGCGTTATGATGCGTGTTTCGAGATGGGCAATCCCACTGGCATGCTTTGCCTAAGCACCGTGCATGTTTCGAGATGGGCGATCCCACTGGCATGCTACCTGGAAGCCCAGAGGAGAGCTACTCTGGTGTGACTGGGGTGACTGTGGTTGGTCGGAGTCTGGGACTGAGAGTGCCTTTCCACCCTACATTGTTATGCTGTATTCTTATACTCTTGCTATTATCCTTCTCTTGCATGTGAGTTTTTACTAGCTGTCTTTCCTACTGGGCGTAGCTCATTCCTTTTTATTCTATATTTTTCCAGTGGATCGGCAGACTTGACGCCACCCAGCTTTAGGTGGGATCGTGATTAGTAGGCTAGTGGAGGAGATCTGATCTGTGATTATCCGAGACATTCTGGTTAGTTGATTGTTGCTGTTGGATGTATTCAGTGAGACTGTTATTTTTATGTCTTGTATTATGTGAGGGTGATTCTGACTTATGTATCTAGTTGGATGATATTGTATTTGTTGGACTTGGATCTTATTCTTGTGATGTGATGTAGTTTCCATTCACTGTTTTACTTTATTGTCTTGGTGGTATAGTGTGTGGAGTGCCATATTTTATCTGAGGATGTTATGTATTTTATTTTTGATGGTGAGGTCATTACATGACTATGGAACTTAACCGTGGGGGTTCAGACTTCTATTAGACCGGTTCTCCTATCGGTATGGGTTAGGAGTATTGGGTATAGCAGGAGTAACATTGCACGAGTCCATCTGTTAATTCAGGAGTCATGAACCTGATTTGACGGTGTACCCGGGAGATGGGATCCACATTGTTAAGGAAAGTAGGTGTGTAATGATGCGTTATATCCTATGTTTTTCGTAGGCTACTCAGGTTGGTATGGGACGATCTGAGCTGTCTATATGTAAAAAAAAAAAAAAAAATGTATGTATGCCAAAAATCAGCCTAGGAAAAAAATGGGGTGTAACACCACTCTTATATTACACGTAGGTGGTAAGAGTTAGTTTTGATTATGACATAGAGTGGGGCTCAAAGTTAACATCCTAGTATATCCTTCATTAGTTACTGCTCTTTCATGTCTTATAGTTTTATTCATTTTCATCCTTTGGATGTATTTAATGGACTTGAACTATATGCATTATCCATATTGGATTTGGACTATATACATTATCTATATTAGACATGCACTATATAAATTATCTATGTTGGACATGGATATATTAGACATTTTATTTGGACAATTTAGGTGGATTATTGCCATATAATGGATTTGATGTTGATTGGATTATTATTTATGATTACTACATATCATTTGGATATAAATATTTTTAGGTATAAAATTCTTTGACACCATGTACAAGCCACTTGACTTGTTACCTTGAGTTGGATTACATCATAAATCAATTATGCAATTAGTTGGTGCAATGATATGTCTTATTTTGGGCCGCATACCACAAGATTAATAATGAAATGGGAGATTTCAAATCTTAGTTTATATGTCAAGCCTAGGACTTGAAAGGTGGATAGCCAATAACATTTACTAGTGCATCGTTCTTGTTACACCAATGGAAAATAATTTCCACAAAAGTGATGTAGAATGATAATACTAATAGCATAAGAACTTGTAAAAGAGAAAGAAAATATATTTCAAGTTTATCAAAATATAGAGAAAAGAGATGATCTAAATAAGATTATTGATTCTCATATAGGTGAAATTATTGAATAAGAAATCAATTGGTAGCAAAAGGCATGCATTAGATGGCATAAAAAAAGTGATACAAATAAAAAGTTTCGTGCAATCCTAAAAGAGAGAAGAGAAAAATAAAAAATTAGCTTCATAAGAGACACCATAGGTTGACATACCTAGAAGAAAAAGATTCAAGAATCTATAATTAAAAATTTCTAGTTTCTTTTGATTTCTATAAATGTAACAAATAAAGAGAAGCTACTAAACAATATTCCCTCTTTAGACATAGAGTAAGACAATTGTTGGCTACTAAAAGTAATCTTGTTAGAGGAACTAAGAGTGATGGTTTTTTAAATGGACCAACACAATACTCATAGACCAGATAGCTATAATAGGTAATTCTTCTCTCTTTTTCGGAACACCATAGTAAATGATATGCTGGATATTATAAGAGACCAGTTAGCACGAACTGCAATTCCTAAAGGGATGTTAGTTGCAAATCTAGTTTTAATTCAAGAAAAATAGAACTTTGAAACATTGATTGACTACAAGTCAATTTATTTATGTCATTTTATAGACAAATAATTCACCAAGCTGTTGCGAGATAGGCTTAAGAGTTTTCTTCCAAGGCTCATCCCTGTTGAACAAGTCAATTTTGTTAACCGAATAAAAATAAGTGATAATATTTTCCTAGCCTATGTATTGATTGTGTTTTTAGATAAAAAATGGAAGGTAAGAACTATGTAATTAATTTTTAATTTAGAAGTTTTTTGATTGCTTTTCATGGAAATTCTTAAATGAAGTGCACACAAAATTGAATTTTGTGAACCAATCCACCGAGGTCATTCGAAACTACTTGATAGCACTTGGATCCCAATCATAATAAAATTGTTAAGACTAATGGCATTTTCAAATTGTCTATGGGCAAAGATAAATGATTCTACTCTTCTCTCCATTATTCATTCTTGCAATGAAAGTCCATAGTTGGGCAATAAAAATTCTCAATATTAATGAAAATGTGTTGCATTACACTAAACCCAAGGGCTTTCCAATGATATTTGCATTACTTGGCATATGTAGATGAAATCATGATCTTCTATAAAAGTAATTAGAAAACCACATACAACAACTAAAAATTGATATTTGCATTTCACAAAATACTTGGTGTTCAAATTAATCATCAAAAAGGAAATCCTTGTAGAACCAACTAATTAATGTGATACCATAGGTAGATGTCATTTCACTGTAATTGTGAATGGAAAAATTAGCATGTAGACTACCTAAAATGCAATTAAGAGCAAAGAAATTTTTGCAAATCAGTGCCAGTGGTCTAGAATTCTAAATTTTCTGAACAAATATCACTTTTTATGGATAATATTGAATAAGTTCCTTCCATTTCTAGAGAAATTATGGATTTTTAGCATGCAGTTGGCCTTAAATGTCCTTGTTGTTGTAATGAGGATTTATTGGATCATGCCATTATTTGTTGCAAAAAGGCAAGCAAAGTGTTGTCTACCTTTGCTACTACTCTAAAACATTTAGCACATAAATGCAAATAGCATAATTAATGTATTAGATACTTGGTGGAAGAAAGGTGACAAGGACTCAACTAATGGTGAAGCTTTTACCATTGTTCCTTTTGTTATCGGCTGGATTTTGTGGAAAGGAATTTGAAAATCTATAAGAAAATAAAAATAATGAAAATTATAAAAAATATTTTAAGAGTTACAACATCTTTAGTTGTTGTCATTTCACACAAACATCAAAGGAGCACATACTCTTAGTTTAACTCAGCTTAGCTCCTCTTTATTCCCTCATAAGGATCAAAGCTATGAAGTTGTCAAATGGATCTCTACTCAAACTCATATTCTAAAGCTTAATGTTCATGGTTATTCAAATTATAAAAAGTCATACTTCATTTATGGTGATATTATTTTCATCCATAAAAGCAAAATTGTGGAAGTCTTTTCCATTGTAACCACTAAAAAATCTCAAATGGAACTTATTGCTTTGAGTTTGAATCAATGTTTTAGATTGTGCAAAAATAGAAAAATTTACAAGAATTTAGTTGTATTGAACTACAAATCAATGTTCAAAATGACACAAGATTAGTGGAATATCACTTGGAATTTGTCTAACATTTATCAACAAATTGTGCATGAAATGGATCCACTTATCTTTTGCTAGAGTTTTATTTGTAATGAGGGCAACAAAGTGACAAAGTTTGTCAAAAAAATTGTAGTAAAGGTAGCTAAATTAGAAATTTGGATCTAAAGTACATGCCAAGTTTATTTATGGAATTGGTTAAAATTGATGAAGTTCAAATTCCATACATCTACAAATTATGAAGCATTGCTAACTAATTAGTCATGATGTGAAACATGAAGGTTGGTGTTTTAATTCAAAAATGAAACTTTCATATAATACATATTTTGCTTTCATATTATGTAAGGGATCACAAAGTAATATATTCCCTACCCAATATCAAAAGATATCACTTTTACCATCAATATTTACTATGGTAGACATCCAAATCAAAGGAGCACACTTTTATCCTTTTTAAACTTGCCATACAATTGATGGTTTCAATGTACACATGAAAATCATCACAAGATCATAGGCAATTGTGATCAGTCATTGGACTATTCGTTTATGTGATACATTATATCATGATGTTCCATTCACAACTCACTTTGAATTTTTATGTCAATGGCATCTACAATATCATGGCACATTACACTCATTGTAACATTACATCTACACTCTCTCATTAGTATTCTAATTAAGTTCTCTATAATAGATGTTTGCATTATCATTCTTTTTGTAGTGGTACACTTCTTGTACACTTCATCAATGGACTTGCACAATCTTTAAAAATAATATTTTTCAATTAAGTACCCCATCATAACTCAATAATACTTCTTTAGATAACATTGAAGTCTATGATGGATTTCCATGTGGATGGCATAATCATACTTACAAAATGGTGCATTGAAAAGCACCATACTAATATGTTACTCAAACGTTGTAGTAGCGCATTGTACTCAATGGCCTCTAATACAACATGCATTAGTTCAATCCACTTGTTATAGTGCACAATTAGTGACTTGATAAGAATCTTTGGAACCATCAATTTATATATAGGTAATTACTTCAGCAAGGCCAAACGGCAAGTTATGATAACAACTATTGGTGCCCAATCTTAGTTGTAACACATTATTCATTTAATAAAATCATTGTTTGTAAAAGAAAATGATATCAATGATTAGAAATCACTTTTTAGTGATGCTAATAATTATGGTTATTTGAGAATAACAATTAGAGTTGTACAACATTTAATTTTTTGAAATATGAAAGTACATTATTAAATTATACATATTATTTTTTAGGTCAAATGCATTATTTCATTTCAAATATAGATGATTTATTTGATAATTTAAAATAGTTAAATTTAAAATGTTATTTTCATACTCCAGCATTATTTCATGTCAATTTTATAGTAATTAATATGAAAAGCTAGAAATGTTATTAGTTTTTTGAGATTTTTATTTTAAATTCTTACTATAACTTTATTATTTTTGCATTAGTGTTAGCTTGTCTATTATTTATCTAATAATTAAAAGTCATGTAAATTGTTCGGATTACTTTGACAAATAATATAATGATCTAATGTAGATTATGTTTTTTCAATGCCCTTAAGCATAGTTGAATTTTTTTATCTTTAATTATTAAGGTTAATAATCATGGTTCAGAAAGATATGGGATCGATGAGCATAAGTGATGGGTGTTGGATGATGGACAATAGTCATTGCATCATTGCTTGTAGGGAGTAGCTTTATGGATAGCTATAGGGTCATAGAGATCATTAACAAGTAAGCCTATCCCATATCCACCTTTTGAATTCAATTTCTCTTACTGACCTTATTGGCCTACGATGCTGCTCTTTGACAATGGCTAGTTTATTGGCCTCACTGCCTCAAACCACCATTTTGTGTATGCATTTGGTGAGCTCTTAGAATCATCATCAATTTTTTAAAGCATTGATGCTATTCAAAGGTGAGCTAGGTGGAATCTTGGATGAGGAGGAAATTTTAAAAAAGGCTAAACCAATTGATTCACCCCTATTAGTAAATTATCTTGTGGTCATCTTAACTTGGAGAAGATCAGAATAGCCTTTAGCAAAATTGGATTTCTAAGCTCCTTTCTAATTGTGCATACTCGACCATCAAGGCATCTTAATCAGATTCCACAATGGAGAAGACTATTTTGCAAATGCCTATATCAAGCTTGAAAAATTATTAATTTCCAAGAAAAAAAAAATCCTAAAATTACATCTAAATGACCAATTGAATGCAGAGCCCTCTCTTACTCCTATTTAGACCTCAATGGCGCACCTACCAAAATTTCTTTTTAACAAAATAGTTCTATATTCCTTATCTTCGGCAATTGGCATGCCACTAAAAGTAGACACTGCTACCAGTAACCTTAAATTGTCAAACATGGTGATAGTCTATGTCAGGGTGGACTTGGCAAAGGAACTACCCAATAAAGTAAAACTTCAAAAAGAGGGAGAAACCAAAACAAACTTTTTGAAATACATTTGGTATGATAACATGCCCAGGAAGTACCATGGATGTTGCCAATATGGACATGACACTTCACAATGCAAGCACAAGAAATTAGTGCTAACCTGCATCCTATTATAGATTTGTAAAGAGTAATAAATGAATTAAAGGCATGACTACAAGCATATCTTGAGTTGAGGGATATTGAACATAATGAAAAAAACACCTATTCATAGAAAATGAAATGTATTAGTGATTTTGTTATTTAAATTGGGTGTTACCACAAGAGTTAAACATGCTAATTTGAATAATTAAAGAAATTTCCTCCATCAATGTCTGGAATATTTGAAGTAGCCAACTCTTCACATGGTAATCAGTTGTAATAAAGAAAATCGAATAGGTTGAATTATAAGATACCATATGACTATAGCATTCTAAAAAAAGATCATATGCATAATAGAGAAAATGAGTCCTTTTCTAATTCAGAAACCTCCCAAGGTAAATTGCAATGTTAAAACAACCAACATTCCCTTCAACAATTTCATGAAGAACTACAAGAATGGGCAATAATCTTGGCCTTAATGATATTGAAGGAAGATGAATTTACACTCATGCAGAGAAAATTATTAAGGGAAAGGATAAAAAAGATGTTAGATAAACGAGATAGCCAAAAAGGTATCAAGAGAAACTTTTGGGTGTATCAAACTAAAAAGAAATGATAAGCTCAATGATTAACATCTTTATATGGAATATAAGTGGTGTTATCAATTAAAGCTCAGTTTTTGGCATAATAACATAATCAAATCTTACAAAATTTGCTTAATGGCTTTACTAAAACCTATACCAAACACTAAAAGGTTACAACAACTAATGCATAAACTAGATCTTCAGCATGGAATTGGTAACATCTCACATAAGATTTAGGTTCTCTGGAAAAAAAAAACATCTTAATTATCAAGGAGTTATTTATGAGGAAAAGTACCTAACCTCTTCATATCAGAAATCAAGTTTCAAAAAACATTGTCTATTGAAATTTTTATTATGATAAGTGCTTAGTAAGTGAGAGAAGAATATCACAACGTAATCAAATCATTAAGAATCTAAGCATGTCATGGATTGTGGGTTGGACATTATTGAAATAGCTTACCCAAAAGAGTCTAATGGGTAGTATTCTCATAAAATAAAAGTTATGCATGAATTCTTTGATTGCATTCACCAATGTATCCTCATTCAACCACCTTTCATTAGCTACCTATTTACTAGGTTTCATATGAGAAAAGTAGATCAGTTTGGAAATTCTTGGTTAGAGTGTTAGAAAATCAACAATGGTTGGATAAAATCTCCATGACAATAATTGAGCACCTACGCAAAACAAGATCGAATGATGACCCACTTTTGGTTTACTTTCCCATAGATATGCCAACAATTCTAAAACAATTTAGATTACAAAACATGTGCTATCATGAATACTTTTTTTGCCAAACTAAAAAGAATGAAAACTTGCTTAAAGCAATGGAACAAATCAACTTTTGGCAAAATTTTATGGCTTTCAAATTCACTGAAAATATAATCAAACATAAAGAATTACAATTTCAAGCAAACTCAATTGATCAAAAAAGGAATTAGCCATCTCTAGGCAACAAAACTCTATTAGAAGCTATTGATAGACAAAACTCCAACTGGTAGCAAAAAGCTAGAATTCAATGTCTCATAGAGGATAAAAAAATAATAGTCTTTCATATAGTGGTTAAGGAATTTAAATCTTGTTAAAGAATACAATCGCATGTGGACTTATTAGGAGGTGAAACTTCCTGAAGCTACATTTTTGCATTTTTAGAACCTCTTAAAGGTTACCAAAATAAAAGAGAATGGGGTGCTGTTAAGTTACATTACACACATTGGTATAAAAAATAAGAAATTTATTTTGAATGAGATCAAGATGATAAAATTCAAAGAAATAATATTACATTTGGAAAGAATAAAGCAATCAACAAAATAGTAAAATCATTCAAATAAACTTTTCAAAGCACACATGGGTTCTAAATCAATGAAGAAAAAGGTAAAGTCATCTATAGCAATAGAATTAGGCAAACTAAAAACAAAAAGTTAGAAAAATGTTGGGATTCAATATAGCAAAGCCTCTTAGAAAATACTTGGGGGTGCCAATAGTTAACAAGTAGGATGAAGTCTACTAGTTGTTTAATTCTAATTGATAAAATCCGTAAAAAAACAAGTCATTAGTTAGAAGCAAATGTTGCTAACAATGGATGTTAACTAATTCTTGTCAAGCATTTATTAGCTTTTATTCCGACTTACACATTAATGGCATCAAACCCTCCACACTTAGTACTTTAAAGAATTTAGAAAAAAATGAACTATTTTCTTTGGGGAAACGTTTAGGATTTTCATATACATCATTATTCCACTTGTGGCAAAATAAGTTTCCTAACTAAGAAAAATTGTTTAGCACTCAATAAAGTAGTGAACGTTATGCTGGCTTTCATTATAAAGTTAAATTGGAAACTATTGTCAACCATGTCTCTATAGTAAACATACATAAATGTTAAAAAATATTTTTGTTAAAATAAATGCTTGTACTTCAACCACATGGATTTCTCTAAAAATAACAATGAAATAGTTCATAATCAATCAAGCATCTGACTCCGATGAAAAAATTACATAAACACTCACAATGCTTGAAAGGTTTAGCATTCATCCATCCTAGGAGCAAATATGAACAACAATCCAAATTTTAAAATCAAAATAGCTATTATTGAATTCAAGTTGCCCACTAAAAATGGCAATACTTATGTGGAGAATTTTGAACAAACTACCGCCATTCCCATAGAATTTAAGGAGAAACATATAGATTGCTTCAAAAAGTATTCATTATCATAATGATAACTCAATTGATCATTCTATCATGATTTGTGACAATTCCAAACAAGTATGGAACACATTTTTTGGTCAATTACACATTCTAATAACTAACATAAAAATTTCCACTAATCTAATAGGCTCATGATGAAATAAAAATTTGGATAAAAGAGAGATCACACTCGCTCTTCCATTAGTATGAGATAGAACATATGGAAGGCTAGAAATGCTAAGATCTACATTATAGATGGCCAATTTGTAATCATAAGTAGCATTATTGGTAGTACCTTCAACATTTTTAATTATTTCCCATTGGAAAAACATAATAAGAAGATAAATAGATTTTCAACTAAGACTTATCTCAAATTTAAAAATTTGGGAAGTCAAAAAGGTAGATATGGTTGGATGGTATCTCCCTCTTGAATGGATAATGAAACTAAATATTTATAAAATTATATTATATTGGAATTGGATTGCAACCCTACTGGGGTACTATTCATAATCCCAAAGTGAATAAAGAATTTCTTTTCTCCAAGTCTATTGGGAATAAAACTTTGTTAAAAGCCTAATGTAGGGATCTACGAATAAGTCTTCCATAGTGCACCAAAATGGATTTGTGTAACTTGATAGTTGAAATTGACTTTCAAGACATCCCAAGACATAAGTAGGAACTAATAGACACAATTTGGAAGTTGCAAAACATCATCCAACAAATCGAATAACAAAGGAATTTCCTAACACACAGTGGACTTTCTTACTTAAAGAAGGTAATATTTTGGCTGTATTTCTAGAAAAATTGTCTTCTAAAGATTAAGCATCAACAACTTGGGACTCATAGTCAACTCCAACCTATTGCAAGGAATTAATCAATTTCAATAACATTAGTATCCAAACATCGACATATCATACAAGGTGCATAATATCATCTCATTAAAATAATATCAAAATTATTGCAAAAAAATTTAATTTTCTAAACCACGGGTACACTTCTTATAACACAAAATCTACATCAATGTGTATGATCTTATATCAATCATCATGGCCACAAGTTTGTAATATGTTAAATCTAGTAGTTGGGATAACAGACATCTATATTAGTTAACTATTCACACTACTGATCAATCACATAAGGGTGAGATTCATTCTTTGAATGGGGATGTACATTCACCAACAAACTAATTTTTAGTCATAATACTATTACAATGCCATAACTCTTCAAGTAGTTTTTAGAACCCAATTTGAAGCATTTTTATTTCTTTGTTGCAACAAGATCTATACAACAGTTAATGTATTTCATAAGATAACATTCATTCCATGATCTTAATATCCAAACTTGGAGTTACGACCCATCAATCTGATTATCAAGCTCACATGTGCTATAAAACATGAACCATATGCCTACTTCAAATGATTTCTTAGTTGCATCAAGGATTGGAAACTCTAAGCTCTATAACTAATCAAGTATGTTAGCATGTACATGGCACAAAAGCAACCTATTGCTACAAATGGTTACATTCAGTAATCCATAATGTGTATAAGTATTTAAACGATCCAAACCATGACTATCACAAGACGATAAATCACAAAAGTTACATCCAAATAAAATGCTACTTGCAATCTAAAGTCCACCATAAAATATCTCAAGTAGTCTACTATCTAACATAAAACATCAATATTGAGAATAAATAAGAGTAAAATAAGGGCATGACTAGATGATGACTAAAGAGTAACTTAATTTGATTATAACTTTAATGCCTTCATACAAATTCCATATGTTATACTTACTCTCTATACATATAGATGATATAAGGGGATGTGGAGCAAAGCTCAATGGGGAATCCTTATGTCATACTAATAAAAGTATTTATATGATAGTATAATAGCATAGTATAACTAACATTTTACCTACATAATCAAATAAATGACACAACTAGGATAAGCCAATGCATAAGCCGATAACCATCAACCATGTCACAAGTGCATTAAGGCCTAGCAAGTCTCAATAGTGTGGTAATTAATCCCATAGGATGCATAGTGCTACACCAATATCTGACACACCTACAAAACCCATGAGATACTCAACCAAGCCTAAGACTCCTACCTCATCACTTGTTCTGCCAGTCCATAACCTGGGCTCTAATATTCATGTGCATCATCTCACAGTGCTATAAGAGTCTCATTAACCATGTGAAACTATAACAAGTGCTTTGACACATCCATGGCCTCCAATTATGCGTTATAATTGCACTCAAACAACCTAAACTCCACCACACATGATTTTAAAGTCCAAACCCATACAATACCAATCATATGGGCCAAGTCATAAGCTTAAGGATTATAATAGCAAGTGGTACTCTACTATTATAATGTCAAACACACCATAGAACTCCCATGATGTCTTAGTAATGAATCACTCAACTTCTATACTTAGTGAGAGTTAATCAATCTGATATATCTAACCCACTTCAATTCGGTTAAGGAGCCCATCAACTAGAGTCTACTGCATCCTTGTGTATTTCTAAATTAATAGACTTGCTTATTTAACCATAATATGATTTTACCTACATTTATTTAAAGTTACATAACCCTAATCTATCCTTGAGGGTTTCGTTATATGCAAAACCATTAACCAACTATCTATTCTCTTCAAACTACTACTCTGTGATCTAGGTTAACTTAGGATTTCTATCAAACCTTAATCTTCTTATTTCAGGTTTCTTTCCTTTTCAAATTTGATATAATTTTTTGTAATCATTACCATTTTTGTTTCTTTTTTTATAAAAAGAAAAACTATTTTTATTGATTAAAAATATTATATGATTACAATTCATAATGATAGGAATGACATATTGCTCAAAGATTAGTTTTCAAGACATTTTAGTTTGAGCTTACCAACAAACTAACATCATACATTTACAAGCATGGTTAGATAGGAAAACATTGGTTTACATGTCTAGTGTAGATACTAGATCAGAGATGTATCATTACAATGGAGTATTCATTTATAAAATAATAAGAGTGCATCATTGTAGAGCAAACATTATGTCATTTTGCGGCATGTTGGAGACCAAATGTATAGTGCCGAAAACCCATACTATGTTGACACTAGAACACTAGGTTATGATGCACTATAATGGCAATTATGAGCTACTCTAAATATAATTTGATGCTTGTGAAGAAGTGATGCAACTATGATGAAGAGTGTGGGGAATAGTGGCTATAAAGGAATGTACAAGATAGAAGGTAGAGGCATCAACATCCAATTAGTAGCATATGTGAATAATAAAGATAGGTTAAAGATAGGTTACCCATGTGTTGAAATGAACCACCAGGGTAACAACATAGTGGTAACTATAACCCAAAGTGGGATGACTACAATTGAAAAAATATTTAATATGATGGTAACAAATGTATTGTGTGATAGTCTAATATATGACAATTTGGCCTTTTCCATAATTGGAATGGCCATGCATCTGAGTTTTATGAAGATTTCTTCACCTGTTACTAATCTATTCAATTTTCTCTTAGATTTTCTAAGAGTTCCCTTCCCTTACTTTCTCTTTATTCTAATCTATAATACATAAGTAGAAGTATGAGCTAACTTGTATCTCAATGAACTAATAGTTGGAGCTCCACTACAAACCTTTATCAATACCAAACAATGTAGCTTCTATTTTAGAGACTTAATGAATAAAATTTGTCAAGCACATTTGAATGTTATCTCTAATGATGCCAATAAATGTAGATTGATTTTTCTTATAGGCATGAAAATTATTTATTTTAAGTGATATTATCAGAGGGAGACACAATATATCCTTTCATATTATTTAAATTTCCTTAGTTTTTAAGGGGAATTGCCTCTATTTGCATATGTATAGAATCCTTTTAATTTATTTGTGCTATACAAAAACATTAGAAAATGCTTAAAAATCACTAGTTTATTATTTGTATAATACCCATTTCAAGTCCATTGACATTGTCATAGATATATTTTTTTGTTTCTAGCCTTCTAGGTATGTAAATGTGTTTGAAGAGGTATCACTTGTAAGACTTCACAATAAGTAAGACTACCTTTAGTATCCTATCACTAATGATATAGAAGATTGATTATTTTTTTAATTACCTTAACCATATCTTTTAATGCCCTTCCATAGAAAACAGAAGGTGTTGTGCAAGATAATAGTTGAAAAAGTATAGTTAGTAGTGCCTTTATTTAGGCATTATGGGTAGTTGGAATCAAGTGGAAATTGAGATTTTTCAACTATTCTAAGGAAGGTAACAAATTAATGGGCTTATTTGTTGTTCTTTTCCCTTACCTTAATGTAAGAGTCTTACTATAATCTTTTAGCTAATTTAAGCTATTACTTGACTACTTACTTGGGTTTACCTGAGATTGACTAGGTATTCTCCCTTACCATGTAAGCCAACTTTAGTCACTCCAACCTTCTTAAAGGCCTCTCTTAACCTACATTCACTTACTAGACCATCATCTAGGGAGTCTAGCCATGGCTTAAGAGCCTAATTTAAGGCTACTCATTATCCTAACTATCAACAAACTAAAGTAGGGTTTAGTCAAACAAAAGTCTAAAGTGATCATTAGCCATTTGGTTAAATCTAGCACCACTCTTATGGTTAAAACAATTCTCTCAATCTCAATTAATCCTCATCTAAGGTCAACTCGAGAGCTTCACCAAATTATTATCATTCTAAGTGTGTTAAAACTCTCACCAATTACATAATGTTTTCAACCCAACCTTAACTCTTATCATTAGATTTTCTTCATATGAAACATTTATCCTTAGGAATTTCACCTATGCAATTCTTATGGTATTCTTAACATTGTCCAAGTTTCTTTGAATCCCTAACTTACCTTCAACTCTAATTAGGGTTCTTATTGCCTTAAACATAAGTTTAGTTCAAATTTTAGACTAAAGATATTTGAATTTCAAATCCTAAATATTTAAATTTTAAACAAAGGATATTAAAATTTCAAAACTTAAGATTTTTAAATAACAAATCCTTAATAATTTGAATTATAGATCCTAAGTTCTCCTGATCATTCTAATAATATCTTTTCTTGTTTAAGCCAACCAAGCCTATTAGTTAGGTTAAGTCCTTTATTACTTTCTAACTCTTACTCAACCAAATCTAATGTTTTTTGTTACACTAACTCAATCCACGCAAGGCTTATTAGAAGAAAACATGAAAGCCCACTTGCCTTGAAAGTCATCTAAGGTTTTTAAGGTCTTTTGTTACATTACATGTCCATTGTAGAGCCTTACAATCAAAACTTTGGACCAACTGAAGTTTTCCAACCCATTTTCTACAACACAAATGTCCATATAGGTTTCACTATCCTAGTATGAAAAATTTTACAAACCTTAGGTAATGATTAATAAAAAAACTTATATTACATATCTTAAGGCTTTTAAGTTTAGCTCTTCCTCTAACCAATCCAAACAAAGACCTTCAATACAACTAGCCATCTTTTAGGGTTTAGTGAAAATTTTATTGCCTTCCACACAAGCAATCCATGAGCTCACCATCACTATAGAGCCATCTAGGTGCCCTTTAACACCTCTTCATTCATTACAAGCCAATGCTTGAGCCCTGCCACTCAACATCAAGCATAACCTGAGGCCTTCCACCTCAATGTGAAGAAAATTTTTCTTAAGCCACCAAAACAAGGCCTTAAGGAATAGTTAAAAGAGAACATTACTACGTTTTCATACTAAATTTTATTAATTATTGTGATTACTTTTAGCTGTGTTCTACACCATAAAATGTAGTAAGTTGAATTCTTCCAAACTATATTAATTGCATATTTATAATAAAACTTTCAAGAAATATCAACCATGAAAAGCATGATAACATTTGTTTTAAAAGCACAAGTTATGGTTTTCTCAATTTACAAGCATGATATTATATCTAACAAAACAAATTCATGAATGTTCATATTACAATAAATTTTAGTAGCCCACCTATGGTTAAGAACATTAGCAACATTTAAGCATGCAACAAATAATAATAATCATAATTCTTGTTATCATTAAGGGCTCAAAATTTAATATTTTTAACTTTGATAAGCCTTAAGAGATTAGTAATATAAACCTTGAATTTACAAAGAAATTCATTACAAAATAGTAAATACTAGTCTCAGTTAGCATTTTTTAACATCATATATAGATCAAATACTTTAGCAACTTACATTAAAGTAATCCTATCATGATAACAAGTCCTTATCGTAAACATAATCATTCAATTATCAAAGGAAAATAATATATGACTTCAATAAAACTAATTTAGGTTTGAATACATCTTAATTCTTTCATTTAAAATTAGAACTTAGCATAAACATTTAAGCAACATAATGTAAACACTTCATAATATTTCATCAACTCTATTGCCATGATGTAGAAAATATTACACATTCCATGGATTCTTGCTCAACCATAGAATACAACATACACTTCGTAGCAAAATACTTGATTTTAACTTCATACCATGCATCTAAATTTATGAGTAAGGCATTAGATTATTGTTGTATCCTTTGATATGATGATCATAAAACAAAGCTAAATATTATTAATTCTTTGATGAGCTTTCTGTTGTTTAAGTTCAATCCTAACATGTCATTATAGTAGTTTGGGTCTATTGGAACACAAATTATAATATCTAAAGAAAATCAAGATTGAAGGCTCAACATGCTTATTTTGGAGCTTACCAAGCTCTTTTGGAGCAACTAATCCATGAAGAACTATATTATTAAATATTTATATAGTCAGTATGTTAAACCTTTCTTTTCTTTTCAATTTTGACACCTAGGATTTGAATCATGGTTCATGCAAATTTAAGTTATTTTTTGCAATTTATTAGGCTACATTTGGTCTTAAAAGTTAACCCTTTTTAAACTTAAATCATATACAAAAATGTTTTAATATAAATAAAAAATTACAAAATTAGCTTAAGCACTTACTTCTCAACCTAGCCCAATGGCTCAACAATAGTGGCCCATTGTTGGGAACTTAGCATTATGAAGTCATAGATCATGAGACTGGTTGAAATTGAATTAGGATATGCTTAATTATTAGTCTGGATACAATATAACAGCTTGGGTTAAATTAGGTCTAGGCATTAATTCTAAAACCATCATATGAGTATCGAGTTCAGTCAAACATAAAATTATTAAGTGAGCAGGATAGGTCAGACCTGTGCATGTCATAGACAAATGTAGTATTTGGTAACGAGCTTGCAAGAGCACTAGGTGGAAGCTAACTTTTTTAAGCTACCATAAAAAATAAGATAAAGTATTATAAATGCCAGAGTTTATGTATATGTTTGTA
Organism: Vanilla planifolia; assembly: GCA_023846275.1. Lineage (NCBI taxonomy): Eukaryota > Viridiplantae > Streptophyta > Magnoliopsida > Asparagales > Orchidaceae > Vanilla > Vanilla planifolia. The sequence goes on from CM043870.1 coordinate 19,435,864, forward strand.
ATGTCAGAATAAAAATAATGCCTTTTATAGAACTCGAGCAAATAATGTCATCTGATTGTGTGTTTTTCAATCAGATGATCATTATTGTATTTGTCTTTTTTGAGTAGTGGAATTCATTTAGCCATCCATCCAAAAAGTCTGATCGAATGGTTGAGATCTTCTTTGCATTTGTGAATTATTCATTCATCTAGTTGCTCATCCAAAAAATTGATAGAATGGCTGAGAACTTCTCTGCCTTCATGAATGATGATCTTACACATCATTACCATCTATCCATCATGTATGATCTAATGATCTAGATCAAATCCAATTGTGATTAGATTTTTACCTTTTAATTAAGATTATAGTCATATGTGCTTGTTCCATTTGCCTAGATTAGAAGATCACTACCTTTTGTCTTCCTCAATTGATTTATTACAATGGAGATCTCTTAGAAAAAAAACTATTTTAGCCATTGCAAGTGTTATTTTAACATATTTTTATTTTGACCATAAATAGAGATCATTTAATAACATTTAAAGATGATGGAAAAAATACTTGAAAAGCTCAAATATGCTTAAGTGATGTCAAAAATTGAGAGTTGCATTATTAACAATGCACTTGCAAGAGCTATGGCTTAAATGTTTTTATTTCTATTACCCTCTATAATATTTTGTATCTTTTAGGTAATATTATATTAATAGTCTATTGTGCCACTCTTTCATGCAAGATTCAAAGGTGTAGTAACTTCATATGCACCAATTTTTGAAAAAGCTTTCAATTTTTTTGTAGCCAATTTAAACAAATTTGGGTGTCTCATTAAAACACTAGCTTGCACTTGGATTATCCCAAGACAAAATGTAGTGGTTAGTAGATGCCCAACTATTGATTAAGGAAGGATGTAGGCACAGGTTTTAGCTTAATCACCTAAAACTCTTGGTGCACTTCATTTTGTATTTTTGAGACTTTTTCTTTTCCTTTATGACGAACAATATTTTTAAACCAAAAGTTTTATTACGAAGCATAAAATGTTTTCTTGATTTAAAAAGATTTTTCATAATTGAAAATTTTGTTAAAGGAATAATTCACCCTCCACTCTAGTGTAGTAAAACCCACAAAATTTACATCAAGTGTTATCAAAGAGGGTTACATAGAGAAAAAAAATCTTAAGAGATGATTCAATTCTTTTAACTTCTTCTATATAGTGAATGGGTGTTTATATTGACTTCATGGATCTATTAATGTTTGAAGCTCAAACTTTATTTTGTGGAAAAATAAATTTAAAACATTCATTTTAAATGCCATAATTGTTTTATGGTTATTATTTGAGCACCATTGTGTTGTTTTGAATAATTCTAACGATCATTCTTCAAGTTTAAGTCATACAAATGCTAAATGAATGAACCTTATTTATTTTGTTTGCCTCGAATTGGAATTAAGATTTATCTTCTAAGAATGTGTTTTGAGGCCATGTAGGACTAGAGATTTCATTTGATAAATAGGAAAAACCTCTTAACCAAGGTGAGAAATAGATGAGAATCAAAAGAAATAAAAAAGAGAAAAAATAAAGAAGAAGTGAGAAACTTTATCCACAACAAAAGTAAGCACTGCATTCTAAGGTACACAACATTTCTTTTCTTTTGATATTAATACTCCTATTGATAGTGACGATGAATTGCCTATTATTTTGTTTGATAAACTTATAGTTGAACATTAGAAATTAATTAGGATGCATACTAGACTTAAAGTAAAACATAAAAAATAAGAGCATCATGTTTTCCCATTAGAAAGGCAATGCAATGAGCTTAAAATTAGAAATGAATAGGTTCAAAGTGATTTACTTAAACATATTGTAGATTTGAGTATTTTAAAAAGTCAATTTGATGAATGTAATACATCTTTATATTTGAGCAATTTATATATTAATTCTTCAAAATGTGAAAATATTTCTTTTAGAGAAGAAAATTCTATCTTAAAAGAAAAATTTTGCAAAGATTGGCTTCAATCAAGAAGTGTTAAATGATTGAAAAAAATTTGCTAGAGTACTATCTTGTGCTTCTACATATCTTTATTCATTTGTGCCTTTACATGCTCCATCCTTTACTCATAAGAATAGAAGCAATAGTGTTATGAATGTAGATTATAATGTTACATCTTATTTGGCTAAAAAACATAGATTAAAATGTTCATATTATACGTGGATGATAATAGAGTTATTTTATTCTACATATGCATAGACATGCATGTTCATATGACTAAGTGCTAAGAAATAAGACTAGCTTGTATACTCTTAATTGTTTTGTAAAATCCATGTTGCGTGCAATTATTGTGATAAGAGTGGAAATATTTCTCATTATTTCCCAATTAAAAATTCCATCTATTTAAAAAAAGATAAATATGAATGGCTTCTTAAGATAACATTTTAAAAAACACATTTGTAAATGCATCTTAATCATACAAAACCACAATTGAACCCAAGAAGATTTGGCTTCCTAAATTTAAAACTTAGTTAGTTGTATTGGTGTCTCCATAATTAAGAAATATGGAGACAAGCCTTGTCTTTTGAGATTGCATGTGACAAGCCAGTAAAATGTTAGTGGTCATTATTTTTAAGATAAATTATGTAATCTTATTAGTAGCTTGGCAAGAATTATTTAATATCACTTTAGGAAAATTGGATAGATTACGTTTCCATATGTAACATGAATATCAAATGTTATGTTACGTAGAAGAATTTTAGGAAGATGATAGTATCAAAACTATGATGTTTTTGTTCAGTTATCATGAAGAATTAGAAACAGATCAACTTGTACTTCGATTATTTTATTGTAGAGAAAGAATTTAGAAGAATTCTAGAGAAAGAATTTAGAAGAATTCAATTTGGTGCTAAATAGTGTTCATAAATGCTAACTCTTTAATGATTTGATGGAAATTAAGGACATAACCATTATCAAAACCATTAGAACTTGTTCATCTAGATCTAGTTAGTCCTACACATCTAGAGAGTCTAGGTAGAAGGAAATATAAGTTGGCAATTGTAGATGATTTTACTTTGTTTATATGTGTTCTTTTTATTAGAAACAAAAGTGAAGTATCTAAAAATTTTGTAACTTTGACTAAAAGGATTGAGAATGAGCATTAAGTTGTTAGTCTCCATTAAAAGTGATGATAGAGGTTTATTCAAGAAAGAATTTTGTGATGATTATTATAGCAAACATGGAGCATTGCATACCTTTTCTACACCTAGAACTCCTTAACAAAATAATGTGGATGATGGAAAGAATACTCTTTTTAGATGCGACATGGTGTTTGCGCAATGAGTATAATGTTTCCAAATATTTTTGGGCTGAGGTAGTTAATACTATTGATTATGTGTTTAATAGAACAATATATAGATCTTTGCTAGATATTTTCCCGTTTGAGTTACTTTATGATAAGAAGCCCAAGGTATCCCATTTTCATGTGTTTAGATGCAAATGATTCATTCTAAATAATGAAAAAAGGGATTTAGATAACTTTAAAGCTAAGTTTGTGGGGATCTTTTTAGGATACTCACTTGCAAGTAAAGCATTTAGAGTTTACTAAAGGAGAACCTAGTAATGGAAGAGACAATCTATGTTAAGTTTGATGAATCTCTTTCTAAAGCTTTTAGTAGTGATTATCAAGTAGATCAACATGAAGTATTAGAAGAGTTAAGTCTTGGAGAATAAAAAATAAAGGATATTGTTTAAACTAGAGAAACAATAAAAGCAGAAAGTAAGATAAGAACAATTAAGATATTTTATGGATCATCCAAAGAAGCAATTGAGAAAGTTAGAACTAGATGTTCATTTAATCATGCAGCTTTTGTAACAAACTTTGAACCACGTTCTATAGAAAATGCTATTTAAGTTGAGTCTTATGTTGCTACAATAAATGAAGTTATGGTATAGCTTGAGAGAAATCAAGAATGAGATCTTATATCTAGGCAAATGGTATAATAATCATTGGAACAAAATAAGAATTCAAAAATAAGTTAGATAAGAATGAAGAAATTATTAAGGATAAAGTTGAAATAATAGCCAAAGGCTATTATGAAGTTGAAGGAGTAGATGTGGTTATGAAATGTGCTCTTATGGCTAGACATTAGGCAATTAAGATCTTGCTTTCTTATGCATGCCCAAAGATTTCAAATTATACCAAATAGATGTTAAAAGTGAATTTTTTGAATGGATATATAATTGAAAAAGTGTATATTGAATAACCCTTGAGATTTGAGATGCAAGATAAGATAGATTATGTATATAAACTTAAGAAGGTACTTTATGGTTTTAAATAAGCTCTAAGAGTTTGGTATGAAAGATTGTGCATTTCTCTTACTTCAAAGAGATTTTGTAGAGGGAAGGTAGATAATCTCTTATTTATTCAAAATTCAATAAAAGGTGAACTAATATGTCAAAGTTATGTAAAAGATAATCTTTGGAGCTTCTAATAGATGGATGTGTATCAAATTTAATAATTTAATAAAGAATAAGTTTGAAATAAGTGTTATAAGAGCATTAACCATCATCCTAAGACTAAAGGTTAAGAAAACAAGTGAAGGAATCTTTATTTATCAAACAAAATATTCAAAGAAATTGCTAAATAATTTATTATTCTAATTTGATGTAAAAGAAGATTCTCATTAGTGCAAGAACTACCATAGATAAAGATGAAATAAGAAAGCTTATTGACACAAAATTGTTGAAAGTAATGATTGGATCATTACTATATCTTATTACAAGTAGGTCTAACATTATTTATAGGGTAAGATTGAATGTGAGGTTTTAAGCTAATCTTAAGGAATCATACCTACAATCGATTAACATATCCTTAAGTATCTTACATGCACTAAGGCTATAGGCTTATGGCACATTACATGTGATTTTAGATTTGATTTATAAGCCTCTATAGATGTTTACTTAGCTAGTAGTAAGACTAATAGAAAAAAGTACCTCTAGTATTTTCTAATGTTTTATTTGTTCACTAATTTATTGAGTTAATAAAAATCAAAATTATGTGATACTATTAAAAATAAAGGCTGAGTATATTATTGTTATTATTGTGTTGCTGAAGTTCTATGGATCAAATAAGAACTTCTAGATTTTATCTTACAATTTTACCCAAATTCATGGATTTTGTAATAATTCAAGGGTAATTTGGATCCTATTCAACACTTAAGAACCAATAACGTAGTGTTAATGTATAACTTTATTAGAGGCAAGTGTAGAAGAATATCTTCAGATATCATTTGTTTCATCTTCTAAGCAATTAGTTACTATTGTTTCTAAGCCATTGGCTATCAAAGTCTTTCATAGAATTAGATTGACCTTAGCTATAATTAATGTCTTTCATTGATTACAAAAAATGAAATAACTTAGTACTAGAATTTAAGGGGTGAAGGGACATAAGCTGGCCTTTTTGTATAGGTTTCTAGAGGGAGTATAACCTATCAGTTAGGAGGAGCAATAATATTAAATACTATATTACATAGATTATTATTTTCATGAATATTAACTCTTTGATATTACATTTTTATTGATGCTTTCAATTCTAACATTTGTTTTGTAATCATCAAGGGGGAGATTATTATTTTCTTTGATATGGGGATGACAAAACAAAACTAAATATTACTAATTTTGTATTGAGCTTAGTGTCATTTTAGTTTAATCTTAAGGTGTTACTATAGTAGTTTATTTTTATTGGAGCAAAGACTACAACATATGATGTGGATGGAGGTTGAAGTCATCACTTGTTAATTTTGGATCCAATGACTAGCTCTTTATAGAGTGGTTAATTCATAAAAAATTATGTTCTCAAATATTTATATGGTTAACATATTAAACTTTTTTATTCTTATAATTATGGAACTAATGATCACAATCATGGTTAATACATTTTTGAGTTGATTTTTGGTGATACATGAGGTTATATTTGGTCTTAAAACTAACTTCTTTCTATTTTAAAATCTTATACAAAAATATGTTAATGTTAATAAAAGGTAAAAAAAATTTTAGGCCTAAGCACCCACTCCATGGCCGAGCATGAAGGCATGGGCCAAGTGGCCTACAATGCTAAGCAATGGGAATTAGGGAGCCACTAGTTAGGAGATTGACTAAAACTAAGTCAAGTTAGGTCTGACTATCAATCTATGGATTGTACTACAATAGATTGGGGTATCACTCCTATAACTAGCTTAAGTATATTTAGTCAAGTTAGACTCAAAATTATTAAGTAATGGGATTGAGTCAAAGTAGACCCATGTATATTATATATTCAGGTAGTTGTCATAAGTAATGAGCTCTTAACACACATGGTGGTAGCCCACCCCATTAAACTATCTTAATAGCAAGTAAAAAGTATTATAAATGCCAAACTTCATATACATGATTGCAATGCCTGACTAAAATGACATCTTTTGCATTAGAACTAGAGCAAATCACTAATATTGAACCATGAATGTTTTTAATTGAATAGCGACAATGATGTCCACCATTTTGAATAGTGGAATTCATCTAGACGTCCATTCAAAGAGTATGATAAAAAAGTTGAGATCTTCTCTGTATTTGCAAAAAGTGTATTTCATCTAGTCGTCCATCCAAAAAGCTCAATTGAATGACTTAATACTTCTCCATCTTCATGAATAGTGATCTTTCACATCCTCACAATCCATCAGGCATATAAGATCATTTGATCTAGAGAAAGTCATGTCGAGGTTCAAGGGTGTATGAACTTTGTATGCACCAATATTTGTGAAGCCTTCAATCTCTTTCTTGTAACCAATTTTTGTGGATTTTGGTATCTCATTGGAGCATTGGTTTATACTATTTTTACCTAACCAACTTCGATAAAATAGAGTGGTTTGTGGAATCCCAATCGATGATTAGGGCATGAGTTTTGGTTGAATCACCCAAAAATCTTAGTGTAGTTCTTTTTATTATTTGACATTATTTTTCTTTTTTATTTCATTAAACAATCTTTCTAAAAGAAAATTTTTATTAATATGAATAAACATTTTTCTATATTGAAAAGGGCTTTTGAAATAAAAAAAAAATTTTAAAAGGATTATTCATCCTTTCTAACTTGTGCATTGAACCTCACGTGATTTACATTAGCTCTTACCTCTTGATCCAAGCAATTATACACCACATTAGAGTCCCTTCTCTTCAAGGTTTTAGCATGCAGCTCCTTTGCTTGCTCTTTCTTGATCTAATTTTTGGTTTCTTTAGTCTTCATACCATTATGTAATAGAGAGCTTACTAATCATATGGTTGCATTCTAATTGTTAGCTTAATTGGTCACATCTTCAAAAAACATTGGTATAATGTGCTCATTCAAACTTATTCAATCTCTACTTCCCACAAGGCACAAATGCATTCTTTTAGTGGCTGATTAAATCATTTACTTCGTTTTATTATCTAATCAGCAATGATGCCCAATGAATGCACCGTATGGTTCAAGAAAGACAAAATAGGAGCTAGAACATAACTATTAGAAGATGCTAATACGTGATGATATTTATGTTTATTATATTTTGCAAAATGTATATATAACTATATTGAAATGAATTGTTATCCAAAAACTGGTTAGTAATCAATCAAATAATAAGTGATATCATACTTGGTATTCATTTAATAGATCTTAATACCAAACCTTCGTATGTTTTTAACAAATTTTTAAAATTTAACATGTTGTATCTTATTACAATATTTTTTTGTTAAACTCCTATTATTTCAATAAAAATATTATGTGGAGTGTAGTTTATCGAATAAAGGTATCCTTATCTAGCCCTGTAGTGATATTGAATAATCAACAGAGTATAAATGCTAGTGCATAAATGTAATGGGACTACTTATCATTCTTTTTGCCTAATGGTAGTTTATTATTTTATGATATCCTTATTTAATTAATAATCAATATAAACTATTTAACCTTGAATTATTAACTTGCAATCATAATATGGCTAATAGATGAGTCCTTAAATGAAATTCATTTTTCAAATATTTGCTTACTCCACAAAGATTCATCACATTTGGGGAGAGATAATGACATCGAGAAATTTCTTGTAATCTCATTGATAATGACAAAAGGGAAAAGTAATTTCTTGCAATATTGGACATAGGAGAGAAGTACTTTATGTAAAAGAAAGTGTGTGATTTGTTTCTAAAAAAACTTTTTAAGTGCATGATCTAATGTACCAACATTATTGGACACCATTATTTTATACTCATTAATTGTAGAAATTGCATTAGGTCCCCTTCTACAATGAATAGAAATATGATAGAAGCTAAAATTTGGTTATGATCAATTCATAAAGTCCATTTTGCAATGGAGAATTTAGCATATATAAAGGCATAAGCAACATTTCCTACTCATTATTCTAAGCTAACCAAAACATGCAGAAATAGACCTATGTCGATTTCAGTATAATAGGAATACTTTCTTGCCTAAACAACTAAAATTTTCTTTTGTAATTACAAATATCACAATTCAATTATATCAATTAATGAATAAAGTTGAGTTTCTTACTAACTACAAGGGGTTCAAATAAAGTTTGAAAAGAAAGTTTTTGTGCATGTAAGATAAGTTTCAAAAAGCTATAATCACTTTTCGAGTTGTTAAAAAAATCCATAAAATCTATAAACATAATTAGAAAGAAAGGAGGCGTCAATGGTGGCTTTTAACTTTTGCCCTGTGAATTGGCATGTGTTTCCTAATTTTGGCAATTCCTATATTGGCATGTTTTGTGCTTAACTATGATAAAATCATCCTCCACGTTTAGCATATTTCCAAGCTATCCTCTAATGCATTTCTAGGTTACTATTGAAATTGTGATCAATTGATGATGTCTTTTCACTTAGAGGATGAAGTTTTTCAGTTTGATAATGATAGATCCCTCGCATCTTATTGTGTTATATTTACTTTATTGCAATAGCTATCTCTAGCATACTTAAGTCAAAGTGTTAGGATAAAATTATTTGTTTTGTTTTTTGCCAAATATTACATAGTGTTTTTATTAATCAGAAGATATTGTTAAACAAAGAGCTCAAATTGTTTAAGATGCAAATCCACTACCTAATTGCCATTATGTGATTGAATAATCTAATGTGCTATTTGCTCCATTGGAGAACTCACCAAGACACAATCTTCTTTAGGTTTAAGAAGTTGAAACTCTTTTTGTTTATTATGGTGAAGTAGAAATTTATATTGCTCTTTGTATGTCCATTTTTGTGACAATGTGCATAGAAGGATAGAAGATTTTTATAAATCTCCTTCTATCATATACCAGCATCCCTATAGCCCTAATGCTTGGATATAAAATTACAATTGGTTAGACTTATACTAAAATCTACTTCCAGATAAATCTTTGCAACATGCAACCAAGAAATAAAGGTAATCTCTATGTCCAACTTCAATTACATTCCAATAACTGGCACCAACTAGTTGAGAGTTGATTAGTTAAACAAATGAAACAACAAATGTTTGAAGGAAATTTGGATTGGGATAACTTGTAGTTTTGCTTCTAGTTGAAATTCCAACAACTATGTTAGCTTTAAACCTTTTTTATTTAGAAATTCAAGTAATCTTCAATAAAAAACTCAAATGAATACATAATTAGGTCAAACTATCTATTTGTGTAGAAACCTTTAAAGACATTATAAAAATAATATTGATTAATGGTTTGGTTATCATCTAACCTCATATAAAGTCATGGCTTTAACAAAACACTAAATGTATAGGAGCTATATCATACAAAATTTCCTATATTTTTCCTTTTTGCAAATTGTTTGCTTACACTTTTTATTTATGTATTAAGCACTTTAAATTTTCTATTTGGATGAGAACGGTGAAAGCAAAAAAATGAGATTTAAACTATTGTTATAGAACTATTAAAAAGTTGAGTTTAACACTTTATTTTTGTATTTAACTGATCAAACATCTATTAATTAGTCATTAGAATTGTGATGTTACATCTCTTTTGTTTTTTTAGAAGGGTTGTGTCACCAGATTGCAAATTGTTTTCCCATCATCAGAACTTAATTTGTATTAATGGTAGCAACCCCAATTTGATCATTTGCATGAGTAGAATCTAGCAAGGTATCCACTTTTGTTTTACCTTTTGAACGTTAGTTTAGAATTTTTTTACCTTTTTATCTGTATTAATATATTTGTCCAACTTTAGTTGCTAATATATTTTTTGTTAATATAATAGATTTTACTTTATAAATTTTAAATTTTTGTACTATTCATTATTTTTTGTCACTTAAACAATTTTTTCAACATATATGGCATGCTTTCTAAAAAGAATGCACATTGATAAAAAATTGAAATATTTTAGAGTATTTAGTATTTTTATTTTAACTTCATAAAAACATTTATTTACTTTTTTCGTTGATATGCTTTAATATAAAAATTAATCATTAAATTGTAGTAGACATGATTTTGCTATTCTTAAGTTTTTTTTCATTTACTTTTGGTTTATATTTAATATTTGTTTTATTAGTTTTGACGTTCTTATCATACTTGGAATTGTATGCCAATTGTTTTTGCATGTCATACATACCATTTAAATGTTCTTAATGTTCAATAATAAAAGTATTTTGTAATATTTTATTTCTTAAAATTTTCGTAATTTTTACAATATATTTTGCATTCATGCCTCTTTAAGACAATCTTTTGTTGAGATTTTCCTCAAAAGTTTGATTAATTTAAATATTTTGTCTTAATTTTAATTTTTTTTCACTAACATTTTTTGATAAAACCACATTTATAGGATTACATTGCTTTAAAATTTGTTTTTGACAGGTTATGTACTAACCTTGTGCGTCAAAAGATTTATTTTTATTAAAGATTTCAAATAGCTAAATTTATGTAATACTAGCTTTTCTCTATGTATTGATAATATTTACCTTCTAAAAGAGATATTTCTTGAAGACTTATGAATAAAGAAATTAATTTCATAAATTTTATGTTAACTTTTGTTACAAAAACAAAATATGCAAAATTTGAAATTTAGAGAAAATTGTGCATCTGTAAAAAATTAATATGAAACTAAGAAAAACTTGAAATATGAAAAAATATTTTACAACATCTAATGAGAAACTTTTCTCAATAGTGCTATCATGATAAACATGATATTGCAAAGAAAAGCACACAATATAATAAAAAAAAAGAAATGTATAACAATTAAATAATGTCAATATTTAACAGTAAAATTTTGTGAATAAAAATATTTTTGAAAAAACATCTATTTAGGTAAATGTACAGATAATAAAAACATATCATCAAAATAACTAAAATTATAAATTATATGTGCAACTTTAAGTAGTAAAGGCTCACTAGTATAGGAATTAATGATACGATAGTAAAACAAAATTATCAAAAAAATTGAAAATAGAAAATTAAAATGTTTGGACTTCTAAACATTTTGTGCAAAATTGGTGACCAACAAATCTTTTGATAAGAATGCACAACATTTCGGTGAAAATCCAAAAAATATAAAAAAAATATTTAATTCCGTAAATAAAACAATGTAATTATAATTACAAACATAAAGAATATTATAACGTAATTCAAAAAAAATTTTAAAGCATGAAAAAATAAAAAATTATATATAGAAAGAGCTATTCAATTACTAAATATTATGTACAAAATATATTACAATATTTATTTGACTCAGTCAACAATGGCACATTTGCCATCATTAAAGAAGCTTAAAGTTGATGAAATTATTAAAATAATATAAATAATGCAAATAATGAACGCTATTTGTGTTATACAACAAAAGAAATTTTTTTAGAAATATAAGAATGAAAATTTACTAATACAAAGTAATATTTAAAATTAATTTAGCAAATAATAATCAATTGGGTAGTTCAATGTTGGTATTCTTCATCAGTGTGTTTAATATTTTGAATAGATGTCATTTTTATAATCCATTTTTAATAAATTAACTGTCATAAGTAAATAGTATAAAAGGTAAAAATTAAGATAACAATAAATTAAACCAATGAAAACTTTATACATCATAATAAACAATTTTTTTTTTGAAATGTAAGAATAAAAAACTTTGTTTTGATAACAAACATAATAAAGGACTACAAACAAAATTTCCACTAACCGTAGTACATTTTAATTATTTAAAAGATTTAAGATATATATATGACAAACTTCTAGCTTAAACAGAACAAAAAAAAAAAAAAAAGTAAACGTAGTATAAAAATTTGAAAATATACCAAGCAACAACTTATTTAAAATATATAGCTCTATAACTGAAAAATAAAATATAATACTAATAATTAACTTTGATTGCATCAAGAAATGTTAAACTAGTTATAATTCTAATATCATTCATCTATTTGAACATTTAAGATATCTAAATTAATTTGCAATCTATTTCAACAACATATTATATAAAAAATAAAGAATGGTAACTGTTTGTGTGTGCCTAACTATAGCAAACTATAAAGAAAACTAAAAACCAATCCCATTTCGTAAGATGTGAACAATATGCCAAAAAAAGTAATAACTATAACACATAATTTGCAAAATTATATTAAGAGAAAAGCTTTACTACAAAGAGCCAAAAAAAATATATTATTGTAGAAAAATTTAAATTCTTCAAGATTGTATGCGTTTATTAAAAATTTCAAGTACTTTAGAAATGCTAAAAATCATAGTAAAAATAAAAGAAGTAATGTTTTTTTTCTTAAAATTTTATAAAATTAATTGAGCATTTGTATAATTGAAAACCCTTTTATTAAAAAACTTATAAAAAATATAAAATTACAAATTATTAAAAATATAAAAGATAATAAAATAATATATTCATAATTATCAATTTATTACTTAAAAAATGTTAGTTTAAAATAGTCTTAACAATTGAAAGATAGTATTTGTCATTAAATAACAAAATATAAGAAAATGTGAAATTAAAAAATGAACTAAACTTTAAACAGTTAAATGCTAAAAATATTGATTAATGTATCAAAAAAATGCTTACTAAACTAAACTTTTCAAATTTATATTTTATTACTAAAAATGATGTTAGCAATTCAAAATATGGACATTATTGGATGTATGTGAGCAATTACAAGATATTAAAAAAAATAAAAATGATTATATTTTTTTAAATAAAAATAGAATCTTAACAAATAATAAAATGAAAAACATAAGCACCTAATGCGTAAAAAATTACAAAGTCTCTAGAAAAGCATATATTACTAATAAAATAAAATATTTGAAGTTCAAAACATTTACATAATACATTATAAAAAACATGCATAATAATTCTTGTCCAAAAAAAAAAAATTCACATTGGAAATAAGAACATTGAAACTAATAGCTGCTGAGACTATGGAATACTTAAAAGTTTTAAGCTACGTGCATGAGTTATTCACAACAATAAGTATGATCATTGGAGGTGTTTAAAAATTTGCAAAGTAAAAAAAACCATAAACATAAATAAAACTATAAAATTTTTAAAAGTACATATGTAACATACAAAGTAATAATATAGACATGCAACAAATGAGAAACTGAATTGCAAAATTTATTTTGCATTCCAATGGTTCGTCCAAATTAGTGATAATAGTTGTTGCTTCATGCTTAGCTTGGATTGTCAAAATTTGGGTATTTATATAATGTGACATATTCATCTCATAATGTTAACATATTATCTTAATGGGTTGCCCCATCTTAAGAAAATTAAAAATTGTTCTTGTTATACCATTGTGTTTGATGAGTCAAGCATAAATATTTATATTTTATTTATGCTTGATTTTAAGTAAAATTGTTAATATTTAATTAAATTAAGCCATGTATTTCACATGTCTAAAATAGTGGTCTCTAAGGACATTAAAGCCATGGCATACTTCAAGAAAATTTGAGACATGTACTAGAATTTTCATATTTGAGTTTTTATTAATTGTCTTGAAATTGAGATGTCTAATTTTTGAGATTATGAGGCACACTAGTAGTATTAATATTTAAAAATATTATAAAATTAATAATTATTGAATTTTGATTTTTGGGCCAAGCTTTATTGACAAAAAGTATAGACATTGGTATTTGATTTTAGGAATTATTTTTCATAAATCTCTTTTCATAGTCATTTAGAAAACTTATAATACTATGATAATATAAAATTATTTTGGTACACTTATATTTAAAATTTCAGCACAAAAATTCTTCCAATCAACCTTAAAACAGCTTAAGTCTCGGGAAAATTCACTGTAGCACTGGGCGGGCCGACCCGTCACGCAATTAGCCCGTCCAGGTCTTTTAGAAATTAAAAATTGGTTGACCCAAAAAGGGCGAGCCAAGACCGCCCAAAGCCCGCCGAGAGGAGCACGACGAGGTTAAACTACAGCGGTGGTCAACGGTCAAATGAACAGTGCTTGGCTAAGCCAAGCCCGCCCAAAGCCCGTAGAGAAGAGCTCGGCTAGGTCAAACTACAGCGACGGTCAACGGTCAATGAACAGTGCATGGTCAAGTTTACCCGACCAGGTGATGAAATCTCGATCAAGGGAGGGGGGAGCCAGCCACACAGAGGCTCGAGAATTAAACAGCGCAAATTCCTTATAAAGCGGTGCGCCGACTTTAGTTCTGCAGTGTGGGACTAAAAATCCCACCTTATAACTTTGGCAGGATCCAAAGGCGCAGATCAAGCCCGCCCAGATCCAACGCGCGAGATTGAAATCAAACGGCTGTTTCGCGAGTTTAATTGGCGCCGTTCAGTCAGCGCAGGATCCAACACTCCAGATCAAAATCGAACGGCTGTTTCGTAAATTTGATCAGCGCCGTTCGATTTTGGGCCCGGAATGGACGATGGCTGCTTTCCGTCCATTGCCCAAACAGCTAGTTTTTTCTTAGGAGCTGCTGAAGGTTTGTTTTTAAGCTCAATTTTAAGATCTATAAATATGAAAGAATTAAGATTTATTTAGTTTACCTTTGCTAAATTCTTTCAAAGATTTCAGATCTCAAATTCGAGCAATCACAAGCAAAAACGGTGCCTTCAAGCTCAAAAGGAAAATTGCAACAAGGCGCTTGAAATTAGAGGTTCATGATTCAATTTTTCTCATTTCTATCCTTCTAATTTTTCAATTGTGTGTGCCTCCCTTTTCTCCTATTTCTCCTATGTTCATTTTGCCAATCGTTGTATTTTTCGTTTTGGGGTAAGGGCATCCCGGCAGTAGTGCTAAAGCCCCTGGTTTGAGTTGAGCCCAGAGAAAAACTGAAGTAGGTTTGGGATTAGCCGTAGTAAAAATCCCAAGTAGGTTTGAGGTGAACCGTACGAAAAACCTCACTTGTAATTGGTGCATTTAGTGGATTTTTCCCAACGCCGGTTGGGGGTGGACGTATACTCGGTTTTGAGTCGAACCACCTAAAAACCTTTGTGTTCAAATTTCTTTATTCGTGCTTAAAACTTTTAAGTTTTAATTTCGAAAGTTATAAAAATTTTTAAATACCCAATTCACCCCCCCTCTTGTGGGATTTCCTTAGCACGAAACACTTCAATTGGTATCAGAGCTAGGTTCCCCAAATTACGTGAGTAACATCACGTGGGAGATCCTCTTGTGCTAAGTGAAGGCTTTCTCACAATTTTTGTTTGTTTGTGATTTTGTTTGGCTTCCTCTTTGGTCGAAATGAGTGCAACCTTATGTGAAGGTTTTTCTTCAAATCGGCCTCCATTATTTAAAGGAGAATTTTACTTATATTGGAAAAATCGTTTTAGAATTTTCATTTAATCTATCGATTTGGAATTATGGGAAGTCATGACAAAGCCTTGTGAACTTCCTAGAGATTCTTCTACTGATGAAGTCAAGCCCTCTAGTGAGCTTAACGTTGAGCACAAAAGATTGGCTCAATTAAATGCTAGGGCGTTGAACTATCTTCATTGTGGAATTTCTCCAGTGAGTTTACACAAATTATGAATTTGCATGCGGCTTTTGAGGTATGGAAAAAACTCGAAGTAACTTATGAGGGTACCTCACAAGTGAAAGAAACTAAGATCAATATCCTCACCCATGACTACGAACTTTTTAGAATGAATCCCAATGAAAGTATTAAGAGCATGTTTTTGAGATTAAATGCTATTACAAATGGATTGGCAAACATTGGGAGGGAATTCTCAAATGGTGACCTTGTTAGGAAAATTTTGAGAATCCTTCCAAAGGAATTTGATCCACTTGCAACGGCTATTAAAGCTGCTAAGGATCTTAGCAAACTTTCATTGGATGAACTCCTTGGGAAACTTCTTACCGCCGAAATAGAAATGTCAAGGAGACTTACAGAAGAGGCTTCTACAAGAAAGTTAAAGTATGAAAGAAGAAAGGAAGAACCAATGGCTTTCAAAGCCACCAAAAGCAATTCGGATTCCACTTCCACCTCCTCCATGAATTTAGAGGATGAGGTAAGTTTTCATGTTAATGGTTTAGCTAAAATTTGGCAAAGAGCTTTCTTAATAGGAAATGAAAGAAGAAAAGCAATAAAGAGAGGAAGAGGCCACCAACTTGTTTTGAGTGTGGTCAAACCGGTCATATTAAACCGGAATGTCCAAAACTCAAAGACAAGCATATGAAGGAGGGAGAAAAGAAGAAGAAGAAGAAGAGCTTGAAGAAAAAGAAAGCATTTCAAGCTACATGGAGTGCCTCCGAAGATTCAGACATTTCAAGCTCAAGTAGAGGAGAAGAAGGAATGATTTGCTTTATGGCAAACGAGGCATCCTCATCATCTTCAAGTGAAGAAGAAGAAGAAAATGAGGTAAGCTATTGGACAAGAGATACACTTGAAAATAATTACATTGAAATTATGAATGCATTAACTTCCTTAATGAGTGCACATAAAAAATTAAAAAGGAGCTACAAAGAAAAGGTTGAATTGCTTGATTTTGTCATGAAAGAAGATGAAAGAAAAAAATTAGAAAATCAACATATATGTGAAGAAAAGGCATCTCTTATCATTGAAAATACTTCTTTGAAGCATGATATTTCAGTTTTAAAAGAAAAAATACTATCTTTTGAGCATGCTAGAGTAAATAAAACTGCACATGTTTCAAATGCTTATTATCATTCACATGCTCTCAATTTCAAAAAATCTAGATATTTGAGCATGCCTAGGCCATCAAACATCGTTTGTTTTTATTGTTGTAAACCTGGACATACTATGAAAGATTGCTTCTTTAGAAGAAATATGTATACACAAACACAAAATGTTAGATGGATTATTAAAAAGGAGAACATGCAAGTACCATTTAGGGTTCAACCCAAGTTTTCTTGGGTTCCTAAGAGCATGACTTAGAAGACTAGAAGAAAAGGTCTCCAAAATATTTGGAGACATTCTAGGATATGTCTAGGATATTTAGAAAACTTAAATTGATGATTTCATTTAGTGGTATACTTTCTAATTTAAATTTTACACCTCATACAGTCAAAACCAAGGAGAAAATCGAAATCCACATCTTGGGTATTGGATAGTAGATGCTCAAGACACATGACTGGAGACAAAAGTAAATTCAAATCATTGAGATCGGGTCCAAATAGGAAGGTGACCCTAGGAGACAACACAAAGAAAAGAATAATTGGAATTGGAGATGTAGGTACGACAAACTTTACCCTTTCAAATGTATTTTTAGTAGAAGGCTTAGAATTTAATTTGATTAGTATTAGTCAACTTTGTGATAATGTATTTGACATTATTTTTAATACAAAAGCTTGCAAAATCATGAAAAATAATGTTGAACTACTTATAGGTAAAAGAAAATGTGATACATATGTAATTAGTTTTGGACAACTAGAAGCTAGTAGTTTGGAATACCTAGTGACCCAATCTAATGAGAATTCATTATGGCATAGAAGATTAGGCCATGTGAGATACTCCACCTTGAAGAAGATTTCAAAATTAGATGTAGTTAGAGGCCTTCCAAAACCAATCAAGTCAAATTGGGAGTTGTGTGAATCTTGCCAAAAGGGAAAACAAGTTAAATCCTCTTTCAAATCTCAAAATGAATTAACAACTAGTAGACCTTTAGAAAAAATCTACTTAGATCTTTTTGGTCCAATACAACCTTTGAGTTTAGGAGGAAAACAATACGATTTGTTATAGTTGATGATTTTTCTAGATATACTTGGGTGTTTTTTCTTTGACATAAAAATGAAGCCTTTGAGAACTTTAAGATTTTATTAGAGAGTTAGAAAGACAACGTAGTCTAAAATTAATTTGTATGCAAAGTGATAATGGGAGTGAATTTAAGAATGAATATTTTAGTGAGTTTTGTAAAGAGAAAGGAATCAAACATCAATTCACATGCCCATATACACCACAACAAAATGGCATTGTAGAAAGAAAGAATAGAACATTAGTTGAGATGGGTAGAACCATGTTAGCCGAATATAACTTACCTAAATATTTTTGGGCCGAAGCTATTAGCACGGCGTGTTACATCATAAATAGGGTTAATTTGAGACCAAAGTTGAAGAAAACTCCTTATGAATTGTTAAGGAAGAAGAAACCAAATCTTAGTTATTTTCATGTTTTTGGTTGTAAGTGCACTATTCTTAAAAATGAGAGAGCAAACTTAGGAAAGTTTGATGAGAAGGCAAGTGTAGGAATCTTTTTAGGGTATTCATCAATTAGAAAAGCATATAGAGTTTTTAATCAAGAATCACATAAAATAGAGAAAACAATACATGTTGTGTTTAATGAGACAATTCAACTAGTTAGTGAAAAGTATTTAGAAGATGAAATAGAATTATTAAAGAATCTAGATTTAAATAAAGAAAAAATAGAAAATTTAGAAATAGAAAAAAAAAGAAAAAGAAAATAATTTATCTAAAGGATGAAAATTTGCAACCTCACATCCAAAGGATTTGATTATAGGAGATGTGAACCAAGGAGTGAAAACTAGAGCTTCAATTAGAGATATAGATCATAGTGCCTTTGTGTCATTTTTTGAACCCAGTTCTATAGAAGAAGCCCTTGTGGATGATTATTGGGTTCAAGCTATGAATGAAGAGTTAGACCAATTTGAAAGAAATCAAGTTTGGGAATTAGTACTAAGACCTAATGATCAACAAGTAATTGGTACTAGATGGGTCTATAAAAATAAATTAGATGAAAATACTGTAATAATTAGGAATAAGGCTAGACTTGTTGCTAAGGGATAGAGTCAAATAGAAGGTATTGATTTTGAGGATTCATTCGCACCCGTAGCTAGGTTAGAAGCAATTAGATTACTTCTAGCATATTCATGTTATAAGAATTTTAGATTGATTCAAATGGATGTAAAAAGTGTTTTCTTAAATGGAATAATAGAAGATGATGTGTTTGTAGAACAACCACCAGGTTTTGAAAATCATACACAAGATAATTATGTCTACAAGCTTAAGAAAGCTCTTTACGGCCTTAAGCAAGCTCCACGTGCATGGTACCATAGGTTGAGTAATTATCTAGTAGAAAGTGGCTTTAGAAAGGGTAAATCAGATACTACATTATTTCTAAAGCCTTTAGGAGATGATTTATTAATTGTTCAGATTTATGTTGATGATATTATTTTTGGTAGTACAAAAGAAGAAATATGTAGAGAATTTGGAGATCTTATGACTAAGGAATTTGAAATGAGCATGATGGGTGAGTTAACGTTTTTCTTAGGATTGCAAATAAGACAACTAAAAGATGGTATTTTTATTTCTCAAACAAAATATTTGAAAGAAATGTTTAAGAAATATGGTTATGAAAATATAAAACCTAGAAAAGTTCCCATGAATCAATCTATTCAATTAGACCTAGATGAACAAGGGAAAACCATAGACCAAAAACTTTATAGAGGACTTATAGGATCTTTATTATACCGTACAGCTAGTAGGCCCGACATTCTATTTAGTGTTGGATTATGTGCTAGGTTCCAAGCAAACCCAAAGGAAAGTCATTTAAAAGCTGTTAAAGCAATCTTCAAATATTTGAAGGGAACTATGACTCTAGGATTATGGTATCCTAGAAATGACCTTTCTTGTGAACTCATTGGCTATACAAATTCAGATTTTGGAGGATCTAATGTGGATAGGAAGAGCACATCAGGGACATGTCAATTCTTGGGACATTGTCTTGTTTCATGGTCAAGCAAAAAACAAAATTGTATAGCCTTGTCAACAACAGAAGCTGAATATGTTGCAGCTGGAAGTTGTGTTGCTCAAGTACTATGATTAAGACAACAACTTCAAGACTATGGTTTAGAAGTCACACATATACCTATTAGAATTGACAATACTAGTGCATTAGCATTAGCCAAGAATCAAGTTCATCATTTTAGGACTAAGCACATAGATGTTAGATATCACTTTATTAGAGACCAAGTGTCCAAAGGATTAGTAGAATTAGAGTATGTTCCTATTAAGCTTGAATTGGCTGACATTTTTACCAAACCCTTACCATTGGAGCAATTTCAAACATTGAAAGAACAATTAGGAATTTTAGACATTGCTTAGGGTTAACTCCCTTTTGATGGTGTCAAAGGGGGAGAATAGTTAGGAGTTAGGGGGAGCATGATAATTATTGATCTCCTCATTAAGATTTCTCTTCTTAAAAGTTTATTTTTATTCATTTTATCATTTTTTTATAGATTTAAAACATTTATGTCTTGCCATCATCAAAAGGGGGAGATTGTTACACCCTTGTGTTTGATGAGTCAAGCATAAATGTTTATATTTTATTTAGGGTTGATTTTAAGTAAAATTGTTAATATTTAATTAAATCAAGCCATGTATTTCACATGTCTAAAATAGTGGTATCTAAGAACCTTGAAGCCATGGCATACTTCAAGGAAATTTAAGACATGTACTAGAATTTTCATATTTGAGTTTTTATTAATTGTCTTGAAATTGAGATGTCCAATTTTTGAGATTATGAGGCACACTAGTAGTATTAATATTTAAAAATGTTATAAAATTAATAATTATTGAATTTTGATTTTTGGGCCAAGCTTTATTGACAAAAAGTATAGACATTGGTATTTGTTTTTAGGAATTATTTTTCATAAATCTCTTTTCATAGTCATTTAGAAAACTTATAATACTATGATAATATAAAATTATTTTGGTACACTTATATTTAAAATTTTAGCACAAAATTCTTCTAATCAACCTTAAAACAGCTTAAGTCTCGAGAAAATTCATTATAGCACTGGGCGGGCCGACCCGTCACGCAATTAGCCCGTCCAGGTCTTTTAGAAATTAAAAATTGGTTGACCCAAAAAGGGCGAGCCAAGACCGCCCAAAGCCCGCCGAGAGGAGCACTACGAGGTCAAACTACAGCGGTGGTCAACGGTCAAATGAACAGTGCTTGGCTAAGCCAAGCCCGCCCAAAGCCCGTAGAGAGGAGCTCGGCTAGGTCAAACTATAGCGACGGTCAACGGTCAATGAACAGTGCATGGTCAAGTCTACCCGACCAGGTGATGAAATCTCGATCAAGGGAGGGGGGAGCCAGCCACACAGAGGCTCGAGAATTAAACAGCGCAAATTCCTTATAAAGCGGTGCGCCGACTTTAGTTCTGCAGTGTGGGACTAAAAATCCCACCTTATAACTTCGGCAGGATCCAAAGGCGCAGATCAAGCCCGCCCAGATCCAACGCGCGAGATTGAAATCGAACGGCTGTTTCACGAGTTTAATCGGCGCCGTTCGGTCCGCGCACGGATCCAACGCTCCAGATCAAAATCGAACGGCTGTTTCGTAAATTTGATCAGCGTCGTTCGATTTTGGGATCGGAATGGACGGTGGCTGCTTTCCGTGCATTGCCCAAACGGCTAGTTGTTTTTTTAGGAGCTGTTGAAGGTTTGTTTTTGTGCTCAATTTTAAGCTCTATAAATAGGGAAGAATTAAGATTTATTTAGTTTACCTTTGCTAAATTCTTTCAAAGATTTCAGATCTCAAATTCGAGCAATCACAAGCAAAAATGGTGCCTTCAAGCTCAAAAGGAAAATTGCAACAAGGCGCTTGAAATTAGAGGTTCATGATTCAATTTTTCTCATTTCTATTCTTTTAATTTTTCAATTGTGTGTGCCTCCCTTTTCTTCTATTTCTCCTAAGTTCTTTTTGCCAATCGTTGTACTTTTCGTTTTGGGGTAAGGGCATCCTGGCAGTAGTGCTAAAACCCCGGGTTTGAGTTGAGCCTGGAGAAAAACTCAAGTAGGTTTGGGATTAGCCGTAGTAAAAATCCCAAGTAGGTTTGAGGTGAACTGTACGAAAAACCTCACTTGTAATTAGTGCATTTAGTGGATTTTTCCCAACACTGGTTGGGGGTGGATGTAGACTCAGTTTTGAGTCGAACCACCTAAAAACCTTTGTGTTCAAATTTCTTTATTCGTGCTTAAAACTTTTAAGCACGAATATCGAAAGTTATAAAAATTTTTAAATACACAATTCACCCCCCCTCTTGTGGGATTTCCTTAGCACGAAACACTTCAGTTCTCAATAGTTAACTTACAAAATCTTGATATCTCATATGAAATCTAGAATAAATTCTTTAATAGCCAATGTGTTAAAAGTCATCCTTATAACCTTCCACTTAGGAGCCTTTTAAGAATCAATTATTCTCTAATGAATTGTAACTTGAGAAATTTTTTAGCATACACTTCTTATCCTTTATGATACTAAGTGTCAAAAGTTCATTAGGTTTTACTTAGTTCATCCTTGAATCATATTGAATAAGTAAAGAATCAACTTTGATATAAAATGTGACATGTTAACCTCATTACATTATAGTATTTTCAACTTGGGATGCCCTGCTTTGATCCAACTCAGGTTTTCCTCAAACTGTCTCAACAGCTTAAGCTTATGACACCCATACAAATGCAAGAAACGTCTCCAAATTAGCAAATGTGGGATAATTCATCTTTACCTCCCTCCACCTATATTCCAACTATAAACTACTCTTCGTCTTGTAATTTTTGTCATGGGACATCACCATGCATTACTACTTACCATTTTTGGTCTTATGTGTTACACTAGCTCACCACGTAGAAATGAAATTTGCTTAATAATTAAGTCATGAAATCCATACAAGAGATACGTGACCCTAAAAGCCTTTCATGGCTATAAGTATAACAAAATGATATGTAGTTAAATAATTAACAGTGTAAACTTTTAAGAAATCAAATGTAATGATCAATATGCGTAACAAATGATACGATTTTATAGTATGATAATAAAATTATTACGGATTTAATAATCTCATTTCTTAATAGTAAAAATAAATCTATATATCATATATAATAAAGTAGGCCATTGATGTCATAAAATTGACTTTAAAATCTTGTGAATTTCATACGACATTTAGTTTTAAAAATAGATTTTTCATATTTAAATTTAAAGTTGAAAATTCTCTTATTTTAGGTGAATAATAGTATACTTTAGCTTTGTTTTAGTGTAAATTTGGCATATTGTTTAGCATAATTCATCGCACCAAAAAAATAAATTCATGTGAATGAATTTAGATGGAATATGTAGATCAACTATATTTGTAAACACCAATACTAAAAAAATCCTATCATTGGTTTTAAACGAGATTCCTTTTTATTGGATTTGAGTCATTGATGTCATCGAGCACAAAAGGAAACATCAAGTAGTTCATTAGTTAGACATAAAAGGCACTTAATAATTCCTTCGTATAATTTAGGATCTATGGATTTTCAACTTTCATCCTTATTAAACTATGTTGAAGGGCTTATTGGGGGTAGCAATGGTCATAAAGTCTTTTTATAACAAATGTTTCTAGTAATTCATTTATATACATTTCTTGAGATATGAAAATTTTCTTTTTGATTTTGTTCAGTTTTTTATCAAAAACTATGAAGTCAGCATCATCCTCATTTCAAGTTTATAATTCATTAATTTGGCCAACAAGCCACATAAAAGTTAGTTTTTTCAGTGAAATATATAATCATCAACACTTTTTGAAATAAGAGTTAGTCAACCTTTTTGAAATAATGCATTATCAATATTCTTTTTGTTGTAATCTTTGTCACTTGAATATGTACTTAAATTGTCATAAAAACTTCAAGGAGTTTGTTCCAAACCATGTAATTCCATTTTAGCATTAGTACATGATGTGGGTACTTAAAATTGTTAAATCCTCCAAATCCATCAGCATACTTTTCCTCTTTTGTACTTCCATTTAAAAATACAATTTTGACATGCATTTGGAATAGTTTAAACTCTTGAAGCTAGAAAATTGTTATTGAAGTTTAGTTCTTTCTAAATGGCCCATTGGGGCAAATGACATTACGAAGTCAATTCATTCTTCTTCGTTATACCTTTCTATTTCAAAATTTTCCTTATTTCTTTTTATCACTCAATTATCATTTAGGTTGTTGCTAAGCACCCAACTAGCTAATGCCATAGGATAGTTTTTTGGTGTCATAATTCATGACATCAAAACATACAAATTCATGTGAAAAGTTATACATAATATACCCAATTCCAAGAAATGTTATAAAAATTAAATACCAAAAAATTCTTTTCATAGGTTTCAAACGATATTTTTTTAATTGATTAGAATCTAGCATGTTTTTCTACACAATAGGCAACATCGACTTATCTAGTACTTAGATATAGATGACACTAAATCATTTCACACTATACTTTGGGATCTATGGATTTTTAACTTTCATCTTTATTAAGCTATGTTAAAAGGCCCTTGGAGATAGCAATTAACTATAAAGTTTTTCATTAGAAATTTCTTAAGTAATACGATCATTACTTGACATATAAAACTTCACATTTAATCTTGTTCAACTTGTAATTATAAAAATATCGTTAAGCCATTAGTCATCATATTTCAAATTCAAAATTCAATATGGTAAACTTTTGAGATAGAAGTTGTTTTTTTTAACCAAAGATGTTGTCACCCACATATGTCTAAAGTAAGAGTAAGCCATCCTTTTGCTTTCTAATAATATCTACATTCTTTTTCTTAAAGTCTTTATTACTTTAATATGTAGTAAAATGTTCACGGCAAGTTTAAAGAGCTTTTTGTGTGCCATATAATGCCCTTTTCACCATTTTGCATATTTTAGACACTTAAAATTGTTAAATCCTCATAGTACACCCAAATAGATTTCCTCTTCAATGCATCCATTTAAAAGGCACTTCTAACATACTTTTGAATAATTTAACTCTTTAAGGCAAGAAAAATATAGTATTAGTCTAGCCGTTTATAAACGACCCTTGCGTGAAAGCGGCACTATAATATCATTTAATTATTCTTGAATATTTCCTTTAACTTTAGGCTTGACTAATTCTTATTATCACAACATTATTGTCTTGCTTTTTGTTAAGCACCAAAGTAGTTTAAACTATAAGATGTCCTCTTGTTGTCATAGTTAATGACGCCAAAACTTACAAAAACATGTGAAAGGCTATTCTTAGCATACCCAATTGCAACCAACTTCAAACAAATCAAATACCTAAAATTTATTTTCATAGCTTTAAAATGAGATCTGTGTTATGTTATTTCTATTTGGGATGTTATCCTAGATTAAAGGAATTGCCTAGTCATCTACTAATTAGATATAGAAGACACCCAATCATTCCGTAGTATGATTTTGGATCTATAAATTTTTTAAACTTTCACCTTTATTAAAATGTGGCGAAGAGCTTATGGGGTTGGGCTTATAGATTTTCATCACAAATTTTTTTAGTAACTCATTTAAGTACATTACATGAGATATGAAAATTTTCTTTTAATCTTGTTCAATTGAAAAAGCTTTTTTTCTAAATTAAATATGTTGTTATACACATTTTTGAGCACAGAGTAAGCCAACCTTTTACTTTCTGTTAAATAATGTATTGTCTACAAACATTTTCAAGTCTTTACAACGTCAATATGTACTTCTATGGTAATAGCAAGTTCAATGATTTTGTTCCATACCATATAGTTCCTTTTTAGGGTAAGCACCACTTTTTTTTGATAATTAAATTTTTAAAATCCTAGATATTTCACATAGAGTTTCTCTTTTATATTTTTATTTAAAAATAAATTTTTGATATCCATTTGAAATAATTTAAACTCTTGATACAATAAAATGCTTTCAGGAGTTTAGTTATTTCAAATTGACCCATTGGAGCACATGCTACTTTAAGTTCTATTCATTGTTTTTGGTTATGTCCTATTACTTGAAGGATTGGCTTATTTCTAATTATTACGCCAATATCATTTAGTTTGTTGCCAAGTACCCAATTAGTTGATAGCATATGATGGCATTTTTGTGGCATATAACAACAAAAATTTCCAATTCATGTGAAAGGTTTTGCATAGCATACCTAATTACAACCAACGTTGTACAAATTAAATAACTAAAAATTCTTTTGATATCTTTCAATGAGATTTTTTTTATATTTTATTTTAATCTAAGATGTCATCCTACACTAAAGGTAACATTGAGTCAAGGAGTTAGATATTGAAGACGCCTGATCATTCATCAATATAATTTGGGATATATGGATTTTCAACATTCATTTATAACAAACAATATTGAAGAGATCTTGGAGTGGTAATGAGAATGAGGTTTTTCATCACAAATTTCTTAATTACTTCTATTAAGTTGACTAATTGAGACATAAAAATATGTTTTTAATCTTATTCAATTTGTATTCTTAAAAACTTATTCAATTTGTAGTCTTAAAAAAAAGGTTAAGTCACCCAACATCATCTTTTCAAATAAAAAAAATTGATTAATTTGACAAACTTGTCATGTAAAAGTTTTTTTTGGAAGCAAATATATACTCACTCACATATTTTTTGAACTAAAAGCAAGTCACCGGTTTTATTTCCGATAAATTTTACATTATCTACATTCATTTTTATACAGTCTTTGTCAGTTTAATATGCTCTTAAACACTCATCATACCATGTTTAAATAGTTTGTTTTGTACCATAGTCTTTTTAGCAAAAGTAGATCATACAGATACTTCAAATTTTTAAGTCATCCTAGCTCATTCACATTAATATCCTCATCTATACCTCCATTTAAAAATTCATTTCTATATCCATTTGGAATAATTTGAACTATTCAAACAAGAAAATAATATTATGATCCTAGTTATATTGCTTTACCCTAAGGTTTTCCTTCTAGTTATCACTCAATAATCATTTAGCTTGTTCCTAAACAACCAACTAGTCTAAACTATAAGATGACCATTTGGTGTCATACTTCATGATACCAAAACTTATAAATTATTGTGAAAGCTTTACTCAACATACTCAATTCCAACCAACTTTGTATAAATTAAATTCCTAAACTTTTTTTCATAGATTTCAAGTGAGTGTGTTTTTCTAAAGTAATATAAGATATTATCCAATACAAAAAGCAACATCAAGTAATCGAGTAATTACACATAGAAGAAACCCAATCATTCCTCAGTATATTTTTGGTATCTATGGATTTTGAACTTTTATCCTTAATAAACTATGTTAAGGGCTCTTGGTGAAAGTGATGGTCATAAAGTTTTTCATCACAAATTTCTCAAGCAATTCATTAAAGTTCATTACTTTGAGAAATGACAATTGCTTTCTATCTTACTCAATTAGCAAACTTGTCACATAAAAATTGTATTTCAAGTACATATATTTTGTCAACCACATATTTTTTTAACTAATAATAAGTAAACCTTGTGCTTTCTAATGATCAATGTTTATTTACATTATTTTTCTCAAAGTATTTAGCACTTTTAGGTGTACTTAAATGGTCATAACAAGTTTAAGAAGTCTGTTCCTTGCCATATATTTCCTTTTTAGCATATGTACATTATGTGCATCCTTAAAGTATTTCGATCCTCCTACTTCCTCCACATTGATTTCTTATTCTATCAATCCACTTGAAAATTTATTTTTAACATCCATTTGGAGTTATGTAATCTCCTAAAGCAAGACAGTGTTAATAGGTAATATCAATTCACTAGCCTTATTTTAAATTATCACTCCATTATCATTTAGGTTGTTCGTAAGCACCCAATAAGTTGAAACTAAAGGATGGCATTTTGGGCCATCAACATGTTCCCAATATCATCATTAATGACTAGGTTAACTTATTGCATTGATAAATACAAACATTTACTGGCTAAAACCCCTCTTACTTCCTCATGTTAAACTTTTTGCATGTATTTCAAATATATTTTCTACCATTAATAGATATGGCCTATTTTAGGATTTTCTTGTGTAATCCCCACATTAGGATTTTCTTCCTCAAGATGAGATTTATGTAGCTAGGATCAAACTAATTTTTCTATCATGATATTTCATTATCTAATTACAATGTTAAATTAAAATACATGAGACACTCCATAACCAAGTGTAAGTTTATACTTTCTACAAATATTAATAAATATTTTATCCTTGAAAAAAGTGTTGTTAATAATTGGATTTATAATGTTCCAACATCAATTTGGTACTTCCACTAAGCCAAGAGAATGATAACAATGTTTAGAACTCTTATCTCAATATAAGCAAACATGTCATAGCATTATCAATCACATGGGCCAACTGTATAGGTTGAATGAGTCCTTAATAGTCACATGCAAATGATATCTAAATTGGGATGTAAGCATTGCATCATGGTTTTATATGGTCACTTTAGGTCCTCTTATAAAAGTGAACATAGCTCAACCAGCTAACTATCTTTGATGCTAATTGAGTTAAGTTGGGCAAGAAAAGATTACACAATTAGTTAATCTTGAGTCTAATGAAAATCAAACATAGCCTCTCTTCCTTTGATCTACTCATAAGTATGAATCCAAGGGTTAGGCCTCTTCTCAAAGTTTCAACTACTAAATTGCTCTTAGAAGTTTAGTATTTTATATCAAAATCATAATCTTTAATTAGTATAATGATAATCATTGCCTTAAGTTATGATCCATTTGTGTGTAGATTTATTTAAGACTCATCCAGCTAATAAGGAGCTTAACCTGAACTCCATATAAGTAATTCCATAAAATGTTAAACGAAAGTATCACAGTTAATCTATTTGCAAGGTGTTCTCTCCCGAAGCTCTTGTTAATATACCTTCTTTTTTTAGTATCAATACTGAAATTGGAACCATGACAAGGGTGAGAAGCAAAGGAAGAAGAAAAAAGGATGAGAGTTTTTGTTAGATGTAGATTAAATTCTCCAAAAAAGTTCTCTTCAATGGGTTTAAAATTCATGAACTTTTGATTTCTAGTGATCTCTAAATTTTCTATTAAATTTCCTTGAATTCTTTTTTGAGCTCTCTCTATATTCTTTTGAATTGCTTCATACATCCATCCCACCCCCTTTATAGTGGTTAGGATATAATTTTTAATTATAAAATAAAAAAACATGTGATCTTGACCAAACTTTATATTTCCAAATTCCCTCAATTCTCAAAATATAGTTTACCTTCGTATTTCCAAGCTTCAAACAATTGTAATGGACATTTTCCTTAACTTGCAAGCACCTCTATCTATTATTATAGAGCTTGTATCTTTGAGCTTGATTTATAGGTTGGTCACTACAATGATCACTAATAACATTAGCTTGAATTTGTACCATTGATTAGTATGGTTTGCTTTCTTGTACCATTTCTTACCACAAGATCTACCAGCCCTTTGTGTTAAAAGAAGAGACATAATCCTTTCACTTTTTCTCATACCCATAAATGCATCAATCTAATGCTCGACCTGCTCCACTGATTTGGTAGCCTTGACAAAATTCTAGTATGCGATGAAATAGCTCACAAATAAATGTCTCTTTAAGAAAGGACTATGTTCTATTATGCAAAGCCCACATTGGTGCTATAGTATTATCAAAAACAATAAATATAAATGATAAGATATATGAATGAAGAAGCAAACCTTGTAATTGAAATATGACCCAATATAAAGTTTCTCAGATCCTTCCAACGCTAAACCTTAGTCAATTTTGGAACAAAGAAATCTCTAAAAGTAACCATGAAGTTAGTTGAATATACATGACTATTTGGGGTATCTCTAAATGTGGTATAGAACTAGCCACTCCACCAAATAGCTAGCTCTTATTCAAAAGAAAAGTCTCAAGTCTATTATTGCACTTAGTTGGGCACTTCAGTGCATCCAAAAGGTCCTAGATATGGTCTAACATTTTAAATATTCAACAATGGCTAACTTAATCATACCCACAAATAACCATAGCCACAATCACATATAAGCTTCTAACCATTATTACATTATGACTCAAGCTATTCATTTGGTGTCATAGCCCTAGCAGGTAGGTCAACCACAACCTCTCCTTAAGAATGTTCGCTAACCATCCAGCCCCTCAAAGTAGCTTTAGGTCTCTTGGCTATCAATTTTAAAGAAAAAGTATCACTCCAAAGTTATTCCTAGCAATGATTAAAACACACAAGTAATTGAACCACTAACATGTCCTAATTAAATTCATTAAGGAGGAAGATTACTTATGCAACTGGCTTCAAAGATCTTAGAATGTAGCAAAGTTCTGAATGAGAGTGCTCAAATGATGCATTGACTTCCATCTAAACTTGAAACTATATTTAGCAATAATTTGGGTATGCTATGAACATCATCCAATCAAATTCTTCAACAAAGTAGCTATTTGTTCTCTAGCAATAAAAGAACTTCTCACAAAGTGTATGCAATATCAATGAACCTAACTACCGTATTGTTGCAGGGGACAGTGTAGGGGTGGATTTTGTATGGCATTTACCCACTAGAATAAAGAACCAAAAAATGAGCCAACAATAATGGTTTTAATAAACAATCCAATATCCAAATCTGCATAGCTATTGTCAAGACTATTACAAGTAAGGTGATGACATACTTCATGACAAGTACAAAAAATTACAATAAAATTACAATAAACTCGTTACTAGTGTCAAATAAATAGAAGATCCCTGCAATCTTGACTGAACCAAGTCCTCCCAATCCTTTGCTAGATTATAACTTGGAATTGTAGGATGAAGGTTAATTACATTTTGATAATTACTTCTACAATGCAATTCTTATCTCCTTCCTAAAAATAGAAGAAAAATATTAACAAAATTGGAAGAACTAAATGAACTTTTCAAAACATCAAAAAGGATCCTCTTATAGGCTCAGGCATACTATTAGATCAATGTTGATTCAAGCATATTAAGGAAATCACATGGAATAAGCAAATAAGAGGTTTTCATAAAGAACATTATGAATGAGCCATGGGCTCATGTGTATTACAATGCAATCATGAAGGCTTCACTATTATCTTGAGAAAATGAACCAAGAAAAAATAATGGAAGATAAAAGAGGAATAAAGTAGTTCCAAATAAATTTGTAAAAGTTCTCATAGAATCCAAATTGTAGAAAATGTGATAAAAATGACTAAAATTTATATATGTAATATTGTGGGAAATTGTGAATAAAAGTTAAACTAGTCATCTAAATAACCTTATTAAAATGCATGTAATTTCTTTATATGCACTATTGGAACCAATGGCACACAAAGTAAGAATGTTTAAACAAGCTAGAATACTAGAATTTTAACATTATGAAGGTAACAGGCCAATAATATATGCTTCCTTCAAAGAAAAGATTTTTCCTACAAGTCATATTGGATAAGTGTAGTATATTCATCATTTAGTTAAACATAAAGACTAGACAAATTTTGCTAGCTGCAATTTTGTTTATGCTAAGAGCTTTATTATTAAAATAAGATCTCTTTGGCATAGCCTCATCCAAATTGATAAGAGCTCCAACATGTCATGGATAGTTGGATGAGATTTTAATACAGTGGCTACACTAAATAAGTCCAAGTAGCATTCCATTCCTAAATTGAAAGAAATTCAAGAATGTTTAGACTACATTAATAAGTGTAGCCTAATAGACTTTCCATTCTCAAGAAATCTCTCTTTGTCCAATAAAAGGAAAAAAGATGGTTTGAGAAATGACATAATAGAGTGTTGGTGAATGAAGATAGAATTGATAAACTTTTTGTGGTTGCAATTCAACATCTGTACAAAACAAGTTTAGTTCATGCTCCATTGCTTCTGCAATTTCCTTAGGATTCTCTATTAGCCCGAAAATAATTAAGGTTTTAGAACATTTAGTTGAAGTATCACTCCATTCCATAAACTGTCCAAGACAATTGGACATTACCAGTTACTTACTATGGAATTAAAGCTTTTCTTTTAAATTAAAGGGGCTAAAATCTTGTCTAAAGGAATGGAAAAAAAACTGGAGGCATATTTGATGCAATTAAGTTAGCTGAAGAACATTGAAAAGCAAAATGATATGAAAAAATTAATCCAAGCTAGGGTAGATGAATCAACTAAGCCTTAGTTTTTGGAAAACCAAATTCTCCATAAACAATCTTAGTTGTCCTCTCTTTAATGGAATAAAGAAAAAATAAATTTTTAATGTCTAATTAATAAAATGAATTAGATGGTGGTAATGTTAGAAGAAGCTATTAACTATCAAGGGTAGACTTATTCTTTTGAACCATATTCTAACTTCAATACCTTTATATTCTTTGATTGCAACAATTCCTTCTCTCAGCATACTACATAGAACTAAGATGAGCATGAATAGTTTTCTATGGGATCAATCTAAAAGCATTCATGGCACCATCAGATCAATTTGGAGAAAGTTATCTTACTTATTATGGATAGTGGCCTAGGTGTCAAACATTAAAGTAAGAAACATTAGCATTTTTAATAAAACACAATAAGAAATTCCTCTAAAACAACTTCTTATTGTCTAGCTAATGAAGAAAAATAAATGATGTCAGGGAAAAAATGTGCTGCATTTAATACATGGAAATATAAGAAAATGACAAAATATATGATCTTTAATCAAACTAAATTTTATAAAAAGAAAAATATCTATTTAACTCTCACAACTAATGGAAAATTCAATAATTAGCAGGCTTGGGAAGCTATGAGAGGTAAAGGATTGATATTACATTCTCAACAAAAATTTAGAACTCAAAATGTCTATATAAAATTTCTATTATGATATAGAGAAAATATTTAACAAATTGTCATTCCCTAAGACCTTAAGAAAGCTCAACAGGAAAAAGGCATTAAAATTGCCACATTATGATAATAATGGCTCAATAAATCATGCATTTGAAAGCTATTACAAATTAAGGTATGGCCTATCTTCACCATTGGTTTTAACATCTAGCATGCTAGTAAAACTAAGAAAACTACATTCATTATCACCTGGTGGAAACAAGAAACTAACTATTATGTTAGAGGACAAGTCATTGAAATCCTTTCTCTAATCATATGTTAGAACATATGGAAGGCTACAAATTTAAACATTCGTAAGAAAACTAGCAAACAAATAAGTACCATTATCCAGAATGCTAACTTCAATTTATATAACATGTTTTGTCACTTTCTACTCACTCATATGACCAAAGAAAATCTCTAACTAGTTTAACCCAATTTGATTCCTACATATTCATTCCTAAAATATAAAAGCTTCAAAGGTTTGCTATCAGTAAAGGAATTATTTGAAGTCATAATGGAAAAATAAAGAAAGATTTATCGAATTTAATTGGCAACTAATTAATCATAGAAGTTAGAATATTAGTAATCATAGATCGTCATATGTGTAATAATAAGGATCTAGCTAACCTTGTTATCAAAATGGACTACAAGGAAATCCCAAAAATATTACATGGTCAGATGAGCATCCCCTTGGAATCTACTCAACAACATTCAACAAAAAAACCATGAGATGGGATGAAAATAATACATTGGAGTTATATTGTCAAAGGATGCAATGAAGTGGTAAACTACTTCACAAAAAGTATAAAAAAGCTCTAAATTAGTTACTTGGGACACACAACATGAATATTGATTATATTATTTTTGCTAGAAGATAATCATGCTTAGAAATTTAGAAAACCATGACTTATGAAACAAAGGGAAAATAAGTTATCATGCTTTCATGGTTGACATATTTTGCTAAAGTATCATTCTGAAGATGAAAATTTTTATAAATGATGTATCATCACTTTAGGCACATTTTTGCAATGAGGACTTCAAGTTATGAGTTGGATGATTAAATCATGATAAACATAAAATTTAACAAAAAGATGCATTGAAATCTAAATTTCACGATGAAAAAAATTTGGTCAAGAGCTATATTTATCATATTGAAGTAGTTTCTAGTTAAATTAATGAATATGATTATCAACTTTTAAGGGTCATTGAGAAAATGAAAATATAAAATGATCATTCATGAAAAGTATGACTCGTATAATTGGTGGCATGATATTTGATTGAGAGCTTTTATTAGCTTTTTAGATGAGTTTTGTTATAAGTAAATAAGTTTTGGTTTGCTAAATTGTGATACAAATGAGGTTTATTATGAGGATATCTAGCTATAATTTGCAATTATTCTTAAGAAAAGAAAAACCCATGAAATAAAATGTAAGTAGAAATATAATATGATTCTTGCATTAACATAAATTGTTGACATAAACTATTGCGAACGTTGCAATAAGTTAGTGATTTAGATTGCTTAGAAGAATTTAGATTTAGTTCAAACCTTATGGTCAAACATTTAGCTTAAAACAACTAATAATACTTTAAGAAATTTTAGTATGATGACTTAGGGATGATTTTATTTAATGTTATGCCATAATACTCTTATGAATCACAAAAAAGATCTTCTTCAAATCCAAATATAGGATTACTTTTAGCAAAGAAATTGGGGTTGAATGACTTAGTTTATTCCTTGAGGTTAGGTGTAAGGCTTGGACATAGATATGTAATTATATATACGATCTAGAAAAGGTCATTTGATGACTTTCATGACATGTGAGTTCATGCATTTTCTTGTTGAAAGCCTTGGGGAGCATGAATTAAGCAAGGAAGAAGGGTAGGGGTGGATTATATCTTCATTATGTGCTAAAAACAACATTTAGTTTGGTTGAAAATGAATAAGAAACTAAGAAGGAACTCAGTCCAGCTAAAAGGTTAGTTGGCATAAACTAGACTTATGAAAATAAGAAGTTTGATATAATGACCAAGTATTTAGAAATTTGATTATAGAGGACTTAAAATTCAAAGGTCTTAAATTTAAAATTTACATGTCACAGATATTAAATTTGAATTTTAGGATTTAAAATTTTAGTACCTTAGGTTTGAGACTTAAATCTAAGCTTGAATGAGAACTTAAAAATCCTAGATAAGGTTGAATATTAGTTAGGATGTTAAAAGACCTTGAATAAGGTTTATAATAGCTTAAGAATTTGGTGGGTAAAACTCTTAAGGATTCAAGTTTTATTTGCTACAAAACTTATGATAGGAATTACAATTGAATTTAGAATATTATGTAATCAGTAAGATTTTGATTACCCTCAAAATGAGACTATGATTTGATGAGGCTCTTAGTTAAATCTTAGATAAGGGTTGATTGAGATAAAGAGCTCGATTAAATCCTTAAAATCATGCTAAGCTTGTCTAGGGATTAATGATCACATGGATTTTGAATAAACCTCGATTTAGCTTTATTTGATGGGGTAGATCATGAGTAGCCCTAAATAATGCTTTTAAGCCATTGATTTACACCTTATATGATGGTCTGAGAGATGCTACTTGCATAGGAGAGGCCTTTAAGAAGAGTGAAGTGTCTCAAGTTGATCTGTGAGGTAAGGAGTCATTAGTGTAGCTCATGCGAATGTCAGTTAAGGATAAAAAACAATGACAAAGGATTTTGTGTTTTGGAATTATAGCTTGAATAATACCTAAATAAACCAAATGATTATAGAAAGACTCCCAAGTTAATTTATGAGCTTGCACTAAACATGCATATATGAAGTTTGAAAGGGAAAGAAACCTTAGATAAGTAGATTAAGATTGGTAAAACCTTTGGTTAGCCTAAATAATATAGTAGTTTTTATAAAACCTAGATTGTTGGTTAATTGTTTAAGGTTTGAAGGTACACTTAGAAGAAAGATTGAGGTTAAGTAACCCTAGACAAAGTAAAAACCATATTGATGATGAGTAAACAAGTCAATAGATGTTGATGTAGACTAGGATGCATTGGACCAAAAGTGACGGACTCCTTCAGCCAAGAATAAGGAAGGTTAATTATACCAAATAGTAGAACTCTCACTTAGTATAATTACTCCATGCCTTCTTTCGAAGATTTGACTATTAGATTATGTGTGTAGGATTCTACATTTTCCTTGTGATTGTGGATGTGTCTTAGTCCTTTTTATAGCACCATGTGGTTGATGAGGACTCTTATAGTTTTATGAAATACAACGTATAGAATGGATTATGACTCTATTGAGACTTGATACACTCTGATAGACTTTTGAGAGTGTTGATGATTACATTTTAGGTAATGTCCTAGCTCTGTAAGTTTTGATAGTTATTTGATTCCTATAATACATTACTAATTATATTTTATTATTATATTATTACAAGTTTGTTTTTATTCTTAAAACATGTGAATTTCTAATTAATCTTGGTTCACCCCAATTCCATATTTGTAAATTCAATGAGTTACTAAAGGTTATAGCATTATAGTGGGGGCATTAGAGTCAATATCATGGTGGATTACTCTTCCATGATTATCTTGTCTTTTAATCTTTTTTAATCTCAACAATGATGTTTTATATGAGACATTAGATTTTATGTCATATTTTATGTTGGACTTTGACCTATGAAACATTTTTTTGAATGTGATTCTTGTGATTTACTTGTGATAATCATGATTAGATCTTATGGTACTTATGCATATTATGGATTATGTGGATATGATTATTTGTAGGTATATATTACTTTGGTTTCATGTATACACAAGTGTACTAGGCAATTACCCAACTTAAGATAGGCTAGTCCTTTGTTCAACAAAAGTCTCAATTGAAGCAAGAATTTGATCTAGTTATGGCAGCTTGTCACACATTTCATGATCACATTGGGGCATCAAAACTCCAAATTTCAATGTCAAGCCTAGAGAGTGAAAGATGGCTAGTTGAATACATTCGTTGGTGTATAAGTCTTGTTACATCCAATGAAAAATAAATTTGCCACAAAAATATGTGATAGTGTATGGAAGGGTAACATGCAACACAATTTATGAAAATTTCAAAACTCTTCTTGATGATGTCCAAACTATGAGTGTAGATAAATCTTTTCAAACACTAGCTCACTTTTAGATTGTTTTGAAATGATGATGTATAAATATTTAGTTTTGCCACATTTAACATAAAATTTATAAAAGTATTAATTCCCACAAATATAATTGCAAAAGCTCAAATTGTACAAGTATGATAATTATAAAACAAAAATATTCTATGTCTAAGAAGTAGCACCAAGTTTTTTCTTTCATTTTGTTATATTCTTATCTAACTTTAAATTTCAACTTGTTTGACTTATAAGTCCCGTTTATTTTTTTTATTACATTTCTTTAATTTATCTGATTTTAGTGTTAATATATATATTTAATTAATATTAAAAAATAATTTATTATTATTTCTACTTTGTTTACTTTTGTAATTCATAATAACTCCAAATAAAGTATTATCGAGACAAAACGATGATAGTTGAACTTTTCTAAATGAGTTATATTCAATTAAATATTCATATCTACATTTATATATATTTTATTTTTTAGGGATTTGATGTATTTTAATAAATATTTTGATTCATGCTTAGTATAAATATTGAAGATGTTACATTCAATCTCCTTAAAAACATAAAATATAACTTTTCCATACAATTTCTACCATTAGTTCAAATTTCTCATTTTGTTTTCGTTATATTACTATATAGTCTTAAATCTCATCTCATGTGTCATTTACAACCATTTGATTTGGTTATATTATATTATTTTAATTTATCTCACTTAAGCTTTAATATATATATATATTAACTTAATAATAAAATAATAATTTACTATTATTTATGCATATTTGGTTATTTTAATTTACTATATAGTCTTAAATCTCATATCATGTGTCATTTACAACCATTTGATTTGGTTATATTATATTATTTTAATTTATCTCACTTAAGCTTTAATATATATATATATCATATTTATTTATATATTGAGTTATTTTATTTTCTAGTTTTTTGCCATGCTTATGAGATATTTTGACTCATACCTGATTTGATGATAGAGAATGTTATAATTGATCTCTTTAGTGTCTTGAAATTCCATTTTCTTGTACATTGATTTTATTTTATTAAATTATATTGCTTTAATTTATGCCATTAAACTTTAATATATATATATTTACTTAATGCTAAAATAATAATTCATTATTGCTTATGCTTATTTATATTTGTAATTCTTTGTAATTTCAAATGATGTTTAATTAAGATGAAACAAACATCATTTAACTTGTCTCAATAAGCTTAATTCAATTAAATATTCATTTATATATTTATACATATTTTTTATTGATTGTACACACTTTAAAGACATATCAATTTATACTAGAATTGATGATCGAGGATGTTATACTCGATGTCTATAGTATCTTAGAATATAATATTCTCAAATAATTTCTCAATTTTTCAAAATTTTCATTTTGATTTTTTTAATATTTTTATAAAACTCAAATTCTCCTCATATGTGACCTTCCCATTATTTTAATTGTATTATATTAATTTGTTTCAATTTATCTCATTTCAATTTTATTATAATTTTATTTAATTTTAAAGTACTATTTTGTCATTATTTATGTTTATTTATTTTGAAAATTCACAGTAATTCCAAATAATATCTAATCAAGATAAAAAAAATATCATTGTACTCATCTTGATGAGCACTATCACATTAAATATGTTTTTAATATTTTTGTAGAAATTGTTTCTTGTGTTTTGGCATAGTTTATGAGTCATTTTGATTCGTACTTGACTCGATGATTAAGGATGTTGCATTTTGCATCCTTTTGTGTCACTTTTACATCACTTTGATTTGTTTAAATTACATTACTTTAATTTATCTCATTTCAACTTCAATATATATTTTTAACATAAAAATATTATTATTTATACTAATTTACTTTTGTAATACATAATAATTTCAAGCAAGGTATTATTAAGACAAAACAATGACTCTTTTCGACTAGCTTTATCTAATTAAATACTATTTTATATATTTTAAAATATTTTATTTTAAGGATTTTGGTATTTTTTAGGAGACATTTTGATTTATCCTTAGTTTGATTATCGTGGAGGTTACACTTGATCCCATTTGTACCTTGAAATTAATCTTGCTCATACGTTTGAAGTCATTTCTTAAACGTTTTTGCATTGATTTAATTATAGTACTATAAAATTATATTTGT
Organism: Vanilla planifolia; assembly: GCA_023846275.1. Lineage (NCBI taxonomy): Eukaryota > Viridiplantae > Streptophyta > Magnoliopsida > Asparagales > Orchidaceae > Vanilla > Vanilla planifolia. The sequence goes on from CM043870.1 coordinate 19,475,165, forward strand.
CCTCTTACATCACACTTACATCACTTTGATTTTATTATATTAAAATATGCAATTCAATTCATTTCAACTTTAATATATATAGACTTAATATTAAAAAAATTAATTTATTATTATTTAAGCTTATCAGTTTTGCAAATCATAATAATTCTTAAAGAGGTTTAGATTGAGATGAAACAAATATCTTTGGACTTGTCTTGATAACCTCTATCTAATTAAAATTTATTTTTATAATTTTGAATATTTTATTTTCTATGGTTTTAGTATGCTTCATAAGGTATTTAATTTTGTACCTAATGTGAAGATCAAAGATATTGCATTCCGTCTCATAAGTAACTTGGATTGCAACTTTCGTAAATAATTTATCACATTTTTCAAAGTTTTTGCTTTCATTTGATTATTTTATTATGCATTTTAAATCTCCTCTCATTTGATGTGTAAATAAGTTTGATTTGGTTATATTACATTTTAGTTTATAACATTTTAGCTTTAATATATAATTAATTAATCATAAAATAATATTTTATTATTATTTAGCCTTATTTATTTTGGTAATTCTTAGTATTTCTAAATGAAATCTAATTAAAACAAAAAAAGTATCATTGGACTCATGTGGATAAGTTATATCTAATTAAATATTTATTTAAATATTTTTAAATTTTTTATTTTCTAAGATTTTGGCATCCTTCATAAAATATTTTGATTAATAGCTGATTTGACTATTGAGGATGTCATATTTAATCTTCTTGATATCTTTGAATCCAACTTTTTCGTATAATTTATCTCATTTTTTAAAATTTTTTCTCTCTAATTTGTTTACATTACTATGAAGCTCTTGTTATATTCTCCTGTGATATTTACTTCCCTTTGATTTGGTTTTTTTACAATGGTTCACTTTATGCCATTTTAGCTTTAATATAACTTTGCTTAATGTTAAAATAATAATTTATTATCATTCAAGCTAATTTAATTTTATTATTTGTAATAATTCCAAATGTAGTCTCATTTAGATGAAACAAATGACATTGGGCATGTCTCAATGAGCACTAAATAATTAAATATTCATTTCTACATTTTAAAATTTTATTATTTTCTAAGGTTTGGTGAGGTTTATGAGATATTTTTATTGTACTTGATTTGAAGATTGAATAAGTTGCACTCAATTTTTTAGTATCTTGTAATACAACTTTTTCGTATAATTTATCTCATTTTTTCAAAAATGTCTGATTAACTTTATTATATTTATGAGTCATTTTAAGTCTCTTCTCATTTTTCCTTCAACTTGCATTGATTTTGTTATAATACATTAGTTAAATTTATCTCTTTTTATCTTTAAGATATATATTCAATTAATTTTAAAATAAAAATTTATTATTAATTATGATTATTTATTTCAATAGTTTGTAGTAATTACAAATGGGATTTGAACGTGAAGAAATTAAAATTCTTGGACTAAACTCGACAAGCTTTATTCAATTAAATATTCATTGCTATATTTTTAAATATTTTGTTTTCCAAGATTTAGGACCCTTTACGAGATATTTGTTTTGTACCTAATTTAAAAATTTATGAAGTTACACTCAATTTCATTAGTATCTTGGAATATATCTTTCTCATGACTTTGACCCATACTTAAAATTTTATACTTTGAATTGATTTTAATATTATAAACTTTATTTTTCCTTTAGTGTGACCTTTGCATCACCTTCATTTGAATATATTATACTACTTTAATTTATCAGATTCTAGTTTTAAAATATATTTACTTAATATTAATGAAATAATTAATTTTTATTTATGTTTATTTATATTACTACTTCATAGTAACTCCAAATGATGTCTAATAAAGATGAAGCCAATGTTTTTGGACTAATGTCAAATACCTCTATCTAATTAAAAATTTATTTTTATAGTTTTAAATATTTTATTTGTAATTATTTTGGCATGTATTACTAAATTTTTTTATTCATATCTTATTTGATAATTGAGGATATTACACTCTTTTTAGTATCTTTTAATGAAACTTTCTCACATAATTTATTTCTTTTCTTAAAATTGTTTTGCTTTGAATTGGTTTAATTACTTTGTAATCATAAATATTCTATTATATGACTTTTATATTGCTTTGATTTTCCTATATTTCATTTCATTAATTTGTCTCATTTTAGCTTTTATATGTATTTTCTTGACAACAAAATAATAATTTACTATTAATAATTTTATTTGATTTTATAATTCACTATAATTCCAATTGATGCCTCATCAAGATGAATCAAATTTTGTTGGACTTGCCTATATGAGCTATATTTAATCAAATATTCATATATATATATATATATATATATATATATATATATTATTTTTTTATAATGATTTTGGCATACTATGTGTGTCGTTTTGATTTGTATCATTTTGATAATGGAGGAGGTTAAACTCAATATCCTCAGTATATTACAATGTAACTTTTTCACATAATTTATCTTATTTCTTCAATTTTTTATTTTTCATTTTGTCTTGTTACTGCAAAACTCTAATTTTTCACTAGTGTGACATTTGTTGTGCTTTAAATTGATTATATTACATTGATTAAATTTATCACATGTTAGCTTTAATATATGTATATATATACTTAATATTGTAATTATAATTTATTTTTACTTAAGCTTATTTAATTTAAAATTTCATAAAAATTCTAAACATATTTTGGTCGAGATGAAACAATGTCATTGGACTCATCTTGACGAGGTCTATTTGATTAATTCTTCATATGTTTTATTCAATATATTTTTTTCTAAGGTTTGCAAAGTCTTACAAGACATTTTAATTAGTATCTCATTTAATGATTTATGATCTCACACTCGATCCATTTAGTGGTTTGAATTGTAACTTTCTTGTTGAATTTATCTTATTTTTTAATAGTTTTTTGCTTCGATTTCTTTATATTACTATATAACTCTAAATGTTTTTCTAGATCCATTATATTTCTTTTATTTGGTTATATTATATTACTATAATTTATCATATTTTGGATTCAATATATATTTAATAAAAATCAAAACAAATATTTATTTTTATTTATGCTTATTTACTATATTAATTCATAGGAATTAAAAAAAGATTTTGTCAACATGAAACAAATGTCATTGGATTACACTTGATGAGTTTTATTCAATTAAATATTCATATATATATATATATATATATTTGATATTTTATGTTTTATGAATTTTTCATGCTTTATGGGTCATTTTGATTCTTAGAATATTTGATGACCGAGAATGTTGTATTTGATCTCCTTAATATCTTGGAAAGCAAATTTCTTTTACAATTTATCTCTTTTTTTTAAACATTTTTCTTTGATTTAGTTATATTGCTATGAGACTCTGATTCTCCTCTTTTTTAACTTTTACTTCACTTTGATTTGGTTGTTTTACATTGATTCAATTTATCTCATTTCATCTTAATATATATATATATATTTAATATTTAAATATTATATTTTTAATTATTTATCCTTATTTAATTTTATATCTCATAGAAATTCTAAATGTTGTTCAATCGAGATGAGAAAACTATTCTTAGACCTGTCTTAATGAGCTTTATCGAATTAAATCTTCATTTCTATATTTTGAAAAATTTTATTTTGTATAGTTTGGCATGATTTATATCATTTCTTAGAAGTTTTTGTTTTTATTTTGTTGTATTACTTTGTAACAATAAATCTCCACTCATGTCACTTTTAAATTTTTTTGAGTTAATTATAATACATTGCCATAAATTATCTTATTTCAGTTTTAATATATATTTAATTCAAATTAAAAAAAATTAATTTATTAATATTTATGCTTATTTACTTTGGTAATTTATAGTAGTTCTAAAAAAATTTGATTGATATGAAACTAATATGATTAACTTCATCTTTACTGGCTCATTTAATTACATTTCATTTCTATATTTTTAAATATTTTATTTTATTGGTTCTTGCCCACTTTATGAGGAATTTTGATTCGTATCTAATGTCCTGATCATGGATGTTATACAAGATCTTGTTTGTATCTTGTTCTATAACTTTTTTATACAATTTATCTCAATTATTTAACTTTTTTATTTTGTTTTAGTTATGTTACTATGTAACTCTAAATTTCATCTCATTTTACCTCTACATCACTTCTATTAGGTTATATTATATTTCATCAATTTATTTATTTTTAACTTTCAAATATATTTAATTAATATTCTTATTTACTTCTATACTTTATAATAATTTCAAAGGAGGACTGATTGAGATGAAACAAATGTTAGTGGACTTGTCTCGATGAGATCTATTCAACAGAGATGAAACAAATGTAGTTTGAATTTCTTTAACAAGTTTTATCTAATTAAAAATTTATTTATATATTTTTAGTATTTTAATTTTTATGATTTTTGCATTGATTATGAAAAATTTTGATCTTACTATATTTGATGGATGGTGTTATATATGATCTTCAAATATCTTAAAATGTAACTTTCCTTTATAATTTTTCTTAATGTTTCAAATTATTTTACTCTAATTTGGTTATATTACTATGAAACTCTTTTTTTATTCTCTTATGACATTTAATTCGTTTTTAGTTGGTTTCGTTACAATGACTTAATTAATCTCATTTTAGTTTTAATATAAAATTACTTAATATTATAATAATAATTTATTATTATTTAAGCTAATTTATTTTATAATTTTTAGTAATTCCAAACGTGATCCAATTGAGACAAAGCAAACATCGTTGGACATGTATCTGTGCAGATTATCTAATTAAATATTCATTTCTACATTTTAAATTTTTTTTATTTTCTAAGGTTTAGTAAGCTTTATGAGGCGTTTTGATTTGTACTTAATTTAATGATTAAAGATGCTACACTAAATCTCTTTAGATTCTTTAATGCAATTTCGTCATGCAATTTATCACATTTATTTAAAATTTTCTCTTTGACTTTATTATAATTATGGGTCATTCTAAATCTCCTCTCACTTGCCCTTCACATTGCATATATTTTGTTATAATACATTTTTTTAAATTTATCTTATTTTAGCTTATATATATATATATAATTTTAAAATAAAATTTTATTTTTATTTATGATTTTTTACTTTGATAATTTGTAGTAATTACAAATGGGGTTTGATCGAGATAAGAGAAACATCCTTGGATAGGACTCAATATGCTCTATATAGTTAAATATTCATCATTATATTTCTAAATATTTTATTTTACAAGATATAGTACATTTTATGACACATTTCATTTTGTACCTAATTTGGTAATGGATGATGTTATAATTTATTTGCTCAATATCTAAGAATGTATCTTTGTCATACCTTTTAATCCATGTTTTAAAATGTTTAACATTGATTTGATTATATTATTATAAAACTTTATTTGTCCTCCATTGTTAACTTCATCTTGACTCTCTTTATTTAATTAAAGTTTCATTTTTATATTTTAAATATTTTATTTTCAAGATTTTTGCTAACTTTATGAAGAATTTTGATTCATATTTGATATCACGATTAAGGATGTTACACTCGATCTTCTTTGTCTCTTATAATGCAACTTTCTATATAATTTATGTCAATTCTTCAAATTTTTTATTTTGTTTTGCTTATATTACTATTTAACTCTAAAGTTTCTCTAATTGGTCGTCTCCATCACTTCAATTTGATTGTATTACATTTCATCAATTTTTCTTATTTCAGCTTTCAAATATTTTTAGTTAATATTAAAATAATACTTTATTGACATTTATTCTTATTTACTTTTATAATTCACAATAATTAAGAAGGAGGTTTGATTGAGAAGAAACAAATGTTAAAGGACTTGTCTCGATGAGCTCTATCCAAAGAAAAGGAACAAAAGTTATTCAAATTTCCTTAACAAATTTTATCCAATTTAAAATTTATTTATGTATTTTTAATATTTTATTTTCTAAGAATTTGGCATGTATTATGAGAAATTTTAATTCTTACAATATTTGATGGTCAAAGATATCATATTCGATCTCCACATTATCTTGGAATATAGTTTTTTTTGTATAATTTATCTTATTTATTTTAATTTTTTTATTAGGTTATATTATTATGTAACATTAAATTTCCTCTCATGCAACCATTACATTGCTTTAATGTGTTTGCATAACATTGCTTCAATTAATCTCATTTGAACTTTAATATGTATTTTTATGTAATATTAAAATAATAATTTATTATTATTTAATCTTATTTAATATGATAATTTACAGTAATTCCAAATGCAGTTTAATCGATTCTAAACAAACATTGTTGAACTAATCTTGATGAGCTTTATTCAGTTAAACATTATTTGTAATATATTTTTTAAATATTTTATTTTGTATGGTTTTAACATGCTTTACAAGATATTTAGGTTCATACCTGATTTGATGATGTAGAATGTTAAACTCAATTTTCTTAGTATCTTGTAATACAACTTTCCCATGCAATATATATAATTTTCTTAAAATGTTTTGCTTTGATTTAGTTATATTGCTATTTAGCTCTAATTCTTCTCTCATGTCACCTTTAAATTATTTTGATTTGATTATGTTATATTGTTTATTGTTTCTTATTTATACTTTAATATATATTTAATTAATATTTGAAAAATTATTAATATTTGCTATATCTATTTTAGTAATTTGCAATAATTGTAAAGGAGGTCAATTTAGAAGAAACAAATATCGGTGGACTCATCTCGACGAACTCTATCTAATTAAATCTTCATCTCTATATTTTAAAATTTTATAATTTCTAAGTGCTTTCTTACTTTATGAAGAATTTTGATTTGCTCTTGATTTAATGATTGAGAATGTTACACTCAATCTTGTAATACAACATTCCCATTCAATTTATCATAATTTTTCAAAATTTTAATTTTGACTTAGATATATTATTATAAAATTTTAAATTTCCTCTCATTTGACCTCTTGATCACTTTGATTTAGTAATTTTTCATTTCATTAGTTTTCTTATTTCTGCTTAAAATATTTAATTAATACAATAATAATAATTCATTATCATTTATAGTTATGTACATCAATAATCCATAATAATTCTAAAGAAGATTTGATTGATAAGAAAAAAAATGTCAATGAACTTCTCTTGGTGATCACTATCTAAAGAGACGTAGAAAATGTCGTTAAATTTGCTTTGACATGCTCTCTTTAATTAATTTTTTTATTATGTTTTAAATATTTTATTTTTATTAATATTGGAATCTTTTTAGAACTTTTTGTTCATATCTTATTTGATAATTAAGGATATTACACTTGATCTCTTTAATATCTTGGAATGTAATTTCTAAATACAATTTATCTCATTTTATTAATATTTTTTCTTTGATTTAGTTATATTACTATTTGATTGTAACTTTTCACTTGTACGATCTTTACATCATTTTGATTTAGTTCTATTATTTTATTTTAATTTATCCAATTTTTAATTTAAATATATATTTAATTAATATTAAAATAAAATTTATTATTACATAATCTTATTTATTTTGACAAGTCATAGTAATTCTACGTAGGTACGATTGATACTAAAAATGTCATTAAACTCGTCTCAATGAGCTTTATCCAATTAAATATTTATTTTTCTATATTTTTTAAAATTTTTTTTGATGATCAAGAATATTACTATCGATTTTCTTGCTATCTTGTAATGCAACTTTCCAACACAATTTATCTAATTTCTAAAAGTTTTCACATTAATTTGGTTATTTTGTTATATAACTCTAAATTTTCTCTCATATGACCTTTACATATTTGATTATACTATATTGGTTCAATTTTTATTATTTTCAATTTTATATAGATTTAATTAATATTAAAAATAAAAATTTATTATCATTTATTCATATGTACTTTATTATTTTACAATAATTCCAAAGGTGGGCTGATCAAGATAAAAAAATATTCTTAGACTCATCTCGAGAAGCTATATTTGATCGAGACAAAGAAAAATACCATTGGATTCATCTCAATGAGCTATATCCAATTAATGATTCATTTTTACATTTTAAAATATTATTATTTATAATGTTTTGGGTTACTTTACATGAAATTATAATGCATACTTGACTTGACAAACAAGTATGCGATACTTAATCTTCTTGATAGTTTAGAATGCAACTTTCTTGTATAGTGTCTTATTTTTTCAAACTTTTAGCTTTAATTTGGTTATATTACTTTGTCTATAAATCTCCACTCGTGTGACATTTACATCACTTTGATTTGGTTATATTCAATTGTTTTAATTTATCTTAATTTTGTTTTATTAAATATTTACTTAATATTAAAATAATAATTTATTTTTATTTAATCTTATTTATTTTGGTAATTGGCATTAATTCCAAAAGATGTTCGTTCAATACGAAATAAACATCGTTGGAATTACATTGACGAGCTTTATGTAATTAAGTATTCATATATATATATATATATATATATATATATACATACACACACACACACACACACATATTTAAGTAATTAATTTCTTAGGGTTTTAACACACTTTACAAGACATTTCAATTCATGCTTTACTGATGAATGAGAATGTTGCATACAGTCTTCGTTTCTCATAATAATTAATTATTATTTTTGTTTCTTTACTTTGGTATTCATAATAAATTCAAACGAGGTCTAATCGAGATGAAACAAATGATGTTAGCCTCTTTTTGAGTAGTTTTATTCAATTAAATATTCATTTTTTATTTTTAAATATTTTATTTTTTATAACTTTTGTATACTTTATGAGATATTTTGATTCACTACTTATTTGACAATTTTAGATATATCACTATTTTTTTTCAGTATATAGAAATGCAACTTTTTCATATAATTTATCACTTTTTTTCAAATATTTTGATTTTAATTTGTTATATTACTATGTAATATTAAATCTCATCTTGTCTGAAATTTACATTGCTTTAATTTGGTTATAGTTTATTACTTTAATTTATCTGATTTGAACTTTAACAAATATTTTCTCAGTATTAATAAAAGAATTACATGTCATTTATGCTTATTTATTTAGTACTCCAAAATATTTTCAAATAAGGTCTAATTAAATGGAAAAAAATTTACTTAGACTCAATTCAATGAGCTCTATCTAATTAAATTTTTATTTTTATATTTTCAAATATTTTATTTTTAAACATTTTTATAAGATATTTTAATTTTTTAATGATTTGATGATCGAGAAAGTTACACTTGATCTCGTTAGTATCTTGTAATACAACTTTTTTGTGTAATTTATCACATATTTTAAGATTTCTAGATTCGATTTTGATTTATTACTATGGAATTCTAAATTTCAAATCATGTGAACTTTACATTAGCTTTAACATATATCTACTTAATATTAAATTAATAATTTATTATTATTTAACATTGTAATTTGGAGTAATTAAAAATGTGGTTCTAATGAGATGAAATGAATGTTATTATACTCTTCTCGAAGAGTAATATCTGATAAAATATTTATTTTTATATTTCGAAATATATTATGTTTAAGTTATTGGAACATTTTAAGAGATTGTTTCTATTAATACCTTATTTGATGATTAAAGATATTACATTTAATGTCATTAGAGTATTGAAATGCAATTTTTTGACACAAATTAAGTCATTTATTCAATTTTTTTGATTTGATTTGGTGATATTTCAAGGTAATAAAAAATCTCCTCCAGTATGACATTAAATCACTTTGATTTGGTTATATAGTATGACTTCTATTTAATTAATTTTTTTAATGTATATTTAGTTAATACTAAAGTAATAATTTGTTATTATTTATAATTATTTACTTTTGTAATTAGTAGTAATTTGAAAGGAGGTTTGATTGAGATGAAACAAATGTCATTGGTTTTATTTGATGAGTTATATCAAATGAAAAATTAATTTTTATAATTTTTTGTATTTTATTTTATAGTGTGTTAGCATGTTTTACGAGATATTTGAACCATACCTGATTTGATTATCGAGAATGTTACACTTAATCTCTTTAGTGCCTTAGATTCTAATTTTTTTATTTCTCATTTCTCCTAATTTTTTTTTTGGCTAAATTACTATGCAAGCAAATGTTTCCTTAATTTGGATATATTATATTCCCTCAATGTTTCTTATTTTAATGATAATATATATTTACTTAATATTTAAATAATAATGTACTATTATTTAATTTTTTTATTAATTTATAGTAATTCAAAATAGTATTTGATTGAGATAAAATAAATCTCATCAGACTCTTCTCAATGAATGTATCCAATTCAAAATTAAATTTTATATTTATTAATATTTTATTATATATGGCTTTAGAATGTTTTATGAGAAATTTGGTTTTGTGCCAAATTTGATAGTTGAGAATGCTACATTAGATCTTCATAGTATCTTGGAATACCAATTTCTCACATAATTTATCTCATCTTTTAATGTTTTTCCTTTTATTTGTTTATATTATTATGTAACTCTAAATCATTTATAGTATGGCCTTTACATTGCTTTGTTTTTGTTATATTATATTACTTCAGTTTATCTCATTTTAATATTAATTTCTATTTATTTAACATTAAAAATAATAATATATACTTTTATTTATTCTTATTTAATTTGGTAATTCACAAAAATTCCAAATATGGTTTGTTTAAGATGAAGCAAACATTATTGGATTTTTTCAATAAGCTTTATCCAATTAAATATTCATTGTATATTTGAACGATTTTACTTTTTAGGATCTAGACATGTTTTGCGAGACATTTTTATTTGTACCTGATATGATAATTGATTATGTTATATTCGATCTTTTTAATATCTTTGAATAAAAATATCCTTTATAATGTTTTTATTCTTTTTAAATTTTTTCATTTTAATTTGATTATATTATTGTGTAACTCTCATTTTTGTTTTATTTGATATTTATATTACTTTGATTTGGCAATATTAGATTGTTTAAATTTTTTTTATTTCAAATTTAATATTTTTATACATAATATCATACTAATAATTTATTATTATTTATGCTTGTATACTTTTGCAATTCATAATAATTCTAAATAAGGTATGATTAAGAATTTACCAATATTATTAAACTCAACTCTACGAGCTTCGTTCAATTAAATATTTTTTTTTATAGTTTTTAAAATTTTATTTTCAAGGATTTTGGTATGTCTTATGAGCTATTTTAATTTTTGCATGATTTAATGATTGATAATTATACAATCGATCTTCTCATTATCTTGGTTTGCAATTTTTCTAAATAATTTATCTCATTTTGTCAAAGTTTTTTCTTCTTCTATGACAATTACATTGCTTTGATTTGGTTATATTATATTGATTTAATATATCTCATTTTAGATTTTATATATATATATATATATATAATATTTAAAGAATATTTTACTATTACTTATGTTTAAATACTTTGGTAATTTATGGTAATTCGTATGAGGTTTAACTAAGACAAAACAAGCATCATTGGATTAATCTTAATAAGCACTATCTAATTAATTATTAAGTTCTATATTTATTTTTTTAATGTTTTATCTTATATTTGGTTATATTTTACAAGATATTTTAATTCATATTAGATTTTATGATCAAAGATATTACACTTGATCTCCTTTGTTTCTTTGAACACAATAATCACAAAAATTTATCACATTTCATAAAAGTTTTGATCTTGATTTTATTATACTATTATTTTTCTCTACATCTCCTTTGATTTAACTTTTGCATCATTTTTTATATTGCTATGTAACTTGAAACCTCTTCTTAGGTGACTTTTACATCACTTTGATTTTGTTATATTATACTACTATAATTTATGTCATTCAACTTTAATATATATATATATATTTACTTAGTACTAAAACAATATTTGTTTTTACTTATGCTTATTTTCTTTTGTACTTCAAAGTGATTCCAAACAAAGTCTGAATGAGACGAATAAACTTTATTGGGTTCATCTCGACTTTCTCTATCCAATTAAATATTTACTTTCATATTTTGAAATGTTTTATTTTCAAAGAGTTTTGTGTGTTTTATAAGAAATTTTCACTTGCACCTGATTTGATGGTCGAAGGTGTTACGCTCGATCGCCACATTAACTTTGAATGCTAATTTATCATAAACTTTATCGTAATTTTTAAAACTTTTTACTTTGATTTGGTTATATTATTATGTAACTCTAAATCTTTTATAATAAGATCTTTATGTTGATATTTTTTGGTTATATTTTATCACTTCAATTTATCTTATTTTAGCATTAATATATATTTACTTAATATGAAAATAATAATTTATTTTTATTTTTTTTTATTTACTTTGGTAATTTATTGTAATTCCAATCAAGGTTCAATCAAGATGAAGAAAAAATCATTGGATTGCTCTCGATAGACTCTATCTAATTAAATATTCATTTATATTTTTGAAAATATTTTACTTTTTAGGGCTTAGACATTTTTATGAGATATTTTTATTTGCACCTAATGTGATAGTTGATGATATTATATTCAATCTCTTTAGTATCTTTGAATGCAACCTTCTCATAAAATGTTTTATTCTATTCCATTTTTTTTACTCTGATTTAGTTATATTACTACATAACTTTTATTCTTATTTTATGTGACCTCTGCATTATTTTTATTTGGTTATATTAAATTATTTAAATTTATTTTATTTCAACTTTAATATATTGTTATTTAATATAAAAAAAATAATTTATTATTATTAATTTTAGTATGCCTATGTAATTCATAGTAATTTTAAAAGAGGTTTGTTTGAGAAGTAACAAATGTTATCAAACTCATCTCGATGAGCTTGTATCCATTTAAATATCATTTCTATATTTTTAAGATGTTTTTTATTTGATTTTGGCATGCTTTATAAGGTATTTTAATTTTTACTTGATTTAGTAAAAAACATTGTTATAATCGGTGTCCTCAGTATCTGAGACTGTAATTTTCCCAAGCTATTTATCTCATTTTGTCAACTTTTTTCAACTTCTATGATACTTATGTTGCTTTTATTTGAATATGCTATTTTTATTAAATATATTTCATTTTAACTTCAATATATATATATATATATATTTAAGCAATATTAAAATTATTCTTTATCATTATTTAAGCTTTTATACTTTGGTAATTCATAATAATTAATAATGAGGCTCGACTAAGATGAAACAAATGTCAATATGCTCATCTCGACGAGCTTTATCTTATTAAATATTATATTTTAATATATATATTTTTAAATAATTTATCTTGTATTTGGGTATATTTTATAATATATTTTGATTCAGATATGATTTGATGATCAAAGATGTTACACTCAATCTTCTTTATATCTTAGAATATAACTACCTCATAACATTGATCAAATTTTATCAAATGTTTTACCATGATTTTGTTATATGATTATGCATCTCTAAATCCTCTCTTGCATGCTTTTACATCACTTTCATTTTGTTATATCAAATTACTTCACTTTATTTTATTAAGGTTTAGGGAATATTTAATTAATATTAAAATAAAAATTATTTTTTTAAAACATTTTTACTTTTGAAACTCACAGTAATTCTAAACTAGGCCTGGTCAAGACGAACAAATATCATTGGACACAACCTGAAGAGCTCTATCCCATCAAATATTCGTTTTTATAATTTTAAATATTTTATTTTCTATGCTTTTTGTACATATTTTAGAGCATTTTTATTTGTGCCTAAATCAATAATCAAAGATATTATTTTCAATCCCTTTGGTGTCTTGGAATGTAATTTAGTCATATAATTTATCTTATTTCTTGAACATTTTCACTTTGGTTTGCTTATTTTCCTATAAAACACTAGTTCTCTTCTCGTGTTACCAATACATAGGTTTACTTTTTTTGTATTACATTGCTTAAGTTTGACTTATTTCAGCTGAAATTTAAACATTCCTGTAATGCAAATTTCTCTTATAATTTACTTCATGTTTCAAATGTTTTGCTTTGATTTGGTTGTATTACTATGTAATTCTAAATCTTATATCATGTGATCAATAATTTATTTTGATTTGGTTATATTACATTACTTAACTTTAATTTTTTTAGCTTTAATATTTATTTTATTAATATTAATATATTATTTTCAATCCCTTTGGTGTCTTGGAATGTAATTTAGTCATATAATTTATCTTATTTCTTGAACATTTTCACTTTGGTTTGCTTATTTTCCTATAAAACACTAGTTCTCTTCTCGTGTTACCAATACATAGGTTTACTTTTTTTGTATTACAATGCTTAAGTTTGACTTATTTCAACTGAAATTTAAACATTCCTGTAATGCAAATTTCTCTTATAATTTACTTCATGTTTCAAATGTTTTGCTTTGATTTGGTTGTATTACTATGTAATTCTAAATCTTATATCATGTGATCAATAATTTATTTTGATTTGGTTATATTACATTACTTAACTTTAATTTTTTTAGCTTTAATATTTATTTTATTAATATTAATATATTATTTTCAATCCCTTTGGTGTCTTGGAATGTAATTTAGTCATATAATTTATCTTATTTCTTGAACATTTTCACTTTGGTTTGCTTATTTTCCTATAAAACACTAGTTCTCTTCTCGTGTTACCAATACATAGGTTTACTTTTTTTGTATTACATTGCTTAAGTTTGACTTATTTCAGCTGAAATTTAAACATTCCTGTAATGCAAATTTCTCTTATAATTTACTTCATGTTTCAAATGTTTTGCTTTGATTTGGTTGTATTACTATGTAATTCTAAATCTTATATCATGTGATCAATAATTTATTTTGATTTGGTTATATTACATTACTTAACTTTAATTTTTTTAGCTTTAATATTTATTTTATTAATATTAATATATTATTTTCAATCCCTTTGGTGTCTTGGAATGTAATTTAGTCATATAATTTATCTTATTTCTTGAACATTTTCACTTTGGTTTGCTTATTTTCCTATAAAACACTAGTTCTCTTCTCGTGTTACCAATACATAGGTTTACTTTTTTTGTATTACAATGCTTAAGTTTGACTTATTTCAACTGAAATTTAAACATTCCTGTAATGCAAATTTCTCTTATAATTTACTTCATGTTTCAAATGTTTTGCTTTGATTTGGTTGTATTACTATGTAATTCTAAATCTTATATCATGTGATCAATAATTTATTTTGATTTGGTTATATTACATTACTTAACTTTAATTTTTTTAGCTTTAATATTTATTTTATTAATATTAATATATTATTTTCAATCCCTTTGGTGTCTTGGAATGTAATTTAGTCATATAATTTATCTTATTTCTTGAACATTTTCACTTTGGTTTGCTTATTTTCCTATAAAACACTAGTTCTCTTCTCGTGTTACCAATACATAGGTTTACTTTTTTTGTATTACATTGCTTAAGTTTGACTTATTTCAGCTGAAATTTAAACATTCCTGTAATGCAAATTTCTCTTATAATTTACTTCATGTTTCAAATGTTTTGCTTTGATTTGGTTGTATTACTATGTAATTCTAAATCTTATATCATGTGATCAATAATTTATTTTGATTTGGTTATATTACATTACTTAACTTTAATTTTTTTAGCTTTAATATTTATTTTATTAATATTAATATAACATTTACAATCCCTTTGGTGTCTTGGAATGTAATTTAGTCATATAATTTATCTTATTTCTTGAACATTTTCACTTTGGTTTGCTTATTTTCCTATAAAACACTAGTTCTCTTCTCGTGTTACCAATACATAGGTTTACTTTTTTTGTATTACATTGCTTAAGTTTGACTTATTTCAGCTGAAATTTAAACATTCCTGTAATGCAAATTTCTCTTATAATTTACTTCATGTTTCAAATGTTTTGCTTTGATTTGGTTGTATTACTATGTAATTCTAAATCTTATATCATGTGATCAATAATTTATTTTGATTTGGTTATATTACATTACTTAACTTTAATTTTTTTAGCTTTAATATTTATTTTATTAATATTAATATATTATTTTCAATCCCTTTGGTGTCTTGGAATGTAATTTAGTCATATAATTTATCTTATTTCTTGAACATTTTCACTTTGGTTTGCTTATTTTCCTATAAAACACTAGTTCTCTTCTCGTGTTACCAATACATAGGTTTACTTTTTTTGTATTACATTGCTTAAGTTTGACTTATTTCAGCTGAAATTTAAACATTCCTGTAATGCAAATTTCTCTTATAATTTACTTCATGTTTCAAATGTTTTGCTTTGATTTGGTTGTATTACTATGTAATTCTAAATCTTATATCATGTGATCAATAATTTATTTTGATTTGGTTATATTACATTACTTAACTTTAATTTTCTTAGCTTTAATATTTATTTTATTAATATTAATATAACATTTACAATCCCTTTGGTGTCTTGGAATGTAATTTAGTCATATAATTTATCTTATTTCTTGAACATTTTCACTTTGGTTTGCTTATTTTCCTATAAAACACTAGTTCTCTTCTCGTGTTACCAATACATAGGTTTACTTTTTTTGTATTACATTGCTTAAGTTTGACTTATTTTAGCTGAAATTTAAACATTCCTGTAATGCAAATTTCTCTTATAATTTACTTCATGTTTCAAATGTTTTGCTTTGATTTGGTTGTATTACTATGTAATTCTAAATCTTATATCATGTGATCAATAATTTATTTTGATTTGGTTATATTACATTACTTAACTTTAATTTTTTTAGCTTTAATATTTATTTTATTAATATTAATATATTATTTTCAATCCCTTTGGTGTCTTGGAATGTAATTTAGTCATATAATTTATCTTATTTCTTGAACATTTTCACTTTGGTTTGCTTATTTTCCTATAAAACACTAGTTCTCTTCTCGTGTTACCAATACATAGGTTTACTTTTTTTGTATTACATTGCTTAAGTTTGACTTATTTCAGCTGAAATTTAAACATTCCTGTAATGCAAATTTCTCTTATAATTTACTTCATGTTTCAAATGTTTTGCTTTGATTTGGTTGTATTACTATGTAATTCTAAATCTTATATCATGTGATCAATAATTTATTTTGATTTGGTTATATTACATTACTTAACTTTAATTTTCTTAGCTTTAATATTTATTTTATTAATATTAATATAACATTTATAATTTGTAGTAATTCTAAATGAGATTCCAATGAGATGAAATAAGTATTATTAGACTTGTCTCAATAAAATATACCTAATTAAATAATTTTAAGATTTTGGCATGTTTTAATAGATATGTTGTTCAAACTAGATTTGATGATCGATGATGTAACACATGATATCCTAGGTATTTTGTGATGTAATTTTCTAAAATAATTTATTGCATTTATTGAAAGTTTTTGCTTTGATCTAATTATTTTATTATGTAACTTTAAATATCTTACTATATGGCTTTTACATCATTTTGATTTGGTTATACTATATTTCTTTAATTTATCTTTTTTAAGCTTTAATATATTTTTACATAATATGTGAATAATAATTTATTATTATTTATTCTATTTAACCTTGGTAATTTGTTATAATTCTAAACAAGCTTTGGCTGACATTGAACAAACATCCTATGATTCATATTTAAAAGCTCTATCCAATTTAATATTCATTTATATATTTCTTCAAAATTTTATTTTGTAGTTTTTTTGGTATGAATTATGTGATATTTTTATTCCTACTAGATTTGATGATCGAGGATGTTACACTTGATCTCCATAGTATTTTGGTATACAACTTTCTCATATAATTTATCTTATTTCTTCAAATTTTTTACTTTGCATTTTTGATATTGCTATGTAATTTTAAATATCTTATAGTGTAAACCTTTGCTTTAATTTTTTTATGCTATATTGATTCAATTTATCTCATTTTAACTTTAATATATGTTTACTTGTTTTTAAAATAATACTTTATCATTTTTTATGATCGTCTAATTTTGTTATTTGTAGTAATTTAAATGAGATCTAATTGAGATGAAACAAATGTCATTAGACTAATCTTGATAGGCTCTATCTAATTAAAAAATAATTTTGATATTTTTTTAATTATTTTATTTTCTAAAATGTTTTTTGCTTTAGAAGATCTTTTGAATATACTTGATTTGATGATTATGATTGTTATACTTGATCTCTTATGTATGTTGGATTGTAGCTTTCTCATAAAATTTATCTTAGTTCTTTAATTTCTTACTTTGATTTTTTTTTATTTTGATATATCACTTTAGAGCTCTTCTTAGGTGAGTTTTACATTGCTTTGAATTTGTTAAATCACATTATTTTAATTTATCTTATTCATCTTTAATATATATTTACTTAAAATAAATATAATAATTTGTTATTATTTATACTTATTTTCTTCGGTAAGTCTTAGCAAAGTTAGAACAAGATGAAACAAACATAATTACAGTCATTTTGACAAGCTTTATCTTATTAAATATTTATTTTTATATTTTAAATTTTTACTTTTTAAGTTTTGGCTTGATTTATGACATATTTTGACTCATACTTGGATTGACCATTGAGGATATTACATTCGAACTCTTTAGTATCTTCGAATTCAACATTTATGTATAATTTATATCATATTTTTAAATATTTCTCTTTGGTTATTTTATATTACTATGTAACTTTAAATCTCTTATCATATGACCTATATGCCAATTTAATTTTATTATATTATATTATTTTAGTTTATCTTATTTTAGCTTTAATATATAATTACTTAATATTAAAATAATAATTTATTATTATTTGTACTTGTTTACTTTGGTAATTTGAAAAATTCCATAGAAGGTTTGAACAAGCCAAATCAAAAGTCTTTGGAGTACACTTGATGAGCTCCATATAATTGAATATTTATTTTCATATTTTTTAAAAACTTAATTTTTTAGAGTTTTGATATATTTTATGAGATATTTTGATTCATATATGATTTTAAAATCGAGGATGTTACACTAAATATCCTTAGTATCTTGGAATTCAACTTTTCCATACAATTTATCTTATTTCTTCATATGTTTTATTTGATTTTGTTATTTTGCTATATAACTCGACATCTCTATTTGACAATTACATCACCTTGATTTGTTGATATTACTTCTCTTCAATTTATCTCATTTTAGCATTAATATATATATATTTACTTAATGTTAAAATAATAATTTTTTATTATGGATGCTTATTTCATTAGGTAATTCAGAGTAAACCTTAACGAGATCCAATTGAGATATTATAATTTGTATGTGATTTGACTATCGAAGTTGTTACGCTTTTTTTATTTATTTTATTAGAATGAATTTTTCTCATATAAGTTATCTTAATTTTTCAAATTATTAATTTTGTTTTTATTAAATTCCTATATATGCCAAAATTTCTTATTATGTGACCTTTACATCTCTTCAATTTATTTATATTACATTTCTTTCGTTTATCTCATTTAAGTTTTAACATAAGTTTAATTAATATAAAATAATCATTTATTATTTTTTATGCTTATTCAAGTTGGTAATTCATAGTAATTCCAAATGATCTCTAATAGAGAAAAAATTAATATCAATGGACTCTTCTTTGAGAGCTCTATTTAGATAAATATTTATTATTCTTTTTTACAAAAATATTTCTTGAAGTTTGGGTATGTTTTTTGAGATTTTTTTGTTCAAACAAAATTTGATGATCAAAGTTATTACACTTAATCTCTTCGTATTTTTGAATGCAATTTTTATGTATAATTTATCCCATTTTTTCAAATTTTTTGTTTTGATTTGGTTATATTACTATATAATTCTAAATCTTTTCTCATATAACTTTCATATTTCCTTGATTTGGTTATACTATATTTTTTCAATTTATATTAATTTAAATTTAATGTACATAGTTAATATTAAAATCATAATTTATTATTATTAGTGCATATTTACTTAGGTACTTCGTGGCAATTTTTAAAAGTTTTGATCGCAATGAAGAAAACATCGTTGAACTCTTCACAGAGAGCCTTATCCAATTAAATATTTATCGATGTTTTATTTTCTACTTTTTTGGTATATGTTACAAGATATTTTGATTCATACTATATTTATTGATGGAGGTGGTTATGATCGAACTCCTTAGTACCTTAGATGTTAATTTCCGGTATAATTTATCTTATTTTTTCAAAATTTTTACTTTGATTTGGTTATATTATATTACATTAATTTATTTTATTTTAGTTTTAATTTTATTTTATTAATATTAAAATAATATATTTTTTATTTTTGCTTATTTACTTTACTAAGCGTAGTAAATAAAAACGAGGTCTAAACTAGATGAAAAAATATGGTTATACTCTTCTCAATGAGTGCTATCGAATTAAATATTAATTTTCTATATTTTGAAAATTTTTATGTGTTTTTTGGTGTACTTTATAAGAAATTTTAATTCATACCTTATTTGGCGATAAAGGATATTATACTTGATCTCCTTAATATTTTGGAATGCAACTTTCTTATACAATGCTTTCCTATTTAATTAAAGTTTTTTACCTTTATTTGGTGATATTATATTACTATAATGTATTTCATTTATCTTTTAATATATTTAGTAAATACTAAAATAATAATTTATTATTATTTATGCTTATTTATTTTGGTAATTTTAGAATTTCCAAATAATAGTTGATCGAGATAAAACAAATATCATTGAACTTATCCAAATAAGATCTATCAATTTAAATATATATATATATATATATATATATATATATATATATATATATTTATTTATTTATAAATATTTATCTTATATGGTTTTGTGATGTGTTACAAGGCATTTTTATTTTTGCTTAATTTAATGATCAAAGATGCTACACTTGATCTTCTAAGCATCTTGAAATGTAATTTTTTTCATAACATTGATCTTATTTCTTTAACATTTTAGCTTTGATTTTGTTATATTATTATGAAACTCTTATTCTCTTTGTATTTGACTTTTGTATCACTTTGATTTTGTTGTATTACATCTTTTCAACGTAGCTCATTTAAGCTTTAATAAATATTTAATTAATGTTATGGTAATATTTTTTTAATTATATATATTTATTTACATTTGTAAGTTGAAGTAATTTTAAAGGAGGTCCAATAAAGGTGAAAAAACTTCTTTGGACTTGTCGTTGATAGGCCTTATCTTATTAAATGTTCATTTTATATTTTTTAAATATTATAGTTTTTAAGAGTTTCAACATGCTTTACGACACTTTTTAATTCAGATCAAACTTGATGTTTGAGGATGTTAAACTTAATCTCCTTAGTTTATTGGAATGCAACTTTAACATAAAATTTTTCTCATTTGTTCTAAGTTTTCAGTTTGATTTACTATCTTACTCCAAATGTTCTCTCATGTAATTTTTCATCTTGATTTGGTTATATTATTTTATTTTAATTTATCATATTTCAACTTTAATATATATATATATATATATATTAAAATCATGGTTTTATTGTTTGTTTGTATTTTCTTTTATATTTCATAGTATGTCTGATTTATGTCTAATAAAGATGTAATTACTATCGTTAGACTCATCTTGATGAGCTCTATCAAATTAAATATTTATTTGCATATTTTTAAATATTTTATTTTGTAGTATTTTGACATATTTTATGAGATATTTTTATTCACACAGAACTACCGATCGAGGATGTTACACTCGATCTCTTTAGTATCTTGAAATATGTTTTCTCGTATAATTTGTCATCTCTCGAAAATATTTTCTTCAATCTTCACTTGATTTAGTTATATTATGTTTGCTAAAATATAACTTATTTTTAATATTAATATATTTTTATTTAATATTAAATAACAATTTATAATTACTTACAGTTATTTAATTTTATAAATCATAGTGATTCCACATGGGATGTGATTGAGCTGAAACATATGTCATTGGAGTTTGATCAACGAGCTATATCCAATTAGATATTTATTTTTAATTTTTAATTTTCAATAATTTTTAATATTTTACAAGATATTTCAATCTGTTTCTTTTTTGATGATTGTGGATATTACACTCGATCTCATTTGCATGTTGAAATGCAACTTTCCATTATAATTTATTTTATTTTCATTAAATGTTTTACTTTTTATTGGTTATATTACTATGTACTTTAAAATCTCCTCTTGTGTAACTTTACATCTCTTTTATTTTGTTATATTACTTTATTTTAATTTATCTTATTTCATCTTTAATATATATGTTTTCTTAATATTAAAATAATATTTTATTTTTTTACTTAGGTTTATTTACAGTGATAATTCATAATAATTCGAACTAGGTATGATTGACATGAAATAAATATCACTGGACTTATATTGATGAGCTTTACCCAATTAAATATTTATTTCTAAATTTTTGAATATTTTATATATTTTAGTATTTAAGAATACTTTATGATACACCTCAATGCATATTAACGAGACATTTCAATTCGTATTTGATTTGACAATCAAGTACATTACACTTGATTTTCTTAATATTTGTGAATGCAACTTCACCATAAAATTTATTTCATTTCTTCAAAAGTTTTACTTTAATGTTTTAATATTTATACATAAATTCAAATCTTTTCTTGTGAGACCTTTGAATCACCTTAATTTTATTATATTAAATTGCTTCAATTTATTTGATACCAACTCTAACATATATTTATTTAAAATTGACATAATAATTTGTTATAATTTTTGTTTATTTACCTTGGTAATTCTCAAAAATTATAAACAAAGTCCAATCAAGACGAAACAAATGTTGTTAGACTTGATTCGTTAGACTTTATGCAATTAAATAGTGATTTATATTTTATAAATATTTAATATTTTAGAGTTTTTGCATATTTTATATGACATTTTGATTTGTACATACTTAGATGATTTAGAATGTCACACTTGATTTTCTCAGTATCTTGAAAAGAAACTTATTTGGCATAATTTATCTTATTTCTTCAAAATTTTCTTTGATTTAGTCATATTGCATGTAACTCTAAATCTCTTATCATTGACCACTCCAACACTTTGATTTGTATTTATCATAATGTTTCAATTTATCTCATTTTAACTATTAAAAAAATTTATATAACATTTAAATAATAATTTAATATTATTCATGCTTATTTATTTTATTAATTCATAATAATTTTAATCAAGATATGATCAAGATGAAATAATGACACTGGACTTGTCTTGACAAGATCTATATAATTAAATTAATTTAAATATTTTTTGCAATGACTTGGGTGCTCTTTTCAATGCATTTTGGTTCATATTTGATTTTATGATAAAGGATGTTAAGCTCAAACTCCTTAGTACCTTGGAATGCATTTTTTGTTACAAATTATCTCATTTCTTCAAACTTTTGTTTATGATTAAGTTCTATAACTCCTAAACTATAAGTCTTATCACCTTTGAACATTAAGCTGTTTTGATTAGGTTATATTATATTACTTTAAATTATCTATTTCTACTTTAATATATATATATATATATATATATATATATATATATATATATATATACACACACACTAAACATTTATATAAGAACTTATTGTTATTTGTGTTCATTTATTTTGAAATTTGTAGTGGTTTAACACAAGGTCTCATGGAGATGAAACAAATGTCCTTAGACTATTATAATCAAATTCTATCCAAATAAATATTAAATTACATATTTTTAAATTTTTTATTCTCCATGATTTTTGTGCATTTTATGAGATATTTTGATTTGTGTCTTACTTGATGAATGAGGTTTCTACAAGTGATTGTTTTAGTATTTTGAAATGCAAGTTTCCTATACCATTTATCTCAAGTCTTCAAATTGTTTACATTAATTTTGTTATATATATATGAAACTCTAAATCTGCATTGTTTGACTTTTACTTCGCTTTGATTTTATTCTATTAATTTGTGTAAATTTATCTCTTTTGAACTTTAATCTATATTTACTTTTTATTAAAATAATATTTATTATTATTTTGTCTTATCTATTTGGTAAATCATAGTAATTACAAATGGAGTCCAATTAAGAGAAAACATCATTGGAATCCTCTCAGCGAGCTATATTCATTCAAATATTCATTTTTTTAATATTTTTAAAAAATTTATTTCACACAATTTTGGTAAACTTTACGAGACATTCGATTTGAACAAAATTTGATGATTATCAATTTTACACATGACCTCGAATGCATCTTGGAGTGCAATTTTTTTGTATAATTTATCTCATTTCTCCAAAAGTTTCATTTTAATTTAGATATATTAATAAGAATCAATTATTATCCTCTTGTTTAACCATTGCTTTCTTTTCTTTTTTATATTATATTTCTTAATTTATCTTATTTCAGCTTTAATATATATATATATATACATATAATATTAAAAATATTGATTTATTATTAATTATGTTTATTTCATTTGGAAATTAGTAGTAATTCTACATGAGGTCCAGTCTTGCAAATGCAATCATCGATGGACATATCTTGATAACCTCTTCCCAATTAAAATTTTTTCTTTATTTTTTAGATATTTTACTTTTAGGTTTCGCTATTTGTTTGAGATAATAGCATCATACTTCATTTGATGAACAAAAATGTTTAGACTTGATTTTCTTAGCATTTTGGAATCCAACTTTCATTTAAAGTTTATATGATTCTTTTCAAAGATTTTTCTTTGATTTGGTTATATTTCTATGTAACTTGAAATCTCCTTCTATGACCTTTGCATTACTTTGATTTGAATATATTATAATACTTTAATTTATCTCATTTTAGTTATAATACATACATATATATATATATATATATATATATATATATATATATATATATTATCAAAATAATAATTAATTATTATTTATGCTTATTTACATTGATGATTCATGACAATTCAAAAATTAGCTCTGATCACGATAAAATAGATTTCATTGGACTAATGTTTCAAAGTTCTATTCAATTAAATACTTATTTTTATATCTTAAAATAATTTATGGTTTAGATTTTTGGCCTAATTTATGAGAAATTTTTATTCGTACCATATTTGATAGTCAAGAATAATGCATACGAACTCATTAGATCTACGAAAGAAACTTTGCCATACTATTTAAATAATTTCTTCATGGTTTTTATATAATTTTGTTATGTTAAGAAACTATAATTTTTCTCTTTAGTAACCTTTGCATAGCCTTGATTTTGTATTATTACATTACTTCAATTTATCTCTTTTAAGCTTTAGTATATGTTTAGTTATTATTAAAGTAATAATTTAAAATTATTTATGTTTACTTATTTCAATAATTTATAGTAATTCTAGATAAGGTCTGATCGAGATAAATGTTGTCAAATTTACCTTAGCAAATTTTATTTACTTAATAAAATTATTATTATATTTTAAAATATTTTATTTTTAAGGGTTTTTCAATTTTTTATAAGACATTTTAATTTGTATCTAATTTGATGATTAATAATGTTTGACTTGGTCTTTTGGGTATCTTGGATTACAACTTTCCTACATAATTTAACAAATTTCAACGAAATATTTTCTTTAATTTTTTTATATTACTACGAAACTTTAATTTTTTTCCATTGTAATCTTTACATGACTTTGATTTTGTTATATCATATTATTTTAAATATTCTAATTTTAGTATTATTATATATTTATTTAATATTAAAGTAATAATTTATTATTTTTTATGCATGTTTAATTAGGTTATGTATTGTAGTTCCAAACTAGGTCCAATCGAGAAGAAACAAATCTCATTTCACATATCTTAAAATGCTCCATCTAATTAAAAACTTATTTTTATATTTTTAAAGTTTTTTTAATTTTCTAATATTTTTGCTTATTTGCAAAATATTTTTATTTGTACTTTATTTGATGATCAATGATATTACACATGATTTCCTTAGTATCATCAAATGTAACATTCTCGTATAATTTATCTCATTTTCTTAAATTTTTATCTTGGATTTTTTTATATTATAATATAACTCTAAATATCTTCTCATAAGGCTTTTATATTGCTTTAATTTAATAATGCAACATTTCTTCAATTTATTTGATTTTAGCTTTAATATATATTTTCTTTATATCCAAATAATAACCTATTATTATTTATGTTTATTTACATTTGTATTTCTCAATAATTCCGAATGAGGTACGATCTAGATAAAACCAACATCATTGAACTTGCTTTGAGAAGCTCTGTCAGGCATCCATCCTTATGAGCTCTCCACAATTTGATATTCATATTACAAGCCTTAATATATATAATTTCACCTTTATTATATATTTATATAATATTAAATTAATATTTTTTATTATTTATGGTTATTTACTTTAAAAATTTTAGTTAATGGCAAACATGGTCTAATTGAGTTAAAAAAATGTTGATTCATGTGTCTCAATAAGTTCCATCCAATTAAAATTTTATTTTTATATTTTTTTCATATTTTATGTAATCTATAAGTGTCATTTCTATCTTTTTAAAATTTTTATTTTGTGAAGTTTTTTAAGCTTTATAAAACTTTTCTATTTGTACCATATTTGATGATCGAGGATGTTTTACTCAATCTACTTAATATTTTGGATTATAAGTTTCTTATATAATTTATCTCATTTAAAATTTTTTTTTGGACATGTCTTGATGTGCTCCATGCAATTAAAAAATCACTATTATATTTTTAATATTTTATTTTTTTAGCATTTTAGAATGCTTTATGCAATAATTCAATTTATACTAGATTTGATAATCGAGGATATGACACTCACTCTTTTTAGTATTTTTGAATTAACATTCTTCTATAATGTATGTCATCTTTTCAATTTTTTTTATTTGATTTTGTTATATTGTAATGAAACTTTTAATCTATTCTTATGTTATGTATATATTGCTTTTATTTATATTGTTATATTACTTCAATTTATCTTATTTTAGTTTTTGTATATTTTTACTTAATGTTACAATAATAATTTATTATCATATATGCTTAGTTACTTTAAGAATTTACAATAATTCTAGATGAGATCCAATTGAGCTGAAACAAACATATTTAATTTTGAATTTGGTAGTTTTTGAGACATTTTAATTTATACATTTGATGATCAAGAATGCTACAGTAGGTCTCCTTAGTATCAAAGAATAAAACTTTCCAATAAAATAAACTCTAATTCTTCTCTTGTGTGATCTTTATATCAATTTAATTTAGTTTTATTATATTTCTTTAATTTGTCATATTTCATCATTATTATATATTTGCTTCATATTTAATTAATAATTTGTTATCATTTATGATCATTCACTTTTGTAATTCAAGTAATTACAAATGAGGTTCGATAGAGATGAAATAAGCTTCATTGGACTCTTTTGGATGAGCTCTATACAATTAAATATTCATTTATAAATTTTTAAATACTTTTTTTTCTAAGGCTTTGACCTGTTTTATGAGATATTTCTATTCATATCTGATTTGATGATATGAAATATTATTCTAGCTCACAGTATTTTATAAAGCAAATTTTCTATATAGTTTATCTCATTTCTTCAAAAGTTTTACTTTGATTTAGTTATATTGTAATAAAGTTATAACTTACCTCTCATGTAACCTTTATATTACATTTTTTTATTATTTTATATTGGATTAATTTATGTAATTGAAGTTTTAATATATATTCACGCAATATTTTGGAATAAATGTCATTAAACTCATCTTAATGGGATAATCTAATTAAATATTAATTTATATATTTTAAAATATTTTATTTTTAATAATTTTGATATGGTTTTCTCTTTTTGAATAATTCTTGATTTTGTGATGGAGGATGTTATACTCATTCTCGTTAATATTTTGGAATGTTAATTTCCAATAATAGTTATGTCATTTATTAAAATGTTTCACTTTGATTTAGTTAAATTATTTGGTAATTCTAAATCTTTACTCATATGATCTTTATATTGCTTCTTTTTTGGATATATTACATTATGTTAATTTATCTCATTTTACATTTAATATATATTAATGCAACTTTCCTTAGATGGGAGGTTAATGCTCATTAAATGTGCACTTTCTTTGATACCAATGTTTTTTTTATGTCTTCATGCTCCTTAAAAAAATTCTTTAAGGAATAGAGAGACAAGTGAAATGATTTCATTGAGAGGATTCAATCCGTTGTTGTAGACATCATTAGGCCAACAATAACAAAGTTAGCATCTTGATTATGGAAAATGGTTCGGTTTAAAGAAGTTTGAAAACATAATGTAGAATTTATGATAAGATGTATTTTATGGTTCACACAACTACCTCTTGATGGGCTCTTTTTATGTAATAAAAATACTATTTGAGAAATAAGAAATTGTGACCTTCTTGACTTGGAATTAGATGAAAAGATGTAATTACATTGTAATGAATCAAACAAAGGTCTCCAAAATTATTGGATCTTGTTATAAGAGACTCACAAGAGATGGTAACTTCAACACAAAATATGTTTGAAACACACTAAGAAATAATGGTTTGATTCTTAATTCAATGTCAAAAGTCTGGAACAACAAGATTCCTCTAAAAACCTCCATTTTAATGTCAAGGATTCTCAATATGTTGCTTCCTTTCCCAAAAGCCTTATGCACTATCAATTTTTATTTAGCAATTAAATGTCTTTTCTACACAAATGAAACTTTTTTGGACCAACCATTTATAAGCTATCATAAATCAACTCAAATATGGGGTTAGCTTGCAAACAATATGGACATTCATGTAGCAAACAAAAATAACATTCATCTAATGTTATAGCATTGGTGGAGGCATAGTTCAAATAAGTTTGCAAAAGTAGAGGTTACTTTAGCTGTCTTTTATTTTTTGTTGAAATATTTGGAAAGCCCACATTTTCAAATTGTTTGAGGACATTAAATTATTAGTAAGCAATTTTATAAATATGTTTTGTCCAATTTCTATAGCATTTTTGGGTGTTCCTTGTTGGCCTAAATATCTTCATTAGAATCTCAAATTGTTCAATGGTTTAGTTCCTCATTTCTCTGAGCTCAAATACATAAGAATTGATATTGGAAAATGGCTCTCCTCTCAACAATTTTCTTAAGTTGAATACTGATGGTTTAGCTAGTGGTAAACCTAATCCTAGAAATTATGGTGCAATAACTACAGATTATTGGGTCAAATATTGAAAGCTTTCGATACATTAGTTAGCTATAAAACTAATGTTGAAGCTGAAGGATTGGCATTATTATTAGGTCTTCAATTATGGGATAATCTGGGGGTTTCCAACATTCTTGTGCAATTGGACAATACAATAATTGTAGACTTGGTTCAATGTAGATGCCTATTCCATTTAAGTTACTGAATAATATCAAACAAGTCAAGAAGTTGATAGCTTTTAAAATCAGTCAACTCCATTATATTTTTAGAAAAGGCACATTATCTTACCAAAATTACTACTAGTAGCTTCTAATCCAACATCTTTGACCATCAACAATTGTCAAGTTTCAGCAAAATTCTTATCAAGCTGGATAGTATTCAATTCCTCCATTTAAGTGCAGCATAAAAATCAAGTCAATTTTATCACATGTCTAGCTTCTAATTCATGTCATGAAATTTTAGTTTACCTTTATTTTGCCAAATTTACTGTACACGTTTCATAATGTAATAAAGCTGTATTTATATAAAATAACTAGATGCAACATATAAAACAAATTAGGAACTTGAGGAATGGGATAACTATAACATCCAAAAGGATCCAAAAAAAGTTCTAACTATTGCTTGTCATATTTTGGGTAAATTTTGATGAGATTATTATCAAAGATATTCTAAAATTGAATTAAATGGACATTTTAATTCAAAGTTTATAATAATTTACATATATTAAAAAATACACA
Source organism: Vanilla planifolia (assembly GCA_023846275.1). NCBI lineage: Eukaryota > Viridiplantae > Streptophyta > Magnoliopsida > Asparagales > Orchidaceae > Vanilla > Vanilla planifolia. Next base: position 19,505,152 of record CM043870.1, read on the forward strand.
AAGAAGTGAGGTAAATATTATTAATGATAAAATAAAATGTTACAAATTAAAGGATCGTCAATAATTCTAGTCAATCATAATGTAGTTAAATAATGGACATCCTTAAAAATACAAAATTACATTAAAAGCTTATATCTAACTATGACATTGACATTGTAGACATCAAATAATAGCTAATTTAAAATTTTTCATAGAAAATCATTTTAGTTACTTTTATCATAAAATACAAGGAAAACAAATTGTTATATAGCTTTGATTGAAAAAACATTCTAATCCCTTGGATTAAGTGTCTCCATCTTGTTTATTGGGAAATCAAGGATGAGGTCTATGCATGAAAATAGTTAATATATAGCAAATGGTAAAGGAAAAATGAAAGATCACTTGAAACTTATGGAAAAGGAGATTATAAGAGAGGTTGTGTAAAGAAATAGAATAGGTAAGTCTTTTAGCATTGTGCATCTTGTTGTATGGCAATCTTGTGCTTCTAATTTTTTAACATTACTATTTGCTTCAATGAGATAATATTTCTCCATTTGGTCGTAGAACAAAGATGGTTTGCCTATGATATTATAAAGCATAGAATCAGTACCTTGGAAGAAATCTATAATTTGATGCACGAAATTGAATATCTTTTTTATGATATACGATGATTTCAAAATTATATAAAAAAGAGCTAAATCACAATTGAATAATTGACATATAGTTTGATACAAAATGCTTATTGATACAATGGTTTGCTAGGAGGTAATTTTGAAAGATTTTTCTAAAGTGTGAAAAAAGAAATGCACTAATATTTATATGTACTTTGATCTCAAATCCTAAATTTATGCCCAACAACTAGGCTTACTCTATTAAAAAACTTTAAGGTTTTGTTATCAAAATGTTAAGTTTTTATCAAACAAGGCATTATACCTCATGTGTGTGATGAACATGTGCATATGGCATAGCAATGCAAGTCTCCATCAGGCACACTACATTTTCAATAAGTGCAATATTGTGCAATTTGAAATTCCAACAATGTGGCTAACAAAGATTTGTTAATTTAAATTATGTCTACAATTTAGTCAATGATTTGTAGAATTTCGCAAACAAAACTTTTCCTTCTTACTTCCTGCTTTTAATTTGATCATAACGCCAAGTCATGAATTAAAGTATTAATTAATGAGTTTGTTATACTTCTTATGTCTTGCATGGATGCTGTTAATTGGATTTATTTGGTCATGCTATATTACAATTACCAAATGATCAAATATTAAATATGATATGCATGAATTCAGATGTGTGTATAAGCACTTGATAAGATACCATATAATGTGGTCACCTTATTCCCAAATTATTTTGACTCACACCATTACAATTATTCTTCATTATTATTGTCCATGAAGCATTTTGAAGATTTGCCAATTTGAACACTTACTAAGCCACTCGTTATAGACAATCATCAAGTTTACCTATTTTATATTTTACTCATAGAACATGCTAAGTTGACAAATCAGATCACTATAATAAGAACTTTAAGGTTTTGTTATCATAAAAAAAATCAAATGTTGCCTTTTTGGTCACAGGCATCAATAGCATGCACCTAACTTCTTTTATTATGGAATTGTTGAAAAGAATAAGAATGTTTTTTTATAGCATGATATGTCATGATAATGAAAGAGCATCCTTAGTAGTGCTTGTATTGAATGCTATTGCATGTAGCTAGTGGGATCATTCATAAATTCTAAATTAAAAACATAGCAAATTAAAAATATGTTGAAATGAATTTTTCAATACATTCCATGTGTGTTATATACCAAAAGCAACTAAAGATAAGGTAAGATATGAATTAAGAAGATCAGTTTAAAGGAACATGATTGTAACTAACTATGAATAATGAATTTTTGTGCCTTAGCTAGATGTGTTGTAGAGTTGTAGCAAACTAAATAATAGAAAGCTACTGGTTTAGTAAATGGTTGTGTGATTCAATAAGAAACACAATGGCTCCTATCATGTTATTTCTATAACCTATAATAGAGGAAGAGCTCAAGTTCCTAACTTCTATGGAACAAATGAGGTCCATTACACAACAAGAAGCTTCTACATTCCTCGATGTGATTATAATTTTCTAATTAGTAATAAATATAGATGTTAAGGTATTAGTTTATTTTGGTGCATTACTTTCATTCATATCTATTGAAGTGATTTTAAAATCATAAGTAGATTAGTAGATATCATCGAAGTCTCTTTTGGTAAATGTTGAAATGGATAAAGAAGTGATGGTGATAAAAATATTGGTTTACACATTAAATTAAATTGGAAATCTTGTTAGTCTTAATTGATTGTTTTAATTTTGAAGGAACATGATTTCTTTAGAGATGGATTACAAAAAAGAAATATTGTGACTATTCATTGTAGAAATAAGATGGTAAAAATCCAAGTGAAAGATTACACTAATGTCATTTATTTAAGCAAAGGAAATTAAGTGCTTTTTATATATTCTATTAATTCTAAGAAACAATAATAAAAGATTGAAGAATGTCATAAGGTTTTTAATCTAAAAGGATAGTGCTTAGACTATAGAATTTTCTTATTGCATGTAAATATACTAAGACTTTTCTAGATTATTTTCTAGGATCCACTCTTATTAGAAACATAGAGTTTGTGATTGATAACGCTGGGTGTAGAGCCAATTTCAAAGACACCACATTGAATGGCATTAATTGAACTTTTATAAGAAATGAACGTACAACCACAAAAAATAATTATAGGATTTATTGGGCAAAAATAAAAGATGGAAGCCTTAAAATTTACATTTATTAAAGAGAATTTAATAGTATTACTATAAAATAGTATCCTTCATCAAAAAGTGATCTTCTCTTTGATCAATTATTTAGATTAGCGATATTAAAAAAGCGGAACCTAGTCATTAATTATCTGATAAACCCAAGAATTAGAAAGGAAGTTATTTCAAATGATACCTTTTTGACATAGATATAGCCATTATGAATTCATTATTTGAAAAATCCATTTGTAATAGTCATTATAGTTGGCATAAAATAAATTCCATAAATGAAAATGATCATGAAAGATATTTGACTATGTTACTAATAAAATAGAGCATGCACTAATTATATTTGAAAATTTTGGTGTGAAGCATCTTATTATCTTGTGTTTAAGTCTTAGTACATTTTATAAGTGCAAAAATGATTTTTGTGGATTCTTCAAGATAGCAATGGTTATTGAATGATGTAGGATAACCAATGTTCTAAAGTAAGAAATTTTCTTAGTTGGCAAGGTACTATAGAAATTTATAAAGAGATTTTGCTAGAGTTGTAATCTATTAAAAAATCTTACACCCAAAGCTGTTTAATTTGAGTAGAACCTAAAACACAATGAACTTTCTTAGCTAATTAGGTGTAATTTATTTCAACACAAATCTCAACATTTCCCAACAATGATGCTCAAGTTTAGGTTTAGAAGGTTGTTCACTACATGGGTAGAATGCATCTTGATCTAACCTACTAAGCTTATAGCTTGTGCTTCTAGGTAGCTCAACTCTCTTAAGAAAACTTATGTAATAAGTCATGAAAAATTAATCTAAAACTATGGTGTCATTTTCTCTATGATGCCAAAGACAAGTGTATTATGATCACAAAAGTCTCAAATATAGACATAGAATATCATCTGGACAAGTAGAACATAGTGACTTATACATTGGGTAGAATTGGTAGTTTTGAATACTTTGATATCTTGTTCTGAAGAAGCTCAACTAAAAATAATGGTTCAATTAGGATTAAATGCAACATATTTATTGAATAAGAGTGGTTTTTTCAATTAGCAATCATAATTAATTGGCAACAACACATTAAATAAGCTAAGAATAACTATTTTATATGTGGAAGAATCTTAGTATGTAAGAATATAAATTAAATTTTTATGAAAATGAAATTTTTTTAAGTGTGGACATTGTATACCATATATAAATGAATTAAAAAAGTATTGATCAAGAGGTTGATGAAAAAATCTAAGCTATGAATCCAAGAATTTCAAAAACAATTCAAGACATAAAACAATATGTTTAGTGGACTAACATTAAGAAAATATGAACAAAACTTTCAAGCAAATATTTAATTCGTCAATATGTAAAAAGTAAGAAACAAAAACCTAATGGATTATTACAACCATTCCTTATTCTTACTTCAAAATTGGACGAGATGTGTATGGATTTTTTTTGTGAGACTAGCCAACACTAGTCTATGATATGATACTATATGGGTAGTTTTGGATGTGCTAACTATATCCTTACATTATCTTTGAAGATTATGTATTTCATTGAAAACATAGCATAGATATACGCTGAACAAATTGTAAAGTTGTTTGGAGTTCCTAATGTAATTGAATTTCATAATGTTGCAAATTTTCTTCTCATTTTTAGATAAAAGTGTATGAAGCCTTTGGGACTAAATTTAAATTAGCTATACCACTTAATCCACAAACTGATGGTTAGATTAAGAGAATAATAAATACCTCAAGGATATGATATTGCTATGCATACTTGTTGTGGTGGTATTTTGGATGAACATTTAACAATGATAGACTTGACCTAGAATAACATTTATCAACCCAATATATAGATGGTGTAATATGAACCACAATATGTTCAAAGTATTAGTCACGATTGTGTTAGTACAATAAAAGTCAAAAGTCTATGATTGTGTCATAACTAGTTTTGGAAACTAGCAAAAAGGTCCAACTTATTAAAGAAAAAAATTAAAAATGTCCTTTGATCCTCAATAAAATATTTTAATATAATACAATAGAAGAATAAATTTTTGGAAAGAGAAAGTATATTTTTTAGAGTAAGTCCAATAAGTGGTTTAAAATGATTAGTAAGGAGGACAAATTATAGCCCTGAGACATTTAACTCTTCAAATGATTTAAATATGTTGTGACGTTGTGCATGGAACAAGTTTACCTCCATAATAGGATGTAGATCATAATCTATTCCATTTTTTTTGCAATAATAAGATATTATGTACAACCTTTCGAAATAATGTAATTAGATCCAAGAAACATAAATGTACAACCATAATTGATCTATAGAGAAATAACAAGGAGATTTTTGTAAAGGGGAATAAAGAAGTTTGAATAAAAAGGCATACCCAAGGTTAAGGTTCAACAGAAAAATCAAATAAAATGACAAGTAATGTCAGATCTATTAGTGGACTTGCTAAAAATTATCTACATGTTATTCTAAAAATTAATGATGAAATATATACATGGGAGGAAGATTTTATATCATTTCAAAAATTACAATAAATGATTTTAGTTTAGGTAATTTGAATTCTATTGTATTTTTTCTTTCTTATTATAATTGATCATGTGAAGTAATACGGGTTAGACGTTTTATTATACATGTCATATTTACTAATGTATATTGAAAATTCCTAAAGTAAGGTGGTGAATTCTATTGATGATAAAATAAAGTGCTTGGAATTCATTGGTTTTTAATTTACAAGAATAGGAGTAGTTCTATTAAAAAAATTGCCAAAATAGTTTGAGAAGACCTAGTAGTTGATTATAAACCATTTTGGGTAGCAAAACTCAAAAATACTAATTAATGTTAAAAATTCTTTTCTTGGTTTGAAAATGTAGTGCTCAAGGAGTAGCACATTTTAAAAATAGCTTATTGAAGTCATTTGGATTAAAAAAATGCTAGTAGAAGAAATCTTATATCATACCATTAAAAAAGGTTATGCTAATCCTTCATATTAAATTAACCAACTAGGTTTGGTGAAGAAGTAAATAGGATATATATTTAAGATACAAAAGTCAATAGTTATAAATGTATGAAAAAAGTGAAATCATGGGAATGTTTAAGTAAAGGGATATTGCTTTAGAGATTTCAATATAAAGTGGAAATGATAAGCTTCCAAGTCACGTGCACATTTTTAATGGAGATATTGTGAATGTAATTTGTGAGCATGCATTTATGGTAGATTATGGTTTATTTTCATAGTCAAACACCCCAACAAGAATTATCGGAGCTACATCACTGCTGGAATAATCATAGTAAATATGCATTAATCCTATGGGTCATGGTGATCAAAGTTTTCAAACAAGAGTTAGAAAAAACACATGGGTAGAGTTGTGATAATAGAGTTAATGCTTGAAAAAGCTTATGAAATGCGAAATATAGAAAATTTTCTAATTTTAATAGTTAATAGAAATGTAAATAAAATTTTGAAAGATACAAAAAAATTTATGTTGTTTGGTTGAAGATAAAACCATTTTAAACTCTCTAATGAGGTAAAAAAGCACCACTATTACAAAAAACTAAAACTTAAGGTTTTTCTTATGGTTCATAACCAAACTGCAAGTTTTTGGAGATTCAACAATAACCCAAGATTTTGTAAGATCAACCACAACTTGATTTTTATGAGATCAAACAAGACTCAGACTTTCATAATTGGTGAGCTACCTAACACAAAAGAAAAAAAAAATATATGAAGTGTGGTTCAATAAGAGGGGTGTGAATTAGCAGAATAATTTTTTTTATTACAAAATAATTTAAAGAAATAGATTAAAAGAATTTTTAAAAGCCTTTAGAAAATCTCTAAAATTTATTTTGTGTAAATTTTAAATTTAATTTAAAACATATTTAAAAATTTTAATAAATGTTTTTCATAAAAATGTTGAAATACAAAACTTAATAAGAATTAAGTTATATATTAACTATTTATGTGATTTGATGATCGTGAGAAAATAAAAAACACTTAATATAAGTCTTTATCCAAAAGATGAGTAGTTAAACCCTCACAAGAATGAAATAAATGACACAAGCTATTATAGCCGTAAAACAAAATAATAGGGTAACAACAAAAACAATTCTGTGATATAATATGAAAAGTATTGCAAACAAAATCTTATGCATGATAAAATAATAAATGAAGCACAAGTATCTTAATTAAATCTATTAGGAAAATGAAAATTAATTACTTTGTCCATTTATTAGGATGCCAAATTTAAGAGTTAAATGAACTAAATGATGTTGCTTATGGAAGTGACGATGAACATATGCTACTAAGAACTTGATTGTCGTGGCATGAAAATTTTCATTAGATTGTGTTAAAATTCGTTAATCCATTTTTAAATCAAAATAAAATTAAAATATCTAAAATTAAATTCAAATTATATCTCTTAGAGATTTGCCAATCCAACTAAGATGATCTTCAAGATATTTGAAATTTACACCTCTTATTTAAGTTGTATCATTAACATGAACGTTAATTATCTAAAATCTAAAAATTCACTCAAACAAATTCATTAGAAATACTTAGGATTTGGTATCATTAAATAAAGAAACATGGTTAGGGGTTAACTATACCATAATTATTTTATTTTTATGATAACAATTCCTTAATTGAAATTGATAAAAAATAAACTATTTAATACAATAATATGCAAAATAATTAAATTTAAACTCCTACGACATGTTTGTACTCACTAGATTAAACCTTATGTAAATTGTGATTTTTTTCTTTTAATTTGTTAAATTTTTATTCTCTCCTCATTTTTGTAATCACTAAAAGGGACTTAATCTAAATTTTATAAATTGTTCACAATTTTAAGATTTTATTAAGTTATTAACCAATTGATCATTTAGATTATTTTCTTACAAAAAAAACCAATTTATTTTAATTACAAATTTAGCCAATGGTATAAGGCTTAACTCACTTAATTCCTTACAAAATTGTCTAATTAATTTATTAATATACCCAAGACACATTATTTAAGGCATTTGTCTTAATGTTGATTTAAAATTTCCTATGAAAGATTAATTATTATTATAAGATAAATTATAAAATGAATCATAATTTAACCAATAACCTGTTCTTTGGGATAATCTTAAATAAGTTTTAAATTTTTTAAAGTTTTTTAGACAATTTCTTTTCTTCTCTATTTATTTAATTTGAATATTTTAAACTTAGTTTCTCAAATCTTATTTTTTTTCTTACGTTTATACTAATTTTTTACTTGAAAGTTGTTCATCAAAGTTTACTTGCACAATACTTGATTTCAATTATTAGATTTAAGAATCAAAGTCATTTTGGGTTCAACACATTTATGTGTAACAAGGCCACTAATTTCTTTCTCTATTCATGCAAAAGCAAGAAATTTGGAAAGAATATTAGCTATAATCCTACATGCATGTGAAGTATTATCTTGTTGCATGTAATAATGATATGAAATTCTATGATTATGATCATGTCAAATGTGAACATGCCTATGTATATGAAATCTTCTAGAATTTATAACAAAAATGAGTTTACTAATTGGTTTACCATTTAAAATTAAGTAAAGTGTAAATGTTTAAAATCACTAAATTCCTCAACTAGGGATGCATGCTTTTTAAATGTTTACTTTAAATCATCATTGACCATTTTCATATTCTCAAAATACTTTTAAGATCTCTAATTTGTTCATAATGAGCTAGATATTATTATTATATTCTTCTTTTTAATTTCTTATATTTTTTCTCAGATTGTCATACTTCTGAAAAAAAGAAAGTAATTGTTTAGCGAATTTTTCTTTGGAGTAATTTACCTCCTTACTTGAAGAACTACCCTCTTCTTCTTCTTCTTTTTAGTGGGAAAATAAAAAAAAGTTTGGATTAGTTTCTACATTTCTTTATCAACCAATTTTAACTAACTAACCTTCCTAATCCTTTAAAAGAAAAAAGAATCACCACAAAAGATAAGTGTGCTAATGGAGCATATACCTTCACCCAAACTTATTGAAACATTAATTTAAGCCATGGATCACCAAAAAAATTTCTTCTCAAAAGAAAGGGAGCTCTCTTTACTACCAATTGAAGTATGGTTCAGTAAGACTTGAGCGAATTACTAGAAAATGCTTTTTTCCTATAAAACTATTTTAAAAAAATAGTTTAAAAGTATTTTTAAAAGGCTTAAACAAATGTCTAAAGATGGATTGCATATTTTACATTTAATTTAGAAAATTTTTATTTTTTTAATAATAGTTTTCATAGAAATGATAAAATAAATAATAATTAAGAAGTATACTAATTATTTTAAGGCAATTTGGCTTAAAAATAAAACTAAGTCCACCCTTGATAAAAACAAAAATAAAATAAATACTTAATGTAAGGCTTTTGCAAAAAGACATTTATGCTAATCCCTTACTAGTACTAAATAAGTAGAACAAGCTACTATGGCCTTATAATGAAATAAAAAGGGCAATAAAAGAAAAAGATTCAATGAAATAAAATGAAAATTAATGCAAAAAAAATTCTAAGCTTGATGAAATGATTAATGAGGCACAAGTTTCTTAATTGAATTAATTAAAAATTGAGAAAATTGATTACTTAGCTTATTCAGGAGAGAAACAAAATTTAGTAGTTTGATGACTAACAAACAAAGTGAATGCAAGCAACAATGAACATGGGTTACTAATAAATTGAATGTCGTAGCTTGAAAATTTTCATTAGAATGTGTAACCATTCTTAGTCCTTTTCATTCAAACATTATCCTATTTATAGACATTTTCTAACAGCAAAAACACTTAGCAAATATGTCGATTATTCATTACATCTTTCTCCATCTATACATTATTTTAATTAAGAATTATTAATTAAAATAAAACTCTAGTGTCTCAAAATAAACTGTAAAATAGCTACACAGGGGCCACTTAATCAGAAGTGATCAGAATCATTCGATCATGAAAACTAAGTGATTGGATGGATGATATTTGACTAAGGTTGTTTAGAAATAAGATTTGATCAAGACCAATTGATTAGAAGTCTAATTGGATGGCTGGATTTAGATCCTACTCATGAAAGAAATACTTACTATGTGTTCATAAAATGCCACTAAAAAACAAATGTTATATTAATGAATTTATAAAAAAGAAGAGGTGATCAGGATTATTTGATTATAAAATTGTGTGATTAGATGGTTGTTCTTAATCCTACAATTTGGAGGCATGCCACATGAAAATAGAGCACTGGTTTAGTCCCACATTACAAAGGATAAGAAAGATATTTTTCTTTTAAAGCTTTGCATTATCCACTAAGGTAGCCTATTAGTGTTGGCTACCCCTTAGCTTGCTTGAGAAGTCATGACTCATGCATGCCGGCAATGCATTATACTTGGTCTATGGGGTGTGGCATTAATATTCCATATTCGCACATAATTATCTCGGTTTAGGATTGATTTGTTGACCCATTAACTATACAAAATAGGTTCAAGGTTCATTGTCTTAGCCTTAAGTCATTACTATAGCAAAATCATAAATGAAATAGAAAATTTTCAAAATGTTTATTAATTAACTAACAGTTCTTTACAATACTTTTGTAATGGTTTAATTAAGATATTCAAATATATAATTAAGCTAAAATGATGGTTAAAATATAATTAATCAAAAATATGAGAAACTTAAATATTTTTTTTAAAAATGATTAATTTTAATTTAATTTGTGTAGCATATAATAAATAGTTCAATCAAGCCTAACAATTAAATGAAAGTAAAATTAAAATACCTAAAAGTAAATTTAAAATATATCTTTGAGTAGTTTGACACTCCAATATCGATTATCTTCATGTGAAATGATATTTGTTTCTTCTCTTTAAGTTCTCTTACAAACACAAGCATCAATTGGTAAAAATCTAAAAAGCTTATCAAACAATTTCTTTATGAAAACTTTGGGTTTGTTATCATCTAACAAAGCATCATGACTAAGGGTTAACAATACAATGAAATATAGCAAAAAATGTTTTGATAAAAATTTATAACTTTCTACACTTATTAATGAATAAAGCAAGTAAAAAAGAGTTCGAAATTATGAAGAGAGATAAGAGAATGAAAGTTCAAAAGTTTTAGGCTTAGTTGGAAGGATTTTGAGTTTTGAGTAGTAATAAATCATAGCGTGTTGTCATGAAAGTTTAAATTAATGGAATATCATGTAATGCTTTTTTGAGATCTTAAAATATTGTTCATGATTACTAACTATATCAATCATAAAGGTTAGGTATTTATAATAAAAGTTTAATCATAGCTATTAAAAATTTGTGGAAAACCATTTTGATTAGTTGCATCAAAATAGCTTACAAAATCTTCCAAACAGCTTCTACAATGGTTCAAATAATATCTATAGAATTAGTCATTATGTGGGATCAACCTTTTTCATAATATCAATGACTACGAATGTAGATGACTTATGAATGTTGGATCTAGAGGGATAAAATATTGGCCATATTATCACATCAAATGAGATCTAGAATGTTTAGTTGATCGATGATCAAGTAAGATTAGATCATAATCTTAGAATTCAAAATGGAAATCCTTGAGCTTCTTCATTTAATGATTGGTTATTCGAAAAGTTAAAAAGAATTCTAGCCATCCAATGAAATTGGATTAGAGTTTTGTCATCTAATCAAATCATTGAACAAGTGCTTATAGGTTGGTTCAATCTTAGCCATTTGATAAAAAAATAGATGGTAAGAATTCATGCATACTTATGGCCTAATTATGTTGGCTTGGGAAAGTAATTTAGTCCCATATAATAGAATGTCAAAAGTGTTTTCTTTTTAACATGTTCAACATACATATGTTGAGCTGAAACATAAGGCTTGCTCTCCTTTATGTCCTCGAGATTTGATTATGCCACTTATATGCTTACAGTTTTATTCATGGTTATCAGTTTGCCCTAAAACACCTTGACCTGAGGCCTCTTAAGCCATCTCAGTCTTGTTTGCCTAAGTGCTTCATACATTGGCCAAGCTTGCCTTAATATATATTTTATTTTTTTAATAAATTATGAAAATTTAATAGAATTATTTTTGTTATATTTTATTTGTTTAATTTAACAAAAATTTAACAACCAATCTAGCATAAAATTTGGTAATGACATATAAGTGAGATTTAATCAAGTATATTATGAGTGAAAGTATAATCTTAGATGTTTCCTAAATCAAGAAAAGAATTGAATAATTTGGAAGCTTAAGTTAGATTTGAAAGTGGTACGAATAAAGATATGTCTCATATGACTTATAATTAAAGAGCTAATGTTGTATTTCACAGAAATTGTTTTTTTAATGTTGATGTGTATGTCTTCAATTCTTGAAGCTTATTGAACACTCTAAAGTGCTCGAAATATCTCTAATTCACTATCCTTACAAGTGTATTGCTTGTCCTTGATAACTAAAGCTGATTCACACAAAACAAGCCTATAAATAAATGTTAAATCTTTATGGCTTAACTCATCAAATATAAGAGTGACCTAATAATCTTTCAATTTTGATGATGTTAAGAAACAAATATTTTTAAAAAAATGTAACAAGTAAAAAAAGATATTTTAGAAAGATTATTATATAAAGAGTATGAAAAATTAAAAATGAAAATTGCATGCTCCCATTACTATATGTTCTCCTACACTTTGTAAATATTATAAATGTTATCTAAACTATGATCATTCTTCTACTTCAACATCATCAAATAGGAGGAATAGTTTAGATAATCTCTATTATACTTAGTTATTTCTTTAATGATTAAAATAGTTTAGTTTGATCGGGTTTTGCAAATATATAGTCTAATTTTTATTTTTAAGGAGCACATTTTAGTTCTACTAATCCTTTAATGACTTGATCACTAATAAAATGATATCTTACATTTTTGTAATTTTTCTTATAATGATAATGTTTATTATATAACTTTAGTCACAAACCTAATCTTGTCTCCAATAGTTACTTTATTTTCATATAGTTATTCTTAAATACCCAATTAGCTCCATTCAATTATTGATTACTAAGCCTAGGAACTAATTCTTATGCTTAATTTCTCTCAAGTTTGTCAAACTATCAATTCATGACATGATCCCACACCCATAAGGGTTTCTTGAAGAAGTATAGGTTTTAAGAATGATACATATGCAATATGATCAATTTGTTTCATAGAAACTTGAGTTTTATTTTATTGATTATCATATCATTTAAATGATTCCAATTGATTTTGATACTACAAAACTCAAGATAGTTGTTGAGTAGCTTCTTCTATACATTCCTTCTTGTCTAATTTACTTTCTTCTTTCTTCAATTCTAGGTTTGATAATAACTCTGGCTAGTCTCTAAATTTTTATTAATTATTTTTAAGTCATCAAACACTAGATTTATTTTTTTATTTCCTTTGAATAATCTTAGATGCTTTCCTTGGTGGGATATGTATATTGATGTCATATTCCTTATTCCATGTAATAATCATATAGATATTTATTTTTAAAGAACATTATCATTAAATTAAACTTTTTTTTTATTTTTTTTAATTCTTTAATCATTTTAGTAAAGCCTATGATTGACTCATTGTTTATTCTTATAAAATTTAACACAAGTAAATTTAGAAAAATCCTTATTTTTTCCACTTAGACTTAAGATTTTTTTTTATCTAAAATAAGTTATCTCTAATGGTCATAATAATTAATATTTTATAAGTTAATGTTATTGTATTGTTGACCCTAACCAAGGTACTTTATTTGATGATGACAAACCCTAAGTATTTTTAATGAATTCTTTTAATGAATTCTAAAATGTTATGTAGACTGTGCTTATAGTTATGAGAGAACTAAAATAAGAAGATGAGTAAATATCAAATCTTATGAAGACCAACTTGGTTGGAGTGACAAAACTACCAAAGAATGTATTTTGAATTTATGTTTAAGCATTTCAATTTTTCTTTGATTAAAGTGTTAAGCTCAATTAAAATATTTGTTACAAGGAACATGAGTTAAATCAAAATTAATCACCTTAGAGAAATATTTTGGTTTTTAATTTTTTTATCATAAAAATTATTTTACTTTAATCATATCTTTGAAAAACTCAATTAATTTGTTTCAAAATTATGTATTATTATTTAGTTAAAAAATGCCAACACACTAACACTTTAATGGCTCACTAAAATAAATCACCTTGGGTCAAGACACCCATTCAATATAACAAAAAATTAAAGAGCCCAAATCTAGAACATGGATTGTGTTATTTGTCTTGTTTCCACAAATTAAGTTATGTACCCCACATAATTAAATAAACCATAATGATTAACTAGCCACATGGGCGAATGAATTTGAGAGCAAACCAGGGGACAACTAAACTTGAAAAGGCTACCTTTCAGAATGAAGCAAAGCTTTAAGAATTATATATATTTGTTCTATTTTGTAAAGTAGGACTAAACTAAAGCTTTATTTTAGCACTTCATCTTTCTAAATTGTAGGAGTAACAAGAGTAGTTAGATCGCACAGTTTTAGGAATCAAATGCTCATATTCATTAGAGAATGTAAAGAAGAAAAAAAAAGCAAATGTCAAATACACATAGATCATTTTTGTTTTAGAGGCAAACCACCAAGCGTTATATTTTAAATTGAAATTAGGTATTTCAATTTTGCTTTGATTAGAATGTTAATCTTTATTGAAAACTATATTACAAGCCACATAAATTAAATCAAAATAAATCATCTTAGAAAAATATTTACGTTTTAAGTAATTTTTTATCAATCTTCCTTGGTTGTCTTTATTATTAGTTTATGTTAATGATTACTTTAAAAATCTTAATTAATCAGTTGAAAAGATTATAGATTATTAATTGGTAAAAAAAATTCCAACATTCCTATCCCTTTGATGGGCTTGGCACTATAAATCACTTTTGGTCAATGTACCTATAAAGTATAGTGAATGGGTTGAGAACCCAAATCTAGAAAAAAGGTTATTTATCCTACTTCTACATATTAAGTTATGTATCCTGTATTTGTAAATGCATCACTGGCCATATGACCAAATGATTTCTCGAGTAAACCAGAGGATAGCCAACCTAGAAAAGCTCCCTTTCGGAATGACGTGAACCTTTAAAAAACAAATATTTGTTCTCCTATTGAATTGTAAGACAAAACATGGCTTTATTTTCGTGTAACATCTCCATGGATGTAGGAGTAACAAGAGCCATTTGATTGTGTAATTTTCTGATCACATGATCTTAATCTTGTCTATCTTTGTTTATAAAGTTTCATAATATCCTCTATTTGATCATGCATTTTCACGATTGCATGGTCCACTTCTACTCTACATGTAAAAGTTGTCATTGTAATCATCTGATCATTATTTTGATCAAAACAATGTGATCAAATTTAATTACTAAAAATTGCCAAGTGTATCTTGTCACTTGCATTGTGTAGTTTTTTTTATCAAATGAGCTCAAAGTGTTATGATCAAATGGCTCCTATGCAAAAACTATTTTAGCCATTATTTTGAGCCTTTATATGTTTAATTAAATAATACTTTTTAAATTAGAATAATTTGCATTAGAAAAAGTTATAATGGCTATTTTTTGTATTTTGTAAGTGCTTTTAAGCATTGGAAAAAGTCGATAAATATGTGAATTATTTTAATAAATTAAGAGATTCATTTTTATGGAATCTAAAGAAAAGTTTCAAGGCAAAACATTTAGGCCATGGGAATCTCATTTCCATAATCTCTTCTATATGCTACTATGCCATTTTGTCATCAAACTACTAAAATTCTTTTTCTTACTAAATCAAATAAGTTATTAATTTTCTCTAATCATAATATATTTAATTAAAATACTTGTCTCTTTAAACATTTCATCAGATATACAATTGTTTTCGTATTAATTTCAATTTTATGGTGCTTAGTGTTTTTCTTTTATTGTCATTTCATTATGATTTCATTGTAACCTATCTCATTAATTTTGTTGTAAGGCCATAGTAACATATCTTGTTTATTGTTGTGAAGGTTTAGCTTACTCACCTTTCGATGAAAGGCCTACATGGAGTGTTTATTATGTAATCTCTTAACCTATCTAAAAATCATTCATGTATTATTTCAAATATTATTGAATTATAATTACATAATTTTTATAAAAATCAACATGTTCTAAAATAAAATTAAAATTACAGAAAATTATTTTTAAAGATTGGTTCAACCTTTAAAAAAACTTTTAAAATATTGCTTTAAAAACTTTTATAAGAAAGCAAAATTTTTATTTCTCAAAATTCACCCCCCATGTTAAACCACACTTCAATTGGTATCAGAGTAAAGTTCTTTTATTTTAAGAAGAAATTCTCAGGAAGATTCATAGTTCAAATTGATTCTTTAGTAAGTTTGGGTGAAGGTGTTTCTTATTATAGACAACAAAGTTTTGTGGTGATTATTATTTTTATTAAAAGACTAAGATGAGTAGTTATTTTAAATTAATTAATAAAGAAAAGTTATAACTAATAAAAGTTTTTTATTTTCTTACTAAGAAAACCTCTGAAGATATTTTAGCACCTAAACTTTTTTGTGTTAAAAATAAAATTATACTATGTTTAAATGTATAGTAGTAAATATTTGCATGATGGCTAGAAAAGAAGAAGAAGAAGAAGATAGTACATCTTCAAGTGAAGAGGTAAATATATTCAAAGAAATTAGTTGGAAAATTACTTTATCTTTGTAAGAAATATAAAAATTTGAATAACAAAATATATGAAATTAAAATAAAAACATAGTGACATCAAGGTAATTAGAGAAAATGCCAGCATGTATTTATAGAATATGGAAAATGTCGTTGATGATTTAAAACCAGAAGTTAATAATCATGCATTTGTAGTTAAGGAATGCAATGATTTTATATATTTGTGCTTTACTTTCTCAATTTTAAAAGTAAAAACTAATTGGTAGACAATGTCTTCTTACAAACACTAGAACTCAAAATATGTATAGCGAATGCAATTTTTTTTTTCTTGCTAAGAAAACCTCTGAAGATATTTTAGCACTTAAACTATTTTCTTACAAACACTATTTAGTGATTGTGGATGTATGAAATTAAAAAAAGGACTAAACACCAAGCAACAAGATTTGATTTAATTATGAGGGGTCAAAATTTTCTAAATGAAATTAAGGGATAGTTAAACAGGATTAGAGAATTGAGCTTATGAGTGGGGCTAGGATTCCATCATTTTATTAGGATTACAAGTTCTTCATGCCGAAGGTTAAGAGATTATTAATTTTGGAAACGTGTTAGAAAAATAAGGATTACATAATATTGAATGAGATGGGCCTATTTTGTTTAGAAAATTTTGTGTTTAAAGTTTACACTCCATATTTATCATTTTGAGATTAATAAAATTTGCTATTTGTTAGCAACATAGAAATGAGGGAAATGCAATATTGAATTGTTGTTTAATTATAAGTGATTATAATGTCAACCATTATTTTTAATAATATTCAATTACCTGTTTTGAGATAATGTGTTAGATTTGAACATGGAGATCAATGGAATGCATTCTCCAAGCTTGAATAAAATATCAATGATTATAATAAAGAATAAGACTTTGGGGACCACAAAGGATTAGAATTTCTTTCATGTCTAAGGTTTAGAAATTATGGAATATTAGAACGTGTTGATGAATTAATAAATATAAATTACAAACATTTATAAGGCAAAATAGTCAAGACAGGTTGGAAAAAGAAGATTATTTGTTAATCTAGTGTGTCTTATTTTGTTTTTATTTCCTTTATTTTCATTTTAATTCATAATGAGTTGTAACATGTCACATAATAAGACCCTCATAGTATCTTCAACTTTCTTACACATGTTATTTTTTTATAAGTTTTCTTAATTATTGGCATTTTTTATTACACTTTCAATATAAGTTTAGCCATTGTATTTTTATAAAAGTGCTAAAATAGAATGAAAAAATGGCAAGGTTGAACTGATGAAGAAAATGCCTTGAAGGAATTTTTTCCAAACAACAGGACACCATTATTTCTAGAAGTGCATACTTGTACCTAAAAGAGTAAGAGTTATCTATCTTATGAAACCTGCTTTCCATCATCTTCTTGCATTATATTGATCCTAACCTTAAGCTCCATTGATTTGTTATCAGAATGACCAAGGCCCTCATATATGATTTTCTTATCTTTCCCTTATCCTTCATCATAAAAGGTCCTATAGTTATTTCATCTTATCAGTTTCTTATTCAAGTTTGTAATTTTCAGCATGAGACGTGCAAAAGTTAGTTTATTTTAGATTGAAATAGGGACCAATAATTGTTTAGAAATTTTGAGTTTATGAGTGTCATTTTGAGTTTAAGGATTAAAGGAATGAAATAATATGGAAGGTTATGGATTAAGATAACCTTAGTTTTTAGGGATTTGAATTTGCAAATTTTTATTTTAGGTCAATGATTTAAAGATTAGTGACCAATGTAAGGTATTGTTATGTATTGATTAGAGATTAAAAAATATAATTGGTATTGTAATGAACACTAAGGCTACTAGAGATTGGTTGTTATGAGCTTTGAGTTCATGTCTTTGTCTTTAAACATTTTAGATATACTAGTTATTTAATTTCTATATAAATATTTTGTAACCTTATCATTCAAATTTCTTTTCTGAACTCCTTTTATATAACTCAAAATGCATAAACAAAATGCATAAAGAAATAGCCTAAATGTAGATTTCTATAATTTAATCTCTAATTTACTAATGACCTGCACTTTTATTAATCCAAAAATAATTTTCACCAAATCACAAAATCCATAGACAAAATAATAATCTCTAATCATATATACATTTATATTATCCCCTTCCCTTGATCCTTAATCTCAAAGCCCTGGACATAAAATAAAGGTCCTAAATTTTCTAAAAGCATTTTCCACTTTCTTAATCCAACATCTCTAATCTAAATTTTACTAGCCCATTTTCTTAGTCTTAAATACAAAAATGATAAGGAAATCATAAAAATGTAATAAAAAATATAGTTTTTATATTACTCCAGTTGAGCTTCATTTATGGCATTAAAGAGAAGAGATGGTGAAGCAAACAGGTACCATTTGATTGTGCATTTTTATAATTGCACGATCAACATTGCTTCCACCATTGTGAATAGTAGATTTTATCTAACTGTTTATCTGATAATGCTGATCAAACAAATGAGATCAGTTCTACAATTACGAATACAATTAGTTTAGATCTTCTTTGCATCTATGAACAATGCATTTAATTTATCCATCCATCTAAAGCTCTCGATCGAATGGTTGAGCCCATCTATATATTTGTAAACAGTGTTCTTGTGCATCAGCACTGTCCATCCAAGGTATAGGATCTAATGTCAAAGTCATATTTTTGTGAGGATTAGATTTGGACCATTTATTCAGCATTTGGATTTGCCAGCCATCAGTACTCCCACTTGTACTACTAATCAAGGAAGTTAATATTTGATCTCCCTAGTATTTTAGAATATAACTTTCTCACATAATTTATCTTAATTCTTCAAATATTTTGCTTTGAGTTTTTTATATTATTTTTGTAACTCTACAATTCCTTCTATGTTACCTTTACATTGGTTTAATTTGGTCACATTAAAGTTCTACCATTTATTTTATTTTAGCTTTAATATTTATTTATTTAATATTAAAATAAAATTTATTATTATGTTTTCTTATTTTGTTTTGTAATTCTTTGCAATTCCAAAGGAAGTATGATGGAGATGAAATAATGTAATTCTTTGCAATTCTAAAGGAAGTATGATGGAGACGAAACAAACATAATTCAACTCTTCTTGAGTGACTCTATCTATTTAATTATTCGTTTTTATATTTTGAAATATTTAATTTTCTATGTTTTTGGTGCGCTTTACAAGCCATTTTGATTCATACCTGATTTGACAATAAAAAATATTCATTCAATTTAATTAATATATGAGAATGCATCTTTTCCATATTATTTATCTCATTTCTTCAATGATTTTATTATGATTTGGTTATATTACTATGAAACTATAATTTTATTATTCTCTATCTTTTACATCACTTCAATTAGGTTTCATTATATTAATTCAATTTATCTTATTTTAGCTTTAACATATATTTATATAATATTAAAATAATAATTCATTATTATATATGTTCAATTACTTTGGAAGTTTTTTGTAATTACTAACAAAGGCACAACGAACTCCAAACAAATATTATTGATATTTTAAATATTTTATTTTCCATTATTTTGCAAGGATTTTTAAGTTATGCTGAATTTGATGATGGAGGACATTACACATGATATTTTTAGCATCTTTTACTGTAGCTTTATTATACAATTGATCATATTTTTTTAAATAGTTTTTTTGATTTAGCTATATTACCATGTAACTTTAATTCTCTTATTGTGTAACAATTATATCAATCTAATATAACTACATTATATTGCTTTACTATATCATATTTTAGCTTTAATAAATATTTATTTAATTTTAAAATGATAATTTATTACTATTTATATTTCTTTAGCTTTGTAATTTTTAGTATTTTAAAATGATGCTTGATTATGACAAAACAAATATTATTTAAATCATTTGATCAAGCTCTATCTAATTAAATATTATTTTTATAATTTAGAATAATTTATTTTTCAAGGTTTTAGCACACTCTACAAATATTTTTAACTGATACAAATTTTGAAAATAAATAATGTTACAGTTAAACTACTTAATATTTTAGAAAATAGTTTGCTAAACATTCAACTCATTTCTTCAAAAGTTTCACTTTCTTTTGTTCTATTATTATGTAACTCTAAATATATTATCTGGCCTATACATTATACTGATTTAGTTACGTTAATTTTTACAATTTATCACATTTTAGCCTTAATTTGTATTTTCTTGATATTAAAATAATACTTTATTATTATTTATAATTATTTATTTTGGTAATTCATAATAATTCTAAATGAGACATGATTGAGAGGAAATAAACATCCTTAGACTCATGTTGATAAGAACTTTAAAATTAAGAATTTTTTTAAAAATTTTAAATATTTTAATTTTATATGATTTTGACATGTTTTATGAGATATTTTGAATTATACATGATTTGATAATCAAGGATGTTATACTTGATCTCTTTAATATCTTAGAATATAGTTTTAACATGTAATTTATTTCATTTCTTCAAATATTTTTAATTTGACTATATTATTATGAAACTCATTCTCTTTTAGTGTGATCTTTACATTAGTATGATTTAGTTATATTACATTACTTTGATTTATCTTATTTTATCTTTATTATATATATTTTTAAATATAAAAATAATAATTTATTATTATTTATGCTTATTTACTTTAATATTTTGTAATTATTCTAAATGACGCCTGATCGTGACAACAAATGTCATTGGACTCATCTCAATGAGCTCTATCTAGTTAGATACTAATATATATATATATATATTGAAAATTTTTTAATATTTTTTTATCTTTATAAAGATATTCCAATACATATTTGATTTGATAAATGATAATATTATACTCAATCTCGTTAGTACCTTGAAATTTAAATTTCTCATTCAAATTATCTCTTTTCTTCAATTGTTTTGTTTTTGTTTAGTCATATTGCTATGTAACAATAATCAGTTATCATGTCAAATTTGTAGACTTCGGTTTGGTTATATTTTATTACTTCAATTTATGTCATTTAAGTTTTGATATATATTTTGATAACATTAAAATTATAATTTATTATTATTATTATTCTTATTTATTTTGGTAATACATAGTGAAACCAAAAGACGTATGCTTGAGACAAAAAAAGCATCTTTGGTGTCTTCTTGACAAGCTTTATTCAACTTATTATTCATTTTTACAATTTTAACTTTTGTATTTCTAATGATTTTGGCACTTTTATTAGACATTTAAATTCATACCTTGTTGATGATCAAGGATGTTGCAATGGATCTCGTTAGTATGTTGGAATTTTTATTTCTTATATAATTTAAATCATTTCTTCAAATGTTTTACTTTGGGTTTTCTATATTACTATGTAACTAAAATTCTACTCTTATGTGACATTTACTTCAGTTTGATTTTGAAATATTATGTTATTTTAATTTATCATAATTTATCTTTAATATATATTTATTTAGTATTAAAATAGATTTTTTTATTACTAATGTTTATTTACTTTGGTAATTTATAGTAATTTTAAATGTGGACCAATTGAGATTAAACAAATGTCATTATAATAGTCTCAATAAGCTCTTTTCAAATAAATATTTCTTTATATTTTTAAATATTATGTTTTTTAGAGTTATGATATGATTTAGAGATATTTTGTTTTGTCTTATTTGATGAATGGGATTGTTACACTCGGCCTCTTTACTATTTTAGAATTCAACTATCTCATACTATTTATTTCATTTCTTTAATTTTTTTAGTTTGATTTGGTTATATTACTATAGAACTATAATTATCCTCTCACTTGGCTTTACATTACTTTAGTTTGGTTATATTATATTTCTTTAATTTATCCCTTTTTTTAACTTATATGTACTTAACATCAAAATAACATTATTTTTAATTATGCTTGTATTTTGGTAAATTGTAGGAATTCCAAATAAGGTCTGATGAAGATAAAACAAATATCATTGGACACATCTTGACAAGCTTTATCTAATCATTTATTCATTTTTTATTATTTTAAATATTTTATTTTTTAATGTTTTCACATATTATTCTAGGAATTTTGATTCATACATCATTTGATGATTATGTATATTACACCTCATCTCCTTCATAGCTTGGAGTGCAACTTTCTTGGAAAACTTATCTTATTGTTTTAAAATTTTTAACTTTGATTTAGTTATAATATTATATTACTCAAAATTGCCTCTCCTGTGACCTTTATATGTCTTCAACTTAGTAATCTTACTTGAAACAAATATATAAAAAATAAAATTAAATATTTAACTAGTTATAACTCATTAAGATGAATCTAACAATGTTTAGTTCTTCTTGATCATAACTTGTTTGGAATTACTATATATAATAAAAAGGTAATCATAAATAATATTACAAAAATATATATGTTATAGCTAAAATAAGATAAATTAGAGCAATACAATTTAACAAGAAAAATGAGATTAGTGTTACACGAGAAGAGAATTATAGTTACTTAGTAAAAAAACTAAATCAAAGAAAAAACTATTAAAAAAAAAATAAATTGTACAAAAAAGTTGTATTCGAAGATACAAGGTATTCAAGTGTAAAATCTTTGATCATGAAATGAGATACAAACCATAATATCTTATAAAATATTCGATAATTTTAGAAGAAATATTTATTAAGATAAAAATAAATATTTTGTTTAATATATGTCATCAAGACGAGACAAAATTTTTTTTCTTTGCCATGATTGGATGTCATTTGTAATTACTATGAATTACAAAATAAAATAAGTGTAAGAAATAATAGGAATTAAGGATTAGGGTTTAGTGATTAAGGATTATGTAAAATTAGAGACATGTAAATTTCACATGAGAGAAGATTAAAAGTTACACACTAATATAACAAACTAAAAGTGAACATTTTCGAAAAATGACAAATTACTCAAGATATTTACATTGCACGATCATAACGAAACCAAGCACAACATCCTTAATTTTTAAATTAGGTACAAATAAAAATAGCTCAAGAAACAAGTAAAAACCATGGCAAATATAATATTTAAAAATATAAAAAAGAATAGTTATATGCTAAAGTTGAAATGAGATAAATTGAAGCAATTTAATATAACCAAATTTATTGATGTAATAGTGAAATGAATTTAGATTTAGAGACACATATTAATATAAAAGAATAAAAGTACAAAATGTAAAGAAATTTGATAAATCTTATTGAGATCTTGCATTGCAAGATACTAAGGAGATCTAATGTGATATTGTCGATCGTAAAATCATGGAGGAATCAAAATAGCTCATAAACCAAGATAAAATCAGTCAAAATAAAGAAATTAAAAAAGAATCTTTAATTAGATAGAGCTCATGAAGATGATGAGTGCAACAACATTTTTTTCATCTCAACGAAACCTAGTTTGGAATTATTATGAGTTAAAATAGCTTATCAACATAAAGAACCAAAATTTATTATTTTAATTTTAAGTAAATACATATCAAAAACTAAAATGATATAAATTGAAGCAATATAATTTAACCAAATTAAAACAATGTAAAAGTTAAACAAGATGAAGTTTATAGTGAAATAGCAATACAACCAGATTGAAGAGTAAAATTTGAAAAAATGAGATCAATCATGTGAGAAAGTTACATTCCAACATACTAAGGTGGTTGAATGCAACATTCTTAACAATCAAATAAGAATTGAATGAAAACTATCTTTAAAGAATGCCAAAACTATAGAAAAAAAGTCTTGAAATAGTATAAAAGAATATTTAATTAGATAGAGATCATTGAGTTGAGTACAACGTCATTTGTTTCTTTTATATTAGACCATGTTTAAAGTTATTATAAATTATCAAATTCAATTAGCATAAAAATAAATAGGTTACTTTTAATGTTAAGTAAAAATATATTAATGTTGAAATCAGAAAAATTTAAAAATTATAATATAAAAAATCAAAGCAATGTAATGGTTACACAATAGGAGATTTAAAGTTATATGATAACATAATTAAATTAAAGCAAAGACGTTTAAGAAATAATATAAATTATATAAGAATGTTACATTCCAAGTTACTAAAGAGATCGAGTATAAAATGCTCAATCAATAAATTAGGTGCAAATTAAAATGTTTCATAAAATCTTTGAATGTAAAAGAAAAAATTTTAAAAAACAAAAAATAATATATAATTTCTTTTAACTCATTGGGACAAGTCTAATGAAACTTGTTTTGTTTATATTGAACTATAATTAGAATTACTATGAATTACTAAAATAAATAACCATAGTAAATAATAAGTTCTTACATTAATATTAATTAAAAATATTTAAAACTAAAACGAGATAACTCTTAAAAATTTAATATAACCAAATCAAGAGGATGTAAGGGTCACAAAGGACGTGATTTCATAATACGGAGCAATGTAAGAAGATTGAGGATAATATAATCAATCATCAAAGTTGGCTAATATCAACCTTTTTTATTAAAATTCTAAAATAATGAAAAAACTATTTGAAAATATAAAAATTATATTAAAAACAATAGAACTCATTGAGACGAGTCCAATAGTGCTTGTTTGCCCTCAATTGGAACTAATTTGCATTTGTTATGAATTACAAAACCATAAGTTCAATTAATAATAAATTATTTTTTTAGTTTTATGTAAAACATATTAAATTTAAAATGAGATATATTGTAATAATGTAATATAACTAAATCAAAGTTATTTAAATATCACATGAGAAGAAATTTAGAGTTAAATAGGAATACAAATGAATCAAAATAAAAAATTTGAAAATATAAGAAAAATTGGTTAAAAAGTTACATTCTAAAATATTTAGGAGATCTAGTATAACATTCTCAATCATCAAATCAAGGATGGTATGAAATGTCTCCTAAAAGCTTACTCAAATCTTAAACAATAAAACATTTTAAAAATTAAAAAATAATTTTTTTAATAGAATGTAGTGCATGTACTTGAGTTTAATGAAACTTTTTTTTCATCTCGATTTGGCCATGTTTGGAATTATTGTGAATTATAATTGCAAATAAGCATAATAATACCAAATTGTAATTTTAATTTAAGTAAATATATATTAAAACTAAAATAAGATAAATAAAAGTAACTAAATTTAGCCAAATCAAAGCGATATGAAGGTCACATGAAGGACGATTTAGAGATACAAACAAATGTAACTAAATGAAAAAAATATTTTAAGAAATGAGATAAACTATATAAGAAAAATACACTCAAATATACATGGTAGATCGATTATAGCATTCTCAATAGTCAAGTCAGGAATGACTTTAAATATCTCTTAAACCATGCCAAAACACCAGAAAATAAAATATTTAAAAAATATAAAATAAATACTTATTTGGATAAAGATCATCAAGATAATTCTAATAATGCTATGTTAATCTCAATTGGCTCATGTTTTTGATTTATTATGAATTAGCAAATTAAATAAGTGTAAATAACATTAAATTATTATTTTAATATAAAATTAATATATTTTAAATCTAAAATAAGATAAATTGATGTAATATAGTATAACCAAATATTAGTGATTTAATTATCAAATGAGATAAATTTAGAGACATTAATATAAAAAATAGAAGTATAAAATTTGAAAAATTAGAGATCTTATTGAATAGTTTCATTGTAGGATACGAAGGAGTCCAAACTTAACATGCTTATTTGTAAAATCGAGAAAGAATTAAAATAACTCATAAAACATGCTAAAATAAAAGAAAATAAAGAATTTAAAAAATAATCTTTAAATAGATAGAGTTCATGGAGATGATGAGAGCAACAATACTTTTTTATCTCAATCAAACTTAGTTTATAATTATTATGAGTTACAAAAGCTATTAAACATAAATATAAACAAATTATTGTTTTAATTTTAAGTAAATGCATATTATAGCTAAAATGATATAAATTGAAGCAGTACAATTTGGCTAAATTAAAGCAGTGTAAAACTTGCACAAGAAGATGTTTATAGTTAAATAACAATACATCAAGATTGAAGAAAAAATGTGAAGAAATGAGAGAAATCACCTAAGAAAGTTACATTCCAACATACTAAGGTGATTGAATACAATATCCTTTTTAGTAAAATAAAATTTGAATTAGATCAATCTTTAAAGAATGTAAAAACTATAGAAGATAAACACTTAAAATAATATAAAAGAATATTTAATTGGATAGAGATATTGAGTTGAGTTCATTGTCATTTATTTCATCTATATAAAACCGTGTTTAAAGTTATTACGAAATATAACAAAATTGAAGTGATGAATTATTAGAGAAGAGGAGATGTAGAATTACATATTTATATAATAAAACTAAAGAAAAGACATTAAAGAAATAAAATAAACTATATTAGAATGTTGCATTCCATGCTACTAAAGAGATCAAATATGACATGGTCAATTATCAAATTAAGTGTGAATAAAAATGTTTCTTAAAATCTATGAAAGTCACTAAAAAATAAAATACTTTAAAAAATAAAAAACAATATAAATAATAATAAATTGGTTTTTTAGTATTAAGTAAATACATGTTAAATTTGAAATAAGATAACTTGAAGTAATATAATATAACTAAATGAAAGTTATATAAATGTTGTATGAGAGAAAATTAAGAGTTACATAGTAATATAAATAAATCAAAATGCAAAATTTGAAAATGTAAAAAAAATTACATTAACAATTAATATATACGAAAATATTTAGGAGATCTAGTATAACATTTTAGATCTTGAAATCAAGGATGATATGAAATGTCTCTTAAAACTTATTAGAACCATAAACAATTAAACATTTAAAATATTGAAAATAAAATTTTTAATTGAATGGACCACATAGACTTGAGTCTAACAAACTTTATTTTTCATCTTTATTTGACCTTGTTTAGAATTATTGTGAATTATAAATTCAAATAAGCGTAAGTAATACCAAATTGTAATTTTAATTTATGTAAATGTATTTCAAAACTAAAATAAGATAAATATAAGAAATGAAATATAACCAAATCAAAGCGATGTAAAGGTCACATGGGAGACGATTTAGAGATAACCACAAATTTAACCAAATGACTGCAAAATAATTGAAGAAATGAGATAAACAATATCAGAAAAATGGTTTCCAATATACAAAGTAGATTGATTAAAACAACCTTAATAGTCAAATCAAGAATGAACTAAAATCTCTTAAATCATATGAAAAAACTAAAGAATAACATATTTTATAATATAAAATAAATGCTTATGTTGATAGAGACTATATGGTGAGTCGAATAATATTATTTTCTTCTCAATTGGATAATGTTTTGACCTATTGCAAATTAACAAAGTAAATAAGTATAAGTAAAATTAAATTATTTTTTTAATGTTAAATTATTACATGTTGGATTTGACAGAAGATAAATTTAAACATTGTAATATAACAAAACCATAGTGATGTAATGGTCAAATGAGATGAGATTTATGAACACATATTAATATAAGAAAATCAAAGTACAAAATTTGAAAAATTAGATAAATCTTATTAAACGTTGCATTGCAAGATACGATGGACATCAATTGTGCCATGCTTGATTGTAAAATCAAGGAAGAATAAAAATAACTCATAAGGCATGCAAAAATAATAGAAAATAAAGAAATTAAAAAAGAATCTTTAATTTGATATAGCTTGGGTAGATGATGAGAGCAACTACATTTTTTCATCTCAATCAAACTTAGTTTAGAATTATTTTTTGTTACAAAAGCTAATGAACATAAAAAACAAAAACTTATTTCTTTAATTTTAAGTAAATCATATTAAAGTTGAAATGATATAAATTAAGGAAATATAATTTCACCAAATTAAAGCAATGTAAAACTTTCATAAGAAGATGTTTATAGTTAAATAACAATACAACAAGATTGAAGAGAAAATTTTGATGAAATGAGATAAAACATATGAGAAAGTTACATTTGAACGTACTGATGTGATTGAATGCAAAATCCAAATTGAAACAATCTTTAATCAGATAGAGAATGCCAAAACATAGAAAACAAAAGACTTAAAATAGTATAAAAGAATATTTAATTAGATAGAGGTCATTTGGTTTAGCCAAATGTTTTTTTCATCTATATTAGACCATGTTTAAAGTCATTATGAATTACCAAATTTAATAAGCATAAAAATTAATAAGTTTTTTTTAATATTAAGTAAATATATATTAAAGTTGAAACGAGATAAATTTAAAAATTATGATATAATCAAATGGAAACGATCTAATGGTTACACAAAAGGAAATTTAGAGTTACACAATAATATAATGAAACTAAACCAAAGACTTTTTATAAATAATCTAAATTAAATAAGAATGTTATATTGCAGGATATTAAAGAGATCAAATATTATATTCTCAATAATCAAATTAGGTGCAAATTTAAATTTTTCATAAAATCAATTAAAGTAAAATAAAAATTAAATATTTTCAAAGATAAAATTTTTTCTAAAGTAAAATATTTTAAAAAATAAAAACAAATATATAATTTCTTAGAATTCATAGTAACAAGTTTAATGACACTTATTTTTTCAATATTGAACCATAATTGGAATTGCTATGAATTACCAAAATAAATAATCATAAATAATAATAAATTCTTACTTTAATATTAAGAAAAAGATATCAAAATTGAAATGAGATAAGTTGAAGAAATTTAATGTAACCAAATCAAAGGGATGTGATTAAACTTTTTTAATGATACATAGTAATGCAACCAAAACAAATAAAAATGTTTGATGAAATATGATAAATTATGTGAGACAGTTGAATTCTAAGATACAAAAGAGATCAAACGTTATATCATCGCTAATCAGATTAGGTAAATATCAAAATGTCTTATTAAATATGCTAAAATCATAAAGAACTTTTGAAAAATATGAGAATAAATATTAAAAAGGATAGAAATAATTGTGATGATTCCAATAACATGCCATAATTGAGACTCATTTGTAATTGTTATGAATTACCAAAAAATAAGTTTAATTAATAATAAATTAGTTTTTTTAGTGTTAAGTAAATACATGTTACATTTGAAATAAGATAACTTGAAATAACATAATATAACTAAATGAAAGTTATATAAATGTTGTATGATCCTTAACACTAAAAAAACTATTATAACCTTAGACAATAAAACATTTAAAATATTAATAAAGAAAAATTTTAATTGAGTGGAGCACGTGGAGTTGAGTCTAATGAAACTTATTATGCATCTTGATTCAACCAAATTTAGAATTATTATAAAGTATAAATGCAAATAAGCATAAATAATACCAAGTTGTAATTTTAATTCGAGGAATTATTTATTAAAAGTAAAATAAGATAAATAAAAGTAACAAAATATAGCTAAATCAAAGTGATATTAAAATCACATGATAGAAGATTTAAAGATGCTTGCAAATATGACCAAATGAAAGAAAAATATTTGAAAAAATTCGATAAACTCCTTCAGAAAAATGCTTTTAAGTATTCAAAGTAGAACAATTATAACATGCTTAATATTCAAATAAAATTAAATTGAAATATCTCCTAAAATAGCCAAAACATGAGAAAAAATATTAAAAAATATAAAATAAATGCTTATTTGGAAAGAACTCATCTAGATGAGTCCAATAATGTTATGTTCTTCTCAATTAGATCACATTTTTTTTATTGCAAATTACAAAAGTACATAAGTAAAAATAGAAAATAAAATAATTATTTTGATAATAAATAAATATGTATATTAAATCTGAAATAAGACAAGTTGAAGCAATGCAATATATCCAAACCTTAGTGATGTAATTGTCAAATGAGATGAGATTTAAATACATATTAATATAAAAAAAATCAAAGTACAAAATTTTGAAAAATTAGATAAATCTTATTGAAATGTTGCATTGCAAGATACTAAGAAGATTGATTATGACATGTTAGCTCATAAAATCAAAGAAGAATCAAATAACTTAAAAAGCTTAAAAAATAATTGAAAATAAAGAAATTAAAAAAATTAATTAGATAGAGCTCATGAAGATGTGAGAGTAGTAATATTTCTTTCAACTCAATCAAACTTAGTTTAAAATTATTATGAGTTACAAATGCTAATAAACATAAAGAACAAAAATTTGTTTTTTTTATGTTAAGTAAATGCATATTAAAAGTAGAAATGATATAAATTGAACTAATATAATTTAACCAAACTAAAGCAATGTAAAACTCATATAAGAAATGTCTATAGTCAAATAACATTACAACGAGATTAAATAGAAAAGTTAGAAAAATGAGATAAATCATGTGAGAAAGTCACATTCCAATATGCCAAGGTGATTGAATATGACATCCTTAATAGTCAAATGGCATTTGAATTAAAAAAATCTTTAAATAATGCCAAAACTATAAAAAATAACGAACTTAAAATAATATAAAAGAATATTTAATTGGATAAAGATAATGGGATTAAGTATAATGTCATTTTTTCATCTGTATCACACTCTATTCGATGTTACTATGAATTACCAAATTCATTA
This sequence comes from Vanilla planifolia, assembly GCA_023846275.1. NCBI lineage: Eukaryota > Viridiplantae > Streptophyta > Magnoliopsida > Asparagales > Orchidaceae > Vanilla > Vanilla planifolia. Next base: position 19,536,213 of record CM043870.1, read on the forward strand.
AGCATAAAAGTTAACAGGTTTTTTTTAATATTAAGTAAATATATATTAAATTTGTGATGTGATAAATTTACAAATTGAAATATAACAAAATTAGAGCAATGTAATGGTAAGAAACATGGTTAATCATCAAAATAAGAAATAATATAAATTATGTAGGAATGTTATATTCTAAGATACTAAAGAGATTGAGTATAACATGCTCAATCATCAAACTAAGTGCAACTTAAAATTTTTTTTTATAGAATCTTTGGAAGTTAAAGAAAAAGAAAATATTTTAAAAAGTAAATAACAATATATAATTTCTTAGAACTCATAGGGACAATTCTAACGACACTTGTTTTATCTATAATGAACTATAATGAGAATTAGGATGAATTACCAAAAAAATAACCATAAATAACATAAATTCTTACTTTATTAATAAGTAAAAAGATATTAAAACTTAAATGAGTTAAGTTGAAGAAATTTAATATTACCAAATCAAAGGGATGCACAAAGGATGTGATTTAACGATAAATAGTAATGTAACCAAATCAAATAAAAACATTTGAAAAAATGAGATATATTAGGTGAGATAGTTGAATTCTAAGATACTAAGGATATTGAAGGTAACATCTTTGATCGTTAAATTAAGTAAATTTCAAACTTGCTTGTTAATCATGCTAAAAGTCTAGAAATCTATTTGAAAATATAAAAATAAATATTAAAAAGGATAGAACTCATCAAGACAAGTCCAAGAAAATTTGTTTTGTCTCAATTGAAACTCATTTATAATTGTTATGAATTAGAAAAATATAAGTTTAAATAATAATAAATTATTTTTTTAATATTAAGTAAATACATATTAAATTTAAAATGAGAAAAAATTAAAGTAATATAATATAACTAAATCAAAGTTATGTAAATGCCGTAGAATAGGAAATTTAGAGTTACATAGCAATACAAATAAATGAAAATAAAAAATTTGAAAATATAAGGAAAATTAAATGAAAAGGTTACATTTGAAAATATTCAAGAGATCTATCATAACATTCTTGATCATTAAATCATGGATTATATGAAATGTCTCTTAAAGCATACTTAAACCTTAGATAATAAGGCATTTAAAAAATTTTAAAAATATTTTTTTAATTAGCTGGTGCACGTGGACTTGAGCCTATTGGAATTTATTTTTCCTCTCGATTCGGCCTTGTTTAAAATTATTGTGATTTTAAATAAAAATAAGCATAAATAATACCAAATAATAATTTTTAATTTTAGGAAATATATATTAAAACTAAAATAAGAGAAATAAAAGTTACGAAATATAACATAATCAAAGTGATATAGGTCACTTAAGAGAAGATCTAAAGATACTTACTAATATAATCAAATGAAAGCAAAATATTTGAAGTAATAAGATAAATTATATTAAAAAAATACTCTCCAGTATAGAAAATAGATTGATTATAACATCATTAATAGTCAAATTAGGAAGGAATTGACATATCTCTTAAAGCATGCCAAAATGCTAAAAAAGTAAAACATTTTGAAATATAAAATGATTTTTCATTTGGATAGAGCTCATTAATGTTAGTCTAATAATATTATGTTCTTCTCAATTGGATCACATTTTTCTTTATCTCAAATTACCAAAGTAAAAAAATAAAAATAACATTAAAGTATTATTTTAATATTGAATTAATATATATTAAATTTGAAATGAGATAAATTAAAGTAATATAATATAACTGAATTGAAGCATTGTAAAGGCCGCACGAGATGACATTTAGAGTTACATTGTCAAATAAAAAAATAAAAGAGAGAAATTTTGAAGAATTGGGATAAATTATATGGGAAAGTATTATTTGAAAATATTAAGATCAAGTACAACATCCTTAATAATGAAATTAGGTATAAATAAAACATATCTCATAAATTATGTAAAAAACTTAGAAAATAAAATATGTGAAAAATTTACAAATAAATTTTTGATTTCATAGAGCTCGTCGAGATGAATCTTAAGACATTTCTTTCATCAATTCCAAACCTCAATTAGAATTACAACAAATCTTGAAAAGACATAAGCATAAATAATAATAAAGTATTACTTCAATATCAAACCTCAATTGGAATTACCGCAAATCTTGAAAAAAGTTAGAAGAAATAATAAAACAATATTACTTTAATTTTAAATAAATATGTATTAATGATGAAATAACATGGGATGAAGAAATATAATATAACGAATTGTAAGAAATGTAAAGCTCTCTTTAGAGGATATTTTTAGTTTCATAGTTATACAGCCAAACCAAATCAAAATATTTAAATAAATGGGATAAATTATAAGAAAAGGTTTTGATTATTCAAGATATTAAGGAGATGAGCATGACATCATCAATCATAAATCAACTACAAATTAAATTCTCTAAAAAAACATACCAAAGAACTAGAAAATAAATTTTAAAAATATAAAAAAAACATTTATTTGAAGAAGTCTATTTGATACAAAAACAATAATATTTGTTTTATCTTAATTAGACCTAATTTTGATTTACCATGAATTACAAAACAATAAGAATAAATAGTAATTAATTAACTCTTTTAATATATATATATATTAAGGACAAAATGAGAAAAATAAAAAAATATGGCATAACTAATTCAAAGTGATCTATAAGTCATATAAGAAGAGAGTTAGAGTTTTTCATTAATTCATCGAAATCAATGCTAAAAATTGTTTGGCAAAGTGGCATTCTAAGTTACTAATAAATTTCAGTGTGAGATCCTCGATTATCAAATTACGTACACATCAAAATATCTCATAAAAGATGCAAAGAAACCTAAAAATTAGAATATTTTAAAATACAAAAAATGAATATTTAATTTGATAGAACTCATTAAAAGTTGTCAAATAAATGTTTGCTTCATCTTGATCAAATCTCATTAAGAATTACTATAATTACAAAAGTAGATAAGAATAAATTAAAAGAATTGTTAATTTAATATTAAGTTAATATATATTAATGTTAAAATAACATAAATTAAAATAATAAAATATTACCTAATACAAAACAGGTCAAAGTCACTTGAGATAGGATTTAGAGCAACATCGTACTATAATTAAATCAAAGAAAAAATTTCAAAGAATTGAGATAAATTGTATAAGAAAGAAGCATTTTGAGATATTAAGAAGATGAAAATGTTTATTAAAGCATGCAAAATCAATAGAAAATAAGATATTTAAAAACCATAAAAAATAAATATTTAATTAAATAGAGCTCGTCTAGATGAGTCTAACAATAATGGCTTCATCTTGGTCAAACCTACTTTTGAGTTACAATGAACTAACAAAGCAAATAAAAAAAAATAATAATATTTTTTTAAAAAGAATTTAGGTAAATTAATATTAAAGAAGAATTATTGTAAATTTAAACAAAATAATTTAACAAAATCAAAAGGAAGTAATGGCCACACAAGAATAGAATTAGAGTTTTTTTTAGTAAAATAAGAAAGTTAGAGCAAAACATTTGAATAATTAAGATAAATTACACTTAAAGGTGTCATTCCAAGATACTTATGAGATTGAGTCTAACATCTTAAATAATCAAATCAAGTGTAATTAAAAATGTCTTATAAATTTTTGGAAAACCTTAGTCAAATAGAATATTTGTAAATATAAATATTAATTATTGATTTAATAGAGCTCATGGAGATTAGTCTAATGAGATATTTTCATCTCGACCAAACCTCTTTTACAATTACTACAAAATATTAAATTAAATAAGCATAAATATTAACAAAATAATATTTTAATATTATGATAATATATATTAAAGATGAATTGAGTTAAATTGAGCAAAGTTACATTCAAAGATAATATGAAAATTGAGTGCAATATCTTAAATTATAAAATCAAGTATAAATCATAATTTAAGGTAAAGTGACAAATTCTCTTTATAAACTTTTTAAAAAAAATTGTAAAAATGAATATTTAATATTATAACTCTTTTCAAGAAAGTTTTAATGATATTTGTTTCATCTCAATATTACTACCTTAAGAATTAATGCCAATTACAAAATTAAACATACATAAAAATAAAAAAATATTATTTAAAAATAAAGAAAAATGTTTTAAATATTAAATAAGATAAATTGAGATAATGTAATATTTCAATGCCAAAATTATGTAAAGATCACAAGAATAGAGATTTAGAGTTACGTAGTAATATGACCCAATTAAAGTAAAAAACTTTGAACAAATAAGGAGTTTTCTAGAATAGCTGCATTCAAAAAGACTTAGGTGATCGAGTGTAAGGCTTTGAATATCAAATCATCTACAAATTACAATGTTTCATAAAATATGCCAAACTAAAATAATTAGATATTTAAAATTATATAAAATATATATTTAATTGGATAGAGCATTTTGAGATAAGTCCAACAACATTTGTTTCATATTCATCATACCTTATTTGAAATTATAACTTACTAAACAAAAAAATAAAAATAATAATAAAATATCATTTTAGTATGATTAGATATATGTTAAAGCTAACATAAGATAAATTAAAACAATGTAATATAAAGAAATCAAAGCAAAAATAATGTCAAAAGAGAGGAGATTTGAAGTTACATAACAAAATCAAAGTGAAATATTTAAAAAACTATGATTAATTGCATAATAAAGTTACATTCCAACACACCAAGGAGATCAATTGTACCATCCTTGATTGTCAATTAGTCACAAACTAAAATGACTTCTAAAGCACACCAAAATCTTAGAAATTATGATATTTAATTTGATAGAGCTCATTGTAATGAGTTCAAAAAACTTTTTACATCTTGATCATACCTTTTTGAAATTACTTTGAATTAATGAAGTAAATAAGCATAAGTAATGATAAGTTATTATTTTAATATTTAGAAAATTTATATTAAATCTAACATGACAAATTATAACTATATAATATTAGGAAATTAATGCATTGTAAGGGTCACAATCGAGAAGATTTAGAGTTACATAACACAACCAAAACAAAGTCAACAATTTGTTGAAAAGGCTAAATTTTTTGGGAAAGTTAAATTTTAGAACATTATAAAGATTAAGGGTAACATCCACGTTTGTAAAATGAGGTACATATAGAAAAGTCATAAAGTGTGCCAAAATAAAAGAAAATAAATTTTAAAAATATAAAAATAAATAGTTAATTTATAGAGGTTATTTAGATGTTTTAAGGTATGTATGTCATTTTGATTTGACCTCATTCAAAATTACTAAAATTTAAGAAAGTAAATAAGAATAAATAAAAATGGATTACTATTTTAATCTTAAGTAAATTTATGCTAAATGTGAAATGAGATAAATTCAAGTGATGTAGTACAATCAAGTCAAAGCAATATAAAAATCACATAAGAGTAAATTAAAGTTTCATAGTGAATAACCAAATAAACAAATTAAAGAAATAAGATAAATTTTACAAAAACTTTCCTTCCCAAAATACTAATGCGATCAACTAATCTCTTGATCATTAACTAAGATATTAATCAAACTATCTAATAAAGTATGAAAAAAATTCTAAAAAATAAATTTTTAAAAATACAAAAAATGAATACCTAACTTGTTAGAGCTCTTCTAGGAATTTGTTTTGTTTCAATTGAACCTCATTTAGAATGACTACAAATTTTTAAAAATACAAATATTAAAAATCTATTATTTTAATATTAAGTAAAAATATATTGCAACTTAAATGAGATATATTTAAGAAATGTAATACAACTAAATATAATTGATTTAATAGTCACATAATAAGTGACTTAGGGTTACATAGTAATATAGACAAATCAAAGCAAAAAATTTGAAGAAATGAGGTAAATTAGAAAGGAAAGTTGCATTCTAATATGCTAAGTAGATTGAGTGTAAAATCATTGTTTATCAAATCATGTAAAAATTAAAACTTCTCTAAAAGAGTGTAAAAATCTTAGAATATAAAATATTATAAGATATAAAAATGAATATTTTATAGGATAGAGCTCATAGTGACAAGAATAATGTCGTTTGTTTTGTCTTAATAATATACTATTTGCAGTCATTGAGTAACACATCCAAGTGAGGGTAAAAGTCTTAAGAAGTAAGATAAATTATATGGAAAAATTGCATTCTAAGATATTAAAGAGATCAAGTGTAATATCCTAATTTTCAAATCAAGTACAAATTAGAAGAGCTCATAAAACTTACAAGAACTATAAAAAATAAAATATTTAAAAATATAAAAAATAACATCTAATTAATAGTGCTCATCGAGACAAGTCCCACGATGTTTATTTTGTCTCAAGCAGGTATCATTTGAATTTACTCCTAATTACAAAATTAAATAATAATAATAAGTAATAACAAAATATTATTTTAATTTTAAGTAAATATATGTAACAAAATAAAAATATGTTTAATTGAAGCAATGTAATATAACCAATGTAAAGAGATGTTATGGTGACATTAAATATGTTAAAATAATTTGAAGAAATGAGATAAACTGTGTGGGACAATGCTAATATACCCAATTCAAAGTAATCTAAAGGCTAGTTAAGAGTTTCATAATAGTAAAGTGAAGAAAAGTAAATCTTACAATTGTGTAGGATTAGAGTTTCATAGTAGTAAAACCAAGTTAAAACAAAATTTCAAACGAGGTCCGTTCGAGACAAAAAAGATGTTGATGGTCTCTATTCGATGAGCTCTATCTAAAATAAAGTTTCTATTTAAAATTTCTAGATAAATTGTTCTTCAGGTTTTGCATGTATTATGATATATTTTGATTATTATCTTGTTTGATGTTCAATGATGTTATACTCGATCTTATTATTATCTTAGAATACAAAGTTTTTTACAACATGCCTTATTTCTCCAAATTATTTTACTTTTGTTTGTTTATATTATAACGAAACTCTAATCTCCTTTCATGTGATCTTTACATCATTTTGGTCTTAATAAATTAACTGTTTTAATTTATCTTATTTTATCTTTAATATATATGTATATCTATTTAATATTAAAATAATATATTATTATTATTTATGCTAATTTATTTTTACAATTCACAGTAATTCTAAACACAATTAGAATGACACAAATTTATTATTTATAATTATTTACTTTATAAGATCTTTCAATTCATACCTGATTTAATGATCAATGATGTTACAATTAATTTACTCAAAATCTTGGAATGCAATTTTGCCAAATAATGTTTCTTATTTCTTAAAATGTTTTACTTTGATTTTGTTATATTTTTTTGTATCTCAAAGTCTCACATCATGTGATTTTTATATTGCTTCAATTTGGTTATATTAGATTTCTTTAATAAATCATATTTTTGTTATAACATATATCTTTCTGATATTAAAATAATGTTGTATAGTCATTTATGTTTATTTAATTTTCTAATTTGTAGTTATTCTAAATAAGGTTTGATCAAGAAGAAACAAATGTTGTTGCCCTCGTCTTGATGAGCTTTATCTAATTAAATATTAATTTTAGTATAGTTTTTAATATTTTTATTTTCTATAGTTTTGTCTTGATTTACAAACCATTAATTTTTGTATAAGATTTACCATTCAGGAATCTTGTGCTAGAAGTCTATACAATCTTGGAATGTAATTTTTCAATAAAATTTATTTAGTTTTCTCACTTGTCATTATGATTTGGCATTATTACTATATAACTTTAAAACTCTTCTGCTATCATCTTTACATGTCTCTAATTTGTTTAAATTACATCCTTTTAATTAATCTTATTTTATCTTTTCATATATATTTATTTAATATTACAAAAGTTATTTATTATTATATATGGTTATTTATTTTGGTAATTCTTAGTACTAAGAACAAGGTCTGATTGAGACGAAACAAACATTGTTGGACTCGTCTTGACTAGCTCCATCAAATGATATATTTATTTTTATAATTTTAAATATTTCCTTTTCATAGGTTTTGACATGCTTTATGGACACTTCACCTGAACCTAGCTTTACATCCAAGAATGTTAACCTTAATTTACCCATTATCTTTGAATGAAACTTTCTTATGCAATTTATTTCATATATTCAAAGTTTTTTCTTTGTTTTGATTATACAATTTTATTACTCTAATTCTCATCTTGTGTGACCTTAATATCGATTTGATTTGATTATATTCAATTATTTCATTTTACTTTATTTTAGATTTAATGTTTATTTAGATACCATTTAAATAATTACTTTTTACTATTTATGCTTATTTACTTAAAGTAATATGTAGTAATTTCAAATGAGATCTCATGATGATAAAAGCAATGTTGCTACACTCATCTTGATCAACTCTAAATAAATATTCATTTTACATCTTTAAAAATTCTATTTTCTACTATTTTTTCATACTTTTGTAAGTTTTTTTTATTTTTAACTTATTTGATGATTGAGAATATTACACTCAACCTCCTAAGTATCTTGGAACATAATTTTCATATACAACTTATCATTTCTCAAACCTTTTCATTTTAATTTTGATATATCCTCTTTTGTGACCTCTCCATCCATTTGATTTAGTACTATTATATTTGTTCCGTTTATCTCATTTCAACTTTATTATATATTTTTTTAATATTAAAATATTATTTTGTTATTGTTATTGCTTATTTATTTTGGTAATTCACAATAATTCCAAATAAGATCTCATCGAGTAGAAAGAGACAATGTTATGCTTACTCGACGAGATCTTTGCAAACCAATATTCATTTTTTAAATTGTAAATAGTTTTTAGGGTTTTGGTATACTTTACGATATATCTTGATTTTTACCTGATCTCACTACCAGGGATGCCACACTTGATTTCTTTAGTGTCATCGAAGTTATCTTTCTAAGACAATGTCTCATTTCTCCAACTTTTATTTTATTTTGTTATATTATTCCAAAACTCTAAATCTCTTCTTATGTGTTCTTATATTATACTAATTTGGTTATATTACACTAGTGCAATTTATCTCATTTCTATGTTAATGTATATTTACTTTATAATAAATTAATATTATATTATTACTTATTATTATTTAGTTTACTAATTTACAGTAATTTTAAATAATGTCCATTTAGGATAAGACAAACAATGTTGGACGCATTTTGACGAGGTCTGTGCAATTAAATGTTCATTTTTTTTATTTGTAATAATAAGCTTTAGGAGACATCACATTGTACCTTATTTGATAAGGATATTAGCCTAATTCTTGGAATACAACTTTTCTATAAAATTTATCACTTTTTCAACTTTTTTGATTTGATATGTTTATTTCGTTATGTAACCTTAAATCTCCTCTCGTATGACCTTCATATTGATTTGATTTTGTTATATTATATTACCTAAATTTATTTCATTTTAGCCTTAATATATATATATATATATATATATATATTCTTATTATTAAAATAATAATTTATAATTATTTAAGCTTATTTTCTTTGGTAATTCAACAATTAATCTAAATGAATTTTAATAAAGATGAAATAAGCATCATTATACTCATCTCAAAAAGTTCTAAATAATTAAATATTAACTTTTATTTTTTAAAATAATTTTTCTTTAGGATTTTTGCATGCTATATAAGAGATTTTGATTTATACTTGAATTGATTATCGAGAAGTTTATGCTAAATCTCTTAAGTATCTTAGAACGAAACTTTCGTATGCATTTTATATTAGTTTTTCAAAAGCTCTTACTTTGGTTTGATTACAATACTATTTAACTCCAACTATCGTCTCATGTGACCTTTACCTCACTTTAATTTTATTATGTTAAATTACACATATTTACCTTATTTTAGATTTATGTTATATTTACTTGATATTAAAATTTATTTTATTATCATTTATGATTATTTATTTTATGATACAAAAAAGTTATCACTCTTATTTTGAAGAGCATTATCCATTAAATATTTGTCTTAATGTTATTTAATATTTTAGTTTGTATAGTTTTGGATTACTTTGTGAGATTTTTTAATTTGTACCAAATTTAACGTTCAAGAATGTTATACTTGATATTCTTAGAATATTGAAATGCAACTTTCTCAAAAAAAATTTCTCATTTCCTTAACTTTTTCTCTTTGATTAGGCTTTTTTATAATGTAACTCGAACATTCGTCCCCTTTGAACTTTATATGTCTCTAATTTGGTTATGTTACATTACTTTAATTTATCTCTTTTAAACTTTAATATTATTTTTCTTACTGCTAAAATAATAATGTACTATTATTTATTTTTATTTATTTTTGTAATAAGAAGTAATTTCAATGGAGATCTAATAAAGATAAGACAGTCCTCATTAGACTCATCAAAACAAAGTCTATCTAATTAAAATAATTTTTAAACTCAATCTCTGTTGTATCTTGGAATTCAACTTTTTTTATAATTTATCTCATTTCTTTAGGTATTTCTTTTTTATTAGGTTTAAATACAATGTAACTCTAACACTTCTCTATTGTGACTTCTATATATCTATAATTTTGTTATGCTACATTTCTTTAATTTATCTCCTTTTAGTTTTAATATTATTTTTCTTACTTTTAAAATAATAATTTGCTATAATTTATGCTTAGTTATTTTATTAATTGGAAGTAATTTTAATGAGGTTCGATCAAGATGAAATAGTCATTGTTGGACTCGTCTTGACATGTTTTATCTAATTAGAAATAAGTTTTATATTTTTTAAATATTTCTTTTTTTAGAGTTTTGAAATACTTTATGTGATATTTTTAACTCATACATAATTTTATGATTGAGGATTCTATACTTAATCTCCTTACTATTTAACATTGCAATAAACTTTACCACAATTTTTCAAATTTTATGCATTTATCTTGTTATTTTACTATATAACTTTAAATCTCTTATCATGTGACCATTACATCACTTCCGTTTGGCTATATTAAAATGCATTAGTTTATCTCATTTCAGCTTTATTATATATTTGGTTAGTATTAAAAATATAAATTAGTATTATTTAAGTTATTTTTTTGGTAATTGATAGAAGTTTGAAATGATGTTTGATTAAGATGAAGCAAACATCATGTACTAATCACGATGAGATATATCTACTTAAATAATAATTTTAAGATTTTTAAATATTTAAGTTTTTGAGGTTCAAGATTTTATGAATGAGAATATCATATTTGATCTTTTTTTTATCTTGAAATTTGAATTTCTTACAGATTTTACCTCATTTCTTGAAATATTTTCCTTTTATTTGCTTATATTATCGTGACATGCCTCTTCTTATCTCATGTGACATTTACATCACCTTATTTGGCTGTTTTAATTTGTTTCAATTTATCTCTTTTAGTTTTGATATATATATATATATATATATATATATATATATATATATATATATATAATAATAATAATAATAATAATAATAATAATAATAATAATAATAATAATAATAATAATAATAAAAATGATAAGTTATTATTTTTTGTGCTTATTTTCATTGGTAATTTATAGTAACTCCAAAAGAGATACAATAAAGATTGAAAGACAGTTGTTTAACTCATCTCTATATGCTCTATCAATTTAAAAATTAATTTTAATACTTTTAAGAATTTTATTTTCTAAGATTTTGTCATGGTTTAAAGAACATTTTCAATGCAATTTTTAATTAAATTTATGACATGTTTTGTCAACTTATTCTCTTCAATTTGCTTATGTTCCTATGAAACTCTAATTCTCCTCTCATATGACCTTAACATCACTTAAATTTATTATATAATATTGATTCAATGAATCTTATTTTTGTATCATTAAATATTTAAAATTGATAAAAAATAGTTTATTATTTTTAATGCTTATTTACTATGGTAATTTACAATAATTCCAAATGAGGTCTCATTGATGTAAAACAAACTTCATTTACTTGTCTTTATGAGATATATCAAATGAAACATTAGTTTTGTGATTTTAAATTTTTTTGTTTTTAATGATTTTAGCAATATTTGTGAGATATTTTAATTTGTGTTTTATTTAAAAATTAAGGATATCAATCTCCATCTCTTTATTATCATGGAATGCAATATTATATAAAATTTATCATGTTTATTAAACTTTTTTCTTTTATTTATGTAGATTACACTGTAGATCTAAATTTACTCTTGCGTGACTTTTACTTAGCTTTGACTTTATTATAATGTATTAGTTTAATTTTTTTTATTTTTTCAATGTTAATAAGTATTTACTTCGTATTAAATTTATTATGTATTATTATTTATGTTTACTTAATTAAAACAATCCTTTGTAATTCAAAATAAGATATGAACTAGAAAAATAAATATCATTGGACTCATCTGTAAGAGTTTTATCTAATTAAATATATTTTTTTATTTCTAATTAGTTTATTTTCTAAAGTTTTGTCATATTTTATCAGGTATTTTGAATTGTAATTCATTAGATGATTAAGAATTTTGTAGTTGTGCTACTTTGTATTTTTGAATGCAACTTTCTAGAATAATTTATCTTATTTTCTTATATTTTTCTTATGATCTTGTTATATTGATAATTTTAGGTGTCATATCATGTGATCATTACATCACTATGATTTGGTTATGTTGCATTACTTTAACCTATCTAACCTCAATAACACTATATATTTGCATAATATTAAAATAATAATTTATTAATATTTGTTCTTGTTTTATTTAATATTTTATAATGGATTTCCAAAAGGCATCAGATCAAGATGAAGCAAACTTCATTGGACAATTCTTTACAAGCTATATATAATTAGATATTCATTTTTATATTTTTAAACATTTTATTTTTTTAAGGTTTTGTCATGGTTTTCAAGACATTTTGATTGTTATGTAACTTAACAATTGATGTTATCATACTATATCGCTTTAGTATCTTGAAATTCAATTTTTTCACACAACTCATTTCTTTAAATGTTTGCTTTGCTTTGGTTATATTAAACTTTTGTTATTTTGTAATGTGACATTTACATCATTTTGATATGATATATTACATTACTTTAATTTATCTCATTTAAGATTTATGTGAGTTTATGCAATATTAAAATAATAATTTGTGGTTATTTATATTTATTTAAAATTATAATAATAGCAATTCTAAATGAGTTCAGATTGAGATGAAATAAATGTCGTTCGATTCCTCTTGATGAGCACTACACAATTAAATACAATTATATATATATATATATATATATATATATATATATATTATTTTTTTAGATTATGACAAATCTTATTATCTTGGAATGATACCTTTTAATACAATTTATCTTATTTTCTCCAAATGTTTTGCTTTGATGTTCTTATATTGTGTAAACAAAATTCTAATCTTTTGTCAACTTTGCATCGATTTGAACTTGTTGTATTATATTGTTTTAATTTATCTCTTCCTAACTTTATTATATATATATATGACATTAAAATTACTAATTTATTATTAGTTATGCCTATTTTTGTTAGTAATTCTCAAAAATTCAAAACAACTTTTGATTGACATCAGACAAAGTTAGTTGGACTCATTTTGATTTAACTTTTCCAATTAAATATTCATTTTTATATTTGTAAATAATTTATTTTATTTAGTATTGGCATAGTTCATATGTTACTTTGATTGATGCAAGATTTCATGATCCTTATTCTATCATAGAATATAACTTTCTCATATAATTGATCTCAATTATTACAATATTTTAGCTTTGATTAGGATTTACTACTAAGTAACTCTAAATCTCCTCTCGTGTGAGTTCTACATGTCTTTGATTTTGCTGTATTACATTATTATAATTTATCTCATTTCCTTTATAATGTATATTTACTTAATATTAAATAGTAATTTATTTTTGTTCATGCTTTTATACTTTTACAATTCATAGTAGTATGAAATTAGATGTAATAAAGAAAGAAATATTGTCATTGTACTCATCTCAATGAGTACTATTTAATTAAATATTAATTTTTTATAATTCAAAATATATTATTTTCTAGGATTTTTGTGTACTTTACTAGATATTTTTATTAAAAACTAATTTAACAATAAAAATGTTAGACTCAATCTTTTTAGTATCATGGAATGTAGTTTTCCCATACAATATATATTATTCTTACAAATGGTTTGCTTTGATTTAGTTACTTTACATTCTAACTCCAAATCTTATGCCATGTAAAAATTGCACATTATTTTGTATGTTACATTAATTTAATTCGTATCTTTTTAGCTTTAATATTAATTTATTTAGTATGAAAATAATAATTAATTTTTATTTATCATTAGTTTTTTGTTATTCATAGCATTCCAAACAAAGTGTAATCAAGACAAAACTTATGTGATATGATTCATCTTGATGAGTTCTGTCAAATTAAATATTTATTTTTATATTTTTAGATAATTTATTTTGAATTATTTATACACTTTTCTATGAAATTTTTATTGTTACTTTATTTGATAGATGATATTGTTACACTCTATCTCTTTAATACTTTTGTGAGCAACTCTCTAGTACAATTTTTCTAATTTTTTTAGGTTTTTTGCTTTAATTTTGTCATATTGCTATATGACTCTAAATCTTTTTTGTGTGACCATTACGTAATTTGATTTTGTTATATTAGATTGATTCATTTTATATAGTTTTTATGTTAACATATATTAACCAAAAATTAAAATAATATTTCCTTATTATTTACTATTATTTATTTTTGTAATTTATAGTAATTCTAAATGGGGTCGAATTGAGATGAAATAATAATCCTTGGACTCATGTCAATGAGCTATATCTAATTAAATATTCATTTTTATCTCTTTTAATGCCTTTACTTTATCGGGCTTTTGCACCTTTATAAGAGATTTTGACTCATACGTGATTTGATGATTGAGGATGTTATGCTTTTTCTCAAAAATATTTTGGAATATTGCTTTCCCAAATAATTTGTCTAATTTCTTCAAATATTTTGTTTTAGTTTAATTTTATTACAATGCAATCTTAAATCTCCTCTTATTTGTCCTTTACATCGCTTTAAATTAGTTATGTTATATTAGTTTAATTTATCTATTTTAGCTTTACTATATATTAACTTACTATTAAAATAATCAAATATTATTTTTATGCTTATTTAATTTGATAAGTATTAGTAATTCCAAATGAGATACCATCAAGATAATATAAACATCATTAGACTTGTCTGAATGAGATATATCCAATGTAAAATTAATTTACATTTTTTTAATTATTTTACTCTGAATCTTGAAATTATCTTACAGCACAAATTTATAGCAAACTCTATCACATAATTTCAAATTTTTTTATTTGATTTGGCTATATTTCTATATAACTCTAAATCTTTTCTGATTTAACTTTTGCATTACTTTAATTTATTTATATTATATTACTTTTGTTTATCTCATTTTAGCTTTAATATACATTATTTATTGTTAAAATAATAATTTATTATTTTTTATTCTTGTTTAATTTGGTGGTTTGTAGTATTCCAAACAAGATGTGATTAAGGTGAAGCAAATGTTGTTAGACCTTTATCATGAGGTTTATCTTATTAAAAATTATTTTATATTTTTTTAATACTTTATATTTTTATAGTTTTTGTAACTTTTACAAGAAATTTACAACTTACATCTAATTTTGCAATCAAGCATGTTCCATTAGATCTTCTAATTATTTTGCAATGCAACTTTATGTTAAACTTTATATCATAACTTGAAATTCTTTGTTTTAATTTTGTTATAATGTTATGTAACTCTAAGTCTCATCTCTTATGAAATTTACATAACTTTAATTTGGTTGTATTATCTTCTTATTATTTTATCCATTTAACTTTAATAAATATTTACTTAATATTAATAAAATGACTTATTATTATTTATGCTAACTTTAGTAATTCATAGTAACTCAAAACATGATGTTATCGACATGAAAGAAATTTTTTTGGGTTCACCTCAATAAGTTCTATTTAATTAAAAATTGTTTTATCATTTTAAAGGTTTCATTTTCTATGGTATTTGTGCAATTTAATAAGTATTTTAATTTGCATCTTATTTGGTAATCTTGGATGTTACACCTTATCTCCTTAGCTTCTTACAAAGCAAATGCACAATTTAACCAATTTGTTCAAAAGTTCCAATTCGATTTGGTTATATTTTTTTGTGAACTCTAATTCTTCTTTAATAAAATAATTAAGACACTTTGATTAAGTTTTATTATGTTGCATCAATTTCACTCATTTTAGTTTTAAAATATATTTACTCAACATTAAAATAATAATTTATTTTTATTTATGTAATTGTTTGGTAATTTATTGTAATTTTGAAAAGGGTAGAATTAAGATGAAACTAGCATCATTGGACTTGTCACAATAAGCTCCATCCAATTCAATGATCATCATTATATTTTCTAATATTTCTTTTAGTGTTTTTGCAACTTTTATAAGAAATTTTGATTTATTGCTATATTGATAATTGATGATATTGTACTTAATCTCCTTAGTATCTTAGAATATAACTTTCTTATACAATTTATGTTATTTTCTTGAAAAGTTTTATTTGATTTGTTTATATTATTATGTCACTACAAATACCATCTCATGTAATATTTCCATCATTTTGATTTTGTTCTATTTCAAAGCTTCAATTTATTTTATTTGAGCATTAAAATATTTTGCCTCAATATTTAAATAATTTTTTTATTACATAGTCTTATTTTCATTAGTAATTTGTAATAATTCCAAAAGAGGTTCGATCCAAATGAAAAGATATCCTTATATAATTCCAATCCAATTAAATATTTTTTTATACAATTAAATATTTTATTTTTATTGATTTGGCATAATTTATGAGACATTTTGATTCATACCAAATTTGATGTTCAAGGATGTCATACTTGTTATTCTTAGCAACTTGGATTACAACTTTTCCTTATATTTTATCATACTTCTTTAAATTTTTTTCTTTTATTTTACTAGATTATTATATAATTCTAGATTTCCACTCAATTGATCTTTACCTTATTTTTCTTTTATTACATTACATTTTTTTAATTTATCTTAATGCAACTTTAATACGTATTTACTTTGTATTAAAATATTCATTTAGTATTATATATCCTTATTTACTTTGTAATTCATAGAAATTCCAAACAAGGTCTAACTAAAACAAAACAAATGTCATTGGTCATGTCTTGATGAGCTTTATTCTACTAAATATTAGTTTTTCCTTTTTTAAAAGTTTTATTTCCAATGGATTTTGGCATGTTTTACATGGTTATTTATTGTTACTTTATTTGAAAATTGATGATGTTATACTTGATCACTTTAGTGTCTTGAAGTGCCATCGACATACTTGTTTTAATCGAACCCAAAATTGGGGCTGATCATATTGCAGCACTGGTTTCGGAACTGGGCCTGGCTGATGGCTGGCCCTTGCTCAACGGGAAGCTTTGGTTATTATGGTCTCACCGCTGTGGTTTGTCTTTGGTTCGGTCCTCCGACCAAGCGGCTTTGGTGTGTGTGGACCTGGCAGTTTCTCAGTCTATATATGTCACCGCGGTGTACGGTATGCATACTCGCAGCCTTCGCCGGTGTCTCTGGAAGTTTATTACAGAGACCAGCGCTTTGGTCGGGGATGTTCCGTGGTGCGTCTGCGGTGATTTCAACGTCACCTTGCGGGCGCAGGATCAATGCGGGACGAAGCGGTTCTGCAGCAAGGAAGCTTACGACTTTGACGAAGCCATCTCGGCGGCTAATCTCATCATCCCATCAACAACAGGAGGGCCGTTTACATGTCAAGGGAAGCGACATGGTGCCATTCTCCTTAAACGACTTGATTATTTTCTTTGCAATGACAGATGGATGGAAGAATTCACGAACAGTCGTGTCGAAATCCTCCCCCGCACCACCTCTGATCATGCTCCCATTTTGTTTCGGCCGGGACAGATTTGCAGCACGCCCCCAAAACCGTTTCGTCTTCTGAACATTTGGCTGAACCACGTGAACTTCGCGGATGTCGTGTGTTCCTCCTGGCAGGCTCCTATCGCGGCAACTGGGATATTCAAACTGGTCGGGAAAATTGCGAGATTGAAGAAGGCTATTAAAGTATGGAATCGCTCGGTTTTTGGAGATCTCTTCAAGAACAGGACCATGGCTGAAAAAGCGGTGTCGGATGCAGAGGAGAAACTAGCGATTTGCCTCTCGACGGAAGCGTCTGAGGACTTGGACAGGGCAAATAAACATCTGGCCTTAATGTTGCAGAATGAGGAGGACTACTGGCATCAGAAGGCTGGCCTCCGCTGGATGCGTGACGGGGATGCGAACACCAAGTTTTTTCACGCATCGGTCAGGATGAAGCGACATAAACTTGGGATTCAGAAGCTTCGTCGATCGGACGACTCATGGACGGAGGGTGTGGAGGAATTATCTCGTTCTCTTCCGCTTCATTTTCAGGAACACTTCACTGGCACAAGCGGTTGTAGCCAGGCGATCGCCGACTGCTTAACTTCTTCCATGAAGAAGGTCAACACGGATTTCAACGACGCTTTAACCCGGTCAACCGATGCCGTTGAACTGGAAAGAGTACTTATGTCTATGGCGGCGTATAGTTCCCCGGGCCCGGATGGATTCACGGTGGAGTTTTACAAACGCTTTTGGGCAGTACTGTCTGAAGACCTTGTGGAGGCCGCGAACGATTTTTTATCCGGAACTCGCATCCCAGCAGCGGTTGGCGCCACGTGGTTGTGTCTGATCCCCAAATCCCCGGCCGCGTCTTCTCCCTCCGACTTTCGCCCCATTGCCCTATGCAACGTGAATGCAAAAATCCTTTCGAAATTACTCGCTTCTCGCCTGGCTCCTCTTCTCCCGACGATTATTTCGGAGGAACAATTGGCAGTGGTCAAAGGACGATGCATCACCGACAACATACTTTTAATGGAAGAAATGCTGACCCGGTTGAACACTCGACGTCAACATCGCAACGTCATTCTGAAGCTCGACTTCAAATCTGCATTTGACAAGGTTAACTGGTCGTTTTTGATTGCGGCGATGCGGGCAAAGGGTTTTTGTTCGAATTTTTGTTCGATGGTTATGAATCTACTGGAGGCAACCCGTCTATCGGTTTTGCTGAATGGCTGCCCGAAAGGCTATTTTCAACCTTCCTGCGGTGTTCGGCAAGGAGACCCGCTGTCACCTGCATTATTTGCAATTGTCATCGACGTCTTCAGTCAGAACCTGTCGAGCGCCTTCCAATCGGGGCGCATTGAATATTTTTCTTCCCCCCGGCAGTGTAGCCCGATCTCACACCTGGCGTACGCTGATGATGTAGCCATCTTTACAACCATCCGCAAAGCTTCTCTCCGTCACCTTGCTAGAAGCATCAACACGTTCCTGAAGGCTTCCGGGTTGGACCTCAATAAGGAGAAATCGTCCGCCATACATGCCAAGTCTTCATCCTTATCTGGGAATGTTCGTGTTAAATCCATCCTGGGTTTTCCCTCGGCGAAGATGCTTTTGCTTTATTTGGGCTGCTGGCTTGATACCAGGCGTTCCCGCAGCCACCTATTCCTACCTCTGGTTGACCGAGTGAAATCACGAATTGCGTCTTGGCAAAACAAACTCCTTTCGATGGGCGGGAAGAAAGTTCTTATTAACAATGTTTTGAGCTCGATGTCCTGGTACATTGCGGCTGCAATGGCCCCTCCCATGAAATCGGTAAGGGCGGTCAATAGCTCGCTTGCTCGCTTTTTCTGGGGCAAGACAAAGGACACAAATAATCATCATTGGCCTGCATGGCACAGGATTGTGTGGCCTGTGGATGAACAAGGTATTGGTATAATCAATTTTGAGGTACAGGCTCTGGCACACTCGGCGAAGCTGTGGTGGCGGCTCCTCCACACTTCTAATCTTTGGACCAAGTTTTTTTGTCAGGCGTATCTCACGAGGGAGAACCCATTCCAGCTGAAGCATCGCGTTTCTCCCGTTTGGCGTAGCCTGGTAAAATTTAGGGCATTGTTTCCGGTCTGTTCGGAGGAAGAAGACGACGGCTCGCCCACGGGTTCAGCTCGGGACGCGTCGCCCGGTTCGGTTGGCGCGTCCGGTTTGATTGGCGTTTCCAGTTCGGAGCTGGACCAGATTCTTGGTTTAGTTCCATTTGGTTTGAACTTGGTGGATGAATTAAGCTGTTTGGTGGGATGGCTTGATAAATGCTCGGACCCGTATGGAGGATTTTCCTTTGCAACAGCCTATGACATCTTGAGCAAGATGACGTTACCTTCCATTCCCAAGCATTATGATAATCGACTCCTCTGGCATTCTAGAATTCCGGAAAAGGTTTCCATCATCATGTGGCGCCTATTCAACAATGCGCTGCCTCTTCCTTTGAACTTACAAAAGATGAATATCTCACTGGCGCCGAAATGCCGTTTCTGCCCCGTTGTGGACACAATGGAACATATCTTTTGGCGCTGTCGTATGGTATACCCAACTTGGCAGTGGTTTGGCCGTACCTTGGAGGTCTATGATCAAACTAATCTCCTTGAGCTGGTGCAACATTGGTGGTCACACAAATCCTCTCTCAAATCACTTGCATTTTCAATTCCAGCAGCAATATGTTGGTTTGCTTGGAAGACAAGGAATGCGGCACTCTTCTCAGGCACATGCTGTAGGCCAGACAAGTTTCAGTGGGAAGTCCAAATTTTCTTAATTTCTATGTACCACATGCGAGCTGGGAAACTCCTTGGCATTGAAAGTCTCCTTCTTAGGAGACTGGGTCTTATGTAATATTTCTATCAGTAATAAAAAAAAAAAGAAAAAAAAAAGAAAAAAAAAAAAAAAAATTTAGTGTCTTGAAGTGCATTTTGTTCCTAATTTCTTCAAAATTTTGACATTTATTTTATTATATTATTATGTAACTTTAAATCTTATCTCATGTACCCATTTCATTGCTTTGATATGGATATATACTAAATTGCTACAATTTATCTGTATTAGTTTTATTGTATATATCTACTTAATTTAAAATTGAAATAGTTTGTTATTTTTTAAGCATATTTACTTTGGCAACTCTTAGTAAATCTAGACATGGTTCGATGGAGACAAAATAAAAGTAGTTATAGTTGTCTTGACATGCACTATCTAATTTAATAATATTTTTTTTATTTTTAAACTTTTTATTTTCTAACATTTTAGCATACTTTAAGAGATATTTAGATTTGTACTTAATTTTATGATTGATGATGTTATGCTCAATCTCCATAATTTCTTGGAATGCAACTTTCTTGTGTGATTTATCTTTTTATTTTAAATTATTAACTATGATTTGTTTATATTGCTATGGAACTCCAATTTCCCTTTTGTTTGACAATTTAGTTTCTTTGAGTTTTTATATTACATAGGTTCAATTTGTCTCTTTTTAACTTTAATATATATTTACTTAACATTAAAATAATAATTTTTTGTTATTTAAGCTTATTTTTTTTTGTAATTTTTAGTAATTACAAAAGAGGTTTGATTGAGATGAAAAACATATTAGACTCATCTCTATAAGTTTTTTCTAACTTGAAGTTTATTTTTATATTATAAAATATATTATTTTTGTAGAATTTATATGAAATTTCTATTACTTATATTAATGATCATGGATGTTAATTTGATTTACTTTGATTCAATTATATTATATTACTTGAATTTTCCTAATTTTTAGCAATATTATATGTTTAATAAATATTAAAAATTATATTTATTAATATTTATGCTTATTTAATATTTTAATTTGCAATAATTCTAAACGAGGTTCAATTATGGCAAAGCAAATATTGTTATACTCATCTCGCTAAGCTTTATCCATATACATATTGAGTTTTATTTTTTAAATAGTTTATTTTAATAGCCTTGGCCCACTTTGTGAGTTATTTTTATTCATATCTAATTTTGATGATTAAGTGTGTTACAATCAATATTTATGTTATCTTTGAATGTAGTTTTCTTACATAAATTATCGCAATTTAGTAAAAGTTTTCCTTTAAATTGGTTATTTTGTTATGTAACTCAAAATCTAATATATATTACTTACTATTGAAGTAATAATTTATTATTATTTATATTTATTTAATTTAGTAATTAGTAGTAATTCCAAATGATGTCCACATGAGATGAAATAAATGTCATTATACTCATCCTTACAAGCTCAATTTAATTAAATATTCAATGTTAAATTTTTAAATTTTGCATTTTTATGGTTTTTACATGAGTTTTATTAGATTTATGATTTTTATCAAATTTAATGATTAATAATGTTTCACTCAATCTTCTTAGTATCTTGGATATAGTATTCTCACACAATTTGTCATTTCTTCTAATTTTTTGCTTTAATTTTATTATATTGCTATAAATCTCTTAATATGTGACTTTACATGCCTTCAACTTTGTTGTATTATATTACTTTAATTTTTTTAGTTTTACCTTTAATATGTATTTAGTTAATAATAAAATAGTAATTTATTGTTTACTCCAGTTTACTTTGGTAATTCACAATAATTCTAAACAAAGTGGAATCTAGATGAAACAAATGTTGTTGTACTTTCCTTAAAGAGATTTATCTAATTAAATTATTTTTATTATATTTTTAAATAATTTTTTATTAAAATCTTTCACAAGATATTTTTTTCCACATTATTTGATGGTTAAGCCTATTACACATGATGTCCATAGCATCTTGGAATACAATTTTCTCAAACATTTTATTTCATTTCGTCTTATTATTTTACACATGAAACTCTAAATCTCCTCCTATGTTATCTTTACATGTCTTTAATTTGGTTAGATTATAAGGATTTGATATATATTTACTATTATTAATATAACAACTTTCATATATTTTTTTTCATGTTTTAAGAAATATTTTATTTTGTGCTGAATTTAAGGGTCAAAGATGTTACACTAAATCTCTATTGTACATTTAAATGTAACTTTTTTTTATACAGTTTGTCTGATTTTTTTCAAAAGTTTTTATTTCATTTGATTATGTAACTATGTTACCTTAAACCATCTCTAATGTGACCATTATATCGTTTGATTTGATTATATTATATTTCTTAAATTTATATTTTTTCAACTTTAATTTATATTTATACAATATTGAAAAGATAATTTTTTAAAATTTTTTATACTTATTTTTTATGATAATTCATATTAAGATTTATAATTTATAGTAGCACCAAACATGTTATATGAAGAAGAAATAAAAGTCATTTGACTAATCTTAACACTCTCTATCTATTTCTATATTAACTTTTATAATTTTAAATATTTTACCTCATTAGATTTTTTTACACTTAGAGAGATATTTTGATTCACTCAAGTATTGATGATTGAGAATGCTACAATTGATCTCTCTAGAATCTTCAAAAGTAAGCTTCTTATCCAATGTATTACATTTCTTAAATTGTTTTTTGATTTAGGTAAATTAAATTACTTCAATTAATGTCTTTTTAAGTTTACAATACATTTACTTAATAATAAAAAATAATTTATCATTATTTATGATCATTTTCTTTAGTAATCAATAGAATTCAAGAAGATGACCGATCAAGATGAAACACATTTCATCAACCTTATATGACGTTTTATATCTAAAAAAATATTCGTTTTTCATGTTATTTTTTATTATTTTTGCATTTTTTATTATATATTTGGCTTTGTAATTGATTTCATGATCGAGGGTATTACACTTGGTCTCGTTAATGCTTGGAATATAACTTTCCTATACAATTTATCTTAATTCTTTAAATGTTTTCATTTAATTTTGTTATATTATTATGTAGCTTTAAATCTCTTCCCTTGTGACCATTACATCACATCAATTTGGTAATAAAATATTACTTTATTTAATCTTGATCTAGCTATGTTTACTTAATATTAAAATAATATATTATTATTATTTACACATTCAATTTAGGAATTTGTAATAATTCTAATCGAGGTCTGACTAGGATGAAACAAACTTTGTTAGATTCATCTCAACAACCTCTTTCCGAATATATATTAGTTTTTATATTTTTAAATTTTGTTTTCTATTTTTTGGCACCCTTTTTTAGATATTTTTGTTTATATCTATATCATGGATTGAAAATTTTCAATATAATTTAACTAATTTCTTTAATTTTTTTTTACTTTTGTTTGGTTATATTAGCTTGTAATTCTAAATCTCTTGTGACTTGACCTTTACATTGCTTTGATTTTTTTTTATATTATATTATTTTAATTTATCTCATTTCAACTTTAACATATATTTACATCATATATAAACTATAATTTATTATTAATAGTACTTAATTTATTTTTCAATTTATAGAAATTAAAAATAATGTTTGATCTAAATTAAAAAAAAACTTAATTTGACATATCTTGTTTAAATCTATCTAGTAAAATATATTTTTTTTTTTATAATTTTAGTTATTTTGTTTGTGACTTTTTCATATTTTATGAGGCATTTTGATTGATACTTGCTTTCATAATCAAGGATGCCATGCTCAATCTCCATTGCATTTTGGAGTGTAAGTCTTCTATATAATGTTTGTAATTTTATCAAATTTTTCTATTTGATTTGACTTATTACTGTGAAACTATATTTCTCCTCTCGTGTGACATTTACACTATAATGATTTGGTTATATTACATTGCTTTAATTTTGTTAGTTTTAATAAATATTTATTTAATTTTAAAAATAATTTATTATTGTTTATACAAATTTAATTTAATTTTAACTTTAATATATATTTACTTAGTATTAAAATAATTATTTATTTTTTTTATGCTTGTTTAGTTTTTTAATTCCCAATAATTCCAATTGGGGTCAGTTTGACATGAAATGAATGTTCTTAGACTCATTTCAACAAGGTTTATCTAATTAAATATTCAATTTTACATTTACAAAATTTTTAATATTTTTTAATTTTTTGAGACCTTTTGATTTGTATCAGACTTAATGATCAATGGTATTACACCTCTTCTACAAAGCATCTTAGAATGTAAACTTCCTATATGAATTATTTAATTTCTTCAATTTTTTTATTTAGTATATTATAATGTAATAGTAAATCTACTCTAATATTGTAGCATGTAGTACATCTTGTAGAAGTTCTACTTGGAGGTGTATTGTTCTATTCAAACTCATAGCTTTGTCTAGATTGGCTACTCTACATCTTCTTATTCTTCGTTATTATTATCATTGTAGGGGTTAATAATAGCTAAAATTTATTTATGACACATTTTAGTTTTTGTTTATAAGGACATCAAGTTATTCATATATAGAGTTTAGTTTACAAACTTTGAAGAACAATTAATAACTTTTTGTTTATTTATGGCTCTAAATTTAATATAAGAAATTCCTTTGGTAGCCTCGCAACTCTATCGGTGCAAACTTTGGTTGGAAATGAATTGAGAAAGGGCTTAAAATAAGTCTTGTGCTTTCTTTTCTTAGTTATAATTACCATTAGAAGTCGTCACCACCTTATGCATTAGCCCATGTAACTCACTCAACCCATATCAACCATGATGAAGAACTTCAATTGTGCTAACCAATCTATTTATGTTGATCCATCAACACATGTAAGCCTAATCAGAGAACACCACTAACCCAAAACACTGACATCGATTGGTCAACCCATGCTGATTCACTCTAACCCACAATGACATAAAACCTGTACCCAAGGATTCATGTAGTTCTTTATCGATGCTAATTCTGTCACATGTTGCTCACCACCTTTTTTACAACTTGTTATAACAATTATTTTTTCAACTTGGTACAATCATGTTGTGTGCAAATAATTTGATGATTTCATTCTAGAAGTGCCTTAAGAAGGTGAGCAAAAGACTCAAAAGAAGAAATTGCAACCTATTGTCTAATGTGAACAAAGAGTACCAAATCACTAAGAAAGTCCTTAGTCTCTTTATTTCATATTTCAAGAAATTTATCAAAATATTACATTTTCTTTTTTGTGTATATGATCATGTGATTTTGTTGTTTAGTCTTTTACAAACTCCTCTTGTGTGGATACCTTGCCATTTCACCACCAACTTGTATTTTAATGTGTCTACTTATAATGTTAAACCTATAACACCTTTTTTAGACCCTTATATGAATATATTGCTTAAACATCAGAACATCTCAATTATTTCTAAGATAAAATAGGTTTTGGCATACCATCATATATCATACTCTCATTTTATTTTTTAGATAAATATTTTTAATTTTAAAATATTAATTTTTTATTATTAATACTTTGATACTTTGATAATTAGTCATAATTCCAAATGAGGTGTAATCAAGATGAAAGAAACAACATTAGACTCATCCCAAAGAACTGTATCTAACTCTATATTAATTATTATAGTTTTAAATATATATTTTTTTATAGAATTTTGGCATGTGTTTCTGAGATGTATTAATTTGTAATTAATTGAGTTTTGAAGGCTATGTACTTGATCTTCTTAGTATGTTTGAATGCAACATTGTTGTAAACTTTATCTCATTTCTTTAGATTTTGTGTTTGGATTTGTTCATATTACTATGTAACTTTAAATTCTTTCTTGTGTGACCTTATCATTACTTTTATTTAGTAATACTAAATTTTATTAACTTAATTTCTATTTTAATATATATTTAATTTATATTTAAATAATAATTTATTATAATAATGTTAAATTAATTTACAAATTATGTGTACTTCCTAATGAGCTTTGATAGAAAAAAATAAACATAGTTAGACTCATCTTGTCAAGTGCTACCTAATTAACTTTTCATTTTGTAATTTTAAATTTTTTTCTCTTAGAGTTTTGGCATTCCTTACAAGACAGTTTTTATTAGTACATAGATTGATGATCAAGGATTTTACAAAAAACCACCTTTGTATCTTGGAATGTACTTATCTCACCCAATTTATCTCATTTATTCAAATCTTTTGCTTTGAATTTTATATATTATCATATAACTCTAAATCTCTTCTCATGTGCCCTTTACATCATTTTGACTTTTTTATATTATATTTCTTAAATTTATCTTATTTTTTCATAAATATATTACTTTATATTGAAGTAATAATTTATTATTATTTGTGCGCTTTTTGAGTTGGTAATTAGTAGAAATTCCAAACAACATTTGATCAAGATAAAACAAATAGTTTTGGACACATTGATGAGCTTTATGTAATTAAGTATTTCTTTTTATATTTTTAAATATTTTATTTCCTCAGATTTCAGTATGCTTTATTAGACTTTTTAATTTTTTAATGATTTGATTATCGAGAATCTCATAAGAAATCTCATCATTATGTTGGAATATAACTTTCTAAAATAATTGATCTTATTTCTTTAAATATTTTTTTGATTCTATTATACACATTAAAATTCTAATTCTTATATTGTGCCACTATTTAGATCACTTTAATTGGGTTATATTAGACTACTTCTATCTATATATTTTAACTTTAAAATATACTTTATATTAAAAAAACATGGCTATAATTTATGCTTATTTACTTATGTAAATTAGTAACTCCAAATAAGATCTAATTGTGATAATATAATCGTCATTAGTATCATCTTAATGAGCTCCAACCAATTAAATTTTTTTATCCTTTATAATTTTTTTAGTTTTGTAAGATTTTAGCACCCTTTAGGCTACATCTTGATTTGTTCCTATTTACTGATCGATGTTACACTCAATCTCTTTACCATATCAGAATGCATCTTTGTCATACAGTTTATCTCATTTCTTCCAATTTTTTTTCTTTTACTTGGTATATTGCTATACAACTTTTAAGTTTCTCTCATGTGACCTTTACATCTCTTTTATTTTGTTGTATTGCAATGCTTTAGTTATTCTTATTTCAAATTTAATATATATTTATTGAATATTAAAATAATAATTATTTATACGTATTTACTTTGGTAACTTATAGTATTTCTAAACGAAGTTCGATCAAGACAAAACAAGTATGTTGGACTCTTCTCAACAAGTTTTATTCAATAAAATTCTATTTTTATATTTTTGAATACACTATTTTCTAGGGATTTGGCATATCTTATGAGACATTTTGTGTACTACAATATTTAGTGACTAAGCAAGTCACACTAGAACTTCTTAGTATCTTGGAAGTTAAATTTTCCATACAATTTAACACATTTCTTTAATTTTTTTGCTTTGAATTGGATATATTACCATAAAACTCTAATTCTTCATTCAAGTGACATTTACATCACTTTGATTTGTTTATATTAGATTACTTTAATTTATCTTTGTTAGCTTTAATATATATATATTTACTTAATAATAAAAAAGTAATTTGTTGTTACATAAAGTTATTACTTTCGTAATTCATTGTAACTTCAAATGTCGTCCAAAAGAGACTAAACAGACATTATTGAATTGGTCCAAATGAGATATATTCAATTTAATATTCCTTTTTATATATTTAAAATATTTCATTTTTAAAGGTTTTGCCATATGTTAAGAGACTATCATTACTACATTATTAAGAGTTGAGGATGTCACACTTTCTTGTATGATTTATCTCATTACATTAAATTAATTTTTTTATTTTGTTATATTATTTTTAAAATATAATTCTCCTCTTGTGTCATCTCTACATTACTTTGAATTTATGGTATTATAGCTCTTTAAATTATCTTATTTTAGCTTTAATATATATTTAATTAATATTTTAAAAAATTCATAAATATTTTTTTATTATCTCTAGTAATTCATTGTAAATCCAAATTAGGTCTAATTAAGATGACAAGAAGTTATCTTATTTAGCATTATTAAATTAAATATTATTTTTATATTTTAAAATAATTTATTTTCCAAAGTTTGGCATGTTTGAAAAGATATTTTGATCTATACCTAATTTGATAATAGATGATGTTACAATTGATTTTCTTAGTATCTTGAAATACTATATTATCCAATTGATCTCATTTGCAGAGATTATTCGACTTTATTTGGCTATATTATTTTGTAACCTTAAATCTTTGATCGTGTAACTTGTATATCACTTTGTTTTGACAACATTATATTGTCTTAAATTTATTATTATTTATTTTGATAAATCATAGTAATTCCAAGCTAGGTCTGATCAAGACAAGATAAATGTCATACTACTTATATTTACAAGCTTTATCAAAATAAATAATCAATTTTTATTTTTAAAAATTTTACTTTGTTAGATTTGACATAGGTTATGTGATATTTCGATTTTTACTTGATTTACTGATAAAAAAATATTACACTCAACTTCCTTAGTATATATTAATAAACATTTCTAACTATCAATGTTTTATGAACTTTTCACTTTAATTTTGTTGTATTTCTATATAACACTAAATCTCCTTTTGTTGACATTTATATATCTTTGATTTTGTTTTGTTTTATTTCTTGAATTCATCAAATTTTAATTTTAATAAATATTTAATTAATAGTAAAATAATATTTTAATATTATGCATGCTTATTAAATTTTGTAACTGATTATATTTCAAAAAATTGTCCAATAAAAATGAAAATACGTTATTGGATCACTTCGATAAGCTCTATCCAAAAGCTTAGTCAAAAAACATATTGTAAATGTAAAAATGAATATTTAATTTGATGGTGGTCATGGAGATGAGTCTAATGACATTATTTTTTTTTTATCAGTCATTGCTTAAAATTATTGCAAATTACAAAAGTAAGTCTAAATAATAATAAATAGTTTTTTGATATTAACTAAATATATATTAAAATTTAAACAAGTTAAATTGAAGCAAAGTAATACAATAAAATGAAAGTTATGTAAAAGCCACATGCAAGGATATTTGTAGTTATATGTTGATATAAAACCTTATAAAATAAAATATTGAGAAAACTTATAAATTATTGACTTTTTATAATGCTAATAAATATAAGTCCAATAATGTTTGTTTTGTTTTGATGTAACTTTGTTTCCAACTACTACCAATTACAATGTTAAATAAGCATACATGGACAAAACTTTTTCGTTTAATATTTATGAAATATATATTAAAGATTAAGTATGGCAAATTGAGGCAATGTAATATTTTAAAACCAATGGACTGTGAAGGTCAAATATAAGAAAATCGAAGCAAAAACTTTGAAAAAATAAGATAAGTTTTATATGAGAATTACATTATAAGATACTAAAGTGATTGAGTGTAAAGCCTAAATCATTAAATCATCTATGAATGACAATGTCTTATAAAATATAAAAAAATAGAGAAATATTTATTTAAAAAACATATATATAAGTAAACATTTAATTTGACAGAGCTTGTTGAGACATGTTCACACTAGCTAATAAAAAACAATAATTTATTTTTTAATATGATTATGTATATATAAATATATAGAAAAGCTAAAATAAGGTAAATAAGGTAAATTCATATGTTTAATAAAACTAAACAAGAGCATTATAAGGGTCACATAAGTGGAGATTTGAAGTTACATAGTAACATAACAAAATTAAAGCAACATATTTGAAAATTTTGATAAATTACACAATAAAGTTACATTCTGACATACTAAGGAGATCTGGTGTAACAACTGTATAATTAAATAAGCACAATTTAGGATATCTCATAAGCAAAAACAATTCCAATAGAATAAATTATTTAAAATATAAAATTTGATATTTATTTCGATAAAGCTTACTGAGATGAGTCCAACAAGTTTTATTTCATCTAGATTAGACCTCATTTAGAATTACACCAAATTATTAAGATACATAACATAAGTAATGATGAATTATTATCTAAATATTTAGTAAATATTTTTTAAAACTAAAATAAAATAAATTAAAGTAATGTAATATTACCAAGTCAAAGTGATATGTGATAGGAGGAGAGATTTAGAGTTATATAGTAATATGACAAAATCAAAGGAAAAAATTTGAAAAAATGAGATCAATTGTATGAAAAAGTTGCATTGATGATAATATATAGATCGAGTATAAAATCCTAGATCGCCAAATCATGGACAAGTTAAAAAGACTCATAAAGTGTGCCAAAAAAATAAATATGTTAACATTTAGAAAACATATTTAATTAGGTGGAGCTCGATGATGTTAGTGCAATGAAGTTTGTTTCTTGTAGATTTGATCTTGTCTTGAATTACAATAAATTACCAAAATAAAAATATCATAAATAATAATAAATTAATATTTGAATATTTAATAAATATATTTTAAATTTTTAATTAGATAAATTGAAGCAATGTAAGATAACAAAATCAAAGAGATATAGATATCAAATAAAAGAGAATTAAATTTTCATAATAAGAAACTAAATGAAAAAAAATCTAAAGAAAAGAGAAATTATATGGAAAAGTTGTATTCAAAGATACTATTGAGTTAGTGTAAAATCCTTGGTTATAAAAAAAAGTATGAATCAAAATACCTTGCAAATCTTGCAAAAATACCAGAAAATAAAATATTTAAAGATATAAAGTGAATAATGAATTAGTTAGAGCCCATCTTGATTATTACGAAAGAATATGGGCATAAATAATAATACTTTATTGTTTTAATGTTAGGAAAACATATATTAAAATTGAAATAAGATAATTTTGAGAAATATAATATAATGAAATAAAGTTAATGTAATGGTTACCTGATAGAAAATTTAGAGTTACAAACTAATATAGTGAAATTAGAGAAAAGTTTAACAAAATGACATAAATAATATGAGTAAGTTTTATTCTAAGAAACTAAAGAGATTGAGTGTGAAATAGTAGATCATAAAATCAGATTCTAATTAAAATTTCTTTAGAAGGATGACAAAACCTTAGAAAATGAATTATTTAAAAATTTTAAAGTGGATACTTTTTAAAATAGAGCTCATGGAGATGAGTTATAGCAACATTTGTTTTGTGTAGATAATATATCATTTAGGGTTTTTGAGTCGCATAACAAAGTTAAAGAGAAAAATTTAAAGAAGCGAGATGAGCTAAATAAGAAAGTTGTTTTTTAAGATACTAAGGAAATCGAGTCTAACAACCACAATAATAAAATTATAGCTAATTATAAAATTTAAAAAGCATAAATAATAAAAAAAAACTTTTATTTTAATATTAATTAGTGATTAGCTATATATATATATATATGTAAGTTGAATAAGATAAATTAAGTTAATGTAATATTTCAAACCCAAAGAATGTAAATGTCACAAGAATGAAAATTTAGAGTTATATAGAAATATAAGCCAATTGAAGCAAAAACTTTGAAGAAATAAGTAAAGTTTTATAGAAAAGTTGCATTGCAAGATAGTAAGATGATCGAGTGTAAAGCTTAATTCATCAAATCATTTACAAATGGCAATATCTCATAAAACATGAAAAATTTAAAAAATTAAATATTTTAAGGGAATAATATAAAAATATATTTTTAATTGGATAGTGCTTATGAGGACTTGTCCAATGACTTTTGTTTCATCTTCATTAGACTTTGTTAGAAATTACTACAAGTTATAGTGAATAATTAAAAAATAATAAAAATTTATTATTTTAATATGATTACATATAAATTTGAACTACAATAATATAAATTAAAATAGTATAGGTAAACCAAGTCAAAGCAATATCATTGTCACATAAGAAGAGATTTAAAGTTGTGTAGTAATATAACAAAATGAAAATGAAATATTTTAAAAATGTGATAATTTGTACAATAAATTTATATTCTAACATACCAAGGAGATCAAGTGCAACATCCTTAATTGTTAAATTTGTGAAAAACTAAATTGACTTATAAAACATACAAAAATATCTAAAAATAAAATATTTTAAATAAAAAAAATTTAATGTTTTATTAGAAGGAGCTTTTCAGATGAGTCCAATAAAAATTATTTGTTCTTAATTAGATCTAGTTTGCAATTACTCAAAATTATGAAAGTAATTAAGCTTAAATAATGATAAATTATTATTTTAATATTAAGACTAAAATATGGTAAATAGAAATAATTGAATATTCCCAAGGCAATGCAATGTAATGGTCACAAGGAGATTTAGAGTTACAAAAAAATATAACCAAATCAAAGCAAAAATTTGAAAAAAGAAGATAAATTAAATAGGAAAGTTGAATTCCATGATACTATATAAATCAGGGGTAACATCATCTATCGCCAAATTAGGGTTGAAATGAAAAGACTCATAAGATATGTTTGAAAAAAAATAAAATATTTTAAAATATAAAAATAAATATTTAATTGGATGGAGCTCTCTCACATGGGTGCAATGATGTTAATTTCTTCTTGATCTAACATCATTTGGAATTATTAAAAATTATCAAATTAAATACAAATAAGTAATAATAAATTATTATTCTATTATTAAGCAATTATATATTAAATCTAAATTAAGATAAACTAAAGTAATATAATAAAAATAAATTTGAGTAATACAAATATGAAACGAGATAGAATTATAATTCATAGTAATAGAGTAAAATGAAAGCAAGCCTTTGAAGGAAAGAGATAAATCTTGTAAGAAAGTTACACTACAAAATTCTAATGGGATCGAGTATAAAATCCTTGATCTTCTATTGAGGTATGAATTAAAATATCATATAAACACTGCAAAATTCATTAGAAAATGAAATATTTAATATTATAAAAAATGAATACTTAATTAGTTAGAGTGCTTTTAAATTAGTTTAAAGACATTTGTTTCATCATGATAAGGCCTCATTTGAAATTATCTTGATGTATTAAAGAATATAAAAATAAACAACAATAACATATTATTTTAATGCTAATTAAAGATATATTAAAATTGAAATAAGATAAGTTTTTGAAATATAATATAACTAAATAATTGTAATATAATGAGCACAAGATAAAAAACTTAGAGTTACATAGTAATATAATACATTCAAAGATTTTTTTTAATAAACGAGATAAATAGTGTAGAAAGCTTTCATTCAAATATACTAAGAAGATTGTGTACAAGATCTTAGATCATGAAATCATGTATGAATAAATATTTCTTTAAAGTCATGCAAAAATCATAAAAAATAAAATATTTAAAAATATAAAAATAAATATTTTTTGTGATGGAGCTTGTTGACATGAGTACAATGATATTTGTTTTATCTCGATGATATATGTTTTAGAATTACCAAGTAAAATAATAAAGTTAAAGAGAAAAATTTAAGAAATGAGATAAAATGAATAGAAAGTTGCATTCCAAGATACTAAGGAGATCAAGTGTAGCAACCTCAATCATATAATAATATATAAATTATAATATATGATAAAGTAAAAAAATCTTCAAAAATAAAAAATTTAAAAATATTAATTTGAATATCATTTCATAGTACTCATTAAGACATGTCCAATGATGTTTATTGTGTTCTTATCCAACAAAGTTTTGAATCACTAGCAATTACAAAAGTAAAAAGCACAAATACTAAATTGTTTTAATATTAATTAACTATATATTAAACTTAAATAAATTAAATTGAGACACTGTAATTTTTCAATACCAAAGTAATGTAAAGGTCACAATAGCAATGTTTAAGCATTACATAGTAATATAACCCATCAAGGAAAATTTTTGAAGAAATGAGATAAGCTTTATAAAAAAGTTGCAATAAAAGATATTATGGTGATTGAATGTAAAACCTAAATCATCAAATCATCGCATCAATTCATGCGCAAAGACATCTGTCTTGTCTTCATTAGTCTTCTTTTTGAATTACTATAAATTATCAAACTAAATAAAAAATAAATCAAAAATAGTTTTAACTCGAATTGATATATATATATATATATATATAAGAAGAAAAAGGTAAAGCAAAATAATATATAAAAATCAAATAAAAAAATATAAAGGATGTGTGAAAAAGAATTTAAGTTGCATTAGTAAAATCACAAAATAAAATAAAATATTTTTGAAATAATGTGATAAATTACTCATTAACGTTACATTCCAACATATTTAGGAGATCAAGTATAACATACTTGATTATCAAATTTGATAGAATATTAAATATCTCATAAAACATACAAAAATCCAAAAAACATTAATATTTAAAATATAAATTTAATATTTATTTAGATAAAGCTTGTTTAGATGAGCCTAACAATATGTTTTGTCTTGATAGGATTTCATTTGGAATTACTATAGATTAATAAGTTAAATAAGCATAAATAATGATAAATTTTTATTTTGATATTTAGTAAGAAAATTATTAAATCTAAAATGAAAAAATTTGAAGTGATATAGTTTCACCAAGTTAATGCAATGTAAACATCAAGTGAGAGAAGATTTAGAGTTACATTGTATATAACCAAATCAAAGCAAAAACATTGAAAAAAAGAAGATAAAGTTTATGGAAAAGTTTCATTTCATGATATTATACTGAACGAGCGTAGCATCCTCGATAATCAAAACATGGAGAAATTGAAAAGTCTCATAAAGTGTACTAAAAACAAAGAGAAAAACATATTTTAAAACATAAAAAATAAATAGCTAATTAGTTGGAGCTCATTAAGATGAGTGTAACGATGATTGCTTCTTCTAGATCTATCCTCATTTTGAATTACTACAAATTAATAAAATAAATGAGCATAAAAAATAATAACTTATCATGATAGTATTAAGAAAATATATACTAAAGCTTAAAATGAAATAAGTTGAAGTAATTTGATATAGTTAAATCAAAGTGATGTAATTGTCACATGAGAGAGAATTAGAGTTTCATGGTGATATAACCAAAGGAAAAAAAACTGTAGAAAATAGATAAATTATACATGAAAGTTACATTCCAAGATACTAATAAGATCGAGTGTAATATCCTAATTATCAAATAAGGTATGATTCGAATTGTCATGTAAGCTATGTGAAAAAGATACAAATTTTTTTTTAAATTATGAAAATGAATACTTCATCAGTTGGAGCCCTTCTAGTCTAGTCAAAGAACATTTGTTTCATATCAATTGGGCCTTGTTCGGAATTACACTAAATTACAAAAGAGGAAAAGTCATAAATAATAATAATTTATTATTTTAATGTTTTGTAAATATATACTAAAACGTGAAGAATACAATTTTAAGAAATATAATATAATAATGTAAAAGTAATATAATTGTCACACAATAAGAATTTTAGAATTACATAGTAATATAACAAATCAAAGAAAATTTTTTGAAGAAATGAGATAAATAATTTGTAGAAGTTGTATTGCAAGATACTAAGGATATTAAGGGTTAAATTCTAGATCATGAAATGTGATACAAATCAAAATTTCTCTAAAGACATGTTAGAATTTTATAAAATAAAATATTTAAAAATATAAAAATAAATATTTTTTGTGATAGAGCCATTGATTAGAGTATAATGAAATTTCTCTCATCTCAATCTTACCTAGTTTAGGGTTACTAATTAAGACAAAGAAGTTAAAGAAACAATATAAAAAAAGATAAATTATATGAGAAGGTTGTATTCCAAGACACTAAAAAGAATGAGTATAATATCCTAAATTTTAAAATCACATATGAATTGAAACATCATGTAAAGCATGCTAAACCATAAAAAATAAAATATTCAAGAATATAAATATTAATATTTAAATCGATATAACTTGTCAATAGGCATCCAAAAATATTTATTTTGTCTCAATCAAACATCGTTTGTAATTATTGCCAAGCAAAAAATTAAATAAGAATAATTAATAATAAATTATTAATTTAATGATAAGTAAATAGATATTAGAAGTACAATGAGTTAAATTAAAAAAAATATGATCAAATCAAATTATGTTAAACATCACATAAGAGGAGATTTAGAGTTAAATAGTAACATAACATAACAAAAATAAAAATTTAAAGAAATTAAATCAATTTTATGGCAAACTTAGATTCCAAGATTTTAAGCTGTTAGAGTGTAACATCCTTGATCATCAAATCATGAAAAAATCAAAATATTTCATAAAATTATATAGAAATATAGAAAGAATATTTCAAAAGAAGAAAAAAGTAAATATTTAATTAGATAAATCCCATCAAGTAGAATTAGATGACATTTATTATGTTTAGATAGGAGCTCATTTGTAATTAGTATGAATTATCAAAGTAAATAAGCATAAATAATATCTAATTATTATCTAAATATTATGTAGATGTATATTAAAGTTGAAATAACAAAAATTAGAGCAATATAATATAACTAAATCAAAGTATTGTTAAGATCATATGAGAAGCGAATAAGAGTTTCATAGTATTGAATGGGAATGTGGCATTGTAGGATATCAATGGGATCAAGGTTAATTGGATAAAGCTGATTGAAATAGGATCAACCACATTTGTTTACTTTTTTTTTATTAATGTCAATTACCAATGCAAATAATCCTTACAAAAATAAATTATTTTCTTAAAATTTAGTAGATATATATTAAAGCTAAAATCAAAGAAATTGAAGCAATGTAATCTATCAAATCTTACTTCAGAGAAGAATTAGGGTTTCATAGTAATATAACCAAATCAAAGCAAAATTCCAAATAAGGTGTAATCAAGAAGAAATAAATTTCATTGGTTATAGATAATTTTTACCCAATTAAATTTTCATTTTTAAATTTTCAAATATTTTGGTATAGGGTTTTTGATTAT
The DNA here is from genome assembly GCA_023846275.1 of Vanilla planifolia. Lineage (NCBI taxonomy): Eukaryota > Viridiplantae > Streptophyta > Magnoliopsida > Asparagales > Orchidaceae > Vanilla > Vanilla planifolia. Next base: position 19,573,884 of record CM043870.1, read on the forward strand.
TTTACAAGAAATTTCAATTTGTACTTTACTTTATGATTGAGGATATTACATTCAATCTCCACATAAACTTAGAATGTAACTTTTTAGTACAGATAGCCACATTTCATCGAAGTTTTTGTTTTCATTTGATTAATTACATAGAATCTCTAAATCTCTTATCGTGTGCCTTTTACATCATTTTGATTTGATAAATTAATAGCTATAATTTATGTCATTTTATATATAATGTAAATTTTCTTTATATTAAAATAATTTTAAAATGGTTTATTCATATTTATTTTTATAATTTATAGTAATTCGAAACATGATTAGATCGTTAAGAAACAAATGTCAATTAAGTCATCTTAACAAGGACGATTTGATTAAATATCCATTTTCCTAATATTTATTTTCTGAGTTATTTACACACTTTATATGATATTTCAATCCACACCTAATTTTAGGATCATGAAGATTTTGCTTAAACTTCTCGTTATCTTGAAAAGTAGTTTTTTTGTAAAATTTTTCTCAATTCTTAAAATACTTCACTTCGATTATGTTATATTGCTATGTAACTCAAAATCTCTTATTGTGTGACCTTTATATTACTTTGATTTTGATATATTATATGACATTAATTTATCTATTTTAGAATTAATATTTATTTTCTTAATATTAAAATAATAACTTATAATTATTTATGCTAATTTACTATAGTATTTTGTAGTTATTTGAAATGAGGTCTAATTAAGATTAAGCAAATGCTATTATGCTAATCTTGATAAGTTTTATCTAATTAAATATTAATCTTAATATTTTTTTAAAATTTAATTTTATTTAGTTCTAGCTTGATTTATGAGATATTTTATTCTATACCAAATTTGAAATTCGAGGATGTTACACTCAATTCTTATAAAACTTTCAAATGCAATTTTTGATATAATGTATCTTATTTCTTGAACTTTTTTTGCTTCTGTTTGGTGTTACTATTGTGTAACTCTAACTTAGCTCTCTTGTGATCTTTACATGTCTCTAACTTGGTTAAATTACATTTTTTTAATTTTTCTCATTTTATCATTAATATATATTTACTTAATATTAATAGAATTAGCTATTATTTTTTATGCATATGCATTTTGATAATTTATAATGATTAAAAATAATGTCTAATTAAGATTGAATAAAGATCATTGGTTTCTTGTACATTTATCTTGTATATTAAACTTTTTTATTTTGATTTTATTTTATTACTATACAATTCAAATTCTCCTCTAATATGACCTTTACATTTCAATGATTTGGGTTTATTACATTATTTAAATTTATCTCAATTTAACTTTAATATATAATTAATTAGTATTAAAATAATATTTTTTTTTATTTTTATTTAGTTTGGTAATTAATTGTAATTCATAATGAGATTCGTTGGAAAACACAAACATTATTGAACTAGCCTCAATGAGCTCCATCTAATGAGATATTCATTTTTATATTTTAAAATATTTTCTTTTAAGTTTTTGGCATGCTTTATGAGGCATTTCATTTGAACACGAGTTTGTAATAAAAGATGCTATCTTTGATCTCCTTAGTATTTTATAGTAAAACTTTCTTGTATATTTCATCCTATATATTCAAATTTTTCTCTATGACTTGGTTATATTAATATGTAATTACAATTCTCTTCTCATGTGATGCTAACATTTCTTGGATTCGGTTATATTATATGGTAGAAATTTATCTCTTTATCTTTAATATATAGTTAATTACTATTAAATAATAATTTATTATTGTTTAAGCTTATTTTATGTGGTAATTCATAGCAATTCCAAATGAGGCTCGACAGAGACAAAAAATGTCATTTTACTAATCAAAATGAGCTCTTGCAAATTAAATATTATTTTAAAAATTTTTAAAATTTTATTTTCCATAATTTTTTCTTGTTTTTAAAGGCATTGGTATTCATAATTGATTTCATGAATGAGGATACTACACTAAATCTATTTAGTATCTTAGAATGTAATTTTTGCATACAACTTATGTCATTTCTCCAATATTTCCCTTTGATATGATTATATTATTGTGAAACTCTAAATCTAATCTAGTATGACCCTTATATTACTTGATTCAAGAATATTATATTTTTTAATTTATCTCACTTCAACTTTACTATATATTTACTAAATATTATAATAATATTATATTAATATTGATTCTTATATACTTCATTAATTCACTATAATTATAAATGCGACCTTATTTTGGTTAAATAAACATTATTACACTTGTCTCGATAAGCTCTATCTAATTAAATATTTATTTTTAAGTTTCTAAATTTTGTTCTTAGGTTTTTTGCATGCTTTATGAGATGTTGTAATTCATACTTGATTTAATGACTAAGGATATTACACTTAATCTCCTCAGTTTCATGGAATGCAACTTTCCCATATAATTTGTCTCTTTTCTCTAAATGTTTTTAATAGATTTGTTATATTTCGATGAAACTTTAAATCTTTATTTCTTGTAACCTTTATATCGCTTTGGTTTTGATACATTACACTACTTAAATTTGACTTGTTTCCATTTTATAAATATTTATATAATAATAAAATATTATTATTTTATTACTTTTTGTTTATTTAGTTTACTAACATGAAGTAATTCCAAATAAGGTTCAATCAAGAACAAATAAATGTCATTAGACTCATAACATTTTTTTGCTTAAATTTGGTAATATTATGAAGTTACTCAAACTATCCACTCATGTGATCTTTATCTCATTTTGATTCGTTATATTATATGGCTTAAATTTATGTCATTTTAGATTTAAGTTTTATGTTTTTAAAATTAAAATTTTAATTTATTAATATTTATGACTCATTATTTTGTGATTTATAGTGATTCTAAACAACATCTAATTAAGATGAAATAAACATCATTGAACTCAATTTGATGAGCACTATTCAATTAAATATTCTCTTAATTATTTTTCAATATTTTATTTTTTTATAATTTTGACTTATTTTTATGAGATATTTTAATTTTTTTACCAAGTTTGACCTTTGAGAATGTTACTCTAAATATCCTTAGAATCTTGTAATGCAACTTTCTCATAATTTATATTGTTCCTTAACTTTAATTCTTTGATTTTGTTTTATTACTAGAAACTTTAATTCTACTCTCCTGTAACCTTCACATGTTTTGTGATTGAATTACATTACATACTTTTAGTTTAACTTATTTTAGATTTACTATTAATTGACCTATAATTAAGATAATAATTTTTTTTTTATTTATGAATATGTAAATTTATAATTAGAAGTAATTTGAAGTGTGCTCTGAATAACAAAAAACAATCATCGTTGGATTTCTTTCAATGAGCCATCCTAATTGAAAAAAGTTATATATTTTTAAATATTTTATATTTTAGAGTTTTGAATTATTTTATGAGATATTTTGACTCATCCATAATTTAACATTCAATGATATTACATTCAATCTCTTTAATATCTTAGAATGCAATTCTCATAAACTTTATCTCAATTTTTTGAATTTTTTACTTTCTTCTACTTTATCAAAATGTAACTCTAAATTTCTTACAATGTGACACTTATATTTCCTTGATTTGGCTATATTACAGTGTTTAATTTATCTTATTTCAACTTGAATATTTCTTTGCATACCATTAAAATAATAATTCATTATTATTTAGGTTTATTTTCTTTGGTAATTCATAGAAATTCTAAACGACATTCCATTGAGAAGATGAAAACATTATTGAAATAACATCGACGAGCTTTATTGAATTCAATAATCATTTTAATATTTTAAGTATTTTGTTAATTAGGGTTTTGTATTATTACTAGAAATTTTAAATTGTACTGATTTAATAATTGAGGATCTCAAAGTTGATCTTATTATTATCTTGAAATTAACTTTTCTCATATATTTTATCTCATTTCTTCAAATATTATTTTTTATTTAGCTATATTAATATGAAACATTTTTTCTCCACTTATTTATTCATTAGATGACCATTGTATGGTTATTTTATGCTATTTTAAATTTTTTATTTTGCCTTTAATATATATTTACTTAATATTAAAAAATATTAAACTCTTTATTATCTATGATTGTAACATGCTTCAAAAAAATATTTTTTAGTTATTCAGGATGTTGTAATGAATCTCTTTAGTTTCTTGAATTGTAACTTTCATGTACAATTTATCACATTTTTAAAAATATTTTTCTTTAATTTTATTATATTCCTATGAAATTCTAACTATCTTCTTGTATGACCTTTATGTCGCTTTGATTTGTTCTATTATGTTGCTGCATCTTATTCTATTTTTTCTTTGATATAGTTTTAATTAATATTAAAGTTATTATTATTTTATTTTTTTTATCTTATTTATTATGATAATTCATATTATTTCGAAATCAGGTCTTATCGAGAAAAAATCAACATCGTTGTACTGGTCTCCATGAGTACTATCAAATTAAATATTAGTTTTATGCCCTTAAATTAGTTTTTCTAGCATGTTGGCATGTAGTGATAGTTATTTTAATTTGTAGCTTACTTAAGATTCAAGGTTGTCATGCTAAAATCTCATTAATATCATTAAATGCAACTTTAAGTTATAATTTATCTTATTTTTTTAAAAAATTATTTACTTTGAATTGGGTATATTACTATATAATTCTAAATCTACTCTCTTATGAATATTCAAACTTTTCGTTTTTGTTATAATACATTACTTTGAGTTCTTTATTTCAACTTTATTATAAATATACATAATTATGTAATTATAAATAATTATTATTTATGATTTTTAAATTTAGTAATTATTTGTAAATCAAAATAAGATTTGAATAAGAAGGAAAAACATCATTGGACTTGTCCTAATGAGCTCCATTCAACTAAATATTATGTTTTTTTAATTTTAACAATTGTTTCTAAAATTTAATCACACTTTACCAGGTTTTTTTATTTATACACGATAAGATGATTAAGGAAGTATGACTTGATCTCTTTAGTTTCTTCAAGTGCAACTTTCCTATATAATTAATCTCATTTCTTCATATATTTTCATTGATGAGGTTGTATCATTATGTAACTATAAATCATAGCTCTTGTGACCTTTATAACACTATGATTTGGTTATATTATATTACTTTTATTTAACTTATTTCAATAATGATATACATGTATAAATATATATTTGCTTAATATTAAAATAAAATGTTTTCATCATCTATGCTCATTTTCTTATTAAAGACATAGAAATTTCAAATGTTTAATATTAATGACAAATTTCATGATCTATTTCTATTAAAAATTCATTTTTATACTTTTTAATATTTTATTTTATATAGTTTTTACATCATTTCAAAGACTTTTTGATTGGTACCTATTTTAATGATTGAGAATGTCTTACTCGATCTCCTTAGTGTCTTGGAATTCAACTTTCTAGTATAATTTATCTCATTTCATCAAATTTCTTTCTTTGATTAGGTTATAATACCTTATGCTAATTCTACTCTCGTGTGACCTTTACATTACTTCGATAGTGTTATATTATATTACTTCTACTCATCTCATTATAGCTTTAATATATATTTATTTATTATTAAAATAATTATTTATGATTCTTTGTCTTCATTTAATTTTTTTAAATCGAAGTATCCTAAATGATGTCAAACTAAGATGAAACTAATATAATCAAGACCTCTTTACAAGCTCTATCCAATTGCATATTACTTTTTTTATATTTTTTTAGCTTTTTTTCTTAGATTTAAGAACGCTTTAGTATCTTAGAGTAATATTTTTTTATATATTATTTTTAATTTCTTTAAAGTTTCTCTTTGATTGGGTTTTATTAATATGCAACTAAAATTCTCATCTTATATGACTCATACATTGATTTCCATTAGTTGCATTATATTATTTCAATATATCTCTTCTAAAATTTAATATGTATTTTCTTTATATAAAAATGATAATTTATTATTATTTATGCACATTTTCTTTGGCAATACTAAAAAATTCAAAACATCTGATCGACAAGATAGAGGTCATTGGACTCATCCCAACTGACAACATTTAATTAAATATTTAGTTTTACATTTGTAAATATTTCGCTTTTTTTATGTTTTCATGCATTATGAGGCAACCCATGCTAGATTTGATTATTTCCTTAGTATTTTGGAATTCTACTTTCATATATAGTTTATCTCATTTTTTTAAATGTTTTACTTTGTAACTCTAAATCTTCTCTCCTAGACCTTTACATGTCTTCGATTTTTCTATATTACATAACTTTAATTAATCTCATTTAAACTATAATATTAAATTATTTAAAATTAAAGTAATAACTTGTTATTATTTGTGCATATTTATATTTTGATTTGCAATAATTTGAAAGGAAGTTCAATCAATATCAAAAAATCATCTTTGTAGTTATTTATATGAGCATTATCCAACTAAATATACATTCATATATGTCTAATGGTATTATTTTATAGGGTTTTGGCATGCATTATTAAATGTCTTAATTATAACCTAATTTGATGATGAAGGATGTTGTACCCAATCTCACTAGTATCTCAAAATATAGCATTCTCATATAACATATGTTTTGCTTTGGTTTGTTAACATTACATTGCAACTCTAAATATTCTACCATTTTAAAAAAATACATTTCTTTTCTTTCGTTATATTACATTTTTTTGCCTCATCTCATTTTAGAATAAATAAATAACATCATTTGACTGAACTTAAAAAGCCCTAACAAATGAAATATTTTTTTTATGTTATTAAATATTATATTTTCAAAGGTTTCTATTCATTTTATGTGAAATTATGATTTTTATTTTATTTGATGAATAAGGTTGTTACTCTCGACCTCCTTAGTGCTTTCGTATGCAATTTTTCTACACAATTATGCTCATTTTTTAAAATTTTTCACAATGATTTGGTTATATTACTATGTCACTCTTAATCTTTTCTTATGAGACTTTTATATAGTTTGATTTAATTATATTACAATTTTTTAATTTATTTAGTTTTTATTTTAGCATAGTTTTATTTAATATTAAATTAATAATTTTTCATTATTTATATTTATTTACTTCAATAATTTGTAGTGATTCCAAACGAGATTTGATCGAGATAAAGCAATTGTCATTTGAATTATCTCGGTGAGCTCTACATAATGATATATTAACTTTTTCTTGTTTAAATATTTTTTTGTATGGTTATGACACCATTTATGAGGTATTTTGATTCATATGTGACTTAAGGATCAAAGATGTCACACTTGATCTCATAAGTAATGTAGCATATAGCTTTCTAATACAAATCATATCTTTTGTTCAAATTTTTTATTTTGATTTAGTTATATTACTATGTAATTCTAAATCTTCTTTGTTATGATTTGTAATGGCTTTAATTTTGTTTTATTATATTATTTCAAGTTTTTCTCATTTCAGCTTTAACAAATTTTTTGTTACAATTAAAATATAAATAGTTATTTTTTGTGCTAATTTAATTTTTTATTCATAGTAATTCCAAACGATATATGATCGAGCTAATACAAATATCGTTGGAGTCAACTCAACGAGGTGAATCCAATTAAGGATTAATTTGTATATTTTTTGTTATTTTATTTTTTTACATTATTTGTAAGATTTACAAGAAATTTATGACTCGTACATAATTTTATGACACTTGATCTTCAAATTATCTTGCAATGCAAATTTAAAGTAAAACTTATCTCATAACCTTGAATTTTTTGTTTTAATTTTGTAATATTACTATGTAACTCTAAATCTCATCTTGTGTGAATTGTACATCATTTTATTTTTGTTATATTATATTACTTTAGTTTATTACATTCTTGATTTAATAATTATCTACTAATTATTAAAATAAAATTTTTAATGCTTATTTAATTAGGTATTTTTTAGTAATTCCAATTGTTGTTCAATCGAGGTTAAAGAAACATTATTAAAGTTGTCTCGATGATGTCAATCTAATTAAAAGTTTATTTGAATATTTTTTAATATTTTATTTCCATAGATTTGGCAAACATTATAAGAAATTTATTAGTTGTACCTAATTTCATGATCAATTATATTAAACATAATCTTCTAATTAGCTTGTAATATAACTTTACAAAAAAAAATTTCATAACTTTAAATTCTTTAATTATGAAACTCTAGTGAGACAACTACATCATTTTTATTTTTTATATTATATTTTAATAATATAAAGCATTACAACTTTAACATGCATTTATTTTACATTAAATTAATAATTTTTTTATTATAGATTCTTATTTACTTTTGTAATTCATAGTAATTCCAATTAAGGTTCAATTCAAATGAAACAAATGTCATTGGTCTAGTATCGATGAATTTAATCCAATTAAATATTATTTATTTAATAATTTAAATATTTTAGTTTAAAACGATTTTTTGTAAGCTTTACATGATATTTTTACTTTTACTTAATTTGATTATCGAGTTTGTTAGCTTCGAATTCCTTAACGTCATGGAATATAGATTTCTTATATAATTTGTTTCATTTCTTTAATTTTTTAAAATGTTTTTGTTGTATTATTATGGAACTTTAATTCTTCTCTTTTATGCCATTCACATCACTTTTATTTTGTTTTATTATATTTCATTAATTTATCCATGTTATTTTTATTATATATTTACTTAATTTTTAAAAAACAATTTATTATTATTTTTGAGTTTTAATTTTTGTAATTCTTAGTAATTCAAAAAGAGATCCAATTGAGATGAAAATAAACTTGATGAATCCATTTTGATGAGGTATACCTAGTTAAATAATAAATTTTAAATTTTCTTTTTCTAAAGTTCCGACATGCTTTAGAAGAAATTTTTTTTGATACTTGATTTGATTAATTGAGCATGTTATATATGATGTCATTAATATCTTAGAATGTAAGTTTTTAGTACAAGTTATCTCATTTTTTTAATATTTTCACTTCAGTTTAGCTATATTATTTTGAAACTCTAATTTTATAATCATGTAACCATTACATCGCTTTTATTTAGTTATATTATGTTGCCTTAATTTATCTCTTTCTAGTTATTATATATTTACTTCAGATTAAAATATTGATTTGTAATAATTTATTCTTATTTGTTATTTTAGTTTCTAGTAATTATAAATGAAATTTAAATTAGATGAAACAAACAACATTGAGCTTGTTCCTATGAGTTTTTTCCAATTCAATGTTCTTTTTTGTACTTTCAACTATTTTATTTTTTGAGGCCTTTGTATGCTTCATGAAAATTTTTGATTTGTACCAATTTTCACCATCAAGGATTTTATACTTGATCTTTTGAGCACCTTAGAATACATATTTCCCAAACAATTAAACAATTTTCTTAAATATTTTTTTTTATTTGGTTATACTAATTTCTAAGACTAAATCCCCTCTTATGTGACCTTTATATCACTTTGATTTGGCTAAATTATAATGCTTCAATTAATATCATTTAAGTTTTAATATTTATTTACTTAATTTTAACATAATAATTTTATTTATTTATGCTTAATTACTCTTTTGATTTGAAGAAGTTTTAAACATCTTTTAATGTTGTTTTCCCATAAAATATAGCTCATTTCTTCAAATATTTTCCTTTTATTTGGTTTTTTTTCAATATAACTTTATATCCCCTATTGTGTGACCTTTATATGATTTTGATTTAGTTGTATTACATTGCTCCAATATATATAGTTTTAGCCTTAATATATATTTACTTAATATTAAAATAATTAATTCTCATTTTTTGTGTTTAATTACATTGGTAATTCATAGTTCCCAAATAAGGATTAATCATAATGAAATGGAAGTCACTATACTCATCTCAATGAGCTTTATTCAATTAAATATTAATTATTATATATTTTAAAAAATTTCTTTAATATGACCCCTTAGATTTCTTAGATTTGGTAATATTTTATTCATTTAATTTATTTCATTTCAGCTTTAATATATATTCACTTAATATTAATATAATAATTTATTATTATTTATGCTTATTTATTTTGTTATTTCTCATTAATGTTAAATGAGGCCTGATTGAGATAATACCAATGTCGTTAGAGTTGTTTCGCTAGCAATCTCTAATTAAATATTTAATTAGACTCTTTTAAAAATCTTAACTTCAAACATTTGGTCACACTATTAGTAATATTTTGAATTTTACTTAATTTGATGATCAAGAATATTACACCCAATTTCCTTAGGATCATGGAATGTAACATTCCTATACAATTTATCTATTTTTTTCAAATTTTTAATGTAATTTGCTTATATTACTATGTCACTCAAAATCTTATCTATGTGACCTTTATATCATTTTATTTGGTCATATTGTATTTCTTAAATTTATCTAATTTTTAATTTAATATATATTTGCATAAATTTAAAATAATAATTTATTTTTACTTGTACTTATTTTCTATGATAATTATCATTAATTCCAAATGAAGTGGGATCAAGAAGATGAACAAGTTGCTGGACTCACATAATTAAATATTCATTTTTATGTCAACTATTTTGTTTTTTAGGATTTTAGCACCCTTTATAAGATATAATAATTCATAGATTTATACGATCAAGGATCTTACACCTGATATTTTTAGTATCTTAGATAGTTTTCATTTATAATTTATGTCATTTATTGAAATGTTTTACTTTCATTTTGTTGTTTTCTTATGTAACTATAAATCTCTTCTCATATCACCTTTATTCACTTTCTTTTGCTTAAATTTTATATGTTCAATTTATCTCATTTTAGCTTTAATATATGTTCACTTATTATTAAAACAATACTTTATTAAAAATTATATTTATTTACTTTTGTAACTTGTAATAATTTCAAATAAGGTTCGATCTAGATGAAACAAACATTGTTAGGCTTGTCTCAATAATCTTTATCTGATTAAATATTCATTTTTATATTTTTTTAAATATCTATTTTTTATGGTTTTGCAAATCATTTACAATTTGTATCTAATTTAATGATTAAATATTTTTACTCTCAATCTTCTTAGTATCATCGAATGCACTTTTCCAACATAATTTACCTCATTTTTTAAATTTTTTTCTTTGATTTTGTTATATTGCTATAAAACTTTAAATTTTCTCTTATGTGATCTTTATGTTTCTTTGATTTGGTTTAAGTTATATTACTTCAAGTTATCTAGTTTAAGCTTTAATAGATATTTACTTAATATTAAAATAATAAATTATTATTATGATAAAGAAAAGGTGATAAATTGATAAGAAGAAAATTGTGTGGAAAATAAAAATTGAGAGAGATGAGAGATGATTTAATAAAGAGGAAAAGAAATAAGCGAATATACAAGAGATAAAGAGAAATATTAAATATTTATAAGTGAGAAATAAAAAATAGATAAAGATAATGGAGAGAGAGGTTAAGAAGAATATTAGAAGATAAAGTATGAAGAGAAAAAAAAGAATGATAATTGGAGGGAAAAGAAAGTGAGAAAGCATGAGAGGCATTAAAATAAAGAGTAAAAAGTGAGAAAAAATTTAGTAAAACAACATTACACAGTTAAAATTATAATATTTATTAAATAAGACAAGTTAATCACATATAATATTTGATAATAATAAAATATAAAAGCTAATTAAGGAATATTATTGTCTTATAATATTAAAGTTATTTGAAGAATATTTTTATTATTAATTTAATATTAATTTTTTATAATTAAAAAAAAACATTGTTTAAATAATAAATGTTATAGTAATTCTAATATGTTTTCTTTATATAATGTAATAAAGATAATAAAAATTGATAATAATTTACACTAACGATATAATTTTAGATTTCTGAAAGTTTATAATGTAATATTACTATATTTAAAAAATTCTATACAGAATATATATCTACTATTCTAAAAATTAATAAATTCTAATTTTTTATAATTAATCTAAGTTATTTATCTAAAAATTAAACAAAATTAAAATTATTATTTTATTAAATAATATGATGTGCCATATTTGTTACTATATAAAATTGATACTTTTGTTATTTAAAATTAATAACTAAAATGGTAATTATAAAGTATCATTTATAATAATTTATTTTTTTATATTACAATGTTATAAAAATTCATTATCATCCAATAGAAAAAGAAATTTTATAAAAAATGTGTAAATGATGTTTTCTAAAGAGCTCATCAATACTAATACTACTCGTACCCAAGCATGCTTAACTTTGGAGTTCAAATGAGGTCGAGTGTTATAACAGTAATATGGCCACACAAGCATGCAAAAGACAAAAAATTAAAATGTATGATTATTTTCTTAAAAATAATAAATAATTTCTAAAGGTTTATGAATTATCAAATATATGTACTTTTAAAAGAACTTTATGCTTTTTATACATGTCATAGTACATTTTAATATCAACATTTTCTTTTTATATAATTAGTAAAAAATATATATATAGTTATGTTTTATAACGTGAACATTAGTAAGTTAGATTTTCTTTCAATATATCATCATTCTTATAAGAAAATTAAATTAAAAAATAAAGATAAATAAAAGTACATTTATCATAAATATTATATATATATATATATTAAATTATGTAATATAAGAGATTTCTTAAATATTAATTATTGATGGGTTGAAAAAGAGATGATAGTGATTGATATAATTATTCTATAAGAGAGAGAATGCCACTAATTAAGAAGAGCAAAATTAAGTATAAAATAGTAATAGAGAAAGATGAGAGATGATTTAACTAAGAAGAAAAGAGAAGAGAACATGATAGAGATAGTGATAATAATTAAAAAAAGAGAGAATTGATAATGTAAAGAAGGATATAGAAGAGAAGGGAGGCAAAGATAAAGAATAAATAGATAAATAAAATAATGATAATAAGAGAGAGAAGGTAGTGAGAAAATATGAAAGACATTGAGATATAGAGAAAAAAGTGAGAAAAAATTTAGTAAAATTTAAATGTCAAATAAACTTATCATATTTATTAAATATAACAAGTTAAACATATATAAAATTGAAAAAAAAAATAAAAAAAATTTTGTTTATTACTATTTTAGAATGTTATAAATATTTAGAAAAATATTGATTATTAATTAAAAAAGTTTGTTAAATAAAGAATATTATAATTATTCTAAAATATTATCAAAATATGAAGTGTCATATATATTAAATATAAATAATATTTAATATTAATTAATTATTCTATGATTTTTAATATTTTATAGTATAATATTACTATATTTAATAAATTCTATAAAGAGCATATATATACTATTACAAGACCAATTTAAATATACTTTATTGCAATTGATATAAGTTATTTTACTCAATATTTAACTAAATTAAAGTTATTATCTTATTATATCATATGATGTATCATATTTATTATTAAATAAAATAGATATTAATTTTATTAAATTATTATTAATAATTAATGAATTATAAATTATATTTTTAATAATTTATTTATTTAATATTAACATGTTAAAAATAGTTCTCATTTATTGGAAAATTGAATGCTATGAAAATATAAATGCAATGTGAGTATTGCTCAAGATGTCACCAATTGCAATGCTACTCTTCCCCAAGCATCATTAACTTTTGAGTTCTAATGAAAACCAATGCCATATCGCTTGTGTGGTCAAACATGCAAGCAAAATAAATAACTTTTAGTTATGTGGTTCTTGTTTTGAACATAATGAAACATTTTAAAAATTTTATAAATTATAAAGTATATGCACTTTTAAAAAGAATTTATTCTTGTTATATATGTGATAATATATTCTAATATCATTATTTTATTTATTTAAAATTATTAAAAAATTACATAAATTATCATTTTTGATAACTTAGACATTAACACATAAGATCTTCTACCATTATGTTATCAATTTTATTATTAAAAAATTAAATTATGTAATATATTAAAATAATAAAAAAATATATTTATAATAACTATCATATATTAAACTATGCAACACAAGAAATTTCATAAATATTATTAATTTATGCACTAAAAAAGATAATAGAGATGAAGATGATTTTTTTGTAGGAGAGAGAAGGTCAACGATTGGAGAAAAGTAGAGAGGAAAATAATAATAAAGAGAATGAGAGAGGATTTAACGAAAAAAGAAAAAATTAAAAATAGAAGAAAATGAAAGAATTAAGAAAAAGAAACTTATATAAAGAGAAATAAAAAAGTAGAGAAAGATAGAGGAGAGAGAGATCAAGCAGAGTATAAAGAGTTAAAGAATACAGAGACAAATAAGAGAATGAGAATAAGTGAGAGAAAAAAGTGAGAGAATGTAAGAGATATTAAGATAAAGAGAAAAAATAAGAGAATAATTAAATAAAAGTTGAATCTTAAATAATAATAAAAAGAATAAAGATAGAAAATAATTTAATAAAAATTAAAAATTTCAAAATTAAACTTATAATTTAATAAGTACAAAAGTAAATGAAATATAATATATATTAATAATAAAATATTTAAAATTTTTAAGGATTATTATTATTTTAGAATATTAAAATTATTTAGTGAATATTATGATTATTAATTTAATATTATCTTTTTATACCTAACTTTAAAAAAATAATAACTATCATTATTATACTAATATATTATATTTATGTGATGCAATATATATAATAAATATAAACATATCATATATATACTACAATAAATATTAATTAATTCTAACTTATTTTAATTCATATAAGCTATTTTGTTCAATATTGAACTAAATTAAAGTTATTATTTTACTACATCATATGATGTGTCATATTTTTTAGTTTGTGAAATTAGTAATAAAGTTGTAAAGTTATTACTAAAACTCGAATTAAAATATGATAGTTATAAACAATCATTTATCAGAATTTACTTTTTTTAGGATTAACATGTCAAATAAATTATCATTCATTACAAAATAGAATTCTATAAAAAAATGTGCAACATAAGGACTTCTTAAGAGGTAACCAATCCTAATACTACTCTCGCCCAAGCAAGGTTAACTGTGGAGTGGAAATGAGATCCAGTTCCATAATGCTGGTGTGATCACAAGTGATATATAAGAGAAAAAAGCATATTTGTGTTGTTACCCTTTAAGGTTACGAACAATATCTAAACTTTTCTAAATTATCTAATATATGCACGTTTTAAAAAAGTTTATGTTTATTTTATGTGTCATAATAGATTATAGTATTAATATTCTTTTTATATATAATTAATAAAAAAAGTATACATAATGTTATTTTTATATTTTAGATATTCATATATAAGATATTATTTCATTATTTTAATTTTCTTACAAATAAAAAGTTTAATTACTTAATAAATATTATTAAAAATTTATTTATTTATGAAAACATATTATAAATTAAGCTATGCAATATGAGAGATTTGTTAAATATTGTTAATTTTTGTGTTAAAAAAGAGATGATGGAGATATATGTAGCTATTCTCTAAGAGAGAGAAACTCACAAATTAATAATAGCAAAATAAAGAGAATAATAATAATAAAGAGAGATGAGAGGATTTAACAAAAAGGAATTGAAAAGAGAGAACATAGATGAGATAGAATGAATAGATAAATAAGTAAAAGGGAGAGAGCGAAAATAAGAAAATAGAGAAGAATAGAGGAGAGAGAGAGAAGCTAAGAAGAATATAAAGAGATAAAAAATAAAGAGAGAAATAAATTAACAATAATGGGAGAGAAAAAAGAGCCAATATTAGAGACATTATGATAAAGAGAAAAAAATAAGAAAAATCATCTAAAAAAATTTAAAATTTTAATAATTAACACTTTATAATATTTATTAATTATTAAAAAAATATGTAACATTTAATAATAAGAAGATATAAAAAATATTTGAGGTTTATTATTATTTTAAAATATTAGAAATAGTTAGAGAAATTTTTAAATATAAATTTAAAATTATTTTATTCATACTTACGACAAAAAAACATATTTGTGTTTTTACCCTTTAAGACTATGACCAATACAAAAACTTTTCTAAATTATCTATTATATACACTTTTAAAAATAGTTCATGTTAATTTTTTATTTGTAATAATAGTTTATAATATTAATATTTTTCTATATAATTAATAAAAAATATACATAATGTTATTTTTATATTGTAGATATTAATATATAAGATTTTATTTCATTATATTAATGTTCCTATAAACAAAAAGATTATTTACTACATAAATATTATTAAAATATATATATATTTGTAAAAACGTTTATATATTAAGCTATACAATATGAGAGATTTCTTAAATATTATTAATTTATGTGTTGAAGAATAGATGATGGAGATATAAAAAATATAATAAATACAAATAATATTTAACATTAATAATATAAATTTATATTTCTAATATTTTATAATAAAATATTTTTATATTCAAAAAATTCTATGCATATTATATATATACTATTATAAACATAAATTAATTCCAATTTATTTTAATTTATTTAAGCTATTTTGCTCAATATTTAACTAAATTGAAATTAGTGTTTTACTGCATCATATGATGGGCAATATTATTTATCAAATTAATAATAATGTTGTAAAGTTATTATTATAACTTGATTAAAATTTTATAATTATAAACAATCAATTATAAGATTTTACTTTTTTAACAGTAGCCTATAAAATAAACTATCATTCATTAGAAAATAGAATTCTATTAAAAAATTTATACAACATGATGACTTCTCAACAGGTCACCCATCTCAATACTCCTCTCTCCCAAGCATTCTTCACTTCGAAGATCTAATGAAATCTAGTGCCATATTGCTCGTGTAATTGCACATGCACGCATAAGAAAAAAAGCATAAATGTGATGTTATCCTTTAAGATTACGAACAATATATAAACTTTTCTAAATTATCTAATATATGCACTTTTTAAAAAGTTTATGTTTATTTTATGCATCATAATAGTTGATAGTATTAATGTTTTTATAAATAATTTAAAAGAAGGTACACATAATCCTATTTTTTATATTGTAGATATTGATATATAAGATTTTATTTCATTATACAAATGTTCTTATAAAGTAATGATAGAGATATAGGTAACTATTCTTTAAGAGAGAAATGAGAGAGGATTTAATAAAAAACAAAAGAAAAAAGGGAACATAGACGAGATAGAGTGAATAAATGAATAAGCAAAAGAGAAAGAGAAAAAAAATAAGGAAATATAGAATAATAAATTAGAGAGAGAAGCCTAAAAGAATGTAAAGAGATAAAGAATGAAGAGATTAATAAAATAATGATAATAAAAGAGAGAAAAAAGAGACAATATTAGAGACATTATGATAAAGAGAAAAATACAAAAAATTAATTAAAAAAATTAAAATTTTAATAATTAACCTTATAATATTTACTAAATTTAAAAAATATAAAATATTTAATAATAAGAAGAATAAAACATATTTGAGGTTTATTCTTATTTTAGAATATTAAAAATAGTTAGAGAATATTTTAAATATAAATTTAATCTTATCTTATTCATACTTAAAATTAGAAAGTTAATTAAATAATAAATTTAATTATTATACTAATATATTTCTTTATATGATTTAACTTAGATATTAAATATAAATAATATTTAGTATTAATGATATAATATTCGATTAATAATTTTTAGTATAATAATATTTTATTTTTAAAAAATTTAATAAATGGAAAATATATATTATTATAAAAATAAATTAATTAGAAATTATTATATGTGGTTTTACTTAATATTAAAAAAATAATGTTATTATTTTATTTTATCGTTATGATTTACCATGTTTATTATTAAAATAAAATTAATAAAAAAATAATAAACTAATTATTAAAAATTAATTATGAAAGGAAAATGAAAAGATAAAACATAGAAGAGATTGAAAGAATTAATAAAAAGGTAACATAAAGACAGAGAAAGAAATTACAGAGTAGAGAAGGATAAAAGAGAAAAAGGTCAAGAATAATAAAAAAGGAAAAAAACGAAGAAAGAAAAAAAATGATAATAGGATCGAGAAGAAAGAGAATATGTGAGATATCATGATTAAAAAGATAGAAAAATAATTTAATAAAAACTAAATTTTCAAAATTAAACTTATAATTTAATAAGTGTAAAAAGAAAATAAAATATAATATTTACTATTAATAATATACAAAGTTTTTAAGGATTATTATTGTTTTAGAATATTAAAAATATTTATAGAATATTATGACTATTAATTTAATAATATCTTTTTATGACTAAACTTAAAAAAATAAACATATAATAAATATAATTATTGTTCTAAAATATTATATTTATGTGATTTAATAAATATAATAAATATAAATAATATTTAAAATTAATAATATATTTTTATTTTTTATATTTTATAATATAATATTTTTATATTGAGAAAATTCTATGCATAACATATATATACTATTATAAACATAAATTAATTATAATTACTTTAATTCATATAAGATGTTTTGCTTAATATTGAACTAAATTACACTAATTATTTTAGCACATACTATGATGTGTCACATTTTTTATTTTATGAAATTAATAATAATTTTGTAAAGTTATTATTAAAACTTTATTAAAAATGTGATAATTATAAACAATCATTTATAAGAATTTACTTTTTAACATTAGCATGTAAAAATAATTTATCATTTGTTAGAAAATAGAAATCTATGAAAAAATATGTACAACACAAGCACCTCTAAAGAGGTCACTCATCCCAATACTACTCTCGCTCAAGCATGCTTAACATCAGAGTTCTAATTAGATCTAGAGCCATTATGCTCATGCGATTGCACATGGATACAAAAGATAGAAAATCATATTTGTGTTGTTAAACTTTAAGATTATGAAAAATATCTAAACTCTAAATTATCTAATGTAAGCAATTTTTAAAAAAGTTTATGTTTATTTTTTTGTGACATAATAGTCTAAAGTATTAATATTTCTTATATATAATTAATAAAAAAGGACCTATAATGCTATTTTTGATATTATAGATATTAATATGTAAGATTTTATTTCATTATATTAAGTTCTTGCAAATAAAAAATTTAATTACTTAATAAATATTATTAAAAATATATATATTTATATACATATTATATATTAAAGCTATGCAATATGAGAGATTACTTAATTGTTATTAATTTTGATATTGAAAAAGAGATGATGGAGGTATATCTAACTATTCTCTAAGAGAGAGAAATTCAAAAATTAATAATAAAAAAATAAAGAGAAAAGTAATAATAGACAGAGATTAGAGAGGATTTAACAAAAAGAAAAAGAAAAGGGAGAACATAGATGAGATAGAGTGAATAAATAAGTAAAAGAGAGGAAAAATACAGAAATAGAGAAGAATAGAGAAGAGTAGAAAGCTAAGAAGAATATAAAGAGATAAAAACTGAAGAGAGAAATAAAAGAATTGTAATAAGAGAGAGAAAAAAGTAACAATATAAGAGACATTTTGATAAAGAAAAAAATAAGAAACATTATTTAATAAAAATTATATTTTTAATAATTAACCATACAAATTTTTTTTAAATATAAAAAACATAACATATATAATATTTAGTAATAATAAGTTATAAAAAAATATTGTAGGTTTATTATTATTTTAAAATATTAAAAAAAGTTAGACAACATTCTAAATATAAATTTAATATTATTTTATTCATACTCAAAATTAAAAAGTTACTTTAAATAATAAATTTAATAATTATTTTAATATATTTTCTTTATATGATTTAACTTAGATAATAAATATAAATAATATTTGGTATTATTGATACAATTTTAGATTATTAATTTTTGGTAAAATAATATTTTATATTTAAACATTCTATAAATAGGAAATATATATTATTATAAAAATATTTATTAGAAATTATTATAGGTTGTTTTATGTAATATTAAATAAAAGAAATGTTATTTATTTTTTATCAATATAATTTACCATATTTATTAAAATATAAATTTATAAAAACATAATAAACTAATTATTAAAAATTAATCATAAAAGAAAATGAAAAAATAGAACCTTAAAAAAGTTTATGTTTATTTTATGTTCCATAATAGTCTATAGTATTAATATTTTTTATGTATAATTAATAAAAAAGTACACATAATGCTATTTTTTGTATTATAGATATTAATATGTAAGATTATATTTCATTATATTAATGTTCTTATAAATAAAAAATTTAATGTCATAATAAATATTATTAAATATATATATATATATATATATGTATATTAAGCTATGTAATATGAGAGATTTGTTAAATATCATTAAATTTTGTGTTGAAAAAGAGGTGATGGAGAAAAAACTAACTATCCTTTAAGAGAGAGATGAGAGAGAATTTAAGAAAAAGTAAAGAAAGGAGAGAACATAAATAAGATAGAGTCAATAGAATATAAATAGAAGAGAGAGTGAGAGAGAAAATAAGGAAATATAGAAGATTAAAGGAGAGAGAAGAGCTAAGATGATTATAAAGTGGTAAATAATGAAGAGCGAAACAAAATAATCACAATAGGAGAGAGAAAAAGACAATATAAAAGGAATTATGATAATAAGGAAAAAGTAAGAAAAATTATTTAATTAAAAATAATTTTTTAGTAATTAATGTTATGATATTTATTAAATATAAAAATAAAAAAATATCTAATATTGATTAATAATAAGATATAAAAAATATTTGATTTTTATTATTATTTTTGAATATTCAAAATAGTTAGAAAATATATTAAAAATAAATTTAATATTATTTAATTTATAATGAAAATTAAAAAAATTTATTCAATAATAAATTTAATGATTATTCTAATATATTTTCTTTATATAATTTAAGTTAGATATTAAATATAGATAATATTTAATATTAATGATATGATTTTTGATTGTTAATTAATATTATCAAAATATTTTGTATTTCAAAAATTCTATAAAACTATAATATATATTAT
Organism: Vanilla planifolia; assembly: GCA_023846275.1. Taxonomy (NCBI): domain Eukaryota; kingdom Viridiplantae; phylum Streptophyta; class Magnoliopsida; order Asparagales; family Orchidaceae; genus Vanilla; species Vanilla planifolia. The sequence continues at coordinate 19,594,937 of CM043870.1, forward strand.
TATAACATTAAATAAATAAGAAATTATTATAAGTTGTTTTATGTAATATTAAACAAAAATAATGTTACTATTGCATTTTATCAATATGATTAAGCAAATTTATTATTATATAAAATTAACAAAAACATCATAAATTAATTATTCAGATTTAATTATGAAAAGAAAATGAAAAGATAAAACATATAGGAGATTGAAAGAATTAATAAAAAAGTAAGAGAGAAGAAAATGACAGAGTGTGGAAGAATAGAAGAGAGAGAGGCGAGATTAATAAAAAAAGATTAAAAATAAAGAAAGAAAAAATGATAATAAGAACGAGAAGAGAGAGAATATGTGAGATATCATGATAAAGAGAAAAAAGATAGAAAAATAATTTAATGAAAATGAAATTTTCAAAATTAAACTTATAATTTAATAAAATTAAATATTAATCAAATATAATATTTATTAATTAAAAATATAATATTTTTTTGAGTATTATAATTATTTTAGAATATTAAGAATATTTATAGAATATTATGACTATTAATTTATTATCATTTTTATGCTTAAACCAAAAAAAAAAATAATAGATATAATTATTATACTAATATATTATATTTATGTGATGTAATATATATAATAAATATAAATATTTTATCATTAATAATATAGTTTTATATTTTTAACATTTTATAATATAATATTTTTATATTGAGAAAATTCTTAGCATATCATATATATACTATTACAAATAAAAATATATTTTAATATATTTTAATTCATATAAGCTAAATTAAAGCTATTTTGCTCAATGTTAAACTAATTTTAATATATTTTAATTTAGATAAGCTATTAATTTATTAATATAATATTTTATATTGTGTAATATTTTTTATTTTATGAAATTAATAATAATATTGTAAAGGTATTATTAAAACTTGATTAAAAATATGATAATTATAAGCAATCATTTATAAGAATTTACTTTTTAACATTAAAATTTAAAAATAAATTATCATTCATTAGAAAATAGAACTTTATGAAAAAAAATATGCAACTTGAGGACTTCTCAAAAGGTCACCCAGCCCAATATCACTTTTGCCCAAGCATGCTTAACTTTGGAGTTCTAATAAGATCCTTTTTTTTTTTTTTTTTTTTGATAAAATATTATTGATAAAGCAAAAGGTACAAAAGTTTTCCAAGCTGCGGTGAGCTAGGAACTACATGAGTCCAATTTTAGCAAGAGAGAGAATTTCTGCACTGAGCAGCTGACTAGAAGGTCGAATTAGATAGAGCTTGGCTATGAACTTTTGTGTGTCCCATAGGAAGCGATCAGGAGTTCTAATAAGATCCATTGCCATAATGCTGGTATGGTCGCACATGCATCCATAAGGCAAAAAGCATATTTGTGTTGTTAAACTTTAAGACTATAAACAATATCTAAGCTTTTCTAAATTATCTAATATATGCACTTTTTAAAAAAACGTTTGTCTGTTTTATGTGTCATAATAGTTTATAGTATTAATATTTTTTTATATATAATTAATAAAAACATATACATAATGTTATTTTTATATTGTAGATATTAATATATATGATTTTATTTTATTATATTAATGTTCTTATAAATAAAATGTAATAACTCAATAAATATTTTTAAAAATATATATTTATAATGCATATTATATATTCAGCTATGCAATATGAGAGATTTGTTAAATGTTGTTAATTTTTGTGTTGAAAAAGAGATGATGGAGGTAGAGGTAACTATTCTCTAAGAGAGAGAAATTTGTGAATTAATAATAGCAAAATAAAGAGAAAAATAATATTAGTGAGAGATGAGAGAGATTTAACAAAAAGGAAAAGAAAAAAGAGAACATAGATGACATAGAGTGAATAAATAAATAAGAAAGAGAGAGAAAATAAGGAAATAGAGAAGAGAGAGAAGCCAATAAGAATATAAAGAGAAAGAATGAAGAGAGAAATAAAAGAATGATAATAGGAGAGAGAAAAATGGGACAATATTAGAGACATTTTGATAAAGAGAAACAAATGAGAAAAATTATTCAATAAAAATTTAATTTTTAATAATTAACCTTATAATATATATTAAATATAAAATAAAAATATATAATATTTAATACCAAGAAGATATAAAAAATATTTGAGGTTTTATTCAATATTATTGGTTGTTTTATGTAACATTAAAAAAATAATTTTATTATTTTATTTTATCAATATGAGTCTCTATATTTATTATTATATAAAAAAATAAAAATTTCATAAACTAATTATTTAAAATTAATTATGAAAAGAAAATGAAAGAATAGAATATAGAACAGTTCAAAAGAGTTGATAAAAATGTAAGATTGAGAGAGAAAAAAATGATAGAGTAGAGAAAGATAGAAGAGAGAGAGGTTAAGAATAACATAAAAAGATAAAAAATAAAGAAAGAAGAAAATGATAATAGGATCGAGATGAAAGAGAATATGTGAGATATAATGATAAGTATACAAATTATAATATTTGTTAATAATAAAATATACAAATTGTTTGAGGATTATTATTATTTTAGAAAATTAAAAATATTTAGAGAATATAATGTCAATTAATTTAATATTATATTTTTTATGCCAAAACTTAAAAAAATAAATAGATAATAAATATAATTATTATACTAATATATTATATTTATGTGATGCAATGAATATAAGTTATATTTAAAATTAATAATTTATTTTTATATTTTTTGTATTTTATAATATAATATTTTATAATGAGAAAATTTATGCATATCATATACATACTATTATAAACATAAATTAATTTTAATTTATTTTAATTCATACAAGCAATTTTGCTCAATATTGAAGTAAATTAAAGATGCTATTTTACTACTTCATATGATTTCTCATATTTTTTATTTTATGAAATTAGTAATAATGTTGTAAAGTTATTTTTTAAAACATGATTAAAAATATGATAATTACAAATAATGATTTAAGAATTTACTTTTTAAAAAATTAACATGTAAAATTAAATTATAATTTAGTAGAAAATAAAATTCTATGAAAAAATATGTGCAACACGAGGACTTCTCAAGAGGTCACCCATTCCAATACTACTCTCGCCAAGCATACTTAACTTTGAAGTTCTAATGAGATGCAGTGCCATAATGCTCGTATGGTCGCGCATGCATACATAAGACAAAAAAGCTTTTGTGTCTTGTTAACCATTAAGATAATGAACAATATCTAAACTTTTCTAAATTATCTAATATATTTTTTTAAAAAACTTTATGTTTGCTTTATGTGTCATAATTGTTTATAGTATTAATATTTTTTATATATAATTAATAAAAAAACTATACATAATGCTATTTTTTATATTGTAGATATTAATATATAAGATTTTATTTCATTATATTAACGTTCCCAAAAATAAAAAAATTAATTACTCATTGAATATTAATCAAAATATATGTATTTATAAATCACATTATATATTGAGCTAAGTAATCTAATAGATTTGTTAAATATTATTAATTTTTGTGTTGAAAAAGAGATAATTGAGATATAGTAACTATTCTCTAAAAGGGAGAAATTCAAAAATTAATAACAACAAAATAAAGTGAAAAATAATATTAGAGAGAGATGAGAGAGAATTTAACAAAAAAGAAAAGAAAAGAGAGAACATATATGAGATAGAGTAAATAAATAAGTAAAAGAAAGAGAAAATGAGAAAATAGAGAAGAATAGAAGAGAGAGAGTAACTAAAAAGAATATAAAGAGATAAATAATGAATAAAGGTTTAAAAGAATAATAATAGGAGAGAGAAAAAAAGAGACAATATTAGTGACATTATGACAAAAAGAGAAAAAGTAAGAAAATTTAATTAACAGAAATTAAATTTTTAATAATTTACCTTATAATATTTATTAGTTATAGAAATAAGACATGTATAATATTTAATAATAATAAGATATAAATTTTTTTTATGTTTATTATTATTTTAGAAAATTAAAAAATCGTTAGAGAATATTTTAAATATAAAATTAATATTATTTTATTCATACATAAAATTAAAAAGTTAATTAAATAATAAATTTAATGTTTATAGAAATATATTTCATTTATATCATTTTAGATAGATAATATATATAAATAATATTTAATACTAATGATATAATTTTAGATTATTTATTTTTAGTAACATAATATTATATATTTAAAAAAATTCTATAAATAGAAAATATATATTATTGCAAAAATAATTTAATAAAAAATTAATATAAGTTGCTTTAGTTAATATTAAACAAAAATAATTTTATTAATTCATTGTATCAATATGATTTACCATATTTATTATTATATAAAATTAATAAAAACATCATAAACTAATTATTAACAATTAATTTTTAAGTGAAAATAAAAAGACACAACATAGAAGTCAACAAAAAATTGATAAAAAAAGTAAGATAAAGAGAGAAATAATAGAGTAGAGAAGCATAGAAGAGAGAGAAGGTAAGAATAATTTAAAAAGATAAAAAAAGAAAGAAAAAACTATGTATATCATATATATACTATTATATACATAAATTAATTCAAATTTATTTTAATTTATATAAGTTATTTTGCTTAATATTGAACTAAATTAAAGTTATTATTTTACTACATCATATGATGTGCCATATTTTTTATTTTATGAAATTAATAATAATGTTTTAAAGTTATTATTAAAACTTGATTAAAAATATGACAATCATAAACAATCATTTAAAAGAATTTACGTTTTTAATATTAACATGTAAAAATAAATTATAATTCATTAGAAAATAGAATTCTATGAAAACATTTGTGCAATAAGAGGACTTCTCAAGAGGTCACCCATCCCAATACTAATCTCGCCCAAGCATGGTGAACTTCAAATTTCTAATGAGATCCATCGCCATAGTGCTGGTGTGGTTGCACATGCATATATAAAACAAAAAATATATTTGCATTGTTATCCTTTAAGATTACGAGTAATATCAAAAGATTTCTATATTCTATAATATCTGTACTTTTTAAAAAATTTTATGTTTATTTTGTCTCCTTATAATTTATAGTATTAATATTTTTATATTTATATAATTAACAAAAACAATACATAATGCAATTTTTTATATTGTAGATATTAATATATAAGTTTTTATTTCATTATATTAACGTTCTTATAATTAAAATTTTAATTACTAAATAAATATTATTAAAAATATATACAACATATGACATGCAATATTAATTAAATTGAGAATATTATTTTATTACATCATATGACATGCAATATTTTTTATCAAATTAATAATAATATTGTAAAGCTATTATTAAAACTTGATTACAATATTATAATTATAAACAATCAATTATAAGAATTTACTTTTTTTAATAGTAACATGTAAAAATAAACTATCATTCAGTAGAAAAAAGAATTCTATGAAAAAATTTATACAACATAAGGACTTCTCAAAAGGTCACCCATCTTAATCTACTCTCGCATAAGCATGCTTCACTTTGAAGTTCTAATGAGATCTATGGCCATAATGCTCGTGTAATTGCATATGCATACATCAGAAAAAAAGCATAAATGTGATGTTATCCTTTAAGATTACGAATAATATTTAAAACTTTCTAAATTATCTAATATATGCACATTTTAAAAATTTTATGTTTATTTTATGCATCATAATAGTTTATAGTATTAATTTTTTTATATATAATTTAAAAAAGTACACATAATGCTATTTTTTATATTGAAGATATTAATATATAAGATTTTATTTCATTATACAAAAGTTCTTTTAAAGTAATGATGGAGATATAGGTAACTATTCTTTAATAAAGAGTAATTGAAAAATTAATAATAGCAAAATAAGAAGAAAATTAATTATAGAGAGAAATGAGAGAGGATTTAATAAAAAAAGAAAAAAAAGAGAACATATATGAGATAAGAGTGAATAAATGAATAAGTAAAAGAGAAAGAGAGAAAATAAGGAAATATAGAATAATAAAGGAGAGGGAGAAGCCAAGAAGAATAAAATGAGATAAAGAATGATGAGAGAAATAAATAAATGATAATAAAAGAGAGAAAAAAGAGGCAATATTAGAGACATTATGATAAAGAGAAAAAAATAAGAAAAATTATTTAATAAAAATTAAACATTTAATAATTAACCTTATAATATTTATTAAATTTTAAAAAAATATATAATATTTAATAATAAGAAGATATAAAACATAATTGAGGTTTATTATTATTTTAGAATATCAAAAATATTTAGAGACTATTTTGAATATAAATTTAAACTTACCTTACTCATACTAAAAATTAAAAAAGTTAATTAAATAAAAAATTTAATGATTATACTAATATATTTCTTTATTTGATTTAACTTAGATAATAAATATAAATAATATTTAGTATTAATGATATAAATTTTAGTAAAATCATATTTTATATTTTATTATTAATGAATATTATATTTAATTTAATTTTTATACTTATTGAATCATAATTTTAATATTGAAAATTTAATTATTATTAAATTATTTCTCTATCTTTTTTAATCATAATATATCACATATTCTCTTTCTTCTAAATCTTATTATCATTTTTTCTTTTTTTATTTTTTTCTTTTTATATTATTCTTGCCTCTTTCTCTTTTATCATTCTTTACTCTGTTAATTCTTTCGATCTCTTCTATGTTCTATCTTTCCATTTTCCATTTTATTTTCATAATTAAATTTTAATAATTGGTTTATGATTTTTTTATTAATTTTATATAATAATAAAAATGGTAATTCATATTGATAAAATAAAATAATAACATTTTTTTAATATTAAGTAAAATCACCTATAATAATTTCTAATTCATTTATTTTTATAATAATATATATTCTTATTTATTATATAGAATATTAAAAATATTTAGAGAATATTATGACTATTAATTTAATGTTATATTTTTATGCCTAAACTTAAAAAAGTAAATAGATAATAAATATAATTATTATACTAATATATTATATTTATGTAATGTAATAACTATAATAAATATAAATAATATTTAACATTAAAAATATAATTTTATATTTTTTATTTTTTGTAATATAATATTTTTATATTGAGAAAATTCTATGCATATCATAATTCGTATATGCTATTTTGCTCAATATTGAACTAAATTAAATTAATTATTTTTGCACATCATATGATGTGTCATATTTTTTATTTTATGAAATTAATAATATTGTTGTAAAGTTATTGTTAAAACTTTACTAAAGATGTCATAATTATAAACAATGATTTATAAGAATTTACTTTTTTAACAATAGCATGTGAAAATAATTTATGATTTGTTAGAAAATAGAAATCTATGATAAAATATCTACAACCCAAGCATAATAGAGGATAGTAAAAAGCTGAGAAGAATATAAAAAGATAAAAATTAAAGAGAGAAATAAAGGAATTTTAATAAGAGAGTGAAAAAGTGACAATATAAGACACATTTTACTAAAGAAAAAATAAGAAACATTATTTAATAAAAAATATATTTTTAATAATTAAAAATAAATTCAGTATATTCTAAATATAAATTTAATATTATTTTATTCATATTTAAAATTAAAAAAACTACTTAAATAATAAATTTAAAAATTATTTAAATATATTTTCTTCATATATTTTAACATTGATAATAAATATAAATAATATTTAGTATTACTAATATAATTTTAGATTATTAATTTTTAGTAACATAATATTTTATATTTAAAAATTCTACAAATAGGAAATATATATTATTATTAAAAAATTAATTAGAAATTATTATAGGTTGTTTTATTTAATATTAAAAAAAATAATGCTATTATTTTTTTATCAAAATAATTTACCATATTTAATAATATATAAAAGTAATAAAAACATCATAAACTAATATTAATATTTTCTATGTATATTTAGCAAAAAGGTACACATAATGCTATTTTTTGTGCTATAGATATTAATATTTAAGATTTTATTTCATTATATTAATGTTCTTATAAATAAAAAATTAAATAACTCAATATATATATATATATATCTAACATATTATATATTAAGCTATGTAATATGAGAGATTTGTTAAATATTATTAAATTTTGTGTTGAAAAAAGAGGTGGAGATACAACTATCCTTTAAGAGAGAGATGAGAGAGAATTTAAGAAAAAAGTAAAGAAAGGACAGAATATAAATTAGATAAAGTTAATAAATAAATAACTAAAAGAGAGAGTGAGAGAGAAAATAAGTAAATATAGAAGAATAAAGGAGAGAGAAAGCCAAGATGATTATAAAGTGGTAAATATTGAAGAAAGAAATAAAATAATCATAATAGGAGAGAGAAAAGATAATATCAAAGGCATTATAATAAAGAAGAAAAAGTAAAAAAAAATATTTAATAAAAATTAATTTTTTAATAATTAAAAGTATGATATTTATTAAATATAAAAATAAAACATATATAATATTGATTAATAATAAGATATAAAAATATTTAATTTTTTATTTTTTTAGAATATTTAAAATAGTTAGACAATACTTTAAATATAAATTTAATATTATATTATTAATGATTAAAATTAAAAAAGTTAATTAAATAATAAGTTTAAGGATTATCCAAAAATATTTTCTTTTTATCATTTAGCTTTGATAATAAAAATATATAATATTTCGTATTTAAGATATAATTTTAGATTATTAATTTTTGGTAAAATAGTATTGTATATTTAAAAAATATTATAAATATAAAATATATATTAATATAAAATTTAATTACTTAGAAATTATTATAGTTTATTTTACTTAATACTAAAAAAGTATTGTTATTATTTTATTTTATCAATATGATTTACCATTTTTATTATTATATTAAATTAATAAAAAAATCATAAACTAATTATTAAAAATTAATTATGAAAAGAAAATGAAAAGACAGAACATACAAGAGATCGAGAGAATTAATAATAAAATAAGACTGAGAGAGAGAAAGAAATGATAGAGCAGAGAAGGATAGAAGAGAGAGACGAAGAATAATATAAAAAGATAAAAAATAAAGAAAGAAAAAAATGATAATAGGATCGAGAGGAAAGAGAATATGTGAGATATCATGATAAAAAGAAATAAGATAGAAAAAAAATTTAATAAAAATTATAGTTTCAAAATTATACATATAATTTAATAATAAAATACACATATTGTTCGAGGATTATTATTATTTTAGAATATTAAAAAATATTTAGAAAATATTATGACTATTTATTTATTATTATCTTTTTTATGCCTAAACTTAAAAAAAAATAAATAATAAATATAATTATTATAGTAATATATTATAGTTATGTGATGTGATATATATATATATATATATATATATATATATATATATATATATATATATATATATATATATATATATATATATATATATATATATAATATTTAACATTAGTAATATAATTTCATACTTTTAATATTTTATAATATAATATTTTTATGTTGAGAAAATTCTATTCATATCATATATATGCTATTATAAATATAATTTAATTCTAATTTATTTTAATTCTTACAAGCTATTTTGCTCAATATTAAACTCAATTAAAGTTATTATTTTATTACATCATATCATGTGCCATATTTTTTATTTTATGAAGTGAATAATAATGTCGTAAAGTTATTATTAAAACTTGATTAAAAATATGATAATTATAAAATATCATTTATAAGAATTTACCTTTTTTTTAATATTAGTATGTAAAAAAATTATCAATCATTAGAAAATATAATTCTATGAAAAAATATGTGCGACACGAGGACTTCTCAAGAGGTCACCTATCCCAATACTACGCTCGCCCATGCATGCTTAACTTTGGAGTTCTAATGAGATTTAGTGCCATAATGCTGGTATGGTCGCACATGCATGCATGAGACAAAAAACTTTTTTATGTTGTTACCCTTTAAGATTACGAATAATATCAAAAATTTTCCAAATTATCTAAAATATGCACTTTTTAAAAAAAATATGTTTATTTTATGTGCCATAATAGTTTATTGTATTAATATTTTTTTTATATATAATTAATAAAAAAACTATACATAATGCTATTTTTTTTATCGTAGATATTAATATATATGATTTTATTCCACTATATTAATTTTCTTATAAATAAAAAATTTAATTAACCAATAAATATTACTAAAAATGTATATTTATAAAACATATTATATATTAAGCTGTGTAATATGAGAGACTTGTTAGTTTTTGTGTTGAAAAAGAGATGATGGAGATGTAGGTAACTTTTCTCTGAGAGAGAGAAATTCAAAAATTAATAATAGCAAAATAAAGAGAAAAATAATAATAGAGAGAGATGAGAGAGGATTTAACAAAAAGAAAAAGAAAAGAGAGAACATAGACGAGATACAGCTAATAAATAAATAAGTAAAGAGAGAGAGAAAGAAAATGAGAAAATAGTGAAGAATAGTGGAGAGAGAAATTCACAAATTAACAATAGCAAAATAAAGAGAAAAATAATAATAGAGAGATAAGAGAGGATTTAACAAAAAGAAAAGAAAATAGAGAACATAGATAAGATACAGCAAATAAATAAATAAGAAGAGAGAGAAAAAGAAAATGAAAACATATTGAAGAATAAAGGAGAGAGAGAAGACAAGAAGAATATAATGTGACAAAGAATGAAGAGAGAAATAAAAGAATGATAATAGGCGAGAGAGAAAAGAGACAAAATCAGAGACATTACGATAAAAAGGAAAATGTATAACGTTTAATAAAAATAAGATATAAAAAATATTTGAGATTTATTTTTATTTTAGAATATTAAAAATAGTTAGAGAATATTTTAAATATAAATTTAATATTATTTTATTCATACTTAAAATTAAAAATGTTTATTAAATACTAAATTTAATTATTATCCTAATATATTTTCTTTGCATGATTTAACTTTGATAATAAATATAAATAATATTTCATATTAAAGAAATAATTTTAGATTATTAATTTTTCTTAAAATAATATTTTATATTTAAAAAATTCTATAAATATAAAACATATATTATTATAAAAGTAAATTAATTAGAAATTATTACAGGTTATTTGATTTAATATTAAACAAAAGTAATGTTATTATTTCATTTCATCATTATGATTTACCATGTTTATTATTATATAAAATTAGTAAAAACATCTTAAAGTAATTATTAAAAATTAGTTACGAAAAGAAAATGAAAAGGCATAACATAGAAGAAATTAAAAGAATTAATAAAAAACTAAGACAAAGAGAGAGAAAGAAATGACAGAGTAGAGAAGGATAGAAGAGAGAGAGGCCAAGATTAATATAAAAAGATAAAAAATAAAAAAAGAAAAAAATGATAATAAGATCGAGAGGAAGGAGAATATGTGAGATATCATGATAAAAAGAAATAAGATAAAAAAATAATTTTATAAAAATTATAGTTTCAACATTAAACTTATAATTTAATAAGTATAAAAAGTAAATAAAATATAATATTTTTAATCATAAAATATAAAAATTGTTTGAGAATTATTATTATTTTAGAATATTAAAAATATTTAGAGAATATTTTAAATATTAATTTAATATTATCTTTTTTATGCCTAAACTTAAAAAAAAAATAAAGAATCAATATAATTATTATTGTAATATATTATATTTATGTGATTTGATATATATATATATATATATATATAATATTTAACATTAATAATATAATTTTAAATTTTAAATATTTTATAACATAATATTTTTATGTTGAGAAAATTCTATGCGTATCATATATATACTATTATAAACATGAGTTAACTCTAAATTATTTTAATTCATATAAGCTATTTTGCTTAATATTGAACTAAATTAAAGTTATTATTTTACTACATCATATTATGTGTCATATTTTTTATTTTTTGAAATTAATAATAATGTACTAAAGTTACTATTAAAACTAGATAAAAATATGATAATTATAAACAATCATTTATAAGAATTTACTTGTTTTAACATTAATATGTAAAAATAAATTATCATTAATTAGAAAAAAGAATTCTATGAAAGAATTTGTGCAACACAAGATCTTTTCAAGAGGTCACCCATCGCAATACTACTCTCTCACAAGCATGCTTAAATTTGGAGTTTTAATGAGATCCAATGCCATAATAATAGTATGCTTGCACATGCATGCATAAGAAAAAAATGAATATTTGTGTTGTTACCCTTTAAGATTACGAATAATATCTAAACTTTTTTAAATTATCTAATATATGCACTTTTAAAAAAAATTTATGCTTATTTTATGTGTCATAATAGTTTATAGTATTAATATTTTTTAATATATAGTTAACAAAAAAACTATACATAATGTTATTTTTTATATTGTAGATATTAATATATAAGATTTTATTTCATTATATTAATTTTCTTATAAATAAAAAAATTAATTACTCAAATAAATATTACTAAAAATATATCTTTATAAAACATGTTATATATTAAGCTGTGTAATATGAGAGATTTGTTAGTCTTTGTGTTGAAAAAGAGATGATGGAGATGTAGGTAACTTTTCTCTGAAAGAGAGAAATTTACAAATTAATAATAGCAAAATAAAGAGAAAAATAATAATAGAGAGAGATGAGAGAGGATTTAAGAAAAAGAAAAAGAAAAGAGAGAACATAGATGAGATACAGTGAATAAATAAATAAGTCAAGAGAGAGAGAGAGAAAGAAAGAAAATGAGAAAATTGTGAAGAATAAAGGAGAGAGAGAAGCCAAAAACAATATAATGTGAAAGAATGAAGAGAGAAATAAAAAAATGATAAAAAGAGAGAAAAAAGAGACAATATTAGAGACATTATGATAAAGAGGAAAAAATAAGAAACTTTATTTAATAAAAATTATAGTTTTAATATTTAACTTTATAAAATTTAGTAGATATAAAAATAAAAAATTTATAATGTTTAATAATAATTAGATTTAAAAAATATTCGAGATTTATTATTATTTTAGAATATTAAAAATGTTAGAGAATATTTTAAGTATAAATTTAATATTATTTTATTAATACTGAAAAATAAAAAAGTTAATTAAATAATAAATTTAATGATTATCCTAATATATTTTCTTTGTATGATTTAACTTTGACAATAAATATAAGTAATATTTCGTATTAAAGATATAATTTTAGATTATGAATTTTTAGTAAAATAATATTTTATATTTAAAAAATTATATATATATAAAATACATATTATTATAAGAATAAATTAATTAGAAATTATTATAGGTTATTTTACTTAATATTAAACAAAAATAATGTCATTATTTTATTTTATCAATATGATTTACCATGTTTATTATTATATCAAATTAATAAAAACATCATAAACTAATTATTAAAAACTAATTATGAAAAGAAAATGAAAAGAGAGAACATAGAAGCGATCGAAGAATTAAAAAAATAGAGAGAGAGAGAGAAATGACAGAGTAGAGAATGGCAGAAGAGAGAGAGGCCAAGAATAATATAATAAGATAAAAAGTAAAGAAAGAAAGTCTCGCCCAAGCATGCTTAACATTGGAGTTCTAATGAGATCCAGTGCCATAACGCTGGTATGGTCGCACATGCATGCATAAGACAAAAAAACATATTTGTGTTGTTACCCGTTAAGATTACGAACAACATCTAAACTTTTCTAAATTATCTAATATATGCACTTTGAAAAAAATATTTATGATTATTTTATGCGTCATAATAGTTTATAGTATTAATATTTTTTATATATAAATAATAAAAAAAACTATACATAATGCTACTGTTCATATTCTAGATATTAACATATATGACTTTATTTCATTATATTAATTTTCTTATAAATATAAAATTTAATTACTCAATCAATATTACTAAAGATATATATTTATAAAACATATTATATATTAAGCTATGTAATATGAGAGATTTGTTAGTTTTTGTGTTGAAAAAGAGATGATGGAGATGTAGGTAACTTTTCTCTAAGAGGGAGAAATTCACAAATTAATAATAGCAAAATAAAGAGAAAAATAATAATAGAGAGAGATGAGAGAGGATTTAACAAAAAGAAAAATAAAAGAGAGAACATAAATGAGATACAGCGAATAAATAAATAAGTAAAGAGAGAGAGAGAGAGAGAGAGAAAGAAAATGAGAAAATAGTGAAGAATAAAGGAGAGAGAGAAGCCAAAAAGAATATAATGTGATAAAGAATGAAGAGAGAGATAAAAGAATGACAATAGGAGAGAGAAAAAAGAGAAAATATGAGAGACATTATGATAAAGAGGAAAAAATAAGAAAATTTATTTAATAAAAATTAAATTCTTATTATTTAACCTTATTATATTTATTAAATATAAAAATAAAAAATGTATAATTTTTAATAATAATAAGACATAAAAAATATTCGAGATTCATTATTATTTTAGAATATTAAAAATAGATATAGAATATTTTAAATATAAATTTAATATCATTTTATTCATATTTAAAATTAAAAAAGTTATTTAAATAATAAATTTAATGATTATCCTTATATATTTTCTTTGTATGATTTAACTTTGATAATAAATATAAATAATATTTCGTATTAAGGATATAATTTTAGATTAGTAATTTTTAGTAAAATAACATTTTATATTTAGAAAATTCTATAAATATAAAATACAAATTATTATAAGAATAAATTAATTAGAGATTATTATAGGTTATTTTACTTAATATTAAACAAAAATAATGTCATTATTTTATTTTATCAATATGATTTACCATGTTTATTATTATATCAAATTAATAAAAACATCATAAACTAATTATGAAAAGAAAATGAAAAGAGAGAACGTAGAAGCGATCGAAAGAATTAACAAAATAGAGAGAGAGAGAGATGACAGAGTAGAGAATGGCAGAAGAGAGAGAGGCCAAGAATAATATAATAAGATAAAAAGTAAAGAAAGAATAAGATGATAATAGGATCGAGAGGAAAGAGAATATGTGAGCTATCATGATAAAAAGAAAAAAGATAGAAAAATAATTTAATAAGAATTACAGTTTCAAAATTAAACTTATAATTTAATAAGTATAAAAAGTAAATGAAATATAATATTTTTTAATAATAAAATATACAAATTTTTTGAGGATTATTATTATTTTAGAATATTAAAAATACTTAGAGAATATTATGACTATTAATTTAATATTATCTTTTTTATGCCTAAACTTCAAAAAATAAATAAATAATCTATATAATTTTATTATAATATTTTATATTTATGTGATGTGATATATATGTTATATATAAATATAAATAATATTTAACATTAATAATATAATTTTATACTTTTGATATTTTATAATATAATATTTTTATGTTGAGAAAATTCTATGCATATAATATATATACCATTATAAACATAAATTAACCCTAATTTATTTTAATTCATATAAGCCATTTTACTCAATATTGAACTAAATTAAGGTTATTATTTTACTACATCATATTGTGTGCCATATTTTTTATTTTATGAAGTTAATAATAATGCCGTAAAGTTATTATTAAAACTTGATTAAAAATATGATAATTATAAAATATCATTTATAAGAATTTATCTTTTTTAACATTAGTATGTGAAAATAAATTATCATTCATTAGAAAATAGAATTCTATGAAAAAAAATGTGCAACACGAGGACTTCTCAAGAGGTCACCCATCCCAATACTACTCTCGCCCAAGCATGCTTAATTTTGGAGTTCTAATGAGATCCAGTGCCATAATGCTGGTATGGTCGCACATGCATGCATAAGACAAAAAAATATATTTGTGTTGTTACCCGTTAAGATTACGAACAACATCTAAACTTTTCTAAATTATCTAATATATGCACTTTGAAAAAAATATTTATGATTATTTTATGCATCATAATAGTTTATAGTATTAATATTTTTTATATATAATTAATAAAAAAAACTATACATAATGCTACTATTCATATTCTAGATATTAACATATAAGACTTTATTTCATTATATTAATTTTCTTATAAATATAAAATTTAATTACTCCATCAATATTACTAAAGATATATATTTATAAAACATATTATATATTAAGCTATGTAATATGAGAGATTTGTTAGTTTTTGTGTTGAAAAAGAGATGATGGAGATGTAGGTAACTTTTCTCTGAGTGGGAGAAATTCACAAATTAATGATAGCAAAATAAAGAGAAAAATAATAATAGAGAGAGATGAGAGAGGATTTAACAAAAAGAAAAACAAAAGAGAGAACATAGATGAGATACAACGAATAAATAAATAAGTAAAGAGAGAGAGAGAGAGAGAAAGAGAAAGAAAATGAGAAAATAATGAAGAATAAAGGAGAGAGAGAAGCCAAAAAGAATATAATGTGATAAAGAATGAAAAGAGAGATAAAAGAATGACAATAGGAGAGAGAAAAAAGAGACAATATCTGAGACATTATGATAAAGAGGAAAAAATAAGAAAATTTATTTAATAAAAATTAAATTCTTATTATTTAACCTTATTATATTTATTAAATATAAAAATAAAAAATGTATAATTTTTAATAATAATAAGACATAAAAAATATTCGAGATTCATTATTATTTTAGAATATTAAAAATAGATAGAGAATATTTTAAATATAAATTTAATATCATTTTATTCATACTTAAAATTAAAAAAGGTATTTAAATAATAAATTTAATGATTATCCTTATATATTTTCTTTGTATGATTTAACTTTGATAATAAATATAAATAATATTTCGTATTAAGGATATAATTTTAGATTAGTAATTTTTAGTAAAATAACATTTTATATTTAGAAAATTCTATAAATATAAAATACATATTATTATAAGAATAAATTAATTAGAGATTATTATAGGTTATTTTACTTAATATTAAACAAAAATAATGTCATTATTTTATTTTATCAATTTGATTTATCATGTTTATTATTATATCAAATTAATAAAAACATCGTAAACTAATTATGAAAAGAAAATGAAAAGAGAGAACATAGAAGCGATCGAAAGAATTAACAAAATAGAGAGAGAGAGAGAGAGAGAGAGAGAGATGACAGAGTAGAGAATGGCAGAAGAGAGAGAGGCCAAGAATAATATAATAAGATAAAAAGTAAAGAAAGAATAAGATGATAATAGGATCGAGAGGAAAGAGAATATGTGAGCTATCATGATAAAAAGAAAAAAGATAGAAAAAAAATTTAATAAGAATTACAGTTTCAAAATTAAACTTATAATTTAATAAGTATAAAAAGTAAATGAAATATAATATTTTTTAATAATAAAATATACAAATTTTTTGAGGATTATTATTATTTTAGAATATTAAAAATACTTAGAGAATATTATGACTATTAATTTAATATTATCTTTTTTATGCCTAAACTTCAAAAAATAAATAAATAATCTATATAATTTTATTATAATATTTTATATTTATGTGATGTGATATATATGTTATATATAAATATAAATAATATTTAACATTAATAATATAATTTTATACTTTTGATATTTTATAATATAATATTTTTATGTTGAGAAAATTCTATGCATATCATATATATACCATTATAAACATAAATTAACCCTAATTTATTTTAATTCATATAAGCCATTTTGCTCAATATTGAACTAAATTAAGGTTATTATTTTACTACATCATATTATGTGCCATATTTTTTATTTTATGAAGTTAATAATAATGTCGTAAAGTTATTATTAAAACTTGATTAAAAATATGATAATTATAAAATATCATTTATAAGACTTCTCAAGAGGTCACCCATCCCTATACTACTCTCGCCCAAGCATGCTTAACTTTGGAGTTCTAATGAGATCCAGTGCCATAATGCTGGTATGGTCGCACATGCATGCATAAGACAAAAAAACATATTTGTGTTGTTACCCGTTAAGATTACGAACAACATCTAAACTTTTCTAAATTATCTAATATATGCACTTTGAAAAAAATATTTATGATTATTTTATGCGTCATAATAGTTTATAGTATTAATATTTTTTATATATAATTAATAAAAAAAACTATACATAATGCTACTGTTCATATTCTAGATATTAACATATAAGACTTTATTTCATTATATTAATTTTCTTATAAATATAAAATTTAATTACTCAATCAATATTACTAAAGATATATATTTATAAAACATATTATATATTAAGCTATGTAATATGAGAGATTTGTTAGTTTTTGTATTGAAAAAGAGATGATAGAGATGTAGGTAACTTTTCTCTGAGTGGGAGAAATTCACAAATTAATGATAGCAAAATAAAGAGAAAAATAATAATAGAGAGAGATGAGAGAGGATTTAACAAAAAGAAAAAGAAAAGAGAGAACATAGATGAGATACAGCGAATAAATAAATAAGTAAAGAGAGAGAGAGAGAAAGAGAAAGAAAATGAGAAAATAGTGAAGAATAAAGGAGAGAGAGAAGCCAAAAAGAATATAATGTGATAAAGAATGAAGAGAGAGATAAAAGAATGACAATAGGAGAGAGAAAAAAGAGACAATATCAGAGACATTATGATAAAGAGGAAAAAATAAGAAAATTTATTTAATAAAAATTAAATTCTTATTATTTAACCTTATTATATTTATTAAATATAAAAATAAAAAATGTATAATTTTTAATAATAATAAGACAAAAAATATTCGAGATTCATTATTATTTTAGAATATTAAAAATAGATAGAGAATATTTTAAATATAAATTTAATATCATTTTATTCATACTTAAAATTAAAAAAGTTATTTAAATAATAAATTTAATGATTATCCTAATATATTTTCTTTGTATGATTTAACTTTGATAATAAATATAAATAATATTTCGTATTAAGGATATAATTTTAGATTAGTAATTTTTAGTAAAATAACATTTTATATTTAGAAAATTCTATAAATATAAAATACATATTATTATAAGAATAAATTAATTAGAGATTATTATAGGTTATTTTACTTAATATTAAACAAAAATAATGTCATTATTTTATTTTATCAATATGATTTACCATGTTTATTATTATATCAAATTAATAAAAACATCGTAAACTAATTATTAAAAACTAATTATGAAAAGAAAATGAAAAGAGAGAACATAGAAGCGATCGAAAGAATTAACAAAATAGAGAGAGAGAGAGAGAGAGAGAGAGAGAGATGACAGAGTAGAGAATGGCAGAAGAGAGAGAGGCCAAGAATAATATAATAAGATAAAAAGTAAAGAAAGAATAAGATGATAATAGGATCGAGAGGAAAGAGAATATGTGAGTTATCATGATAAAAAGAAAAAAGATAGAAAAATAATTTAATAAGAATTACAGTTTCAAAATTAAACTTATAATTTAATAAGTATAAAAAGTAAATGAAATATAATATTTTTTAATAATAAAATATACAAATTTTTTGAGGATTATTATTATTTTAGAATATTAAAAATACTTAGAGAATATTATGACTATTAATTTAATATTATCTTTTTTATGCCTAAACTTAAAAAAATAAATAAATAATCTATATAATTTTATTATAATATTTTATATTTATGTGATGTGATATATATGTTATATATAAATATAAATAATATTTAACATTAATAATATAATTTTATACTTTTGATATTTTATAATATAATATTTTTATGTTGAGAAAATTCTATGCATATCATATATATACCATTATAAACATAAATTAACCCTAATTTATTTTAATTCATATAAGCCATTTTGCTCAATATTGAACTAAATTAAGGTTATTATTTTACTACATCATATTATGTGCCATATTTTTTATTTTATGAAGTTAATAATAATGTCGTAAAGTTATTATTAAAACTTGATTAAAAATATGATAATTATAAAATATCATTTATAAGAATTTACCTTTTTTAACATTAGTATGTGAAAATAAATTATCATTCATTAGAAAATAGAATTCTATGAAAAAACATGTGCAACACGAGGACTTCTCAAGAGGTCACCCATCCCAATACTACTCTCGCCCAAGCATGCTTAACTTTGGAGTTCTAATGAGATCCAGTGCCATAATGCTGGTATTGTCGCAAATGCATGCATAAGACAAAAAAACATATTTGTGTTGTTACCCGTTAAGATTACGAACAACATCTAAACTTTTCTAAATTATCTAATATATGCACTTTGAAAAAAATATTTATGATTATTTTATGCGTCATAATAGTTTATAGTATTAATATTTTTTATATATAATTAATAAAAAAAAACTATACATAATGCTACTGTTCATATTCTAGATATTAACATATTTAATTTTCTTATAAATATAAAATTTAATTACTCAATCAATATTACTAAAGATATATATTTATAAAACATATTATATATTAAGCTATGTAATATGAGAGATTTGTTAGTTTTTGTGTTGAAAAAGAGATGATGGAGATGTAGGTAACTTTTCTCTGAGAGGGAGAAATTCACAAATTAATGATAGCAAAATAAAGAGAAAAATAATAATAGAGAGAGATGAGAGAGGATTTAACAAAAAGAAAAAGAAAAGAGAGAACATAGATGAGATACAACGAATAAATAAATAAGTAAAGAGAGAGAGAGAGAGAGAGAGAAAGAAAATGAGAAAATAGTGAAGAATAAAGGAGAGAGAGAAGCCAAAAAGAATATAATGTGATAAAGAATGAAGAGAGAGATAAAAGAATGACAATAGGAGAGAGAAAAAAGAGACAATATCTGAGACATTATGATAAAGAGGAAAAAATAAGAAAATTTATTTAATAAAAATTAAATTCTTATTATTTAACCTTATAATATTTATTAAATATAAAAATAAAAAATGTATAATTTTTCATAATAATAAGACATAAAAAATATTCGAGATTCATTATTATTTTAGAATATTAAAAATAGATAGAGAATATTTTAAATATAAATTTAATATCATTTTATTCATACTTAAAATTAAAAAAGTTATTTAAATAATAAATTTAATGATTATCCTAATATATTTTCTTTGTATGATTTAACTTTGATAATAAATATAAATAATATTTCGTATTAAGGATATAATTTTAGATTAGTAATTTTTAGTAAAATAATATTTTATATTTAGAAAATTCTATAAATATAAAATACATATTATTATAAGAATAAATTAATTAGAGATTATTATAGGTTATTTTACTTAATATTAAACAAAAATAATGTCATTATTTTATTTTATCAATATGATTTACCATGTTTATTATTATATCAAATTAATAAAAACATCATAAACTAATTATTAAAAACTAATTATGAAAAGAAAATGAAAAGAGAGAACATAGAAGCGATCGAAAAAATTAACAAAATAGAGAGAGATGACAGAGTAGAGAATGACAGAAAAGAGAGAGGCCAAGAATAATATAATAACATAAAAAGTAAAGAAAGAATAAGATGATAATAGGATCGAGAGGAAAGAGAATATGTGAGCTATCATGATAAAAAGAAAAAGCTAGAAAAATAATTTAATAAGAATTACAGTTTCAAAATTAAACTTATAATTTAATAAGTATAAAAAGTAAATGAAATATAGTATTTTTTAATAATAAAATATACTAATTTTTTGAGGATTATTATTATTTTAGAATATTAAAAATACTTAGAGAATATTATGACTATTAATTTAATATTATCTTTTTTATGCCTAAACTTAAAAAAATAAATAAATAATCTATATAATTTTATTATAATATTTTATATTTATGTGATGTGATATATATGTTATATATAAATATAAATAATATTTAACATTAATAATATAATTTTATAGTTTTGATATTTTATAATATAATATTTTTATGTTGAGAAAATTCTATGCATATCATATATATACCATTATAAACATAAATTAACCCTAATTTATTTTAATTCATATAAGTCATTTTGCTCAATATTGAACTAAATTAAGGTTATTATTTTACTACATCATATTATGTGCTATATTTTTTATTTTATGAAGTTAATAATAATGTCCTAAAGTTATTATTAAAACTTGATTAAAAATATGATAATTATAAAATATCATTTATAAGAATTTATCTTTTTTAACATTAGTATGCGAAAAAAAATTATCATTAATTAGAAAAAAAATTCTATGAAAAAACATGTGCAACACGAGGACTTCTCAAGAGGTCACCCATCCCAATACTACTCTCGCCCAAGCATGCTTAACTTTTGAGTTCTAATGAGATCCAGTGCCATAATGCTGGTATGGTCGCACATGCATGCATAAGACAAAAAAACATATTTGTGTTGTTACCCGTTAAAATTACGAACAACATCTAAACTTTTCTAAATTATCTAATATATGCACTTTGAAAAAAATATTTATGATTATTTTATGCGTCATAATAGTTTATAGTATTAATATTTTTTATATATAATTAATAAAAAAAACTATACATAATGCTACTGTTTATATTCTAGATATTAACATATAAGACTTTATTTCATTATATTAATTTTCTTATAAATATAAAATTTAATTACTCAATCAATATTAGTAAAGATATATATTTATAAAACATATTATATATTAAGCTATGTAATATGAGAGATTTGTTAGTTTTTGTGTTGAAAAAGAGATGATGGAGATGTAGGTAACTTTTCTCTGAGAGGGAGAAATTCACAAATTAATAATAGCAAAATAAAGAGAAAAATAATAATAGAGAGAGATGAGAGAGGATTTAACAAAAAGAAAAACAAAAGAGAGAACATAGATGAGATACAGCGAATAAATAAATAAGTAAAGAGAGAGAGAGAGAAAGAGAAAGAAAATGAGAAAATAGTGAAGAATAAAGGAGAGAGAGAAGCCAAAAAGAATATAATGTGATAAAGAATGAAGAGAGAGATAAAAGAATGACAATAGGAGAGAGAAAAAAGAGACAATATCAGAGACATTATGATAAAGAGGAAAAAATAAGAAAATTTATTTAATAAAAATTAAATTCTTATTATTTAACCTTATTATATTTATTAAATATAAAAATAAAAAATGTATAATTTTTAATAATAATAGGACATAAAAAATATTCGAGATTCATTATTATTTTAGAATATTAAAAATAGATAGAGAATATTTTAAATATAAATTTAATATCATTTTATTCATACTTAAAATTAAAAAATTTATTTAAATAATAAATTTAATGATTATCCTAATATATTTTCTTTGTATGATTTAACTTTGATAATAAATATAAATAATATTTCTTATTAAGGATATAATTTTAGATTAGTAATTTTTAGTAAAATAACATTTTATATTTAGAAAATTCTATAAATATAAAATACATATTATTATAAGAATAAATTAATTAGAGATTATTATAGGTTATTTTACTTAATATTAAAAAAAAATAATGTCATTATTTTATTTTATCAATATGATTTACCATGTTTATTATTATATCAAATTAATAAAAACATTCTAAACTAATTATTAAAAACTAATTATGAAAAGAAAATGAAAAGAGAGAACATAGAAGCGATCGAAAGAATTAACAAAATAGAGAGAGATGACAGAGTAGAGAATGGCAGAAGAGAGAGAGGCCAAGAATAATATAATAAGATAAAAAGTAAAGAAAGAATAAGATGATAATAGGATCGAGAGGAAAGAGAATATGTGAGCTATCATGATAAAAAGAAAAAAGATAGAAAAATAATTTAATAAGAATTACAGTTTCAAAATTAAACTAATAATTTAATAAGTATAAAAGGTAAATGAAATATAGTATTTTTTAATAATAAAATATACAAATTTTTTGAGGATTATTATTATTTTAGAATATTAAAAATACTTAGAGAATATTATGACTATTAATTTAATATTATCTTTTTTATGCCTAAACTTAAAAAAATAAATAAATAATCTATATAATTTTATTATAATATTTTATATTTATGTGATGTGATATATATGTTATATATAAATATAAATAATATTTAACATTAATAATATAATTTTATAGTTTTGATATTTTATAATATAATATTTTTATGTTGAGAAAATTCTATGCATATCATATATATACCATTATAAACATAAATTAACCCTAATTTATTTTAATTCATATAAGTCATTTTGCTCAATATTGAACTAAATTAAGGTTATTATTTTACTACATCATATTATGTGCTATATTTTTTATTTTATGAAGTTAATAATAATGTCCTAAAGTTATTATTAAAACTTGATTAAAAATATGATAATTATAAAATATCATTTATAAGAATTTATCTTTTTTAAAATTAGTATGCGAAAAAAAATTATCATTAATTAGAAAAAAAATTCTATGAAAAAACATGTGCAACACGAGGACTTCTCAAGAGGTCACCCATCCCAATACTACTCTCGCCCAAGCATGCTTAACTATGGAGTTCTAATGAGATCCAGTGCCATAATGCTGGTATGGTCGCACATGCATGCATAAGACAAAAAAACATATTTGTGTTGTTACCCGTTAAAATTACGAACAACATCTAAACTTTTCTAAATTATCTAATATATGCACTTTGAAAAAAATATTTATGATTATTTTATGCGTCATAATAGTTTATAGTATTAATATTTTTTATATATAATAAATAAAAAAAACTATACATAATGCTACTGTTTATATTCTAGATATTAACATATAAGACTTTATTTCATTATATTAATTTTCTTATAAATATAAAATTTAATTACTCAATCAATATTAGTAAAGATATATATTTATAAAACATATTATATATTAAGCTATGTAATATGAGAGATTTGTTAGTTTTTGTGTTGAAAAAGAGATGATGGAGATGTAGGTAACTTTTCTCTGAGAGGGAGAAATTCACAAATTAATAATAGCAAAATAAAGAGAAAAATAATAATAGAGAGAGATGAGAGAGGATTTAACAAAAAGAAAAACAAAAGAGAGAACATAGATGAGATACAGCGAATAAATAAATAAGTAAAGAGAGAGAGAGAGAAAGAGAAAGAAAATGAGAAAATAGTGAAGAATAAAGGAGAGAGAGAAGCCAAAAAGAATATAATGTGATAAAGAATGAAGAGAGAGATAAAAGAATGACAATAGGAGAGAGAAAAAAGAGACAATATCTGAGACATTATGATAAAGAGGAAAAAATAAGAAAATTTATTTAATAAAAATTAAATTCTTATTATTTAACCTTATAATATTTATTAAATATAAAAATAAAAAATGTATAATTTTTCATAATAATAAGACATAAAAAATATTCGAGATTCATTATTATTTTAGAATATTAAAAATAGATAGAGAATATTTTAAATATAAATTTAATATCATTTTATTCATACTTAAAATTAAAAAAGTTATTTAAATAATAAATTTAATGATTATCCTAATATATTTTCTTTGTATGATTTAACTTTGATAATAAATATAAATAATATTTCGTATTAAGGATATAATTTTAGATCAGTAATTTTTAGTAAAATAACATTTTATATTTAGAAAATTCTATAAATATAAAATACATATTATTATAAGAATAAATTAATTAGAGATTATTATAGGTTATTTTACTTAATATTAAACAAAAATAATGTCATTATTTTATTTTATCAATATGATTTACCATGTTTATTATTATATCAAATTAATAAAAACATCATAAACTAATTATTAAAAACTAATTATGAAAAGAAAATGAAAAAAGAGAACATAGAAGCGATCGAAAGAATTAACAAAATAGAGAGAGATGACAGAGTAGAGAATGACAGAAAAGAGAGAGGCCAAGAATAATATAATAACATAAAAAGTAAAGAAAGAATAAGATGATAATAGGATCGAGAGGAAAGAGAATATGTGAGCTATCATGATAAAAAGAAAAAGCTAGAAAAATAATTTAATAAGAATTACAGTTTCAAAATTAAACTTATAATTTAATAAGTATAAAAAGTAAATGAAATATAGTATTTTTTAATAATAAAATATACAAATTTTTTGAGGATTATTATTATTTTAGAATATTAAAAATACTTAGAGAATATTATGACTATTAATTTAATATTATCTTTTTTATGCCTAAACTTAAAAAAATAAATAAATAATCTATATAATTTTATTATAATATTTTATATTTATGTGATGTGATATATATGTTATATATAAATATAAATAATATTTAACATTAATAATATAATTTTATAGTTTTGATATTTTATAATATAATATTTTTATGTTGAGAAAATTCTATGCATATCATATATATACCATTATAAACATAAATTAACCCTAATTTATTTTAATTCATATAAGCCATTTTGCTCAATATTGAACTAAATTAAGGTTATTATTTTACTACATCATATTATGTGCCATATTTTTTATTTTATGAAGTTAATAATAATGTCGTAAAGTTATTATTAAAACTTGATTAAAAATATGATAATTATAAAATATCATTTATAAGAATTTACCTTTTTTAACATTAGTATGGGAAAATAAATTATCATTCATTAGAAAATAGAATTCTATGAAAAAACATGTGCAACACGAGGACTTCTCAAGAGGTCACCCATCCTAATACTACTCTCGCCCAAGCATGCTTAACTTTGGAGTTCTAATGAGATCTAGTGCCATAATGCTGGTATTGTCGCAAATGCATGCATAAGACAAAAAAACATATTTGTGTTGTTACCCGTTAAGATTACGAACAACATCTAAACTTTTCTAAATTATCTAATATATGCACTTTGAAAAAAATATTTATGATTATTTTATGCGTCATAATAGTTTATAGTATTAATATTTTTTATATAAAATTAATAAAAAAAAACTATACATAATGCTACTGTTCATATTCTAGATATTAACATATTTAATTTTCTTATAAATATAAAATTTAATTACTTAATCAATATTACTAAAGATATATATTTATAAAACATATTATATATTAAGCTATGTAATATGAGAGATTTGTTAGTTTTTGTGTTGAAAAAGAGATGATGGAGATGTAGGTAACTTTTCTCTGAGAGGGAGAAATTCACAAATTAGTGATAGCAAAATAAAGAGAAAAATAATAATAGAGAGAGATGAGAGAGGATTTAACAAAAAGAAAAAGAAAAGAGAGAACATAGATGAGATACAACGAATAAATAAATAAGTAAAGAGAGAGAGAGAGAGAGAGAGAGAAAGAAAATGAGAAAATAGTGAAGAATAAAGGAGAGAGAGAAGCCAAAAAGAATATAATGTGATAAAGAATGAAGAGAGAGATAAAAGAATGACAATAGGAGAGAGAAAAAAGAGACAATATCTGAGACATTATGATAAAGAGGAAAAAATAAGAAAATTTATTTAATAAAAATTAAATTCTTATTATTTAACCTTATAATATTTATTAAATATAAAAATAAAAAATGTATAATTTTTCATAATAATAAGACATAAAAAATATTCGAGATTCATTATTATTTTAGAATATTAAAAATAGATAGAGAATATTTTAAATATAAATTTAATATCATTTTATTCATACTTAAAATTAAAAAAGTTATTTAAATAATAAATTTAATGATTATCCTAATATATTTTCTTTGTATGATTTAACTTTGATAATAAATATAAATAATATTTCGTATTAAGGATATAATTTTAGATTAGTAATTTTTAGTAAAATAACATTTTATATTTAGAAAATTCTATAAATATAAAATACATATTATTATAAGAATAAATTAATTAGAGATTATTATAGGTTATTTTACTTAATATTAAACAAAAATAATGTCATTATTTTATTTTATCAATATGATTTACCATGTTTATTATTATATCAAATTAATAAAAACATCATAAACTAATTATTAAAAACTAATTATGAAAAGAAAATGAAAAGAGAGAACATAGAAGCGATCGAAAGAATTAACAAAATAGAGAGAGATGACAGAGTAGAGAATGGCAGAAGAGAGAGAGGCCAAGAATAATATAATAAGATAAAAAGTAAAGAAAGAATAAGATGATAATAGGATCGAGAGGAAAGAGAATATGTGAGCTATCATGATAAAAAGAAAAAAGATAGAAAAATAATTTAATAAGAATTACAGTTTCAAAATTAAACTTATAATTTAATAAGTATAAAAAGTAAATGAAATATAATATTTTTTAATAATAAAATATACAAATTTTTTGAGGATTATTATTATTTTAGAATATTAAAAATACTTAGAGAATATTATGACTATTAATTTAATATTATCTTTTTTATGCCTAAACTTAAAAAAATAAATAAATAATCTATATAATTTTATTATAATATTTTATATTTATGTGATGTGATATATATGTTATATATAAATATAAATAATATTTAACATTAATAATATAATTTTATACTTTTGATATTTTATAATATAATATTTTTATGTTGAGAAAATTCTATGCATATCATATGTATACCATTATAAACATAAATTAACCCTAATTTATTTTAATTCATATAAGCCATTTTGCTCAATATTGAACTAAATTAAGGTTATTATTTTACTACATCATATTATGTGCCATATTTTTTATTTTATGAAGTTAATAATAATGTCGTAAAGTTATTATTAAAACTTGATTAAAAATATGATAATTATAAAATATCATTTATAAGAATTTACCTTTTTTAACATTAGTATGTGAAAATAAATTATCATTCATTAGAAAATAGAATTCTATGAAAAAACATGTGCAACACGAGGACTTCTCAAGAGGTCACCCATCCCAATACTACTCTCGCCCAAGCATGCTTAACTTTGGAGTTCTAATGAGATCTAGTGCCATAATGCTGGTATTGTCGCAAATGCATGCATAAGACAAAAAAACATATTTGTGTTGTTACCCGTTAAGATTACGAACAACATCTAAACTTTTCTAAATTATCTAATATATGCACTTTGAAAAAAATATTTATGATTATTTTATGCGTCATAATAGTTTATAGTATTAATATTTTTTATATATAATTAATAAAAAAAAACTATACATAATGCTACTGTTCATATTCTAGATATTAACATATTTAATTTTCTTATAAATATAAAATTTAATTACTCAATCAATATTACTAAAGATATATATTTATAAAACATATTATATATTAAGCTATGTAATATGAGAGATTTGTTAGTTTTTGTGTTGAAAAAGAGATGATGGAGATGTAGGTAACTTTTCTCTGAGAGGGAGAAATTCAAAAATTAATGATAGCAAAATAAAGAGAAAAATAATAATAGAGAGAGATGAGAGAGGATTTAACAAAAAGAAAAAGAAAAGAGAGAACATAGATGAGATACAACGAATAAATAAATAAGTAAAGAGAGAGAGAGAGAGAGAGAGAGAGAAAGAAAATGAGAAAATAGTGAAGAATAAAGGAGAGAGAGAAGCCAAAAAGAATATAATGTGATAAAGAATGAAGAGAGAGATAAAAGAATGACAATAGGAGAGAGAAAAAAGAGACAATATCTGAGACATTATGATAAAGAGGAAAAAATAAGAAAATTTATTTAATAAAAATTAAATTCTTATTATTTAACCTTATAATATTTATTAAATATAAAAATAAAAAATGTATAATTTTTCATAATAATAAGACATAAAAAATATTCGAGATTCATTATTATTTTAGAATATTAAAAATAGATAGAGAATATTTTAAATATAAATTTAATATCATTTTATACATACTTAAAATTAAAAAAGTTATTTAAATAATAAATTTAATGATTATCCTAATATATTTTCTTTGTATGATTTAACTTTGATAATAAATATAAATAATATTTCGTATTAAGGATATAATTTTAGATTAGTAATTTTTAGTAAAATAACATTTTAAATTTAGAAAATTCTATATATATAAAATACATATTATTATAAGAATAAATTAATTAGAGATTATTATAGGTTATTTTACTTAATATTAAACAAAAATAATGTCATTATTTTATTTTATCAATATGATTTACCATGTTTATTATTATATCAAATTAATAAAAACATCATAAACTAATTATTAAAAACTAATTATGAAAAGAAAATGAAAAGAGAGAACATAGAAGCGATCGAAAGAATTAACAAAATAGAGAGAGATGACAGAGTAGAGAATGACAGAAAAGAGAGAGGCCAAGAATAATATAATAACATAAAAAGTAAAGAAAGAATAAGATGATAATAGGATCGAGAGGAAAGAGAATATGTGAGCTATCATGATAAAAAGAAAAAGCTAGAAAAATAATTTAATAAGAATTACAGTTTCAAAATTAAACTTATAATTTAATAAGTATAAAAAGTAAATGAAATATAGTATTTTTTAATAATAAAATATACAAATTTTTTGAGGATTATTATTATTTTAGAATATTAAAAATACTTAGAGAATATTATGACTATTAATTTAATATTATCTTTTTTATGCCTAAACTTAAAAAAATAAATAAATAATCTATATAATTTTATTATAATATTTTATATTTATGTGATGTGATATATATGTTATATATAAATATAAATAATATTTAACATTAATAATATAATTTTATAGTTTTGATATTTTATAATATAATATTTTTATGTTGAGAAAATTCTATGCATATCATATATATACCATTATAAACATAAATTAACCCTAATTTATTTTAATTCATATAAGTCATTTTGCTCAATATTGAACTAAATTAAGGTTATTATTTTACTACATCATATTATGTGCTATATTTTTTATTTTATGAAGTTAATAATAATTTCCTAAAGTTATTATTAAAACTTGATTAAAAATATGATAATTATAAAATATCATTTATAAGAATTTATCTTTTTTAACATTAGTATGCGAAAAAAAATTATCATTAATTAGAAAAAAAATTCTATGAAAAAACATGTGCAACACGAGGACTTCTCAAGAGGTCACCCATCCCAATACTACTCTCGCCCAAGCATGCTTAACTTTGGAGTTCTAATGAGATCCAGTGCCATAATGCTGGTATGGTCGCACATGCATGCATAAGACAAAAAAACATATTTGTGTTGTTACCCGTTAAAATTACGAACAACATCTAAACTTTTCTAAATTATCTAATATATTCACTTTGAAAAAAATATTTATGATTATTTTATGCGTCATAATAGTTTATAGTATTAATATTTTTTATATATAATTAATAAAAAAAACTATACATAATGCTACTGTTTATATTCCAGATATTAACATATAAGACTTTATTTCATTATATTAATTTTCTTATAAATATAAAATTTAATTACTCAATCAATATTAGTAAAGATATATATTTATAAAACATATTATATATTAAGCTATGTAATATGAGAGATTTGTTAGTTTTTGTGTTGAAAAAGAGATGATGGAGATGTAGGTAACTTTTCTCTGAGAGGGAGAAATTCACAAATTAATAATAGCAAAATAAAGAGAAAAATAATAATAGAGAGAGATGAGAGAGGATTTAACAAAAAGAAAAACAAAAGAGAGAACATAGATGAGATACAGCGAATAAATAAATAAGTAAAGAGAGAGAGAGAGAAAGAGAAAGAAAATGAGAAAATAGTGAAGAATAAAGGAGAGAGAGAAGCCAAAAAGAATATAATGTGATAAAGAATGAAGAGAGAGATAAAAGAATAACAATAGGAGAGAGAAAAAAGAGACAATATCAGAGACATTATGATAAAGAGGAAAAAATAAGAAAATTTATTTAATAAAAATTAAATTCTTATTATTTAACCTTATTATATTTATTAAATATAAAAATAAAAAATGTATAATTTTTAATAATAATAGGACATAAAAAATATTCGAGATTCATTATTATTTTAGAATATTAAAAATAGATTGAGAATATTTTAAATATAAATTTAATATCATTTTATTCATACTTAAAATTAAAAAATTTATTTAAATAATAAATTTAATGATTATCCTAATATATTTTCTTTGTATGATTTAACTTTGATAATAAATATAAATAATATTTCGTATTAAGGATATAATTTTAGATTAGTAATTTTTAGTAAAATAACATTTTATATTTAGAAAATTCTATAAATATAAAATACATATTATTATAAGAATAAATTAATTAGAGATTATTATAGGTTATTTTACTTAATATTAAAAAAAAATAATGTCATTATTTTATTTTATCAATATGATTTACCATGTTTATTATTATATCAAATTAATAAAAACATTCTAAACTAATTATTAAAAACTAATTATGAAAAGAAAATGAAAAGATAGAACATAGAAGCGATCGAAAGAATTAACAAAATAGAGAGAGATGACAGAGTAGAGAATGACAGAAGAGAGAGAGGCCAAGAATAATATAATAAGATAAAAAGTAAAGAAAGAATAAGATGATAATAGGATCGAGAGGAAAGAGAATATGTGAGCTATCATGATAAAAAGAAAAAAGATAGAAAAATAATTTAATAAGAATTACAGTTTCAAAATTAAACTTATAATTTAATAAGTATAAAAAGTAAATGAAATATAATATTTTTTAATAATAAAATATACAAATTTTTTGAGGATTATTATTATTTTAGAATATTAAAAATACTTAGAGAATATTATGACTATTAATTTAATATTATCTTTTTTATGCCTAAACTTAAAAAAATAAATAAATAATCTATATAATTTTATTATAATATTTTATATTTATGTGATGTGATATATATGTTATATATAAATATAAATAATATTTAACATTAATAATATAATTTTATACTTTTGATATTTTATAATATAATATTTTTATGTTGAGAAAATTCTATGCATATCATATATATACCATTATAAACATAAATTAACCCTAATTTATTTTAATTCATATAAGCCATTTTGCTCAATATTGAACTAAATTAAGGTTATTATTTTACTACATCATATTATGTGCCATATTTTTTATTTTATGAAGTTAATAATAATGTCGTAAAGTTATTATTAAAACTTGATTAAAAATATGATAATTATAAAATATCATTTATCAGACTTCTAAAGAGGTCACCCATCCCAATACTACTCTCGCCCAAGCATGCTTAACTTTTGAATTCTAATGAGATCCAGTGCCATAATGCTGGTATGGTCGCACATGCATGCATAAGACAAAAAAACATATTTTTGTTGTTACCCGTTAAGATTACGAACAACATCTAAACTTTTCTAAATTATCTAATATATGCACTTTGAAAAAAATATTTATGATTATTTTATGCGTCATAATAGTTTATAGTATTAATATTTTTTATATATAATTAATAAAAAAAACTATACATAATGCTACTGTTCATATTCTAGATATGAACATATAAGACTTTATTTCATTATATTAATTTTCTTATAAATATAAAATTTAATTACTCAATCAATGTTACTAAAGATATATATTTATAAAACATATTATATATTAAGCTATGTAATATGACAGATTTGTTAGTTTTTGTGTTGAAAAAGAGATGATAGAGATGTAGGTAACTTTTCTCTGAGTGGGAGAAATTAACAAATTAATGATAGCAAAATAAAGAGAAAAATAATAATAGAGAGAGATGAGAGAGGATTTAACAAAAAGAAAAAGAAAAGAGAGAACATAGATGAGATACAGCGAATAAATAAATAAGTAAAGAGAGAGAGAGAGAAAGAAAAAGAAAATGAGAAAATAGTGAAGAATAAAGGAGAGAGAGAAGCTAAAAAGAATATAATGTGATAAAGAATGAAGAGAGAGATAAAAGAATGACAATAGGAGAGAAAAAAGAGACAATATCAGAGACATTATGATAAAGAGGAAAAAATAAGAAAATTTATTTAATAACAATTAAATTCTTATTATTTAACCTTATTATATTTATTAAATATAAAAATAAAAAATGTATAATTTTTAATAATAATAAGACATAAAAAATATTCGAGATTCATTATTATTTTAGAATATTAAAAATAGATAGAGAATATTTTAAATATAAATTTAATATCATTTTATTCATACTTAAAATTAAAAAAGTTATTTAAATAATAAATTTAATGATTATCCTAATATATTTTCTTTGTATGATTTAACTTTGATAATAAATATAAATAATATTTCGTATTAAGGATATAATTTTAGATTAGTAATTTTTAGTAAAATAACATTTTATATTTAGAAAATTCTATAAATATAAAATACATATTATTATAAGAATAAATTAATTAGAGATTATTATAGGTTATTTTACTTAATATTAAACAAAAATAATGTCATTATTTTATTTTATCAATATGATTTACCATGTTTATTATTATATCAAATTAATAAAAACATCGTAAACTAATTATTAAAAACTAATTATGAAAAGAAAATGAAAAGAGAGAACATAGAAGCGATCGAAAGAATTAACAAAATAGAGAGAGAGAGAGAGAGAGAGAGAGAGATGACAGAGTAGAGAATGGCAGAAGAGAGAGAGGCCAAGAATAATATAATAAGATAAAAAGTAAAGAAAGAATAAGATGATAATAGGATCGAGAGGAAAGAGAATATGTGAGCTATCATGATAAAAAGAAAAAAGATAGAAAAATAATTTAAGAAGAATTACAGTTTCAAAATTAAACTTATAATTTAATAAGTATAAAAAGTAAATGAAATATAATATTTTTTAATAATAAAATATACAAATTTTTTGAGGATTATTATTATTTTAGAATATTAAAAATACTTAGAGAATATTATGACTATTAATTTAATATTATCTTTTTTATGCCTAAACTTAAAAAAATAAATAAATAATGTATATAATTTTATTATAATATTTTATATTTATGTGATGTGATATATATGTTATATATAAATATAAATAATATTTAACATTAATAATATAATTTTATACTTTTGATATTTTATAATATAATATTTTTATGTTGAGAAAATTCTATGCATATCATATATATACCATTATAAACATAAATTAACCCTAATTTATTTTAATTCATATAAGCCATTTTGCTCAATATTGAACTAAATTAAGATTATTATTTTACTACATCATATTATGTGCCATATTTTTTATTTTATGAAGTTAATAATAATGTCGTAAAGTTATTATTAAAACTTGATTAAAAATATGATAATTATAAAATATCATTTATAAGACTTCTCAAGAGGTCACCCATCCCAATACTACTCTCGCCCAAGCATGCTTAACTTTGGAGTTCTAATGAGATCCAGTGCCATAATGCTGGTATGGTCGCACATGCATGCATAAGACAAAAAACCATATTTGTGTTGTTACCCGTTAAGATTACGAACAACATCTAAACTTTTCTAAATTATCTAATATATCCACTTTGAAAAAAATATTTATGATTATTTTATGCGTCATAATAGTTTATAGTATTAATATTTTTTATATATAATTAATAAAAAAAAACTATACATAATGCTACTGTTCATATTCTAGATATTAACATATAAGACTTTATTTCATTATATTAATTTTCTTATAAATATAAAATTTAATTACTCAATCAATATTACTAAAGATATATATTTATAAAACATATTATATATTAAGCTATGTAATATGAGAGATTTGTTAGTTTTTGTGTTGAAAAAGAGATGATGGAGATGTAGGTAACTTTTCTCTGAGAGGGAGAAATTCAAAAATTAATGATAGCAAAATAAAGAGAAAAATAATAATAGAGAGAGATAAGAGAGGATTTAACAAAAAGAAAAAGAAAAGAGAGAACATAGATGAGATACAGCGAATAAAAAAATAAGTAAAGAGAGAGAGAAAGAAAATGAGAAAATAGTGAAAAATAAAGGAGAGAGAGAAGCCAAAAAGAATATAATGTGATAAAGAATGAAGAGAGAGATAAAAGAATGACAATAGGAGAGAGAAAAAAGAGACAATATCAGAGACATTATGATAAAGAGGAAAAAATAAGAAAATTTATTTAATAAAAATTAAATTCTTATTATTTAACCTTATAATATTTATTAAATATAAAAATAAAAAATGTATAATTTTTAATAATAATAAGACATAAAAAATATTCGAGATTCATTATTATTTTAGAATATTAAAAATAGATAGAGAATATTTTAAATATAAATTTAATATCATTTTATTCATACTTAAAATTAAAAAAGTTATTTAAATAATAAATTTAATGATTATCCTAATATATTTTCTTTGTATGATTTAACTTTGATAATAAATATAAATAATATTTCGTATTAAGGATATAATTTTAGATTAGTAATTTTTAGTAAAATAACATTTTATATTTAGAAAATTCTATAAATATAAAATACATATTATTATAAGAATAAATTAATTAGAGATTATTATAGGTTATTTTACTTAATATTAAACAAAAATAATGTCATTATTTTATTTTATCAATATGATTTACC
Source organism: Vanilla planifolia (assembly GCA_023846275.1). Classification (NCBI taxonomy): domain Eukaryota; kingdom Viridiplantae; phylum Streptophyta; class Magnoliopsida; order Asparagales; family Orchidaceae; genus Vanilla; species Vanilla planifolia. The sequence goes on from CM043870.1 coordinate 19,631,548, forward strand.
ATGTTTATTATTATATCAAATTAATAAAAACATCATAAACTAATTATTAAAAACTAATTATGAAAAGAAAATGAAAAGAGAGAACATAGAAGCGATCGAAAGAATTAACAAAATAGAGAGAGATGACAGAGTAGAGAATGGCAGAAGAGAGAGAGGCCAAGAATAATATAATAAGATAAAAAGTAAAGAAAGAATAAGATGATAATAGGATCGAGAGGAAAGAGAATATGTGAGCTATCATGATAAAAAGAAAAAAGATAGAAAAATAATTTAATAAGAATTATAGTTTCAAAATTAAACTTATAATTTAATAAGTATAAAAAGAGAATGAAATATAATATTTTTTAATAATAAAATATACAAATTTTTTGAGGATTATTATTATTTTAGAATATTAAAAATACTTAGAGAATATTATGACTATTAATTTAATATTATCTTTTTTATGCCTAAACTTAAAAAAATAAATAAATAATCTATATAATTTTATTATAATATTTTATATTTATGTGATGTGATATATATGTTATATATAAATATAAATAATATTTAACATTAATAATATAATTTTATACTTTTGATATTTTATAATATAATATTTTTATGTTGAGAAAATTCTATGCATATCATATATATACCATTATAAACATAAATTAACCCTAATTTATTTTAATTCATATAAGCCATTTTGCTCAATATTGAACTAAATTAAGGTTATTATTTTACTACATCATATTATGTGCCATATTTTTTATTTTATGAAGTTAATAATAATGTCGTAAAGTTATTATTAAAACTTGATTAAAAATATGATAATTATAAAATATCATTTATAAGAATTTACCTTTTTTAACATTAGTATGTGAAAATAAATTATCATTCATTAGAAAAAAGAATTCTATGAAAATACATGTGCAACACGAGGACTTCTCAAGAGGTCACCCATCCCAATACTACTCTCGCCCAAGCATGCTTAACTTTGGAGTTCTAATGAGATCCAGTGCCATAATGCTGGTATGGTCGCACATTCATGCATAAGACAAAAAAACATATTTGTGTTGTTACCTGTTAAGATTACGAACAACATCTAAACTTTTCTAAATTATCTAATATATGCACTTTGAAAAAAATATTTATGACTATTTTATGCGTCATAATAGTTTATAGTATTAATATTTTTTATATATAATTAATAAAAAAAAACTATACATAATGCTACTGTTCATATTCTAGATATTGACATATAAGATTTTATTTCATTATATTAATTTTCTTATAAATATAAAATTTAATTACTCAATCAATATTACTAAAGATATATATTTATAAAACATATTATATATTAAGCTATGTAATATGAGAGATTTGTTAGTTTTTGTGTTGAAAAAGAGATGATGGAGATGTAGGTAACTTTTCTCTGAGAGGGAGAAATTCACAAATTAATGATAACAAAATAAAGAGAAAAATAATAATAGAGAGAGATGAGAGAGGATTTAACAAAAAGAAAAAGAAAAGAGAGAACATAGATGAGATACAGCGAATAAAAAAATAAGTAAAGAGAGAGAGAAAGAAAATGAGAAAATAGTGAAAAATAAAGGAGAGAGAGAAGCCAAAAAGAATATAATGTGATAAAGAATGAAGAGAGAGATAAAAGGATGACAATAGGAGAGAGAAAAAAGAGACAATATCAGAGATATTATGATAAAGAGGAAAAAATAAGAAAATTTATTTAATAAAAATTAAATTCTTATTATTTAACCTTATTATATTTATTAAATATAAAAATAAAAAATGTATAATTTTTAATAATAATAAGACATAAAAAATATTCGAGATTCATTATTATTTTAGAATATTAAAAATAGATAGAGAATATTTTAAATATAAATTTAATATCATTTTATTCATACTTAAAATTAAAAAATTTATTTAAATAATAAATTTAATGATTATCCTAATATATTTTCTTTGTATGATTTAACTTTGATAATAAATATAAATAATATTTCTTATTAAGGATATAATTTTAGATTAGTAATTTTTAGTAAAATAACATTTTATATTTAGAAAATTCTATAAATATAAAATACATATTATTATAAGAATAAATTAATTAGAGATTATTATAGGTTATTTTACTTAATATTAAACAAAAATAATGTCATTATTTTATTTTATCAATATGATTTACCATGTTTATTATTATATCAAATTAATAAAAACATCGTAAACTAATTATGAAAAACTAATTATGAAAAGAAAATGAAAAGAGAGAACATAGAAGCGATCGAAAGAATTAACAAAATAGAGAGAGAGAGAGAGAGAGAGAGATGACAGAGTAGAGAATGGCAGAAGAGAGAGAGGCCAAGAATAATATAATAAGATAAAAAGTAAAGAAAGAATAAGATGATAATAGGATCGAGAGGAAAGAGAATATGTGAGCTATCATGATAAAAAGAAAAAAGATAGAAAAATAATTTAATAAGAATTACAGTTTCAAAATTAAACTTATAATTTAATAAGTATAAAAAGTAAATGAAATATAATATTTTTTAATAATAAAATATACAAATTTTTTGAGGATTATTATTATTTTAGAATATTAAAAATACTTAGAGAATATTATGACTATTAATTTAATATTATCTTTTTTATGCCTAAACTTAAAAAAATAAATAAATAATCTATATAATTTTATTATAATATTTTATATTTATGTGATGTGATATATATGTTATATATAAATATAAATAATATTTAACATTAATAATATAATTTTATACTTTTGATATTTTATAATATAATATTTTTATGTTGAGAAAATTCTATGCATATCATATATATACCATTATAAACATAAATTAACCCTAATTTATTTTAATTCATATAAGCCATTTTGCTCAATATTGAACTAAATTAAGGTTATTATTTTACTACATCATATTATGTGCCATATTTTTTATTTTATGAAGTTAATAATAATGTCGTAAAGTTATTATTAAAACTTGATTAAAAATATGATAATTATAAAATATCATTTATCAGACTTCTAAAGAGGTCACCCATCCCAATACTACTCTCGCCCAAGCATGCTTAACTTTTGAATTCTAATGAGATCTAGTGCCATAATGCTGGTATGGTCGCACATGCATGCATAAGACAAAAAAACATATTTGTGTTGTTACCCGTTAAGATTACGAACAACATCTAAACTTTTCTAAATTATCTAATATATGCACTTTGAAAAAAATATTTATGATTATTTTATGCGTCATAATAGTTTATAGTATTAATATTTTTTATATATAATTAATAAAAAAAACTATACATAATGCTACTGTTCATATTCTAGATATGAACATATAAGACTTTATTTCATTATATTAATTTTCTTATAAATATAAAATTTAATTACTCAATCAATGTTACTAAAGATATATATTTATAAAACATATTATATATTAAGCTATGTAATATGACAGATTTGTTAGTTTTTGTGTTGAAAAAGAGATGATAGAGATGTAGGTAACTTTTCTCTGAGTGGGAGAAATTAACAAATTAATGATAGCAAAATAAAGAGAAAAATAATAATAGAGAGAGATGAGAGAGGATTTAACAAAAAGAAAAAGAAAAGAGAGAACATAGATGAGATACAGCGAATAAATAAATAAGTAAAGAGAGAGAGAGAGAAAGAAAAAGAAAATGAGAAAATAGTGAAGAATAAAGGAGAGAGAGAAGCTAAAAAGAATATAATGTGATAAAGAATGAAGAGAGAGATAAAAGAATGACAATAGGAGAGAAAAAAGAGACAATATCAGAGACATTATGATACAGAGGAAAAAATAAGAAAATTTATTTAATAAAAATTAAATTCTTATTATTTAACCTTATTATATTTATTAAATATAAAAATAAAAAATGTATAATTTTTAATAATAATAAGACATAAAAAATATTCGAGATTCATTATTATTTCAGAATATTAAAAATAGATAGAGAATATTTTAAATATAAATTTAATATCATTTTATTCATACTTAAAATTAAAAAAGTTATTTAAATAATAAATTTAATGATTATCCTAATATATTTTCTTTGTATGATTTAACTTTGATAATAAATATAAATAATATTTCGTATTAAGGATATAATTTTAGATTAGTAATTTTTAGTAAAATAACATTTTATATTTAGAAAATTCTATAAATATAAAATACATATTATTATAAGAATAAATTAATTAGAGATTATTATAGGTTATTTTACTTAATATTAAACAAAAATAATGTCATTATTTTATTTTATCAATATGATTTACCATGTTTATTATTATATCAAATTAATAAAAACATCGTAAACTAATTATTAAAAACTAATTATGAAAAGAAAATGAAAAGAGAGAACATAGAAGCGATCGAAAGAATTAACAAAATAGAGAGAGAGAGAGAGAGAGAGAGAGAGAGATGACAGAGTAGAGAATGGCAGAAGAGAGAGAGGCCAAGAATAATATAATAAGATAAAAAGTAAAGAAAGAATAAGATGATAATAGGATCGAGAGGAAAGAGAATATGTGAGCTATCATGATAAAAAGAAAAAAGATAGAAAAATAATTTAAGAAGAATTACAGTTTCAAAATTAAACTTATAATTTAATAAGTATAAAAAGTAAATGAAATATAATATTTTTTAATAATAAAATATACAAATTTTTTGAGGATTATTATTATTTTAGAATATTAAAAATACTTAGAGAATATTATGACTATTAATTTAATATTATCTTTTTTATGCCTAAACTTAAAAAAATAAATAAATAATCTATATAATTTTATTATAATATTTTATATTTATGTGATGTGATATATATGTTATATATAAATATAAATAATATTTAACATTAATAATATAATTTTATACTTTTGATATTTTATAATATAATATTTTTATGTTGAGAAAATTCTATGCATATCATATATATACCATTATAAACATAAATTAACCCTAATTTATTTTAATTCATATAAGCCATTTTGCTCAATATTGAACTAAATTAAGATTATTATTTTACTACATCATATTATGTGCCATATTTTTTATTTTATGAAGTTAATAATAATGTCGTAAAGTTATTATTAAAACTTGATTAAAAATATGATAATTATAAAATATCATTTATAAGACTTCTCAAGAGGTCACCCATCCCAATACTACTCTCGCCCAAGCATGCTTAACTTTGGAGTTCTAATGAGATCCAGTGCCATAATGCTGGTATGGTCGCACATGCATGCATAAGACAAAAAACCATATTTGTGTTGTTACCCGTTAAGATTACGAACAACATCTAAACTTTTCTAAATTATCTAATATATCCACTTTGAAAAAAATATTTATGATTATTTTATGCGTCATAATAGTTTATAGTATTAATATTTTTTATATATAATTAATAAAAAAAAACTATACATAATGCTACTGTTCATATTCTAGATATTAACATATAAGACTTTATTTCATTATATTAATTTTCTTATAAATATAAAATTTAATTACTCAATCAATATTACTAAAGATATATATTTATAAAACATATTATATATTAAGCTATGTAATATGAGAGATTTGTTAGTTTTTGTGTTGAAAAAGAGATGATGGAGATGTAGGTAACTTTTCTCTGAGAGGGAGAAATTCACAAATTAATGATAGCAAAATAAAGAGAAAAATAATAATAGAGAGAGATAAGAGAGGATTTAACAAAAAGAAAAAGAAAAGACAGAACATAGATGAGATACAGCGAATAAAAAAATAAGTAAAGAGAGAGAGAAAGAAAATGAGAAAATAGTGAAAAATAAAGTAGAGAGAGAAGCCAAAAAGAATATAATGTGATAAAGAATGAAGAGAGAGATAAAAGAATGACAATAGGAGAGAGAAAAAAGAGACAATATCTGAGACATTATGATAAAGAGGAAAAAATAAGAAAATTTATTTAATAAAAATTAAATTCTTATTATTTAACCTTATAATATTTATTAAATATAAAAATAAAAAATGTATAATTTTTAATAATAATAAGACATAAAAAATATTCGAGATTCATTATTATTTTAGAATATTAAAAATAGATAGAGAATATTTTAAATATAAATTTAATATCATTTTATTCATACTTAAAATTAAAAAAGTTATTTAAATAATAAATTTAATGATTATCCTAATATATTTTCTTTGTATGATTTAACTTTGATAATAAATATAAATAATATTTCGTATTAAGGATATAATTTTAGATTAGTAATTTTTAGTAAAATAACATTTTATATTTAGAAAATTCTATAAATATAAAATACATATTATTATAGGAATAAATTAATTAGAGATTATTATAGGTTATTTTACTTAATATTAAACAAAAATAATGTCATTATTTTATTTTATCAATATGATTTACCATGTTTATTATTATATCAAATTAATAAAAACATCATAAACTAATTATTAAAAACTAATTATGAAAAGAAAATGAAAAGAGAGAACATAGAAGCGATCGAAAGAATTAACAAAATAGAGAGAGATGACAGAGTAGAGAATGGCAGAAGAGAGAGAGGCCAAGAATAATATAATAAGATAAAAAGTAAAGAAAGAATAAGATGATAATAGGATCGAGAGGAAAGAGAATATGTGAGCTATCATGATAAAAAGAAAAAAGATAGAAAAATAATTTAATAAGAATTACAGTTTCAAAATTAAACTTATAATTTAATAAGTATAAAAAGTAAATGAAATATAATATTTTTTAATAATAAAATATACAAATTTTTTGAGGATTATTATTATTTTAGAATATTAAAAATACTTAGAGAATATTATGACTATTAATTTAATATTATCTTTTTTATGCCTAAACTTAAAAAAATAAATAAATAATCTATATAATTTTATTATAATATTTTATATTTATGTGATGTGATATATATGTTATATATAAATATAAATAATATTTAACATTAATAATATAATTTTATACTTTTGATATTTTATAATATAATATTTTTATGTTGAGAAAATTCTATGCATATCATATATATACCATTGTAAACATAAATTAACCCTAATTTATTTATATTCATATAAGCCATTTTGCTCAATATTGAACTAAATTAAGATTATTATTTTACTACATCATATTATGTGACATATTTTTTATTTTATGAAGTTAATAATAATGTCGTAAAGTTATTATTAAAACTTGATTAAAAATATGATAATTATAAAATATCATTTATAAGACTTCTCAAGAGGTCACCCATCCCAATACTACTCTCGCCCAAGCATGCTTAACTTTGGAGTTCTAATGAGATCCAGTGCCATAATGCTGGTATGGTCGCACATGCATGCATAAGACAAAAAAACATATTTGTGTTGTTACCCGTTAAGATTACGAACAACATCTAAACTTTTCTAAATTATCTAATATATGCACTTTGAAAAAAATATTTATGATTATTTTATGCGTCATAATAGTTTATAGTATTAATATTTTTTATATATAATTAATAAAAAAAAACTATACATAATGCTACTGTTCATATTCTAGATATTAACATATAAGACTTTATTTCATTATATTAATTTTCTTATAAATATAAAATTTAATTACTAAATCAATATTACTAAAGATATATATTTATAAAACATATTATATATTAAGCTATGTAATATGAGAGATTTGTTAGTTTTTGTGTTGAAAAAGAGATGATGGAGATGTAGGTAACTTTTCTCTGAGAGGGAGAAATTCACAAATTAATGATAGCAAAATAAAGAGAAAAATAATAATAGAGAGAGATGAGAGAGGATTTAACAAAAAGAAAAAGAAAAGAGAGAACATAGATGAGATACAGCGAATAAAAAAATATGTAAAGAGAGAGAGAAAGAAAATGAGAAAATAGTGAAAAATAAAGGAGAGAGAGAAGCCAAAAAGAATATAATGTGATAAAGAATGAAGAGAGAGATAAAAGAATGACAATAGGAGAGAGAAAAAAGAGACAATATCAGAGACATTATGATAAAGAGGAAAAAATAAGAAAATTTATTTAATAAAAATTAAATTCTTATTATTTAACCTTATAATATTTATTAAATATAAAAATAAAAAATGTATAATTTTTAATAATAATAAGACATAAAAAATATTCGAGATTCATTATTATTTTAGAATATTAAAAATAGATTGAGAATATTTTAAATATAAATTTAATATCATTTTATTCATACTTAAAATTAAAAAAGTTATTTAAATAATAAATTTAATGATTATCCTAATATATTTTCTTTGTATGATTTAACTTTGATAATAAATATAAATAATATTTCGTATTAAGGATATAATTTTAGATTAGTAATTTTTAGTAAAATAACATTTTATATTTAGAAAATTCTATAAATATAAAATACATATTATTATAAGAATAAATTAATTAGAGATTATTATAGGTTATTTTACTTAATATTAAACAAAAATAATGTCATTATTTTATTTTATCAATATGATTTACCATGTTTATTATTATATCAAATTAATAAAAACATCATAAACTAATTATTAAAAACTAATTATGAAAAGAAAATGAAAAGAGAGAACATAGAAGCGATCGAAAGAATTAACAAAATAGAGAGAGATGACAGAGTAGAGAATGGCAGAAGAGAGAGAGGCCAAGAATAATATAATAAGATAAAAAGTAATGAAAGAATAAGATGATAATAGGATCGAGAGGAAAGAGAATATGTGAGCTATCATGATAAAAAGAAAAAAGATAGAAAAATAATTTAATAAGAATTACAGTTTCAAAATTAAACTTATAATTTAATAAGTATAAAAAGTAAATGAAATATAATATTTTTTAATAATAAAATATACAAATTTTTTGAGGATTATTATTATTTTACAATATTAAAAATACTTAGAGAATATTATGACTATTAATTTAATATTATCTTTTTTATGCCTAAACATAAAAAAATAAATAAATAATCTATATAATTTTATTATAATATTTTATATTTATGTGATGTGATATATATGTTATATATAAATATAAATAATATTTAACATTAATAATATAATTTTATACTTTTGATATTTTATAATATAATATTTTTATGTTGAGAAAATTCTATGCATATCATATATATACCATTGTAAACATAAATTAACCCTAATTTATTTATATTCATATAAGCCATTTTGCTCAATATTGAACTAAATTAAGATTATTATTTTACTACATCATATTATGTGCCATATTTTTTATTTTATGAAGTTAATAATAATGTCGTAAAGTTATTATTAAAACTTGATTAAAAATATGATAATTATAAAATATCATTTATAAGACTTCTCAAGAGGTCACCCATCCCAATACTACTCTCGCCCAAGCATGCTTAACTTTGGAGTTCTAATGAGATCCAGTGCCATAATGCTGGTATGGTCGCACATGCATGCATAAGACAAAAAAACATATTTGTGTTGTTACCCGTTAAGATTACGAACAACATCTAAACTTTTCTAAATTATCTAATATATGCACTTTGAAAAAAATATTTATGATTATTTTATGCGTCATAATAGTTTATAGTATTAATATTTTTTATATATAATTAATAAAAAAAAACTATACATAATGCTACTGTTCATATTCTAGATATTAACATATAAGACTTTATTTCATTATATTAATTTTCTTATAAATATAAAATTTAATTACTCAATCAATATTACTAAAGATATATATTTATAAAACATATTATATATTAAGCTATGTAATATGAGAGATTTGTTAGTTTTTGTGTTGAAAAAGAGATGATGGAGATGTAGGTAACTTTTCTCTGAGAGGGAGAAATTCACAAATTAATGATAGCAAAATAAAGAGAAAAATAATAATAGAGAGAGATGAGAGAGGATTTAACAAAAAGAAAAAGAAAAGAGAGAACATAGATGAGATACAGCGAATAAAAAAATATGTAAAGAGAGAGAGAAAGAAAATGAGAAAATAGTGAAAAATAAAGGAGAGAGAGAAGCCAAAAAGAATATAATGTGATAAAGAATGAAGAGAGAGATAAAAGAATGACAATAGGAGAGAGAAAAAAGAGACAATATCAGAGACATTATGATAAAGAGGAAAAAATAAGAAAATTTATTTAATAAAAATTAAATTCTTATTATTTAACCTTATAATATTTATTAAATATAAAAATAAAAAAAGTATAATTTTTAATAATAATAAGACATAAAAAATATTCGAGATTCATTATTATTTTAGAATATTAAAAATAGATTGAGAATATTTTAAATATAAATTTAATATCATTTTATTCATACTTAAAATTAAAAAAGTTATTTAAATAATAAATTTAATGATTATCCTAATATATTTTCTTTGTATGATTTAACTTTGATAATAAATATAAATAATATTTCGTATTAAGGATATAATTTTAGATTAGTAATTTTTAGTAAAATAACATTTTATATTTAGAAAATTCTATAAATATAAAATACATATTATTATAAGAATAAATTAATTAGAGATTATTATAGGTTATTTTACTTAATATTAAACAAAAATAATGTCATTATTTTATTTTATCAATATGATTTACCATGTTTATTATTATATCAAATTAATAAAAACATCATAAACTAATTATTAAAAACTAATTATGAAAAGAAAATGAAAAGAGAGAACATAGAAGCGATCGAAAGAATTAACAAAATAGAGAGAGATGACAGAGTAGAGAATGGCAGAAGAGAGAGAGGCCAAGAATAATATAATAAGATAAAAAGTAAAGAAAGAATAAGATGATAATAGGATCGAGAGGAAAGAGAATATGTGAGCTATCATGATAAAAAGAAAAAAGATAGAAAAATAATTTAATAAGAATTACAGTTTAAAAATTAAACTTATAATTTAATAAGTATAAAAAGTAAATGAAATATAATATTTTTTAATAATAAAATATACAAATTTTTTGAGGATTATTATTATTTTAGAATATTAAAAATACTTAGAGAATATTATGACTATTAATTTAATATTATCTTTTTTATGCCTAAACTTAAAAAAATAAATAAATAATCTATATAATTTTATTATAATATTTTATATTTATGTGATGTGATATATATGTTATATATAAATATAAATAATATTTAACATTAATAATATAATTTTATACTTTTGATATTTTATAATATAATATTTTTATGTTGAGAAAATTCTATGCATATCATATATATACCATTATAAACATAAATTAACCCTAATTTATTTTAATTCATATAAGCCATTTTGCTCAATATTGAACTAAATTAAGATTATTATTTTACTACATCATATTATGTGCCATATTTTTTATTTTATGAAGTTAATAATAATGTCGTAAAGTTATTATTAAAACTTGATTAAAAATATGATAATTATAAAATATCATTTATAAGACTTCTCAAGAGGTCACCCATCCCAATACTACTCTCGCCCAAGCATGCTTAACTTTGGAGTTCTAATGAGATCCAGTGCCATAATGCTGGTATGGTCGCACATGCATGCATAAGACAAAAAAACATATTTGTGTTGTTACCCGTTAAGATTACGAACATCTAAACTTATCTAAATTATCTAATATATGCACTTTGAAAAAAATATTTATGATTATTTTATGCGTCATAATAGTTTATAGTATTAATATTTTTTATATATAATTAATAAAAAAAAACTATACATAATGCTACTGTTCATATTCTAGATATTAACATATAAGACTTTATTTCATTATATTAATTTTCTTATAAATATAAAATTTAATTACTCAATCAATATTACTAAAGATATATATTTATAAAACATATTATATATTAAGCTATGTAATATGAGAGATTTGTTAGTTTTTGTGTTGAAAAAGAGATGATGGAGATGTAGGTAACATTTCTCTGAGAGGGAGAAATTCACAAATTAATGATAGCAAAATAAAGAGAAAAATAATAATAGAGAGAGATGAGAGAGGATTTAACAAAAAGAAAAAGAAAAGAGAGAACATAGATGAGATACAGCGAATAAAAAAATAAGTAAAGAGAGAGAGAAAGAAAATGAGAAAATAGTGAAAAATAAAGGAGAGAGAGAAGCCAAAAAGAATATAATGTGATAAAGAATGAAGAGAGAGATAAAAGAATGACAATAGGAGAGAGAAAAAAGAGACAATATCAGAGACATTATGATAAAGAGGAAAAAATAAGAAAATTTATTTAATAAAAATTAAATTCTTATTATTTAACCTTATAATATTTATTAAATATAAAAATAAAAAATTTATAATTTTTAATAATAATAAGACATAAAAAATATTCGAGATTCATTATTATTTTAGAATATTAAAAATAGATAGAGAATATTTTAAATATAAATTTAATATCATTTTATTCATACTTAAAATTAAAAAAGTTATTTAAATAATAAATTTAATGATTATCCTAATATATTTTCTTTGTATGATTTAACTTTGATAATAAATATAAATAATATTTCGTATTAAGGATATAATTTTAGATTAGTAATTTTTAGTAAAATAACATTTTATATTTAGAAAATTCTATAAATATAAAATACATATTATTATAAGAATAAATTAATTAGAGATTATTATAGGTTATTTTACTTAATATTAAACAAAAATAATGTCATTATTTTATTTTATCAATATGATTTACCATGTTTATTATTATATCAAATTAATAAAAACATCATAAACTAATTATTAAAAACTAATTATGAAAAGAAAATGAAAAGAGAGAACATAGAAGCGATCGAAAGAATTAACAAAATAGAGAGAGATGACAGAGTAGAGAATGGCAGAAGAGAGAGAGGCCAAGAATAATATAATAAGATAAAAAGTAAAGAAAGAATAAGATGATAATAGGATCGAGAGGAAAGAGAATATGTGAGCTATCATGATAAAAAGAAAAAAGATAGAAAAATAATTTAATAAGAATTACAGTTTCAAAATTAAACTTATAATTTAATAAGTATAAAAAGTAAATGAAATATAATATTTTTTAATAATAAAATATACAAATTTTTTGAGGATTATTATTATTTTAGAATATTAAAAATACTTAGAGAATATTATGACTATTAATTTAATATTATCTTTTTTATGCCTAAACTTAAAAAAATAAATAAATAATCTATATAATTTTATTATAATATTTTATATTTATGTGATGTGATATATATGTTATATATAAATATAAATAATATTTAACATTAATAATATAATTTTATACTTTTGATATTTTATAATATAATATTTTTATGTTGAGAAAATTCTATGCATATCATATATATACCATTATAAACATAAATTAACCCTAATTTATTTTAATTCATATAAGCCATTTTGCTCAATATTGAACTAAATTAAGATTATTATTTTACTACATCATATTATGTGCCATATTTTTTATTTTATGAAGTTAATAATAATGTCGTAAAGTTATTATTAAAACTTGATTAAAAATATGATAATTATAAAATATCATTTATAAGACTTCTCAAGAGGTCACCCATCCCAATACTACTCTCGCCCAAGCATGCTTAACTTTGGAGTTCTAATGAGATCCAGTGCCATAATGCTGGTATGGTCGCACATGCATGCATAAGACAAAAAAACATATTTGTGTTGTTACCCGTTAAGATTACGAACATCTAAACTTTTCTAAATTATCTAATATATGCACTTTGAAAAAAATATTTATGATTATTTTATGCGTCATAATAGTTTATAGTATTAATATTTTTTATATATAATTAATAAAAAAAAACTATACATAATGCTACTATTCATATTCTAGATATTAACATATAAGACTTTATTTCATTATATTAATTTTCTTATAAATATAAAATTTAATTACTCAATCAATATTACTAAAGATATATATTTATAAAACATATTATATATTAAGCTATGTAATATGAGAGATTTGTTAGTTTTTGTGTTGAAAAAGAGATGATGGAGATGTAGGTAACTTTTCTCTGAGAGGGAGAAATTCACAAATTAATGATAGCAAAATAAAGAGAAAAATAATAATAGAGAGAGATGAGAGAGGATTTAACAAAAAGAAAAAGAAAAGAGAGAACATAGATGAGATACAGCGAATAAAAAAATAAGTAAAGAGAGAGAGAAAGAAAATGAGAAAATAGTGAAAAATAAAGGAGAGAGAGAAGCCAAAAAGAATATAATGTGATAAAGAATGAAGAGAGAGATAAAAGAATGACAATAGGAGAGAGAAAAAAGAGACAATATCAGAGACATTATGATAAAGAGGAAAAAATAAGAAAATTTATTTAATAAAAATTAAATTCTTATTATTTAACCTTATAATATTTATTAAATATAAAAATAAAAAATGTATAATTTTTAATAATAATAAGACATAAAAAATATTCGAGATTCATTATTATTTTAGAATATTAAAAATAGATAGAGAATATTTTAAATATAAATTTAATATCATTTTATTCATACTTAAAATTAAAAAAGTAATTTAAATAATAAATTTATTGATTATCCTAATATATTTTCTTTGTATGATTTAACTTTGATAATAAATATAAATAATATTTCGTATTAAGGATATAATTTTAGATTAGTAATTTTTAGTAAAATAACATTTTATATTTAGAAAATTCTATAAATATAAAATACATATTATTATAAGAATAAATTAATTAGAGATTATTATAGGTTATTTTACTTAATATTAAACAAAAATAATGTCATTATTTTATTTTATCAATATGATTTACCATGTTTATTATTATATCAAATTAATAAAAACATCATAAACTAATTATTAAAAACTAATTATGAAAAGAAAATGAAAAGAGAGAACATAGAAGCGATCGAAAGAATTAACAAAATAGAGAGAGATGACAGAGTAGAGAATGGCAGAAGAGAGAGAGGCCAAGAATAATATAATAAGATAAAAAGTAAAGAAAGAATAAGATGATAATAGGATCGAGAGGAAAGAGAATATGTGAGCTATCATGATAAAAAGAAAAAAGATAGAAAAATAATTTAATAAGAATTACAGTTTCAAAATTAAACTTATAATTTAATAAGTATAAAAAGTAAATGAAATATAATATTTTTTAATAATAAAATATACAAATTTTTTGAGGATTATTATTATTTTAGAATATTAAAAATACTTAGAGAATATTATGACTATTAATTTAATATTATCTTTTTTATGCCTAAACTTAAAAAAATAAATAAATAATCTATATAATTTTATTATAATATTTTATATTTATGTGATGTGATATATATGTTATATATAAATATAAATAATATTTAACATTAATAATATAATTTTATACTTTTGATATTTTAAAATATAATATTTTTATGTTGAGAAAATTCTATGCATATCATATATATACCATTATAAACATAAATTAACCCTAATTTATTTTAATTCATATAAGCCATTTTGCTCAATATTGAACTAAATTAAGATTATTATTTTACTACATCATATTATGTGCCATATTTTTTATTTTATGAAGTTAATAATAATGTCGTAAAGTTATTATTAAAACTTGATTAAAAATATGATAATTATAAAATATCATTTATAAGACTTCTCAAGAGGTCACCCATCCCAATACTACTCTCGCCCAAGCATGCTTAACTTTGGAGTTCTAATGAGATCCAGTGCCATAATGCTGGTATGGTCGCACATGCATGCATAAGACAAAAAAACATATTTGTGTTGTTACCCGTTAAGATTACGAACATCTAAACTTTTCTAAATTATCTAATATATGCACTTTGAAAAAAATATTTATGATTATTTTATGCGTCATAATAGTTTATAGTATTAATATTTTTTATATATAATTAATAAAAAAAAACTATACATAATGCTACTGTTCATATTCTAGATATTAACATATAAGACTTTATTTCATTATATTAATTTTCTTATAAATATAAAATTTAATTACTCAATCAATATTACTAAAGATATATATTTATAAAACATATTATATATTAAGCTATGTAATATGAGAGATTTGTTAGTTTTTGTGTTGAAAAAGAGATGATGGAGATGTAGGTAACTTTTCTCTGAGAGGGAGAAATTCACAAATTAATGATAGCAAAATAAAGAGAAAAATAATAATAGAGAGAGATGAGAGAGGATTTAACAAAAAGAAAAAGAAAAGAGAGAACATAGATGAGATACAGCGAATAAAAAAATAAGTAAAGAGAGAGAGAAAGAAAATGAGAAAATAGTGAAAAATAAAGGAGAGAGAGAAGCCAAAAAGAATATAATGTGATAAAGAATGAAGAGAGAGATAAAAGAATGACAATAGGAGAGAGAAAAAAGAGACAATATCAGAGACATTATGATAAAGAGGAAAAAATAAGAAAATTTATTTAATAAAAATTAAATTCTTATTATTTAACCTTATAATATTTATTAAATATAAAAATAAAAAATGTATAATTTTTAATAATAATAAGACATAAAAAATATTCGTGATTCATTATTATTTTAGAATATTAAAAATAGATAGAGAATATTTTAAATATAAATTTAATATCATTTTATTCATACTTAAAATTAAAAAAGTTATTTAAATAATAAATTTAATGATTATCCTAATATATTTTCTTTGTATGATTTAACTTTGATAATAAATATAAATAATATTTCGTATTAAGGATATAATTTTAGATTAGTAATTTTTAGTAAAATAACATTTTATATTTAGAAAATTCTATAAATATAAAATACATATTATTATAAGAATAAATTAATTAGAGATTATTATAGGTTATTTTACTTAATATTAAACAAAAATAATGTCATTATTTTATTTTATCAATATGATTTACCATGTTTATTATTATATCAAATTAATAAAAACATCATAAACTAATTATTAAAAACTAATTATGAAAAGAAAATGAAAAGAGAGAACATAGAAGCGATCGAAAGAATTAACAAAATAGAGAGAGATGACAGAGTAGAGAATGGCAGAAGAGAGAGAGGCCAAGAATAATATAATAAGATAAAAAGTAAAGAAAGAATAAGATGATAATAGGATCGAGAGGAAAGAGAATATGTGAGCTATCATGATAAAAAGAAAAAAGATAGAAAAATAATTTAATAAGAATTACAGTTTCAAAATTAAACTTATAATTTAATAAGTATATAAAGTAAATGAAATATAATATTTTTTAATAATAAAATATACAAATTTTTTGAGGATTATTATTATTTTAGAATATTAAAAATACTTAGAGAATATTATGACTATAAATTTAATATTATCTTTTTTATGCCTAAACTTAAAAAAATAAATAAATAATCTATATAATTTTATTATAATATTTTATATTTATGTGATGTGATATATATGTTATATATAAATATAAATAATATTTAACATTAATAATATAATTTTATACTTTTGATATTTTATAATATAATATTTTTATGTTGAGAAAATTCTATGCATATCATATATATACCATTATAAACATAAATTAACCCTAATTTATTTTAATTCATATAAGCCATTTTGCTCAATATTGAACTAAATTAAGATTATTATTTTACTACATCATATTATGTGCCATATTTTTTATTTTATGAAGTTAATAATAATGTCGTAAAGTTATTATTAAAACTTGATTAAAAATATGATAATTATAAAATATCATTTATAAGACTTCTCAAGAGGTCACCCATCCCAATACTACTCTCGCCCAAGCATGCTTAACTTTGGAGTTCTAATGAGATCCAGTGCCATAATGCTGGTATGGTCGCACATGCATGCATAAGACAAAAAAACATATTTGTGTTGTTACCCGTTAAGATTACGAACATCTAAACTTTTCTAAATTATCTAATATATGCACTTTGAAAAAAATATTTATGATTATTTTATGCGTCATAATAGTTTATAGTATTAATATTTTTTATATATAATTAATAAAAAAAAACTATACATAATGCTACTGTTCATATTCTAGATATTAACATATAAGACTTTATTTCATTATATTAATTTTCTTATAAATATAAAATTTAATTACTCAATCAATATTACTAAAGATATATATTTATAAAACATATTATATATTAAGCTATGTAATATGAGAGATTTGTTAGTTTTTGTGTTGAAAAAGAGATGATGGAGATGTAGGTAACTTTTCTCTGAGAGGGAGAAATTCACAAATTAATGATAGCAAAATAAAGAGAAAAATAATAATAGAGAGAGATGAGAGAGGATTTAACAAAAAGAAAAAGAAAAGAGAGAACATAGATGAGATACAGCGAATAAAAAAATAAGTAAAGAGAGAGAGAAAGAAAATGAGAAAATAGTGAAAAATAAAGGAGAGAGAGAAGCCAAAAAGAATATAATGTGATAAAGAATGAAGAGAGAGATAAAAGAATGACAATAGGAGAGAGAAAAAAGAGACAATATCAGAGACATTATGATAAAGAGGAAAAAATAAGAAAATTTATTTAATAAAAATTAAATTCTTATTATTTATCCTTATAATATTTATTAAATATAAAAATAAAAAATGTATAATTTTTAATAATAATAAGACATAAAAAATATTCGAGATTCATTATTATTTTAGAATATTAAAAATAGATAGAGAATATTTTAAATATAAATTTAATATCATTTTATTCATACTTAAAATTAAAAAAGTTATTTAAATAATAAATTTAATGATTATCCTAATATATTTTCTTTGTATGATTTAACTTTGATAATAAATATAAATAATATTTCGTATTAAGGATATAATTTTAGATTAGTAATTTTTAGTAAAATAACATTTTATATTTAGAAAATTCTATAAATATAAAATACATATTATTATAAGAATAAATTAATTAGAGATTATTATAGGTTATTTTACTTAATATTAAACAAAAATAATGTCATTATTTTATTTTATCAATATGATTTACCATGTTTATTATTATATCAAATTAATAAAAACATCATAAACTAATTATTAAAAACTAATTATGAAAAGAAAATGAAAAGAGAGAACATAGAAGCGATCGAAAGAATTAACAAAATAGAGAGAGATGACAGAGTAGAGAATGGCAGAAGAGAGAGAGGCCAAGAATAATATAATAAGATAAAAAGTAAAGAAAGAATAAGATGATAATAGGATCGAGAGGAAAGAGAATATGTGAGCTATCATGATAAAAAGAAAAAAGATACAAAAATAATTTAATAAGAATTACAGTTTCAAAATTAAACTTATAATTTAATAAGTATAAAAAGTAAATGAAATATAATATTTTTTAATAATAAAATATACAAATTTTTTGAGGATTATTATTATTTTAGAATATTAAAAATACTTAGAGAATATTATGACTATTAATTTAATATTATCTTTTTTATGCCTAAACTTAAAAAAATAAATAAATAATCTATATAATTTTATTATAATATTTTATATTTATGTGATGTGATATATATGTTATATATAAATATAAATAATATTTAACATTAATAATATAATTTTATACTTTTGATATTTTATAATATAATATTTTTATGTTGAGAAAATTCTATGCATATCATATATATACCATTATAAACATAAATTAACCCTAATTTATTTTAATTCATATAAGCCATTTTGCTCAATATTGAACTAAATTAAGATTATTATTTTACTACATCATATTATGTGCCATATTTTTTATTTTATGAAGTTAATAATAATGTCGTAAAGTTATTATTAAAACTTGATTAAAAATATGATAATTATAAAATATCATTTATAAGACTTCTCAAGAGGTCACCCATCCCAATACTACTCTCGCCCAAGCATGCTTAACTTTGGAGTTCTAATGAGATCCAGTGCCATAATGCTGGTATGGTCGCACATGCATGCATAAGACAAAAAAACATATTTGTGTTGTTACCCGTTAAGATTACGAACATCTAAACTTTTCTAAATTATCTAATATATGCACTTTGAAAAAAATATTTATGATTATTTTATGCGTCATAATAGTTTATAGTATTAATATTTTTTATATATAATTAATAAAAAAAACTATACATAATGCTACTGTTCATATTCTAGATATTAACATATAAGACTTTATTTCATTATATTAATTTTCTTATAAATATAAAATTTAATTACTCAATCAATATTACTAAAGATATATATTTATAAAACATATTATATATTAAGCTATGTAATATGAGAGATTTGTTAGTTTTTGTGTTGAAAAAGAGATGATGGAGATGTAGGTAACTTTTCTCTGAGAGGGAGAAATTCACAAATTAATGATAGCAAAATAAAGAGAAAAATAATAATAGAGAGAGATGAGAGAGGATTTAACAAAAAGAAAAAGAAAAGAGAGAACATAGATGAGATACAGCGAATAAAAAAATAAGTAAAGAGAGAGAGAAAGAAAATGAGAAAATAGTGAAAAATAAAGGAGAGAGAGAAGCCAAAAAGAATATAATGTGATAAAGAATGAAGAGAGAGATAAAAGAATGACAATAGGAGAGAGAAAAAAGAGACAATATCAGAGACATTATGATAAAGAGGAAAAAATAAGAAAATTTATTTAATAAAAATTAAATTCTTATTATTTAACCTTATAATATTTATTAAATATAAAAATAAAAAATGTATAATTTTTAATAATAATAAGACATAAAAAATATTCGAGATTCATTATTATTTTAGAATATAAAAAATAGATAGAGAATATTTTAAATATAAATTTAATATCATTTTATTCATACTTAAAATTAAAAAAGTTATTTAAATAATAAATTTAATGATTATCCTAATATATTTTCTTTGTATGATTTAACTTTGATAATAAATATAAATAATATTTCGTATTAAGGATATAATTTTAGATTAGTAATTTTTAGTAAAATAACATTTTATATTTAGAAAATTCTATAAATATAAAATACATATTATTATAAGAATAAATTAATTAGAGATTATTATAGGTTATTTTACTTAATATTAAACAAAAATAATGTCATTATTTTATTTTATCAATATGATTTACCATGTTTATTATTATATCAAATTAATAAAAACATCATAAACTAATTATTAAAAACTAATTATGAAAAGAAAATGAAAAGAGAGAACATAGAAGCGATCGAAAGAATTAACAAAATAGAGAGAGATGACAGAGTAGAGAATGGCAGAAGAGAGAGAGGCCAAGAATAATATAATAAGATAAAAAGTAAAGAAAGAATAAGATGATAATAGGATCGAGAGGAAAGAGAATATGTGAGCTATCATGATAAAAAGAAAAAAGATAGAAAAATAATTTAATAAGAATTACAGTTTCAAAATTAAACTTATAATTTAATAAGTATAAAAAGTAAATGAAATATAATATTTTTTAATAATAAAATATACAAATTTTTTGAGGATTATTATTATTTTAGAATATTAAAAATACTTAGAGAATATTATGACTATAAATTTAATATTATCTTTTTTATGCCTAAACTTAAAAAAATAAATAAATAATCTATATAATTTTATTATAATATTTTATATTTATGTGATGTGATATATATGTTATATATAAATATAAATAATATTTAACATTAATAATATAATTTTATACTTTTGATATTTTATAATATAATATTTTTATGTTGAGAAAATTCTATGCATATCATATATATACCATTATAAACATAAATTAACCCTAATTTATTTTAATTCATATAAGCCATTTTGCTCAATATTGAACTAAATTAAGATTATTATTTTACTACATCATATTATGTGCCATATTTTTTATTTTATGAAGTTAATAATAATGTCGTAAAGTTATTATTAAAACTTGATTAAAAATATGATAATTATAAAATATCATTTATAAGACTTCTCAAGAGGTCACCCATCCCAATACTACTCTCGCCCAAGCATGCTTAACTTTGGAGTTCTAATGAGATCCAGTGCCATAATGCTGGTATGGTCGCACATGCATGCATAAGACAAAAAAACATATTTGTGTTGTTACCCGTTAAGATTACGAACATCTAAACTTTTCTAAATTATCTAATATATGCACTTTGAAAAAAATATTTATGATTATTTTATGCGTCATAATAGTTTATAGTATTAATATTTTTTATATATAATTAATAAAAAAAAACTATACATAATGCTACTGTTCATATTCTAGATATTAACATATAAGACTTTATTTCATTATATTAATTTTCTTATAAATATAAAATTTAATTACTCAATCAATATTACTAAAGATATATATTTATAAAACATATTATATATTAAGCTATGTAATATGAGAGATTTGTTAGTTTTTGTGTTGAAAAAGAGATGATGGAGATGTAGGTAACTTTTCTCTGAGAGGGAGAAATTCACAAATTAATGATAGCAAAATAAAGAGAAAAATAATAATAGAGAGAGATGAGAGAGGATTTAACAAAAAGAAAAAGAAAAGAGAGAACATAGATGAGATACAGCGAATAAAAAAATAAGTAAAGAGAGAGAGAAAGAAAATGAGAAAATAGTGAAAAATAAAGGAGAGAGAGAAGCCAAAAAGAATATAATGTGATAAAGAATGAAGAGAGAGATAAAAGAATGACAATAGGAGAGAGAAAAAAGAGACAATATCAGAGACATTATGATAAAGAGGAAAAAATAAGAAAATTTATTTAATAAAAATTAAATTCTTATTATTTAACCTTATAATATTTATTAAATATAAAAATAAAAAATGTATAATTTTTAATAATAATAAGACATAAAAAATATTCGAGATTCATTATTATTTTAGAATATAAAAAATAGATAGAGAATATTTTAAATATAAATTTAATATCATTTTATTCATACTTAAAATTAAAAAAGTTATTTAAATAATAAATTTAATGATTATCCTAATATATTTTCTTTGTATGATTTAACTTTGATAATAAATATAAATAATATTTCGTATTAAGGATATAATTTTAGATTAGTAATTTTTAGTAAAATAACATTTTATATTTAGAAAATTCTATAAATATAAAATACATATTATTATAAGAATAAATTAATTAGAGATTATTATAGGTTATTTTACTTAATATTAAACAAAAATAATGTCATTATTTTATTTTATCAATATGATTTATCATGTTTATTATTATATCAAATTAATAAAAACATCATAAACTAATTATTAAAAACTAATTATGAAAAGAAAATGAAAAGAGAGAACATAGAAGCGATCGAAAGAATTAACAAAATAGAGAGAGATGACAGAGTAGAGAATGGCAGAAGAGAGAGAGGCCAAGAATAATATAATAAGATAAAAAGTAAAGAAAGAATAAGATGATAATAGGATCGAGAGGAAAGAGAATATGTGAGCTATCATGATAAAAAGAAAAAAGATAGAAAAATAATTTAATAAGAATTACAGTTTCAAAATTAAACTTATAATTTAATAAGTATAAAAAGTAAATGAAATATAATATTTTTTAATAATAAAATATACAAATTTTTTGAGGATTATTATTATTTTAGAATATTAAAAATACTTAGAGAATATTATGACTATTAATTTAATATTATCTTTTTTATGCCTAAACTTAAAAAAATAAATAAATAATCTATATAATTTTATTATAATATTTTATATTTATGTGATGTGATATATATGTTATATATAAATATAAATAATATTTAACATTAATAATATAATTTTATACTTTTGATATTTTATAATATAATATTTTTATGTTGAGAAAATTCTATGCATATCATATATATACCATTATAAACATAAATTAACCCTAATTTATTTTAATTCATATAAGCCATTTTGCTCAATATTGAACTAAATTAAGATTATTATTTTACTACATCATATTATGTGCCATATTTTTTATTTTATGAAGTTAATAATAATGTCGTAAAGTTATTATTAAAACTTGATTAAAAATATGATAATTATAAAATATCATTTATAAGACTTCTCAAGAGGTCACCCATCCCAATACTACTCTCGCCCAAGCATGCTTAACTTTGGAGTTCTAATGAGATCCAGTGCCATAATGCTGGTATGGTCGCACATGCATGCATAAGACAAAAAAACATATTTGTGTTGTTACCCGTTAAGATTACGAACATCTAAACTTTTCTAAATTATCTAATATATGCACTTTGAAAAAAATATTTATGATTATTTTATGCGTCATAATAGTTTATAGTATTAATATTTTTTATATATAATTAATAAAAAAAAACTATACATAATGCTACTGTTCATATTCTAGATATTAACATATACGACTTTATTTCATTATATTAATTTTCTTATAAATATAAAATTTAATTACTCAATCAATATTACTAAAGATATATATTTATAAAACATATTATATATTAAGCTATGTAATATGAGAGATTTGTTAGTTTTTGTGTTGAAAAAGAGATGATGGAGATGTAGGTAACTTTTCTCTGAGAGGGAGAAATTCACAAATTAATGATAGCAAAATAAAGAGAAAAATAATAATAGAGAGAGATGAGAGAGGATTTAACAAAAAGAAAAAGAAAAGAGAGAACATAGATGAGATACAGCGAATAAAAAAATAAGTAAAGAGAGAGAGAAAGAAAATGAGAAAATAGTGAAAAATAAAGGAGAGAGAGAAGCCAAAAAGAATATAATGTGATAAAGAATGAAGAGAGAGATAAAAGAATGACAATAGGAGAGAGAAAAAAGAGACAATATCAGAGACATTATGATAAAGAGGAAAAAATAAGAAAATTTATTTAATAAAAATTAAATTCTTATTATTTAACCTTATAATATTTATTAAATATAAAAATAAAAAATGTATAATTTTTAATAATAATAAGACATAAAAAATATTCGAGATTCATTATTATTTTAGAATATTAAAAATAGATAGAGAATATTTTAAATATAAATTTAATATCATTTTATTCATACTTAAAATTAAAAAAGTTATTTAAATAATAAATTTAATGATTATCCTAATATATTTTCTTTGTATGATTTAACTTTGATAATAAATATAAATAATATTTCGTATTAAGGATATAATTTTAGATTAGTAATTTTTAGTAAAATAACATTTTATATTTAGAAAATTCTATAAATATAAAATACATATTATTATAAGAATAAATTAATTAGAGATTATTATAGGTTATTTTACTTAATATTAAACAAAAATAATGTCATTATTTTATTTTATCAATATGATTTACCATGT
The DNA here is from genome assembly GCA_023846275.1 of Vanilla planifolia. Classification (NCBI taxonomy): domain Eukaryota; kingdom Viridiplantae; phylum Streptophyta; class Magnoliopsida; order Asparagales; family Orchidaceae; genus Vanilla; species Vanilla planifolia. The sequence continues at coordinate 19,656,911 of CM043870.1, forward strand.
TTATTATTATATCAAATTAATAAAAACATCATAAACTAATTATTAAAAACTAATTATGAAAAGAAAATGAAAAGAGAGAACATAGAAGCGATCGAAAGAATTAACAAAATAGAGAGAGATGACAGAGTAGAGAATGGCAGAAGAGAGAGAGGCCAAGAATAATATAATAAGATAAAAAGTAAAGAAAGAATAAGATGATAATAGGATCGAGAGGAAAGAGAATATGTGAGCTATCATGATAAAAAGAAAAAAGATAGAAAAATAATTTAATAAGAATTACAGTTTCAAAATTAAACTTATAATTTAATAAGTATAAAAAGTAAATGAAATATAATATTTTTTAATAATAAAATATACAAATTTTTTGAGGATTATTATTATTTTAGAATATTAAAAATACTTAGAGAATATTATGACTATTAATTTAATATTATCTTTTTTATGCCTAAACTTAAAAAAATAAATAAATAATCTATATAATTTTATTATAATATTTTATATTTATGTGATGTGATATATATGTTATATATAAATATAAATAATATTTAACATTAATAATATAATTTTATACTTTTGATATTTTATAATATAATATTTTTATGTTGAGAAAATTCTATGCATATCATATATATACCATTATAAACATAAATTAACCCTAATTTATTTTAATTCATATAAGCCATTTTGCTCAATATTGAACTAAATTAAGATTATTATTTTACTACATCATATTATGTGCCATATTTTTTATTTTATGAAGTTAATAATAATGTCGTAAAGTTATTATTAAAACTTGATTAAAAATATGATAATTATAAAATATCATTTATAAGACTTCTCAAGAGGTCACCCATCCCAATACTACTCTCGCCCAAGCATGCTTAACTTTGGAGTTCTAATGAGATCCAGTGCCATAATGCTGGTATGGTCGCACATGCATGCATAAGACAAAAAAACATATTTGTGTTGTTACCCGTTAAGATTACGAACATCTAAACTTTTCTAAATTATCTAATATATGCACTTTGAAAAAAATATTTATGATTATTTTATGCGTCATAATAGTTTATAGTATTAATATTTTTTATATATAATTAATAAAAAAAAACTATACATAATGCTACTGTTCATATTCTAGATATTAACATATACGACTTTATTTCATTATATTAATTTTCTTATAAATATAAAATTTAATTACTCAATCAATATTACTAAAGATATATATTTATAAAACATATTATATATTAAGCTATGTAATATGAGAGATTTGTTAGTTTTTGTGTTGAAAAAGAGATGATGGAGATGTAGGTAACTTTTCTCTGAGAGGGAGAAATTCACAAATTAATGATAGCAAAATAAAGAGAAAAATAATAATAGAGAGAGATGAGAGAGGATTTAACAAAAAGAAAAAGAAAAGAGAGAACATAGATGAGATACAGCGAATAAAAAAATAAGTAAAGAGAGAGAGAAAGAAAATGAGAAAATAGTGAAAAATAAAGGAGAGAGAGAAGCCAAAAAGAATATAATGTGATAAAGAATGAAGAGAGAGATAAAAGAATGACAATAGGAGAGAGAAAAAAGAGACAATATCAGAGACATTATGATAAAGAGGAAAAAATAAGAAAATTTATTTAATAAAAATTAAATTCTTATTATTTAACCTTATAATATTTATTAAATATAAAAATAAAAAATGTATAATTTTTAATAATAATAAGACATAAAAAATATTCGAGATTCATTATTATTTTAGAATATTAAAAATAGATAGAGAATATTTTAAATATAAATTTAATATCATTTTATTCATACTTAAAATTAAAAAAGTTATTTAAATAATAAATTTAATGATTATCCTAATATATTTTCTTTGTATGATTTAACTTTGATAATAAATATAAATAATATTTCGTATTAAGGATATAATTTTAGATTAGTAATTTTTAGTAAAATAACATTTTATATTTAGAAAATTCTATAAATATAAAATACATATTATTATAAGAATAAATTAATTAGAGATTATTATAGGTTATTTTACTTAATATTAAACAAAAATAATGTCATTATTTTATTTTATCAATATGATTTACCATGTTTATTATTATATCAAATTAATAAAAACATCATAAACTAATTATTAAAAACTAATTATGAAAAGAAAATGAAAAGAGAGAACATAGAAGCGATCGAAAGAATTAACAAAATAGAGAGAGATGACAGAGTAGAGAATGGCAGAAGAGAGAGAGGCCAAGAATAATATAATAAGATAAAAAGTAAAGAAAGAATAAGATGATAATAGGATCGAGAGGAAAGAGAATATGTGAGCTATCATGATAAAAAGAAAAAAGATAGAAAAATAATTTAATAAGAATTACAGTTTCAAAATTAAACTTATAATTTAATAAGTATAAAAAGTAAATGAAATATAATATTTTTTAATAATAAAATATACAAATTTTTTGAGGATTATTATTATTTTAGAATATTAAAAATACTTAGAGAATATTATGACTATTAATTTAATATTATCTTTTTTATGCCTAAACTTAAAAAAATAAATAAATAATCTATATAATTTTATTATAATATTTTATATTTATGTGATGTGATATATATGTTATATATAAATATAAATAATATTTAACATTAATAATATAATTTTATACTTTTGATATTTTATAATATAATATTTTTATGTTGAGAAAATTCTATGCATATCATATATATACCATTATAAACATAAATTAACCCTAATTTATTTTAATTCATATAAGCCATTTTGCTCAATATTGAACTAAATTAAGATTATTATTTTACTACATCATATTATGTGCCATATTTTTTATTTTATGAAGTTAATAATAATGTCGTAAAGTTATTATTAAAACTTGATTAAAAATATGATAATTATAAAATATCATTTATAAGACTTCTCAAGAGGTCACCCATCCCAATACTACTCTCGCCCAAGCATGCTTAACTTTGGAGTTCTAATGAGATCCAGTGCCATAATGCTGGTATGGTCGCACATGCATGCATAAGACAAAAAAACATATTTGTGTTGTTACCCGTTAAGATTACGAACATCTAAACTTTTCTAAATTATCTAATATATGCACTTTGAAAAAAATATTTATGATTATTTTATGCGTCATAATAGTTTATAGTATTAATATTTTTTATATATAATTAATAAAAAAAAACTATACATAATGCTACTGTTCATATTCTAGATATTAACATATACGACTTTATTTCATTATATTAATTTTCTTATAAATATAAAATTTAATTACTCAATCAATATTACTAAAGATATATATTTATAAAACATATTATATATTAAGCTATGTAATATGAGAGATTTGTTAGTTTTTGTGTTGAAAAAGAGATGATGGAGATGTAGGTAACTTTTCTCTGAGAGGGAGAAATTCACAAATTAATGATAGCAAAATAAAGAGAAAAATAATAATAGAGAGAGATGAGAGAGGATTTAACAAAAAGAAAAAGAAAAGAGAGAACATAGATGAGATACAGCGAATAAAAAAATAAGTAAAGAGAGAGAGAAAGAAAATGAGAAAATAGTGAAAAATAAAAGAGAGAGAGAAGCCAAAAAGAATATAACGTGATAAAGAATGAAGAGAGAGATAAAAGAATGACAATAGGAGAGAGAAAAAAGAGACAATATCAGAGACATTATGATAAAGAGGAAAAAATAAGAAAATTTATTTAATAAAAATTAAATTCTTATTATTTAACCTTATAATATTTATTAAATATAAAAATAAAAAATGTATAATTTTTAATAATAATAAGACATAAAAAATATTCGAGATTCATTATTATTTTAGAATATTAAAAATAGATAGAGAATATTTTAAATATAAATTTAATATCATTTTATTCATACTTAAAATTAAAAAAGTTATTTAAATAATAAATTTAATGATTATCCTAATATATTTTCTTTGTATGATTTAACTTTGATAATAAATATAAATAATATTTCGTATTAAGGATATAATTTTAGATTAGTAATTTTTAGTAAAATAACATTTTATATTTAGAAAATTCTATAAATATAAAATACATATTATTATAAGAATAAATTAATTAGAGATTATTATAGGTTATTTTACTTAATATTAAACAAAAATAATGTCATTATTTTATTTTATCAATATGATTTACCATGTTTATTATTATATCAAATTAATAAAAACATCATAAACTAATTATTAAAAACTAATTATGAAAAGAAAATGAAAAGAGAGAACATAGAAGCGATCGAAAGAATTAACAAAATAGAGAGAGATGACAGAGTAGAGAATGGCAGAAGAGAGAGAGGCCAAGAATAATATAATAAGATAAAAAGTAAAGAAAGAATAAGATGATAATAGGATCGAGAGGAAAGAGAATATGTGAGCTATCATGATAAAAAGAAAAAAGATAGAAAAATAATTTAATAAGAATTACAGTTTCAAAATTAAACTTATAATTTAATAAGTATAAAAAGTAAATGAAATATAATATTTTTTAATAATAAAATATACAAATTTTTTGAGGATTATTATTATTTTAGAATATTAAAAATACTTAGAGAATATTATGACTATTAATTTAATATTATCTTTTTTATGCCTAAACTTAAAAAAATAAATAAATAATCTATATAATTTTATTATAATATTTTATATTTATGTGATGTGATATATATGTTATATATAAATATAAATAATATTTAACATTAATAATATAATTTTATACTTTTGATATTTTATAATATAATATTTTTATGTTGAGAAAATTCTATGCATATCATATATATACCATTATAAACATAAATTAACCCTAATTTATTTTAATTCATATAAGCCATTTTGTTCAATATTGAACTAAATTAAGATTATTATTTTACTACATCATATTATGTGCCATATTTTTTATTTTATGAAGTTAATAATAATGTCGTAAAGTTATTATTAAAACTTGATTAAAAATATGATAATTATAAAATATCATTTATAAGACTTCTCAAGAGGTCACCCATCCCAATACTACTCTCGCCCAAGCATGCTTAACTTTGGAGTTCTAATGAGATCCAGTGCCATAATGCTGGTATGGTCGCACATGCATGCATAAGACAAAAAAACATATTTGTGTTGTTACCCGTTAAGATTACGAACATCTAAACTTTTCTAAATTATCTAATATATGCACTTTGAAAAAAATATTTATGATTATTTTATGCGTCATAATAGTTTATAGTATTAATATTTTTTATATATAATTAATAAAAAAAAACTATACATAATGCTACTGTTCATATTCTAGATATTAACATATAAGACTTTATTTCATTATATTAATTTTCTTATAAATATAAAATTTAATTACTCAATCAATATTACTAAAGATATATATTTATAAAACATATTATATATTAAGCTATGTAATATGAGAGATTTGTTAGTTTTTGTGTTGAAAAAGAGATGATGGAGATGTAGGTAACTTTTCTCTGAGAGGGAGAAATTCACAAATTAATGATAGCAAAATAAAGAGAAAAATAATAATAGAGAGAGATGAGAGAGGATTTAACAAAAAGAAAAAGAAAAGAGAGAACATAGATGAGATACAGCGAATAAAAAAATAAGAAAAGAGAGAGAGAAAGAAAATGAGAAAATAGTGAAAAATAAAAGAGAGAGAGAAGCCAAAAAGAATATAACGTGATAAAGAATGAAGAGAGAGATAAAAGAATGACAATAGGAGAGAGAAAAAAGAGACAATATCAGAGACATTATGATAAAGAGGAAAAAATAAGAAAATTTATTTAATAAAAATTAAATTCTTATTATTTAACCTTATAATATTTATTAAATATAAAAATAAAAAATGTATAATTTTTAATAATAATAAGACATAAAAAATATTCGAGATTCATTATTATTTTAGAATATTAAAAATAGATAGAGAATATTTTAAATATAAATTTAATATCATTTTATTCATACTTAAAATTAAAAAAGTTATTTAAATAATAAATTTAATGATTATCCTAATATATTTTCTTTGTATGATTTAACTTTGATAATAAATATAAATAATATTTCGTATTAAGGATATAATTTTAGATTAGTAATTTTTAGTAAAATAACATTTTATATTTAGAAAATTCTATAAATATAAAATACATATTATTATAAGAATAAATTAATTAGAGATTATTATAGGTTATTTTACTTAATATTAAACAAAAATAATGTCATTATTTTATTTTATCAATATGATTTACCATGTTTATTATTATATCAAATTAATAAAAACATCATAAACTAATTATTAAAAACTAATTATGAAAAGAAAATGAAAAGAGAGAACATAGAAGCGATCGAAAGAATTAACAAAATAGAGAGAGATGACAGAGTAGAGAATGGCAGAAGAGAGAGAGGCCAAGAATAATATAATAAGATAAAAAGTAAAGAAAGAATAAGATGATAATAGGATCGAGAGGAAAGAGAATATGTGAGCTATCATGATAAAAAGAAAAAAGATAGAAAAATAATTTAATAAGAATTACAGTTTCAAAATTAAACTTATAATTTAATAAGTATAAAAAGTAAATGAAATATAATATTTTTTAATAATAAAATATACAAATTTTTTGAGGATTATTATTATTTTAGAATATTAAAAATACTTAGAGAATATTATGACTATTAATTTAATATTATCTTTTTTATGCCTAAACTTAAAAAAATAAATAAATAATCTATATAATTTTATTATAATATTTTATATTTATGTGATGTGATATATATGTTATATATAAATATAAATAATATTTAACATTAATAATATAATTTTATACTTTTGATATTTTATAATATAATATTTTTATGTTGAGAAAATTCTATGCATATCATATATATACCATTATAAACATAAATTAACCCTAATTTATTTTAATTCATATAAGCCATTTTGCTCAATATTGAACTAAATTAAGATTATTATTTTACTACATCATATTATGTGCCATATTTTTTATTTTATGAAGTTAATAATAATGTCGTAAAGTTATTATTAAAACTTGATTAAAAATATGATAATTATAAAATATCATTTATAAGACTTCTCAAGAGGTCACCCATCCCAATACTACTCTTGCCCAAGCATGCTTAACTTTGGAGTTCTAATGAGATCCAGTGCCATAATGCTGGTATGGTCGCACATGCATGCATAAGACAAAAAAACATATTTGTGTTGTTACCCGTTAAGATTACGAACATCTAAACTTTTCTAAATTATCTAATATATGCACTTTGAAAAAAATATTTATGATTATTTTATGCGTCATAATAGTTTATAGTATTAATATTTTTTATATATAATTAATAAAAAAAAACTATACATAATGCTACTGTTCATATTCTAGATATTAACATATACGACTTTATTTCATTATATTAATTTTCTTATAAATATAAAATTTAATTACTCAATCAATATTACTAAAGATATATATTTATAAAACATATTATATATTAAGCTATGTAATATGAGAGATTTGTTAGTTTTTGTGTTGAAAAAGAGATGATGGAGATGTAGGTAACTTTTCTCTGAGAGGGAGAAATTCACAAATTAATGATAGCAAAATAAAGAGAAAAATAATAATAGAGAGAGATGAGAGAGGATTTAACAAAAAGAAAAAGAAAAGAGAGAACATAGATGAGATACAGCGAATAAAAAAATAAGTAAAGAGAGAGAGAAAGAAAATGAGAAAATAGTGAAAAATAAAGGAGAGAGAGAAGCCAAAAAGAATATAATGTGATAAAGAATGAAGAGAGAGATAAAAGAATGACAATAGGAGAGAGAAAAAAGAGACAATATCAGAGACATTATGATAAAGAGGAAAAAATAAGAAAATTTATTTAATAAAAATTAAATTCTTATTATTTAACCTTATAATATTTATTAAATATAAAAATAAAAAATGTATAATTTTTAATAATAATAAGACATAAAAAATATTCGAGATTCATTATTATTTTAGAATATTAAAAATAGATAGAGAATATTTTAAATATAAATTTAATATCATTTTATTCATACTTAAAATTAAAAAAGTTATTTAAATAATAAATTTAATGATTATCCTAATATATTTTCTTTGTATGATTTAACTTTGATAATAAATATAAATAATATTTCGTATTAAGGATATAATTTTAGATTAGTAATTTTTAGTAAAATAACATTTTATATTTAGAAAATTCTATAAATATAAAATACATATTATTATAAGAATAAATTAATTAGAGATTATTATAGGTTATTTTACTTAATATTAAACAAAAATAATGTCATTATTTTATTTTATCAATATGATTTACCATGTTTATTATTATATCAAATTAATAAAAACATCATAAACTAATTATTAAAAACTAATTATGAAAAGAAAATGAAAAGAGAGAACATAGAAGCGATCGAAAGAATTAACAAAATAGAGAGAGATGACAGAGTAGAGAATGGCAGAAGAGAGAGAGGCCAAGAATAATATAATAAGATAAAAAGTAAAGAAAGAATAAGATGATAATAGGATCGAGAGGAAAGAGAATATGTGAGCTATCATGATAAAAAGAAAAAAGATAGAAAAATAATTTAATAAGAATTACAGTTTCAAAATTAAACTTATAATTTAATAAGTATAAAAAGTAAATGAAATATAATATTTTTTAATAATAAAATATACAAATTTTTTGAGGATTATTATTATTTTAGAATATTAAAAATACTTAGAGAATATTATGACTATTAATTTAATATTATCTTTTTTATGCCTAAACTTAAAAAAATAAATAAATAATCTATATAATTTTATTATAATATTTTATATTTATGTGATGTGATATATATGTTATATATAAATATAAATAATATTTAACATTAATAATATAATTTTATACTTTTGATATTTTATAATATAATATTTTTATGTTGAGAAAATTCTATGCATATCATATATATACCATTATAAACATAAATTAACCCTAATTTATTTTAATTCATATAAGCCATTTTGCTCAATATTGAACTAAATTAAGATTATTATTTTACTACATCATATTATGTGCCATATTTTTTATTTTATGAAGTTAATAATAATGTCGTAAAGTTATTATTAAAACTTGATTAAAAATATGATAATTATAAAATATCATTTATAAGACTTCTCAAGAGGTCACCCATCCCAATACTACTCTCGCCCAAGCATGCTTAACTTTGGAGTTCTAATGAGATCCAGTGCCATAATGCTGGTATGGTCGCACATGCATGCATAAGACAAAAAAACATATTTGTGTTGTTACCCGTTAAGATTACGAACATCTAAACTTTTCTAAATTATCTAATATATGCACTTTGAAAAAAATATTTATGATTATTTTATGCGTCATAATAGTTTATAGTATTAATATTTTTTATATATAATTAATAAAAAAAAACTATACATAATGCTACTGTTCATATTCTAGATATTAACATATACGACTTTATTTCATTATATTAATTTTCTTATAAATATAAAATTTAATTACTCAATCAATATTACTAAAGATATATATTTATAAAACATATTATATATTAAGCTATGTAATATGAGAGATTTGTTAGTTTTTGTGTTGAAAAAGAGATGATGGAGATGTAGGTAACTTTTCTCTGAGAGGGAGAAATTCACAAATTAATGATAGCAAAATAAAGAGAAAAATAATAATAGAGAGAGATGAGAGAGGATTTAACAAAAAGAAAAAGAAAAGAGAGAACATAGATGAGATACAGCGAATAAAAAAATAAGTAAAGAGAGAGAGAAAGAAAATGAGAAAATAGTGAAAAATAAAAGAGAGAGAGAAGCCAAAAAGAATATAACGTGATAAAGAATGAAGAGAGAGATAAAAGAATGACAATAGGAGAGAGAAAAAAGAGACAATATCAGAGACATTATGATAAAGAGGAAAAAATAAGAAAATTTATTTAATAAAAATTAAATTCTTATTATTTAACCTTATAATATTTATTAAATATAAAAATAAAAAATGTATAATTTTTAATAATAATAAGACATAAAAAATATTCGAGATTCATTATTATTTTAGAATATTAAAAATAGATAGAGAATATTTTAAATATAAATTTAATATCATTTTATTCATACTTAAAATTAAAAAAGTTATTTAAATAATAAATTTAATGATTATCCTAATATATTTTCTTTGTATGATTTAACTTTGATAATAAATATAAATAATATTTCGTATTAAGGATATAATTTTAGATTAGTAATTTTTAGTAAAATAACATTTTATATTTAGAAAATTCTATAAATATAAAATACATATTATTATAAGAATAAATTAATTAGAGATTATTATAGGTTATTTTACTTAATATTAAACAAAAATAATGTCATTATTTTATTTTATCAATATGATTTACCATGTTTATTATTATATCAAATTAATAAAAACATCATAAACTAATTATTAAAAACTAATTATGAAAAGAAAATGAAAAGAGAGAACATAGAAGCGATCGAAAGAATTAACAAAATAGAGAGAGATGACAGAGTAGAGAATGGCAGAAGAGAGAGAGGCCAAGAATAATATAATAAGATAAAAAGTAAAGAAAGAATAAGATGATAATAGGATCGAGAGGAAAGAGAATATGTGAGCTATCATGATAAAAAGAAAAAAGATAGAAAAATAATTTAATAAGAATTACAGTTTCAAAATTAAACTTATAATTTAATAAGTATAAAAAGTAAATGAAATATAATATTTTTTAATAATAAAATATACAAATTTTTTGAGGATTATTATTATTTTAGAATATTAAAAATACTTAGAGAATATTATGACTATTAATTTAATATTATCTTTTTTATGCCTAAACTTAAAAAAATAAATAAATAATCTATATAATTTTATTATAATATTTTATATTTATGTGATGTGATATATATGTTATATATAAATATAAATAATATTTAACATTAATAATATAATTTTATACTTTTGATATTTTATAATATAATATTTTTATGTTGAGAAAATTCTATGCATATCATATATATACCATTATAAACATAAATTAACCCTAATTTATTTTAATTCATATAAGCCATTTTGTTCAATATTGAACTAAATTAAGATTATTATTTTACTACATCATATTATGTGCCATATTTTTTATTTTATGAAGTTAATAATAATGTCGTAAAGTTATTATTAAAACTTGATTAAAAATATGATAATTATAAAATATCATTTATAAGACTTCTCAAGAGGTCACCCATCCCAATACTACTCTCGCCCAAGCATGCTTAACTTTGGAGTTCTAATGAGATCCAGTGCCATAATGCTGGTATGGTCGCACATGCATGCATAAGACAAAAAAACATATTTGTGTTGTTACCCGTTAAGATTACGAACATCTAAACTTTTCTAAATTATCTAATATATGCACTTTGAAAAAAATATTTATGATTATTTTATGCGTCATAATAGTTTATAGTATTAATATTTTTTATATATAATTAATAAAAAAAAACTATACATAATGCTACTGTTCATATTCTAGATATTAACATATAAGACTTTATTTCATTATATTAATTTTCTTATAAATATAAAATTTAATTACTCAATCAATATTACTAAAGATATATATTTATAAAACATATTATATATTAAGCTATGTAATATGAGAGATTTGTTAGTTTTTGTGTTGAAAAAGAGATGATGGAGATGTAGGTAACTTTTCTCTGAGAGGGAGAAATTCACAAATTAATGATAGCAAAATAAAGAGAAAAATAATAATAGAGAGAGATGAGAGAGGATTTAACAAAAAGAAAAAGAAAAGAGAGAACATAGATGAGATACAGCGAATAAAAAAATAAGAAAAGAGAGAGAGAAAGAAAATGAGAAAATAGTGAAAAATAAAAGAGAGAGAGAAGCCAAAAAGAATATAACGTGATAAAGAATGAAGAGAGAGATAAAAGAATGACAATAGGAGAGAGAAAAAAGAGACAATATCAGAGACATTATGATAAAGAGGAAAAAATAAGAAAATTTATTTAATAAAAATTAAATTCTTATTATTTAACCTTATAATATTTATTAAATATAAAAATAAAAAATATATAATTTTTAATAATAATAAGACATAAAAAATATTCGAGATTCATTATTATTTTAGAATATTAAAAATAGATAGAGAATATTTTAAATATAAATTTAATATCATTTTATTCATACTTAAAATTAAAAAAGTTATTTAAATAATAAATTTAATGATTATCCTAATATATTTTCTTTGTATGATTTAACTTTGATAATAAATATAAATAATATTTCGTATTAAGGATATAATTTTAGATTAGTAATTTTTAGTAAAATAACATTTTATATTTAGAAAATTCTATAAATATAAAATACATATTATTATAAGAATAAATTAATTAGAGATTATTATAGGTTATTTTACTTAATATTAAACAAAAATAATGTCATTATTTTATTTTATCAATATGATTTACCATGTTTATTATTATATCAAATTAATAAAAACATCATAAACTAATTATTAAAAACTAATTATGAAAAGAAAATGAAAAGAGAGAACATAGAAGCGATCGAAAGAATTAACAAAATAGAGAGAGATGACAGAGTAGAGAATGGCAGAAGAGAGAGAGGCCAAGAATAATATAATAAGATAAAAAGTAAAGAAAGAATAAGATGATAATAGGATCGAGAGGAAAGAGAATATGTGAGCTATCATGATAAAAAGAAAAAAGATAGAAAAATAATTTAATAAGAATTACAGTTTCAAAATTAAACTTATAATTTAATAAGTATAAAAAGTAAATGAAATATAATATTTTTTAATAATAAAATATACAAATTTTTTGAGGATTATTATTATTTTAGAATATTAAAAATACTTAGAGAATATTATGACTATTAATTTAATATTATCTTTTTTATGCCTAAACTTAAAAAAATAAATAAATAATCTATATAATTTTATTATAATATTTTATATTTATGTGATGTGATATATATGTTATATATAAATATAAATAATATTTAACATTAATAATATAATTTTATACTTTTGATATTTTATAATATAATATTTTTATGTTGAGAAAATTCTATGCATATCATATATATACCATTATAAACATAAATTAACCCTAATTTATTTTAATTCATATAAGCCATTTTGTTCAATATTGAACTAAATTAAGATTATTATTTTACTACATCATATTATGTGCCATATTTTTTATTTTATGAAGTTAATAATAATGTCGTAAAGTTATTATTAAAACTTGATTAAAAATATGATAATTATAAAATATCATTTATAAGACTTCTCAAGAGGTCACCCATCCCAATACTACTCTCGCCCAAGCATGCTTAACTTTGGAGTTCTAATGAGATCCAGTGCCATAATGCTGGTATGGTCGCACATGCATGCATAAGACAAAAAAACATATTTGTGTTGTTACCCGTTAAGATTACGAACATCTAAACTTTTCTAAATTATCTAATATATGCACTTTGAAAAAAATATTTATGATTATTTTATGCGTCATAATAGTTTATAGTATTAATATTTTTTATATATAATTAATAAAAAAAAACTATACATAATGCTACTGTTCATATTCTAGATATTAACATATAAGACTTTATTTCATTATATTAATTTTCTTATAAATATAAAATTTAATTACTCAATCAATATTACTAAAGATATATATTTATAAAACATATTATATATTAAGCTATGTAATATGAGAGATTTGTTAGTTTTTGTGTTGAAAAAGAGATGATGGAGATGTAGGTAACTTTTCTCTGAGAGGGAGAAATTCACAAATTAATGATAGCAAAATAAAGAGAAAAATAATAATAGAGAGAGATGAGAGAGGATTTAACAAAAAGAAAAAGAAAAGAGAGAACATAGATGAGATACAGCGAATAAAAAAATAAGTAAAGAGAGAGAGAAAGAAAATGAGAAAATAGTGAAAAATAAAGGAGAGAGAGAAGCCAAAAAGAATATAATGTGATAAAGAATGAAGAGAGAGATAAAAGAATGACAATAGGAGAGAGAAAAAAGAGACAATATCAGAGACATTATGATAAAGAGGAAAAAATAAGAAAATTTATTTAATAAAAATTAAATTCTTATTATTTAACCTTATAATATTTATTAAATATAAAAATAAAAAATGTATAATTTTTAATAATAATAAGACATAAAAAATATTCGAGATTCATTATTATTTTAGAATATTAAAAATAGATAGAGAATATTTTAAATATAAATTTAATATCATTTTATTCATACTTAAAATTAAAAAAGTTATTTAAATAATAAATTTAATGATTATCCTAATATATTTTCTTTGTATGATTTAACTTTGATAATAAATATAAATAATATTTCGTATTAAGGATATAATTTTAGATTAGTAATTTTTAGTAAAATAACATTTTATATTTAGAAAATTCTATAAATATAAAATACATATTATTATAAGAATAAATTAATTAGAGATTATTATAGGTTATTTTACTTAATATTAAACAAAAATAATGTCATTATTTTATTTTATCAATATGATTTACCATGTTTATTATTATATCAAATTAATAAAAACATCATAAACTAATTATTAAAAACTAATTATGAAAAGAAAATGAAAAGAGAGAACATAGAAGCGATCGAAAGAATTAACAAAATAGAGAGAGATGACAGAGTAGAGAATGGCAGAAGAGAGAGAGGCCAAGAATAATATAATAAGATAAAAAGTAAAGAAAGAATAAGATGATAATAGGATCGAGAGGAAAGAGAATATGTGAGCTATCATGATAAAAAGAAAAAAGATAGAAAAATAATTTAATAAGAATTACAGTTTCAAAATTAAACTTATAATTTAATAAGTATAAAAAGTAAATGAAATATAATATTTTTTAATAATAAAATATACAAATTTTTTGAGGATTATTATTATTTTAGAATATTAAAAATACTTAGAGAATATTATGACTATTAATTTAATATTATCTTTTTTATGCCTAAACTTAAAAAAATAAATAAATAATCTATATAATTTTATTATAATATTTTATATTTATGTGATGTGATATATATGTTATATATAAATATAAATAATATTTAACATTAATAATATAATTTTATACTTTTGATATTTTATAATATAATATTTTTATGTTGAGAAAATTCTATGCATATCATATATATACCATTATAAACATAAATTAACCCTAATTTATTTTAATTCATATAAGCCATTTTGCTCAATATTGAACTAAATTAAGATTATTATTTTACTACATCATATTATGTGCCATATTTTTTATTTTATGAAGTTAATAATAATGTCGTAAAGTTATTATTAAAACTTGATTAAAAATATGATAATTATAAAATATCATTTATAAGACTTCTCAAGAGGTCACCCATCCCAATACTACTCTCGCCCAAGCATGCTTAACTTTGGAGTTCTAATGAGATCCAGTGCCATAATGCTGGTATGGTCGCACATGCATGCATAAGACAAAAAAACATATTTGTGTTGTTACCCGTTAAGATTACGAACATCTAAACTTTTCTAAATTATCTAATATATGCACTTTGAAAAAAATATTTATGATTATTTTATGCGTCATAATAGTTTATAGTATTAATATTTTTTATATATAATTAATAAAAAAAAACTATACATAATGCTACTGTTCATATTCTAGATATTAACATATACGACTTTATTTCATTATATTAATTTTCTTATAAATATAAAATTTAATTACTCAATCAATATTACTAAAGATATATATTTATAAAACATATTATATATTAAGCTATGTAATATGAGAGATTTGTTAGTTTTTGTGTTGAAAAAGAGATGATGGAGATGTAGGTAACTTTTCTCTGAGAGGGAGAAATTCACAAATTAATGATAGCAAAATAAAGAGAAAAATAATAATAGAGAGAGATGAGAGAGGATTTAACAAAAAGAAAAAGAAAAGAGAGAACATAGATGAGATACAGCGAATAAAAAAATAAGTAAAGAGAGAGAGAAAGAAAATGAGAAAATAGTGAAAAATAAAGGAGAGAGAGAAGCCAAAAAGAATATAATGTGATAAAGAATGAAGAGAGAGATAAAAGAATGACAATAGGAGAGAGAAAAAAGAGACAATATCAGAGACATTATGATAAAGAGGAAAAAATAAGAAAATTTATTTAATAAAAATTAAATTCTTATTATTTAACCTTATAATATTTATTAAATATAAAAATAAAAAATGTATAATTTTTAATAATAATAAGACATAAAAAATATTCGAGATTCATTATTATTTTAGAATATTAAAAATAGATAGAGAATATTTTAAATATAAATTTAATATCATTTTATTCATACTTAAAATTAAAAAAGTTATTTAAATAATAAATTTAATGATTATCCTAATATATTTTCTTTGTATGATTTAACTTTGATAATAAATATAAATAATATTTCGTATTAAGGATATAATTTTAGATTAGTAATTTTTAGTAAAATAACATTTTATATTTAGAAAATTCTATAAATATAAAATACATATTATTATAAGAATAAATTAATTAGAGATTATTATAGGTTATTTTACTTAATATTAAACAAAAATAATGTCATTATTTTATTTTATCAATATGATTTACCATGTTTATTATTATATCAAATTAATAAAAACATCATAAACTAATTATTAAAAACTAATTATGAAAAGAAAATGAAAAGAGAGAACATAGAAGCGATCGAAAGAATTAACAAAATAGAGAGAGATGACAGAGTAGAGAATGGCAGAAGAGAGAGAGGCCAAGAATAATATAATAAGATAAAAAGTAAAGAAAGAATAAGATGATAATAGGATCGAGAGGAAAGAGAATATGTGAGCTATCATGATAAAAAGAAAAAAGATAGAAAAATAATTTAATAAGAATTACAGTTTCAAAATTAAACTTATAATTTAATAAGTATAAAAAGTAAATGAAATATAATATTTTTTAATAATAAAATATACAAATTTTTTGAGGATTATTATTATTTTAGAATATTAAAAATACTTAGAGAATATTATGACTATTAATTTAATATTATCTTTTTTATGCCTAAACTTAAAAAAATAAATAAATAATCTATATAATTTTATTATAATATTTTATATTTATGTGATGTGATATATATGTTATATATAAATATAAATAATATTTAACATTAATAATATAATTTTATACTTTTGATATTTTATAATATAATATTTTTATGTTGAGAAAATTCTATGCATATCATATATATACCATTATAAAC
The DNA here is from genome assembly GCA_023846275.1 of Vanilla planifolia. Classification (NCBI taxonomy): domain Eukaryota; kingdom Viridiplantae; phylum Streptophyta; class Magnoliopsida; order Asparagales; family Orchidaceae; genus Vanilla; species Vanilla planifolia. Next base: position 19,674,363 of record CM043870.1, read on the forward strand.
ATAAATTAACCCTAATTTATTTTAATTCATATAAGCCATTTTGCTCAATATTGAACTAAATTAAGATTATTATTTTACTACATCATATTATGTGCCATATTTTTTATTTTATGAAGTTAATAATAATGTCGTAAAGTTATTATTAAAACTTGATTAAAAATATGATAATTATAAAATATCATTTATAAGACTTCTCAAGAGGTCACCCATCCCAATACTACTCTCGCCCAAGCATGCTTAACTTTGGAGTTCTAATGAGATCCAGTGCCATAATGCTGGTATGGTCGCACATGCATGCATAAGACAAAAAAACATATTTGTGTTGTTACCCGTTAAGATTACGAACATCTAAACTTTTCTAAATTATCTAATATATGCACTTTGAAAAAAATATTTATGATTATTTTATGCGTCATAATAGTTTATAGTATTAATATTTTTTATATATAATTAATAAAAAAAAACTATACATAATGCTACTGTTCATATTCTAGATATTAACATATACGACTTTATTTCATTATATTAATTTTCTTATAAATATAAAATTTAATTACTCAATCAATATTACTAAAGATATATATTTATAAAACATATTATATATTAAGCTATGTAATATGAGAGATTTGTTAGTTTTTGTGTTGAAAAAGAGATGATGGAGATGTAGGTAACTTTTCTCTGAGAGGGAGAAATTCACAAATTAATGATAGCAAAATAAAGAGAAAAATAATAATAGAGAGAGATGAGAGAGGATTTAACAAAAAGAAAAAGAAAAGAGAGAACATAGATGAGATACAGCGAATAAAAAAATAAGTAAAGAGAGAGAGAAAGAAAATGAGAAAATAGTGAAAAATAAAAGAGAGAGAGAAGCCAAAAAGAATATAACGTGATAAAGAATGAAGAGAGAGATAAAAGAATGACAATAGGAGAGAGAAAAAAGAGACAATATCAGAGACATTATGATAAAGAGGAAAAAATAAGAAAATTTATTTAATAAAAATTAAATTCTTATTATTTAACCTTATAATATTTATTAAATATAAAAATAAAAAATGTATAATTTTTAATAATAATAAGACATAAAAAATATTCGAGATTCATTATTATTTTAGAATATTAAAAATAGATAGAGAATATTTTAAATATAAATTTAATATCATTTTATTCATACTTAAAATTAAAAAAGTTATTTAAATAATAAATTTAATGATTATCCTAATATATTTTCTTTGTATGATTTAACTTTGATAATAAATATAAATAATATTTCGTATTAAGGATATAATTTTAGATTAGTAATTTTTAGTAAAATAACATTTTATATTTAGAAAATTCTATAAATATAAAATACATATTATTATAAGAATAAATTAATTAGAGATTATTATAGGTTATTTTACTTAATATTAAACAAAAATAATGTCATTATTTTATTTTATCAATATGATTTACCATGTTTATTATTATATCAAATTAATAAAAACATCATAAACTAATTATTAAAAACTAATTATGAAAAGAAAATGAAAAGAGAGAACATAGAAGCGATCGAAAGAATTAACAAAATAGAGAGAGATGACAGAGTAGAGAATGGCAGAAGAGAGAGAGGCCAAGAATAATATAATAAGATAAAAAGTAAAGAAAGAATAAGATGATAATAGGATCGAGAGGAAAGAGAATATGTGAGCTATCATGATAAAAAGAAAAAAGATAGAAAAATAATTTAATAAGAATTACAGTTTCAAAATTAAACTTATAATTTAATAAGTATAAAAAGTAAATGAAATATAATATTTTTTAATAATAAAATATACAAATTTTTTGAGGATTATTATTATTTTAGAATATTAAAAATACTTAGAGAATATTATGACTATTAATTTAATATTATCTTTTTTATGCCTAAACTTAAAAAAATAAATAAATAATCTATATAATTTTATTATAATATTTTATATTTATGTGATGTGATATATATGTTATATATAAATATAAATAATATTTAACATTAATAATATAATTTTATACTTTTGATATTTTATAATATAATATTTTTATGTTGAGAAAATTCTATGCATATCATATATATACCATTATAAACATAAATTAACCCTAATTTATTTTAATTCATATAAGCCATTTTGTTCAATATTGAACTAAATTAAGATTATTATTTTACTACATCATATTATGTGCCATATTTTTTATTTTATGAAGTTAATAATAATGTCGTAAAGTTATTATTAAAACTTGATTAAAAATATGATAATTATAAAATATCATTTATAAGACTTCTCAAGAGGTCACCCATCCCAATACTACTCTCGCCCAAGCATGCTTAACTTTGGAGTTCTAATGAGATCCAGTGCCATAATGCTGGTATGGTCGCACATGCATGCATAAGACAAAAAAACATATTTGTGTTGTTACCCGTTAAGATTACGAACATCTAAACTTTTCTAAATTATCTAATATATGCACTTTGAAAAAAATATTTATGATTATTTTATGCGTCATAATAGTTTATAGTATTAATATTTTTTATATATAATTAATAAAAAAAAACTATACATAATGCTACTGTTCATATTCTAGATATTAACATATAAGACTTTATTTCATTATATTAATTTTCTTATAAATATAAAATTTAATTACTCAATCAATATTACTAAAGATATATATTTATAAAACATATTATATATTAAGCTATGTAATATGAGAGATTTGTTAGTTTTTGTGTTGAAAAAGAGATGATGGAGATGTAGGTAACTTTTCTCTGAGAGGGAGAAATTCACAAATTAATGATAGCAAAATAAAGAGAAAAATAATAATAGAGAGAGATGAGAGAGGATTTAACAAAAAGAAAAAGAAAAGAGAGAACATAGATGAGATACAGCGAATAAAAAAATAAGAAAAGAGAGAGAGAAAGAAAATGAGAAAATAGTGAAAAATAAAAGAGAGAGAGAAGCCAAAAAGAATATAACGTGATAAAGAATGAAGAGAGAGATAAAAGAATGACAATAGGAGAGAGAAAAAAGAGACAATATCAGAGACATTATGATAAAGAGGAAAAAATAAGAAAATTTATTTAATAAAAATTAAATTCTTATTATTTAACCTTATAATATTTATTAAATATAAAAATAAAAAATGTATAATTTTTAATAATAATAAGACATAAAAAATATTCGAGATTCATTATTATTTTAGAATATTAAAAATAGATAGAGAATATTTTAAATATAAATTTAATATCATTTTATTCATACTTAAAATTAAAAAAGTTATTTAAATAATAAATTTAATGATTATCCTAATATATTTTCTTTGTATGATTTAACTTTGATAATAAATATAAATAATATTTCGTATTAAGGATATAATTTTAGATTAGTAATTTTTAGTAAAATAACATTTTATATTTAGAAAATTCTATAAATATAAAATACATATTATTATAAGAATAAATTAATTAGAGATTATTATAGGTTATTTTACTTAATATTAAACAAAAATAATGTCATTATTTTATTTTATCAATATGATTTACCATGTTTATTATTATATCAAATTAATAAAAACATCATAAACTAATTATTAAAAACTAATTATGAAAAGAAAATGAAAAGAGAGAACATAGAAGCGATCGAAAGAATTAACAAAATAGAGAGAGATGACAGAGTAGAGAATGGCAGAAGAGAGAGAGGCCAAGAATAATATAATAAGATAAAAAGTAAAGAAAGAATAAGATGATAATAGGATCGAGAGGAAAGAGAATATGTGAGCTATCATGATAAAAAGAAAAAAGATAGAAAAATAATTTAATAAGAATTACAGTTTCAAAATTAAACTTATAATTTAATAAGTATAAAAAGTAAATGAAATATAATATTTTTTAATAATAAAATATACAAATTTTTTGAGGATTATTATTATTTTAGAATATTAAAAATACTTAGAGAATATTATGACTATTAATTTAATATTATCTTTTTTATGCCTAAACTTAAAAAAATAAATAAATAATCTATATAATTTTATTATAATATTTTATATTTATGTGATGTGATATATATGTTATATATAAATATAAATAATATTTAACATTAATAATATAATTTTATACTTTTGATATTTTATAATATAATATTTTTATGTTGAGAAAATTCTATGCATATCATATATATACCATTATAAACATAAATTAACCCTAATTTATTTTAATTCATATAAGCCATTTTGTTCAATATTGAACTAAATTAAGATTATTATTTTACTACATCATATTATGTGCCATATTTTTTATTTTATGAAGTTAATAATAATGTCGTAAAGTTATTATTAAAACTTGATTAAAAATATGATAATTATAAAATATCATTTATAAGACTTCTCAAGAGGTCACCCATCCCAATACTACTCTCGCCCAAGCATGCTTAACTTTGGAGTTCTAATGAGATCCAGTGCCATAATGCTGGTATGGTCGCACATGCATGCATAAGACAAAAAAACATATTTGTGTTGTTACCCGTTAAGATTACGAACATCTAAACTTTTCTAAATTATCTAATATATGCACTTTGAAAAAAATATTTATGATTATTTTATGCGTCATAATAGTTTATAGTATTAATATTTTTTATATATAATTAATAAAAAAAAACTATACATAATGCTACTGTTCATATTCTAGATATTAACATATAAGACTTTATTTCATTATATTAATTTTCTTATAAATATAAAATTTAATTACTCAATCAATATTACTAAAGATATATATTTATAAAACATATTATATATTAAGTTATGTAATATGAGAGATTTGTTAGTTTTTGTGTTGAAAAAGAGATGATGGAGATGTAGGTAACTTTTCTCTGAGAGGGAGAAATTCACAAATTAATGATAGCAAAATAAAGAGAAAAATAATAATAGAGAGAGATGAGAGAGGATTTAACAAAAAGAAAAAGAAAAGAGAGAACATAGATGAGATACAGCGAATAAAAAAATAAGTAAAGAGAGAGAGAAAGAAAATGAGAAAATAGTGAAAAATAAAAGAGAGAGAGAAGCCAAAAAGAATATAACGTGATAAAGAATGAAGAGAGAGATAAAAGAATGACAATAGGAGAGAGAAAAAAGAGACAATATCAGAGACATTATGATAAAGAGGAAAAAATAAGAAAATTTATTTAATAAAAATTAAATTCTTATTATTTAACCTTATAATATTTATTAAATATAAAAATAAAAAATGTATAATTTTTAATAATAATAAGACATAAAAAATATTCGAGATTCATTATTATTTTAGAATATTAAAAATAGATAGAGAATATTTTAAATATAAATTTAATATCATTTTATTCATACTTAAAATTAAAAAAGTTATTTAAATAATAAATTTAATGATTATCCTAATATATTTTCTTTGTATGATTTAACTTTGATAATAAATATAAATAATATTTCGTATTAAGGATATAATTTTAGATTAGTAATTTTTAGTAAAATAACATTTTATATTTAGAAAATTCTATAAATATAAAATACATATTATTATAAGAATAAATTAATTAGAGATTATTATAGGTTATTTTACTTAATATTAAACAAAAATAATGTCATTATTTTATTTTATCAATATGATTTACCATGTTTATTATTATATCAAATTAATAAAAACATCATAAACTAATTATTAAAAACTAATTATGAAAAGAAAATGAAAAGAGAGAACATAGAAGCGATCGAAAGAATTAACAAAATAGAGAGAGATGACAGAGTAGAGAATGGCAGAAGAGAGAGAGGCCAAGAATAATATAATAAGATAAAAAGTAAAGAAAGAATAAGATGATAATAGGATCGAGAGGAAAGAGAATATGTGAGCTATCATGATAAAAAGAAAAAAGATAGAAAAATAATTTAATAAGAATTACAGTTTCAAAATTAAACTTATAATTTAATAAGTATAAAAAGTAAATGAAATATAATATTTTTTAATAATAAAATATACAAATTTTTTGAGGATTATTATTATTTTAGAATATTAAAAATACTTAGAGAATATTATGACTATAAATTTAATATTATCTTTTTTATGCCTAAACTTAAAAAAATAAATAAATTATCTATATAATTTTATTATAATATTTTATATTTATGTGATGTGATATATATGTTATATATAAATATAAATAATATTTAACATTAATAATATAATTTTATACTTTTGATATTTTATAATATAATATTTTTATGTTGAGAAAATTCTATGCATATCATATATATACCATTATAAACATAAATTAACCCTAATTTATTTTAATTCATATAAGCCATTTTGCTCAATATTGAACTAAATTAAGATTATTATTTTACTACATCATATTATGTGCCATATTTTTTATTTTATGAAGTTAATAATAATGTCGTAAAGTTATTATTAAAACTTGATTAAAAATATGATAATTATAAAATATCATTTATAAGACTTCTCAAGAGGTCACCCATCCCAATACTACTCTCGCCCAAGCATGCTTAACTTTGGAGTTCTAATGAGATCCAATGCCATAATGCTGGTATGGTCGCACATGCATGCATAAGACAAAAAAACATATTTGTGTTGTTACCCGTTAAGATTACGAACATCTAAACTTTTCTAAATTATCTAATATATGCACTTTGAAAAAAATATTTATGATTATTTTATGCGTCATAATAGTTTATAGTATTAATATTTTTTATATATAATTAATAAAAAAAAACTATACATAATGCTACTGTTCATATTCTAGATATTAACATATAAGACTTTATTTCATTATATTAATTTTCTTATAAATATAAAATTTAATTACTCAATCAATATTACTAAAGATATATATTTATAAAACATATTATATATTAAGCTATGTAATATGAGAGATTTGTTAGTTTTTGTGTTGAAAAAGAGATGATGGAGATGTAGGTAACTTTTCTCTGAGAGGGAGAAATTCACAAATTAATGATAGCAAAATAAAGAGAAAAATAATAATAGAGAGAGATGAGAGAGGATTTAACAAAAAGGAAAAGAAAAGAGAGAACATAGATGAGATACAGCGAATAAAAAAATAAGTAAAGAGAGAGAGAAAGAAAATGAGAAAATAGTGAAAAATAAAGGAGAGAGAGAAGCCAAAAAGAATATAATGTGATAAAGAATGAAGAGAGAGATAAAAGAATGACAATAGGAGAGAGAAAAAAGAGACAATATCAGAGACATTATGATAAAGAGGAAAAAATAAGAAAATTTATTTAATAAAAATTAAATTCTTATTATTTAACCTTATAATATTTATTAAATATAAAAATAAAAAATGTATAATTTTTAATAATAATAAGACATAAAAAATATTCGAGATTCATTATTATTTTAGAATATTAAAAATAGATAGAGAATATTTTAAATATAAATTTAATATCATTTTATTCATACTTAAAATTAAAAAAGTTATTTAAATAATAAATTTAATGATTATCCTAATATATTTTCTTTGTATGATTTAACTTTGATAATAAATATAAATAATATTTCGTATTAAGGATATAATTTTAGATTAGTAATTTTTAGTAAAATAACATTTTATATTTAGAAAATTCTATAAATATAAAATACATATTATTATAAGAATAAATTAATTAGAGATTATTATAGGTTATTTTACTTAATATTAAACAAAAATAATGTCATTATTTTATTTTATCAATATGATTTACCATGTTTATTATTATATCAAATTAATAAAAACATCATAAACTAATTATTAAAAACTAATTATGAAAAGAAAATGAAAAGAGAGAACATAGAAGCGATCGAAAGAATTAACAAAATAGAGAGAGATGACAGAGTAGAGAATGGCAGAAGAGAGAGAGGCCAAGAATAATATAATAAGATAAAAAGTAAAGAAAGAATAAGATGATAATAGGATCGAGAGGAAAGAGAATATGTGAGCTATCATGATAAAAAGAAAAAAGATAGAAAAATAATTTAATAAGAATTACAGTTTCAAAATTAAACTTATAATTTAATAAGTATAAAAAGTAAATGAAATATAATATTTTTTAATAATAAAATATACAAATTTTTTGAGGATTATTATTATTTTAGAATATTAAAAATACTTAGAGAATATTATGACTATTAATTTAATATTATCTTTTTTATGCCTAAACTTAAAAAAATAAATAAATAATCTATATAATTTTATTATAATATTTTATATTTATGTGATGTGATATATATGTTATATATAAATATAAATAATATTTAACATTAATAATATAATTTTATACTTTTGATATTTTATAATATAATATTTTTATGTTGAGAAAATTCTATGCATATCATATATATACCATTATAAACATAAATTAACCCTAATTTATTTTAATTCATATAAGCCATTTTGTTCAATATTGAACTAAATTAAGATTATTATTTTACTACATCATATTATGTGCCATATTTTTTATTTTATGAAGTTAATAATAATGTCGTAAAGTTATTATTAAAACTTGATTAAAAATATGATAATTATAAAATATCATTTATAAGACTTCTCAAGAGGTCACCCATCCCAATACTACTCTCGCCCAAGCATGCTTAACTTTGGAGTTCTAATGAGATCCAGTGCCATAATGCTGGTATGGTCGCACATGCATGCATAAGACAAAAAAACATATTTGTGTTGTTACCCGTTAAGATTACGAACATCTAAACTTTTCTAAATTATCTAATATATGCACTTTGAAAAAAATATTTATGATTATTTTATGCGTCATAATAGTTTATAGTATTAATATTTTTTATATATAATTAATAAAAAAAAACTATACATAATGCTACTGTTCATATTCTAGATATTAACATATAAGACTTTATTTCATTATATTAATTTTCTTATAAATATAAAATTTAATTACTCAATCAATATTACTAAAGATATATATTTATAAAACATATTATATATTAAGCTATGTAATATGAGAGATTTGTTAGTTTTTGTGTTGAAAAAGAGATGATGGAGATGTAGGTAACTTTTCTCTGAGAGGGAGAAATTCACAAATTAATGATAGCAAAATAAAGAGAAAAATAATAATAGAGAGAGATGAGAGAGGATTTAACAAAAAGAAAAAGAAAAGAGAGAACATAGATGAGATACAGCGAATAAAAAAATAAGTAAAGAGAGAGAGAAAGAAAATGAGAAAATAGTGAAAAATAAAGGAGAGAGAGAAGCCAAAAAGAATATAACGTGATAAAGAATGAAGAGAGAGATAAAAGAATGACAATAGGAGAGAGAAAAAAGAGACAATATCAGAGACATTATGATAAAGAGGAAAAAATAAGAAAATTTATTTAATAAAAATTAAATTCTTATTATTTAACCTTATAATATTTATTAAATATAAAAATAAAAAATGTATAATTTTTAATAATAATAAGACATAAAAAATATTCGAGATTCATTATTATTTTAGAATATTAAAAATAGATAGAGAATATTTTAAATATAAATTTAATATCATTTTATTCATACTTAAAATTAAAAAAGTTATTTAAATAATAAATTTAATGATTATCCTAATATATTTTCTTTGTATGATTTAACTTTGATAATAAATATAAATAATATTTCGTATTAAGGATATAATTTTAGATTAGTAATTTTTAGTAAAATAACATTTTATATTTAGAAAATTCTATAAATATAAAATACATATTATTATAAGAATAAATTAATTAGAGATTATTATAGGTTATTTTACTTAATATTAAACAAAAATAATGTCATTATTTTATTTTATCAATATGATTTACCATGTTTATTATTATATCAAATTAATAAAAACATCATAAACTAATTATTAAAAACTAATTATGAAAAGAAAATGAAAAGAGAGAACATAGAAGCGATCGAAAGAATTAACAAAATAGAGAGAGATGACAGAGTAGAGAATGGCAGAAGAGAGAGAGGCCAAGAATAATATAATAAGATAAAAAGTAAAGAAAGAATAAGATGATAATAGGATCGAGAGGAAAGAGAATATGTGAGCTATCATGATAAAAAGAAAAAAGATAGAAAAATAATTTAATAAGAATTACAGTTTCAAAATTAAACTTATAATTTAATAAGTATAAAAAGTAAATGAAATATAATATTTTTTAATAATAAAATATACAAATTTTTTGAGGATTATTATTATTTTAGAATATTAAAAATACTTAGAGAATATTATGACTATTAATTTAATATTATCTTTTTTATGCCTAAACTTAAAAAAATAAATAAATAATCTATATAATTTTATTATAATATTTTATATTTATGTGATGTGATATATATGTTATATATAAATATAAATAATATTTAACATTAATAATATAATTTTATACTTTTGATATTTTATAATATAATATTTTTATGTTGAGAAAATTCTATGCATATCATATATATACCATTATAAACATAAATTAACCCTAATTTATTTTAATTCATATAAGCCATTTTGTTCAATATTGAACTAAATTAAGATTATTATTTTACTACATCATATTATGTGCCATATTTTTTATTTTATGAAGTTAATAATAATGTCGTAAAGTTATTATTAAAACTTGATTAAAAATATGATAATTATAAAATATCATTTATAAGACTTCTCAAGAGGTCACCCATCCCAATACTACTCTCGCCCAAGCATGCTTAACTTTGGAGTTCTAATGAGATCCAGTGCCATAATGCTGGTATGGTCGCACATGCATGCATAAGACAAAAAAACATATTTGTGTTGTTACCCGTTAAGATTACGAACATCTAAACTTTTCTAAATTATCTAATATATGCACTTTGAAAAAAATATTTATGATTATTTTATGCGTCATAATAGTTTATAGTATTAATATTTTTTATATATAATTAATAAAAAAAAACTATACATAATGCTACTGTTCATATTCTAGATATTAACATATAAGACTTTATTTCATTATATTAATTTTCTTATAAATATAAAATTTAATTACTCAATCAATATTACTAAAGATATATATTTATAAAACATATTATATATTAAGCTATGTAATATGAGAGATTTGTTAGTTTTTGTGTTGAAAAAGAGATGATGGAGATGTAGGTAACTTTTCTCTGAGAGGGAGAAATTCACAAATTAATGATAGCAAAATAAAGAGAAAAATAATAATAGAGAGAGATGAGAGAGGATTTAACAAAAAGAAAAAGAAAAGAGAGAACATAGATGAGATACAGCGAATAAAAAAATAAGTAAAGAGAGAGAGAAAGAAAATGAGAAAATAGTGAAAAATAAAGGAGAGAGAGAAGCCAAAAAGAATATAACGTGATAAAGAATGAAGAGAGAGATAAAAGAATGACAATAGGAGAGAGAAAAAAGAGACAATATCAGAGACATTATGATAAAGAGGAAAAAATAAGAAAATTTATTTAATAAAAATTAAATTCTTATTATTTAACCTTATAATATTTATTAAATATAAAAATAAAAAATGTATAATTTTTAATAATAATAAGACATAAAAAATATTCGAGATTCATTATTATTTTAGAATATTAAAAATAGATAGAGAATATTTTAAATATAAATTTAATATCATTTTATTCATACTTAAAATTAAAAAAGTTATTTAAATAATAAATTTAATGATTATCCTAATATATTTTCTTTGTATGATTTAACTTTGATAATAAATATAAATAATATTTCGTATTAAGGATATAATTTTAGATTAGTAATTTTTAGTAAAATAACATTTTATATTTAGAAAATTCTATAAATATAAAATACATATTATTATAAGAATAAATTAATTAGAGATTATTATAGGTTATTTTACTTAATATTAAACAAAAATAATGTCATTATTTTATTTTATCAATATGATTTACCATGTTTATTATTATATCAAATTAATAAAAACATCATAAACTAATTATTAAAAACTAATTATGAAAAGAAAATGAAAAGAGAGAACATAGAAGCGATCGAAAGAATTAACAAAATAGAGAGAGATGACAGAGTAGAGAATGGCAGAAGAGAGAGAGGCCAAGAATAATATAATAAGATAAAAAGTAAAGAAAGAATAAGATGATAATAGGATCGAGAGGAAAGAGAATATGTGAGCTATCATGATAAAAAGAAAAAAGATAGAAAAATAATTTAATAAGAATTACAGTTTCAAAATTAAACTTATAATTTAATAAGTATAAAAAGTAAATGAAATATAATATTTTTTAATAATAAAATATACAAATTTTTTGAGGATTATTATTATTTTAGAATATTAAAAATACTTAGAGAATATTATGACTATTAATTTAATATTATCTTTTTTATGCCTAAACTTAAAAAAATAAATAAATAATCTATATAATTTTATTATAATATTTTATATTTATGTGATGTGATATATATGTTATATATAAATATAAATAATATTTAACATTAATAATATAATTTTATACTTTTGATATTTTATAATATAATATTTTTATGTTGAGAAAATTCTATGCATATCATATATATACCATTATAAACATAAATTAACCCTAATTTATTTTAATTCATATAAGCCATTTTGGTCAATATTGAACTAAATTAAGATTATTATTTTACTACATCATATTATGTGCCATATTTTTTATTTTATGAAGTTAATAATAATGTCGTAAAGTTATTATTAAAACTTGATTAAAAATATGATAATTATAAAATATCATTTATAAGACTTCTCAAGAGGTCACCCATCCCAATACTACTCTCGCCCAAGCATGCTTAACTTTGGAGTTCTAATGAGATCCAGTGCCATAATGCTGGTATGGTCGCACATGCATGCATAAGACAAAAAAACATATTTGTGTTGTTACCCGTTAAGATTACGAACATCTAAACTTTTCTAAATTATCTAATATATGCACTTTGAAAAAAATATTTATGATTATTTTATGCGTCATAATAGTTTATAGTATTAATATTTTTTATATATAATTAATAAAAAAAAACTATACATAATGCTACTGTTCATATTCTAGATATTAACATATAAGACTTTATTTCATTATATTAATTTTCTTATAAATATAAAATTTAATTACTCAATCAATATTACTAAAGATATATATTTATAAAACATATTATATATTAAGCTATGTAATATGAGAGATTTGTTAGTTTTTGTGTTGAAAAAGAGATGATGGAGATGTAGGTAACTTTTCTCTGAGAGGGAGAAATTCACAAATTAATGATAGCAAAATAAAGAGAAAAATAATAATAGAGAGAGATGAGAGAGGATTTAACAAAAAGAAAAAGAAAAGAGAGAACATAGATGAGATACAGCGAATAAAAAAATAAGTAAAGAGAGAGAGAAAGAAAATGAGAAAATAGTGAAAAATAAAAGAGAGAGAGAAGCCAAAAAGAATATAACGTGATAAAGAATGAAGAGAGAGATAAAAGAATGACAATAGGAGAGAGAAAAAAGAGACAATATCAGAGACATTATGATAAAGAGGAAAAAATAAGAAAATTTATTTAATAAAAATTAAATTCTTATTATTTAACCTTATAATATTTATTAAATATAAAAATAAAAAATGTATAATTTTTAATAATAATAAGACATAAAAAATATTCGAGATTCATTATTATTTTAGAATATTAAAAATAGATAGAGAATATTTTAAATATAAATTTAATATCATTTTATTCATACTTAAAATTAAAAAAGTTATTTAAATAATAAATTTAATGATTATCCTAATATATTTTCTTTGTATGATTTAACTTTGATAATAAATATAAATAATATTTCGTATTAAGGATATAATTTTAGATTAGTAATTTTTAGTAAAATAACATTTTATATTTAGAAAATTCTATAAATATAAAATACATATTATTATAAGAATAAATTAATTAGAGATTATTATAGGTTATTTTACTTAATATTAAACAAAAATAATGTCATTATTTTATTTTATCAATATGATTTACCATGTTTATTATTATATCAAATTAATAAAAACATCATAAACTAATTATTAAAAACTAATTATGAAAAGAAAATGAAAAGAGAGAACATAGAAGCGATCGAAAGAATTAACAAAATAGAGAGAGATGACAGAGTAGAGAATGGCAGAAGAGAGAGAGGCCAAGAATAATATAATAAGATAAAAAGTAAAGAAAGAATAAGATGATAATAGGATCGAGAGGAAAGAGAATATGTGAGCTATCATGATAAAAAGAAAAAAGATAGAAAAATAATTTAATAAGAATTACAGTTTCAAAATTAAACTTATAATTTAATAAGTATAAAAAGTAAATGAAATATAATATTTTTTAATAATAAAATATACAAATTTTTTGAGGATTATTATTATTTTAGAATATTAAAAATACTTAGAGAATATTATGACTATAAATTTAATATTATCTTTTTTATGCCTAAACTTAAAAAAATAAATAAATAATCTATATAATTTTATTATAATATTTTATATTTATGTGATGTGATATATATGTTATATATAAATATAAATAATATTTAACATTAATAATATAATTTTATACTTTTGATATTTTATAATATAATATTTTTATGTTGAGAAAATTCTATGCATATCATATATATACCATTATAAACATAAATTAACCCTAATTTATTTTAATTCATATAAGCCATTTTGCTCAATATTGAACTAAATTAAGATTATTATTTTACTACATCATATTATGTGCCATATTTTTTATTTTATGAAGTTAATAATAATGTCGTAAAGTTATTATTAAAACTTGATTAAAAATATGATAATTATAAAATATCATTTATAAGACTTCTCAAGAGGTCACCCATCCCAATACTACTCTCGCCCAAGCATGCTTAACTTTGGAGTTCTAATGAGATCCAGTGCCATAATGCTGGTATGGTCGCACATGCATGCATAAGACAAAAAAACATATTTGTGTTGTTACCCGTTAAGATTACGAACATCTAAACTTTTCTAAATTATCTAATATATGCACTTTGAAAAAAATATTTATGATTATTTTATGCGTCATAATAGTTTATAGTATTAATATTTTTTATATATAATTAATAAAAAAAAACTATACATAATGCTACTGTTCATATTCTAGATATTAACATATAAGACTTTATTTCATTATATTAATTTTCTTATAAATATAAAATTTAATTACTCAATCAATATTACTAAAGATATATATTTATAAAACATATTATATATTAAGCTATGTAATATGAGAGATTTGTTAGTTTTTGTGTTGAAAAAGAGATGATGGAGATGTAGGTAACTTTTCTCTGAGAGGGAGAAATTCACAAATTAATGATAGCAAAATAAAGAGAAAAATAATAATAGAGAGAGATGAGAGAGGATTTAACAAAAAGAAAAAGAAAAGAGAGAACATAGATGAGATACAGCGAATAAAAAAATAAGTAAAGAGAGAGAGAAAGAAAATGAGAAAATAGTGAAAAATAAAGGAGAGAGAGAAGCCAAAAAGAATATAACGTGATAAAGAATGAAGAGAGAGATAAAAGAATGACAATAGGAGAGAGAAAAAAGAGACAATATCAGAGACATTATGATAAAGAGGAAAAAATAAGAAAATTTATTTAATAAAAATTAAATTCTTATTATTTAACCTTATAATATTTATTAAATATAAAAATAAAAAATGTATAATTTTTAATAATAATAAGACATAAAAAATATTCGAGATTCATTATTATTTTAGAATATTAAAAATAGATAGAGAATATTTTAAATATAAATTTAATATCATTTTATTCATACTTAAAATTAAAAAAGTTATTTAAATAATAAATTTAATGATTATCCTAATATATTTTCTTTGTATGATTTAACTTTGATAATAAATATAAATAATATTTCGTATTAAGGATATAATTTTAGATTAGTAATTTTTAGTAAAATAACATTTTATATTTAGAAAATTCTATAAATATAAAATACATATTATTATAAGAATAAATTAATTAGAGATTATTATAGGTTATTTTACTTAATATTAAACAAAAATAATGTCATTATTTTATTTTATCAATATGATTTACCATGTTTATTATTATATCAAATTAATAAAAACATCATAAACTAATTATTAAAAACTAATTATGAAAAGAAAATGAAAAGAGAGAACATAGAAGCGATCGAAAGAATTAACAAAATAGAGAGAGATGACAGAGTAGAGAATGGCAGAAGAGAGAGAGGCCAAGAATAATATAATAAGATAAAAAGTAAAGAAAGAATAAGATGATAATAGGATCGAGAGGAAAGAGAATATGTGAGCTATCATGATAAAAAGAAAAAAGATAGAAAAATAATTTAATAAGAATTACAGTTTCAAAATTAAACTTATAATTTAATAAGTATAAAAAGTAAATGAAATATAATATTTTTTAATAATAAAATATACAAATTTTTTGAGGATTATTATTATTTTAGAATATTAAAAATACTTAGAGAATATTATGACTATTAATTTAATATTATCTTTTTTATGCCTAAACTTAAAAAAATAAATAAATAATCTATATAATTTTATTATAATATTTTATATTTATGTGATGTGATATATATGTTATATATAAATATAAATAATATTTAACATTAATAATATAATTTTATACTTTTGATATTTTATAATATAATATTTTTATGTTGAGAAAATTCTATGCATATCATATATATACCATTATAAACATAAATTAACCCTAATTTATTTTAATTCATATAAGCCATTTTGGTCAATATTGAACTAAATTAAGATTATTATTTTACTACATCATATTATGTGCCATATTTTTTATTTTATGAAGTTAATAATAATGTCGTAAAGTTATTATTAAAACTTGATTAAAAATATGATAATTATAAAATATCATTTATAAGACTTCTCAAGAGGTCACCCATCCCAATACTACTCTCGCCCAAGCATGCTTAACTTTGGAGTTCTAATGAGATCCAGTGCCATAATGCTGGTATGGTCGCACATGCATGCATAAGACAAAAAAACATATTTGTGTTGTTACCCGTTAAGATTACGAACATCTAAACTTTTCTAAATTATCTAATATATGCACTTTGAAAAAAATATTTATGATTATTTTATGCGTCATAATAGTTTATAGTATTAATATTTTTTATATATAATTAATAAAAAAAAACTATACATAATGCTACTGTTCATATTCTAGATATTAACATATAAGACTTTATTTCATTATATTAATTTTCTTATAAATATAAAATTTAATTACTCAATCAATATTACTAAAGATATATATTTATAAAACATATTATATATTAAGCTATGTAATATGAGAGATTTGTTAGTTTTTGTGTTGAAAAAGAGATGATGGAGATGTAGGTAACTTTTCTCTGAGAGGGAGAAATTCACAAATTAATGATAGCAAAATAAAGAGAAAAATAATAATAGAGAGAGATGAGAGAGGATTTAACAAAAAGAAAAAGAAAAGAGAGAACATAGATGAGATACAGCGAATAAAAAAATAAGTAAAGAGAGAGAGAAAGAAAATGAGAAAATAGTGAAAAATAAAAGAGAGAGAGAAGCCAAAAAGAATATAACGTGATAAAGAATGAAGAGAGAGATAAAAGAATGACAATAGGAGAGAGAAAAAAGAGACAATATCAGAGACATTATGATAAAGAGGAAAAAATAAGAAAATTTATTTAATAAAAATTAAATTCTTATTATTTAACCTTATAATATTTATTAAATATAAAAATAAAAAATGTATAATTTTTAATAATAATAAGACATAAAAAATATTCGAGATTCATTATTATTTTAGAATATTAAAAATAGATAGAGAATATTTTAAATATAAATTTAATATCATTTTATTCATACTTAAAATTAAAAAAGTTATTTAAATAATAAATTTAATGATTATCCTAATATATTTTCTTTGTATGATTTAACTTTGATAATAAATATAAATAATATTTCGTATTAAGGATATAATTTTAGATTAGTAATTTTTAGTAAAATAACATTTTATATTTAGAAAATTCTATAAATATAAAATACATATTATTATAAGAATAAATTAATTAGAGATTATTATAGGTTATTTTACTTAATATTAAACAAAAATAATGTCATTATTTTATTTTATCAATATGATTTACCATGTTTATTATTATATCAAATTAATAAAAACATCATAAACTAATTATTAAAAACTAATTATGAAAAGAAAATGAAAAGAGAGAACATAGAAGCGATCGAAAGAATTAACAAAATAGAGAGAGATGACAGAGTAGAGAATGGCAGAAGAGAGAGAGGCCAAGAATAATATAATAAGATAAAAAGTAAAGAAAGAATAAGATGATAATAGGATCGAGAGGAAAGAGAATATGTGAGCTATCATGATAAAAAGAAAAAAGATAGAAAAATAATTTAATAAGAATTACAGTTTCAAAATTAAACTTATAATTTAATAAGTATAAAAAGTAAATGAAATATAATATTTTTTAATAATAAAATATACAAATTTTTTGAGGATTATTATTATTTTAGAATATTAAAAATACTTAGAGAATATTATGACTATAAATTTAATATTATCTTTTTTATGCCTAAACTTAAAAAAATAAATAAATAATCTATATAATTTTATTATAATATTTTATATTTATGTGATGTGATATATATGTTATATATAAATATAAATAATATTTAACATTAATAATATAATTTTATACTTTTGATATTTTATAATATAATATTTTTATGTTGAGAAAATTCTATGCATATCATATATATACCATTATAAACATAAATTAACCCTAATTTATTTTAATTCATATAAGCCATTTTGCTCAATATTGAACTAAATTAAGATTATTATTTTACTACATCATATTATGTGCCATATTTTTTATTTTATGAAGTTAATAATAATGTCGTAAAGTTATTATTAAAACTTGATTAAAAATATGATAATTATAAAATATCATTTATAAGACTTCTCAAGAGGTCACCCATCCCAATACTACTCTCGCCCAAGCATGCTTAACTTTGGAGTTCTAATGAGATCCAGTGCCATAATGCTGGTATGGTCGCACATGCATGCATAAGACAAAAAAACATATTTGTGTTGTTACCCGTTAAGATTACGAACATCTAAACTTTTCTAAATTATCTAATATATGCACTTTGAAAAAAATATTTATGATTATTTTATGCGTCATAATAGTTTATAGTATTAATATTTTTTATATATAATTAATAAAAAAAAACTATACATAATGCTACTGTTCATATTCTAGATATTAACATATAAGACTTTATTTCATTATATTAATTTTCTTATAAATATAAAATTTAATTACTCAATCAATATTACTAAAGATATATATTTATAAAACATATTATATATTAAGCTATGTAATATGAGAGATTTGTTAGTTTTTGTGTTGAAAAAGAGATGATGGAGATGTAGGTAACTTTTCTCTGAGAGGGAGAAATTCACAAATTAATGATAGCAAAATAAAGAGAAAAATAATAATAGAGAGAGATGAGAGAGGATTTAACAAAAAGGAAAAGAAAAGAGAGAACATAGATGAGATACAGCGAATAAAAAAATAAGTAAAGAGAGAGAGAAAGAAAATGAGAAAATAGTGAAAAATAAAGGAGAGAGAGAAGCCAAAAAGAATATAATGTGATAAAGAATGAAGAGAGAGATAAAAGAATGACAATAGGAGAGAGAAAAAAGAGACAATATCAGAGACATTATGATAAAGAGGAAAAAATAAGAAAATTTATTTAATAAAAATTAAATTCTTATTATTTAACCTTATAATATTTATTAAATATAAAAATAAAAAATGTATAATTTTTAATAATAATAAGACATAAAAAATATTCGAGATTCATTATTATTTTAGAATATTAAAAATAGATAGAGAATATTTTAAATATAAATTTAATATCATTTTATTCATACTTAAAATTAAAAAAGTTATTTAAATAATAAATTTAATGATTATCCTAATATATTTTCTTTGTATGATTTAACTTTGATAATAAATATAAATAATATTTCGTATTAAGGATATAATTTTAGATTAGTAATTTTTAGTAAAATAACATTTTATATTTAGAAAATTCTATAAATATAAAATACATATTATTATAAGAATAAATTAATTAGAGATTATTATAGGTTATTTTACTTAATATTAAACAAAAATAATGTCATTATTTTATTTTATCAATATGATTTACCATGTTTATTATTATATCAAATTAATAAAAACATCATAAACTAATTATTAAAAACTAATTATGAAAAGAAAATGAAAAGAGAGAACATAGAAGCGATCGAAAGAATTAACAAAATAGAGAGAGATGACAGAGTAGAGAATGGCAGAAGAGAGAGAGGCCAAGAATAATATAATAAGATAAAAAGTAAAGAAAGAATAAGATGATAATAGGATCGAGAGGAAAGAGAATATGTGAGCTATCATGATAAAAAGAAAAAAGATAGAAAAATAATTTAATAAGAATTACAGTTTCAAAATTAAACTTATAATTTAATAAGTATAAAAAGTAAATGAAATATAATATTTTTTAATAATAAAATATACAAATTTTTTGAGGATTATTATTATTTTAGAATATTAAAAATACTTAGAGAATATTATGACTATTAATTTAATATTATCTTTTTTATGCCTAAACTTAAAAAAATAAATAAATAATCTATATAATTTTATTATAATATTTTATATTTATGTGATGTGATATATATGTTATATATAAATATAAATAATATTTAACATTAATAATATAATTTTATACTTTTGATATTTTATAATATAATATTTTTATGTTGAGAAAATTCTATGCATATCATATATATACCATTATAAACATAAATTAACCCTAATTTATTTTAATTCATATAAGCCATTTTGTTCAATATTGAACTAAATTAAGATTATTATTTTACTACATCATATTATGTGCCATATTTTTTATTTTATGAAGTTAATAATAATGTCGTAAAGTTATTATTAAAACTTGATTAAAAATATGATAATTATAAAATATCATTTATAAGACTTCTCAAGAGGTCACCCATCCCAATACTACTCTCGCCCAAGCATGCTTAACTTTGGAGTTCTAATGAGATCCAGTGCCATAATGCTGGTATGGTCGCACATGCATGCATAAGACAAAAAAACATATTTGTGTTGTTACCCGTTAAGATTACGAACATCTAAACTTTTCTAAATTATCTAATATATGCACTTTGAAAAAAATATTTATGATTATTTTATGCGTCATAATAGTTTATAGTATTAATATTTTTTATATATAATTAATAAAAAAAAACTATACATAATGCTACTGTTCATATTCTAGATATTAACATATAAGACTTTATTTCATTATATTAATTTTCTTATAAATATAAAATTTAATTACTCAATCAATATTACTAAAGATATATATTTATAAAACATATTATATATTAAGCTATGTAATATGAGAGATTTGTTAGTTTTTGTGTTGAAAAAGAGATGATGGAGATGTAGGTAACTTTTCTCTGAGAGGGAGAAATTCACAAATTAATGATAGCAAAATAAAGAGAAAAATAATAATAGAGAGAGATGAGAGAGGATTTAACAAAAAGAAAAAGAAAAGAGAGAACATAGATGAGATACAGCGAATAAAAAAATAAGTAAAGAGAGAGAGAAAGAAAATGAGAAAATAGTGAAAAATAAAGGAGAGAGAGAAGCCAAAAAGAATATAATGTGATAAAGAATGAAGAGAGAGATAAAAGAATGACAATAGGAGAGAGAAAAAAGAGACAATATCAGAGACATTATGATAAAGAGGAAAAAATAAGAAAATTTATTTAATAAAAATTAAATTCTTATTATTTAACCTTATAATATTTATTAAATATAAAAATAAAAAATGTATAATTTTTAATAATAATAAGACATAAAAAATATTCGAGATTCATTATTATTTTAGAATATTAAAAATAGATAGAGAATATTTTAAATATAAATTTAATATCATTTTATTCATACTTAAAATTAAAAAAGTTATTTAAATAATAAATTTAATGATTATCCTAATATATTTTCTTTGTATGATTTAACTTTGATAATAAATATAAATAATATTTCGTATTAAGGATATAATTTTAGATTAGTAATTTTTAGTAAAATAACATTTTATATTTAGAAAATTCTATAAATATAAAATACATATTATTATAAGAATAAATTAATTAGAGATTATTATAGGTTATTTTACTTAATATTAAACAAAAATAATGTCATTATTTTATTTTATCAATATGATTTACCATGTTTATTATTATATCAAATTAATAAAAACATCATAAACTAATTATTAAAAACTAATTATGAAAAGAAAATGAAAAGAGAGAACATAGAAGCGATCGAAAGAATTAACAAAATAGAGAGAGATGACAGAGTAGAGAATGGCAGAAGAGAGAGAGGCCAAGAATAATATAATAAGATAAAAAGTAAAGAAAGAATAAGATGATAATAGGATCGAGAGGAAAGAGAATATGTGAGCTATCATGATAAAAAGAAAAAAGATAGAAAAATAATTTAATAAGAATTACAGTTTCAAAATTAAACTTATAATTTAATAAGTATAAAAAGTAAATGAAATATAATATTTTTTAATAATAAAATATACAAATTTTTTGAGGATTATTATTATTTTAGAATATTAAAAATACTTAGAGAATATTATGACTATTAATTTAATATTATCTTTTTTATGCCTAAACTTAAAAAAATAAATAAATAATCTATATAATTTTATTATAATATTTTATATTTATGTGATGTGATATATATGTTATATATAAATATAAATAATATTTAACATTAATAATATAATTTTATACTTTTGATATTTTATAATATAATATTTTTATGTTGAGAAAATTCTATGCATATCATATATATACCATTATAAACATAAATTAACCCTAATTTATTTTAATTCATATAAGCCATTTTGGTCAATATTGAACTAAATTAAGATTATTATTTTACTACATCATATTATGTGCCATATTTTTTATTTTATGAAGTTAATAATAATGTCGTAAAGTTATTATTAAAACTTGATTAAAAACATGATAATTATAAAATATCATTTATAAGACTTCTCAAGAGGTCACCCATCCCAATACTACTCTCGCCCAAGCATGCTTAACTTTGGAGTTCTAATGAGATCCAGTGCCATAATGCTGGTATGGTCGCACATGCATGCATAAGACAAAAAAACATATTTGTGTTGTTACCCGTTAAGATTACGAACAACATCTAAACTTTTCTAAATTATCTAATATATGCACTTTGAAAAAAATATTTATGATTATTTTATGCGTCATAATAGTTTATAGTATTAATATTTTTTATATATAATTAATAAAAAAAAACTATACATAATGCTACTGTTCATATTCTAGATATTAACATATAAGACTTTATTTCATTATATTAATTTTCTTATAAATATAAAATTTAATTACTCAATCAATATTACTAAAGATATATATTTATAAAACATATTATATATTAAGCTATGTAATATGAGAGATTTGTTAGTTTTTGTGTTGAAAAAGAGATGATGGAGATGTAGGTAACTTTTCTCTGAGAGGGAGAAATTCACAAATTAATGATAGCAAAATAAAGAGAAAAATAATAATAGAGAGAGATGAGAGAGGATTTAACAAAAAGAAAAAGAAAAGAGAGAACATAGATGAGATACAGCGAATAAAAAAATAAGTAAAGAGAGAGAGAAAGAAAATGAGAAAATAGTGAAAAATAAAGGAGAGAGAGAAGCCAAAAAGAATATAATGTGATAAAGAATGAAGAGAGAGATAAAAGAATGACAATAGGAGAGAGAAAAAAGAGACAATATCAGAGACATTATGATAAAGAGGAAAAAATAAGAAAATTTATTTAATAAAAATTAAATTCTTATTATTTAACCTTATAATATTTATTAAATATAAAAATAAAAAATGTATAATTTTTAATAATAATAAGACATAAAAAATATTCGAGATTCATTATTATTTTAGAATATTAAAAATAGATAGAGAATATTTTAAATATAAATTTAATATCATTTTATTCATACTTAAAATTAAAAAAGTTATTTAAATAATAAATTTAATGATTATCCTAATATATTTTCTTTGTATGATTTAACTTTGATAATAAATATAAATAATATTTCGTATTAAGGATATAATTTTAGATTAGTAATTTTTAGTAAAATAACATTTTATATTTAGAAAATTCTATAAATATAAAATACATATTATTATAAGAATAAATTAATTAGAGATTATTATAGGTTATTTTACTTAATATTAAACAAAAATAATGTCATTATTTTATTTTATCAATATGATTTACCATGTTTATTATTATATCAAATTAATAAAAACATCATAAACTAATTATTAAAAACTAATTATGAAAAGAAAATGAAAAGAGAGAACATAGAAGCGATCGAAAGAATTAACAAAATAGAGAGAGATGACAGAGTAGAGAATGGCAGAAGAGAGAGAGGCCAAGAATAATATAATAAGATAAAAAGTAAAGAAAGAATAAGATGATAATAGGATCGAGAGGAAAGAGAATATGTGAGCTATCATGATAAAAAGAAAAAAGATAAAAAAATAATTTAATAAGAATTACAGTTTCAAAATTAAACTTATAATTTAATAAGTATAAAAAGTAAATGAAATATAATATTTTTTAATAATAAAATATACAAATTTTTTGAGGATTATTATTATTTTAGAATATTAAAAATACTTAGAGAATATTATGACTATTAATTTAATATTATCTTTTTTATGCCTAAACTTAAAAAAATAAATAAATAATCTATATAATTTTATTATAATATTTTATATTTATGTGATGTGATATATATGTTATATATAAATATAAATAATATTTAACATTAATAATATAATTTTATACTTTTGATATTTTATAATATAATATTTTTATGTTGAGAAAATTCTATGCACATCATATATATACCATTATAAACATAAATTAACCCTAATTTATTTTAATTCATATAAGCCATTTTGCTCAATATTGAACTAAATTAAGATTATTATTTTACTACATCATATTATGTGCCATATTTTTTATTTTATGAAGTTAATAATAATGTCGTAAAGTTATTATTAAAACTTGATTAAAAATATGATAATTATAAAATATCATTTATAAGACTTCTCAAGAGGTCACCCATCCCAATACTACTCTCGCCCAAGCATGCTTAACTTTGGAGTTCTAATGAGATCCAGTGCCATAATGCTGGTATGGTCGCACATGCATGCATAAGACAAAAAAACATATTTGTGTTGTTACGCGTTAAGATTACGAACAACATCTAAACTTTTCTAAATTATCTAATATATGCACTTTGAAAAAAATATTTATGATTATTTTATGCGTCATAATAGTTTATAGTATTAATATTTTTTATATATAATTAATAAAAAAAAACTATACATAATGCTACTGTTCATATTCTAGATATTAACATATAAGATTTTATTTCATTATATTAATTTTCTTATAAATATAAAATTTAATTACTCAATCAATATTACTAAAGATATATATTTATAAAACATATTATATATTAAGCTATGTAATATGAGAGATTTGTTAGTTTTTGTGTTGAAAAAGAGATCATGGAGATGTAGGTAACTTTTCTCTGAGAGGGAGAAATTCACAAATTAATGATAGCAAAATAAAGAGAAAAATAATAATAGAGAGAGATGAGAGAGGATTTAACAAAAAGAAAAAGAAAAGAGAGAACATAGATGAGATACAGCGAATAAAAAAATAAGTAAAGAGAGAGAGAAAGAAAATGAGAAAATAGTGAAAAATAAAGGAGAGAGAGAAGCCAAAAAGAATATAATGTGATAAAGAATGAAGAGAGAGATAAAAGAATGACAATAGGAGAGAGAAAAAAGAGACAATATCAGAGACATTATGATAAAGAGGAAAAAATAAGAAAATTTATTTAATAAAAATTAAATTCTTATTATTTAACCTTATAATATTTATTAAATATAAAAATAAAAAATGTATAATTTTTAATAATAATAAGACATAAAAAATATTCGAGATTCATTATTATTTTAGAATATTAAAAATAGATAGAGAATATTTTAAATATAAATTTAATATCATTTTATTCATACTTAAAATTAAAAAAGTTATTTAAATAATAAATTTAATGATTATCCTAATATATTTTCTTTGTATGATTTAACTTTGATAATAAATATAAATAATATTTCGTATTAAGGATATAATTTTAGATTAGTAATTTTTAGTAAAATAACATTTTATATTTAGAAAATTCTATAAATATAAAATACATATTATTATAAGAATAAATTAATTAGAGATTATTATAGGTTATTTTACTTAATATTAAACAAAAATAATGTCATTATTTTATTTTATCAATATGATTTACCATGTTTATTATTATATCAAATTAATAAAAACATCATAAACTAATTATTAAAAACTAATTAGAAAAGAAAATGAAAAGAGAGAACATAGAAGCGATCGAAAGAATTAACAAAATAGAGAGAGATGACAGAGTAGAGAATGGCAGAAGAGAGAGAGGCCAAGAATAATATAATAAGATAAAAAGTAAAGAAAGAATAAGATGATAATAGGATCGAGAGGAAAGAGAATATGTGAGCTATCATGATAAAAAGAAAAAAGATAGAAAAATAATTTAATAAGAATTACAGTTTCAAAATTAAACTTATAATTTAATAAGTATAAAAAGTAAATGAAATATAATATTTTTTAATAATAAAATATACAAATTTTTTGAGGATTATTATTATTTTAGAATATTAAAAATACTTAGAGAATATTATGACTATTAATTTAATATTATCTTTTTTATGCCTAAACTTAAAAAAATAAATAAATAATCTATATAATTTTATTATAATATTTTATATTTATGTGATGTGATATATATGTTATATATAAATATAAATAATATTTAACATTAATAATATAATTTTATACTTTTGATATTTTATAATATAATATTTTTATGTTGAGAAAATTCTATGCATATCATATATATACCATTATAAACATAAATTAACCCTAATTTATTTTAATTCATATAAGCCATTTTGGTCAATATTGAACTAAATTAAGATTATTATTTTACTACATCATATTATGTGCCATATTTTTTATTTTATGAAGTTAATAATAATGTCGTAAAGTTATTATTAAAACTTGATTAAAAACATGATAATTATAAAATATCATTTATAAGACTTCTCAAGAGGTCACCCATCCCAATACTACTCTCGCCCAAGCATGCTTAACTTTGGAGTTCTAATGAGATCCAGTGCCATAATGCTGGTATGGTCGCACATGCATGCATAAGACAAAAAAACATATTTGTGTTGTTACCCGTTAAGATTACGAACAACATCTAAACTTTTCTAAATTATCTAATATATGCACTTTGAAAAAAATATTTATGATTATTTTATGCGTCATAATAGTTTATAGTATTAATATTTTTTATATATAATTAATAAAAAAAAACTATACATAATGCTACTGTTCATATTCTAGATATTAACATATAAGATTTTATTTCATTATATTAATTTTCTTATAAATATAAAATTTAATTACTCAATCAATATTACTAAAGATATATATTTATAAAACATATTATATATTAAGCTATGTAATATGAGAGATTTGTTAGTTTTTGTGTTGAAAAAGAGATCATGGAGATGTAGGCAACTTTTCTCTGAGAGGGAGAAATTCACAAATTAATGATAGCAAAATAAAGAGAAAAATAATAATAGAGAGAGATGAGAGAGGATTTAACAAAAAGAAAAAGAAAAGAGAGAACATAGATGAGATACAGCGAATAAAAAAATAAGTAAAGAGAGAGAGAAAGAAAATGAGAAAATAGTGAAAAATAAAGGAGAGAGAGAAGCCAAAAAGAATATAATGTGATAAAGAATGAAGAGAGAGATAAAAGAATGACAATAGGAGAGAGAAAAAAGAGACAATATCGGAGACATTATGATAAAGAGGAAAAAATAAGAAAATTTATTTAATAAAAATTAAATTCTTATTATTTAACCTTATAATATTTATTAAATATAAAAATAAAAAATGTATAATTTTTAATAATAATAAGACATAAAAAATATTCGAGATTCATTATTATTTTAGAATATTAAAAATAGATAGAGAATATTTTAAATATAAATTTAATATCATTTTATTCATACTTAAAATTAAAAAAGTTATTTAAATAATAAATTTAATGATTATCCTAATATATTTTCTTTGTATGATTTAACTTTGATAATAAATATAAATAATATTTCGTATTAAGGATATAATTTTAGATTAGTAATTTTTAGTAAAATAACATTTTATATTTAGAAAATTTATTAAATATAAAATACATATTATTATAAGAATAAATTAATTAGAGATTATTATAGGTTATTTTACTTAATATTAAACAAAAATAATGTCATTATTTTATTTTATCAATATGATTTACCATGTTTATTATTATATCAAATTAATAAAAACATCATAAACTAATTATTAAAAACTAATTATGAAAAGAAAATGAAAAGAGAGAACATAGAAGCGATCGAAAGAATTAACAAAATAGAGAGAGATGACAGAGTAGAGAATGGCAGAAGAGAGAGAGGCCAAGAATAATATAATAAGATAAAAAGTAAAGAAAGAATAAGATGATAATAGGATCGAGAGGAAAGAGAATATGTGAGCTATCATGATAAAAAGAAAAAAGATAGAAAAATAATTTAATAAGAATTACAGTTTCAAAATTAAACTTATAATTTAATAAGTATAAAAAGTAAATGAAATATAATATTTTTTAATAATAAAATATACAAATTTTTTGAGGATTATTATTATTTTAGAATATTAAAAATACTTAGAGAATATTATGACTATTAATTTAATATTATCTTTTTTATGCCTAAACTTAAAAAAATAAATAAATAATCTATATAATTTTATTATAATATTTTATATTTATGTGATGTGATATATATGTTATATATAAATATAAATAATATTTAACATTAATAATATAATTTTATACTTTTGATATTTTATAATATAATATTTTTATGTTGAGAAAATTCTATGCATATCATATATATACCATTATAAACATAAATTAACCCTAATTTATTTTAATTCATATAAGCCATTTTGCTCAATATTGAACTAAATTAAGGTTATTATTTTACTACATCATATTATGTGCCATATTTTTTATTTTATGAAGTTAATAATAATGTCGTAAAGTTATTATTAAAACTTGATTAAAAATATGATAATTATAAAATATCATTTATAAGAATTTACCTTTTTTAACATTAGTATGTGAAAATAAATTATCATTCATTAGAAAATAGAATTCTATGAAAAAACATGTGCAACACGAGGACTTCTAAAGAGGTCACCCATCCCAATACTACTCTCGCCCAAGCATGCTTAACTTTGGAGTTCTAATGAGATCCAGTGCCATAATGCTGGTATGGTCGCACATGCATGCATAAGACAAAAAAAAATATTTGTGTTGTTACCCGTTAAGATTACGAACAACATCTAAACTTTTCTAAATTATCTAATATATGCACTTTGAAAAAAATATTTATGATTATTTTATGCGTCATAATAGTTTATAGTATTAATATTTTTTATATATAATTAATAAAAAAAACTATACATAATGCTACTGTTCATATTCTAGATATTAACATATAAGATTTTATTTCATTATATTAATTTTCTTATAAATATAAAATTTAATTACTCAATCAATATTACTAAAGATATATATTTATAAAACATATTATATATTAAGCTATGTAATATGAGAGATTTGTTAGTTTTTGTGTTGAAAAAGAGATGATGGAGATGTAGGTAACTTTTCTCTGAGAGGGAGAAATTCACAAATTAATGATAGCAAAATAAAGAGAAAAATAATAATAGAGAGAGATGAGAGAGAATTTAACAAAAAGAAAAAGAAAAGAGAGAACATAGATGAGATACAGCGAATAAAAAAATAAGTAAAGAGAGAGAGAAAGAAAATGAGA
The DNA here is from genome assembly GCA_023846275.1 of Vanilla planifolia. Classification (NCBI taxonomy): domain Eukaryota; kingdom Viridiplantae; phylum Streptophyta; class Magnoliopsida; order Asparagales; family Orchidaceae; genus Vanilla; species Vanilla planifolia. The sequence continues at coordinate 19,704,715 of CM043870.1, forward strand.
AAATAGTGAAAAATAAAGGAGAGAGAGAAGCCAAAAAGAATATAATGTGATAAAGAATGAAGAGAGAGATAAAAGAATGACAATAGGAGAGAGAAAAAAGAGACAATATCAGAGACATTATGATAAAGAGGAAAAAATAAGAAAATTTATTTAATAAAAATTAAATTCTTATTATTTAACCTTATAATATTTATTAAATATAAAAATAAAAAATGTATAATTTTTAATAATAATAAGACATAAAAAAAATTCGAGATTCATTATTATTTTAGAATATTAAAAATAGATAGAGAATATTTTAAATATAAATTTAATATCATTTTATTCATACTTAAAATTAAAAAAGTTATTATAAATAATAAATTTAATGATTATCCTAATATATTTTCTTTGTATGATTTAACTTTGATAATAAATATAAATAATATTTCGTATTAAGGATATAATTTTAGATTAGTAATTTTTAGTAAAATAACATTTTATATTTAGAAAATTCTATAAATATAAAATACATATTATTATAAGAATAAATTAATTAGAGATTATTATAGGTTATTTTACTTAATATTAAACAAAAATAATGTCATTATTTTATTTTATCAATATGATTTACCATGTTTATTATTATATCAAATTAATAAAAACATCATAAACTAATTATTAAAAACTAATTATGAAAAGAAAATGAAAAGAGAGAACATAGAAGCGATCGAAAGAATTAACAAAATAGAGAGAGATGACAGAGTAGAGAATGGCAGAAGAGAGAGAGGCCAAGAATAATATAATAAGATAAAAAGTAAAGAAAGAATAAGATGATAATAGGATCGAGAGGAAAGAGAATATGTGAGCTATCATGATAAAAAGAAAAAAGATAGAAAAATAATTTAATAAGAATTACAGTTTCAAAATTAAACTTATAATTTAATAAGTATAAAAAGTAAATGAAATATAATATTTTTTAATAATAAAATATACAAATTTTTTGAGGATTATTATTATTTTAGAATATTAAAAATACTTAGAGAATATTATGACTATTAATTTAATATTATCTTTTTTATGCCTAAACTTAAAAAAATAAATAAATAATCTATATAATTTTATTATAATATTTTATATTTATGTGATGTGATATATATGTTATATATAAATATAAATAATATTTAACATTAATAATATAATTTTATACTTTTGATATTTTATAATATAATATTTTTATGTTGAGAAAATTCTATGCATATCATATATATACCATTATAAACATAAATTAACCCTAATTTATTTTAATTCATATAAGCCATTTTGCTCAATATTGAACTAAATTTAGATTATTATTTTACTACATCATATTATGTGCCATATTTTTTATTTTATGAAGTTAATAATAATGTCGTAAAGTTATTATTAAAACTTGATTAAAAATATGATAATTATAAAATATCATTTATAAGACTTCTCAAGAGGTCACCCATCCCAATACTACTCTCGCCCAAGCATGCTTAACTTTGGAGTTCTAATGAGATCCAGTGCCATAATGCTGGTATGGTCGCACATGCATGCATAAGACAAAAAAACATATTTGTGTTGTTACCCGTTAAGATTACGAACAACATCTAAACTTTTCTAAATTATCTAATATATGCACTTTGAAAAAAATATTTATGATTATTTTATGCGTCATAATAGTTTATAGTATTAATATTTTTTATATATAATTAATAAAAAAAAACTATACATAATGCTACTGTTCATATTCTAGATATTAACATATAAGACTTTATTTCATTATATTAATTTTCTTATAAATATAAAATTTAATTACTCAATCAATATTACTAAAGATATATATTTATAAAACATATTATATATTAAGCTATGTAATATGAGAGATTTGTTAGTTTTTGTGTTGAAAAAGAGATGATGGAGATGTAGGTAACTTTTCTCTGAGAGGGAGAAATTCACAAATTAATGATAGCAAAATAAAGAGAAAAATAATAATAGAGAGAGATGAGAGAGGATTTAACAAAAAGAAAAAGAAAAGAGAGAACATAGATGAGATACAGCGAATAAAAAAATAAGTAAAGAGAGAGAGAAAGAAAATGAGAAAATAGTGAAAAATAAAGGAGAGAGAGAAGCCAAAAAGAATATAATGTGATAAAGAATGAAGAGAGAGATAAAAGAATGACAATAGGAGAGAGAAAAAAGAGACAATATCAGAGACATTATGATAAAGAGGAAAAAATAAGAAAATTTATTTAATAAAAATTAAATTCTTATTATTTAACCTTATAATATTTATTAAATATAAAAATAAAAAATGTATAATTTTTAATAATAATAAGACATAAAAAATATTCGAGATTCATTATTATTTTAGAATATTAAAAATAGATAGAGAATATTTTAAATATAAATTTAATATCATTTTATTCATACTTAAAATTAAAAAAGTTATTTAAATAATAAATTTAATGATTATCCTAATATATTTTCTTTGTATGATTTAACTTTGATAATAAATATAAATAATATTTCGTATTAAGGATATAATTTTAGATTAGTAATTTTTAGTAAAATAACATTTTATATTTAGAAAATTCTATAAATATAAAATACATATTATTATAAGAATAAATTAATTAGAGATTATTATAGGTTATTTTACTTAATATTAAACAAAAATTATGTCATTATTTTTTTTTATCAATATGATTTACCATGTTTATTATTATATCAAATTAATAAAAACATCATAAACTAATTATTAAAAACTAATTATGAAAAGAAAATGAAAAGAGAGAACATAGAAGCGATCGAAAGAATTAACAAAATAGAGAGAGAGAGTGAGAGAGAGAGAGAGAGATGACAGAGTAGAGAATGGCAGAAGAGAGAGAGGCCAAGAATAATATAATAAGATAAAAAGTAAAGAAAGAATAAGATGATAATAGGATCGAGAGGAAAGAGAATATGTGAGCTATCATGATAAAAAGAAAAAAGATAGAAAAATAATTTAATAAGAATTACAGTTTCAAAATTAAACTTATAATTTAATAAGTATAAAAAGTAAATGAAATATAATATTTTTTAATAATAAAATATACAAATTTTTTGAGGATTATTATTATTTTAGAATATTAAAAATACTTAGAGAATATTATGACTATTAATTTAATATTATCTTTTTTATGCCTAAACTTAAAAAAATAAATAAATAATCTATATAATTTTATTATAATATTTTATATTTATGTAATGTGATATATATGTTATATATAAATATAAATAATATTTAACATTAATAATATAATTTTATACTTTTGATATTTTATAATATAATATTTTTATGTTGAGAAAATTCTATGCATATCATATATATACCATTATAAACATAAATTAACCCTAATTTATTTTAATTCATATAAGCCATTTTGCTCAATATTGAACTAAATTAAGATTATTATTTTACTACATCATATTATGTGCCATATTTTTTATTTTATGAAGTTAATAATAATGTCGTAAAGTTATTATTAAAACTTGATTAAAAATATGATAATTATAAAATATCATTTATAAGACTTCTCAAGAGGTCACCCATCCCAATACTACTCTCGCCCAAGCATGCTTAACTTTGGAGTTCTAATGAGATCCAGTGCCATAATGCTGGTATGGTCGCACATGCATGCATAAGACAAAAAAACATATTTGTTTTGTTACCCGTTAAGATTATGAACAACATCTAAACTTTTCTAAATTATCTAATATATGCACTTTGAAAAAAATATTTATGATTATTTTATGCGTCATAATAGTTTATAGTATTAATATTTTTTATATATAATTAATAAAAAAAACTATACATAATGCTACTGTTCATATTCTAGATATTAACATATAAGACTTTATTTCATTATATTAATTTTCTTATAAATATAAAATTTAATTACTCAATCAATATTACTAAAGATATATATTTATAAAACATATTATATATTAAGCTATGTAATATGAGAGATTTGTTAGTTTTTGTGTTGAAAAAGAGATGATGGAGATGTAGGTAACTTTTCTCTGAGAGGGAGAAATTCACAAATTAATGATAGCAAAATAAAGAGAAAAATAATAATAGAGAGAGATGAGAGAGGATTTAACAAAAAGAAAAAGAAAAGAGAGAACATAGATGAGATACAGCGAATAAAAAAATAAGTAAAGAGAGAGAGAAAGAAAATGAGAAAATAGTGAAAAATAAAGGAGAGAGAGAAGCCAAAAAGAATATAATGTGATAAAGAATGAAGAGAGAGATAAAAGAATGACAATAGGAGAGAGAAAAAAGAGACAATATCAGAGACATTATGATAAAGAGGAAAAAATAAGAAAATTTATTTAATAAAAATTAAATTCTTATTATTTAACCTTATAATATTTATTAAATATAAAAATAAAAAATGTATAATTTTTAATAATAATAAGACATAAAAAATATTCGAGATTCATTATTATTTTAGAATATTAAAAATAGATAGAGAATATTTTAAATATAAATTTAATATCATTTTATTCATACTTAAAATTAAAAAAGTTATTTAAATAATAAATTTAATGATTATCCTAATATATTTTCTTTGTATGATTTAACTTTGATAATAAATATAAATAATATTTCGTATTAAGGATATAATTTTAGATTAGTAATTTTTAGTAAAATAACATTTTATATTTAGAAAATTCTATAAATATAAAATACATATTATTATAAGAATAAATTAATTAGAGATTATTATAGGTTATTTTACTTAATATTAAACAAAAATAATGTCATTATTTTATTTTATCAATATGATTTACCATGTTTATTATTATATCAAATTAATAAAAACATCATAAACTAATTATTAAAAACTAATTATGAAAAGAAAATGAAAAGAGAGAACATAGAAGCGATCGAAAGAATTAACAAAATAGAGAGAGATGACAGAGTAGAGAATGGCAGAAGAGAGAGAGGCCAAGAATAATATAATAAGATAAAAAGTAAAGAAAGAATAAGATGATAATAGGATCGAGAGGAAAGAGAATATGTGAGCTATCATGATAAAAAGAAAAAAGATAGAAAAATAATTTAATAAGAATTACAGTTTCAAAATTAAACTTATAATTTAATAAGTATAAAAAGTAAATGAAATATAATATTTTTTAATAATAAAATATACAAATTTTTTGAGGATTATTATTATTTTAGAATATTAAAAATACTTAGAGAATATTATGACTATTAATTTAATATTATCTTTTTTATGCCTAAACTTAAAAAAATAAATAAATAATCTATATAATTTTATTATAATATTTTATATTTATGTGATGTGATATATATGTTATATATAAATATAAATAATATTTAACATTAATAATATAATTTTATACTTTTGATATTTTATAATATAATATTTTTATGTTGAGAAAATTCTATGCATATCATATATATACCATTATAAACATAAATTAACCCTAATTTATTTTAATTCATATAAGCCATTTTGCTCAATATTGAACTAAATTAAGGTTATTATTTTACTACATCATGTTATGTGCCATATTTTTTATTTTATGAAGTTAATAATAATGTCGTAAAGTTATTATTAAAACTTGATTAAAAATATGATAATTATAAAATATCATTTATAAGAATTTACCTTTTTTAACATTAGTATGTGAAAATAAATTATCATTCATTAGAAAATAGAATTCTATGAAAAAACATGTGCAACACGAGGACTTCTCAAGAGGTAACCCATCCCAATACTACTCTCGCCCAAGCATGCTTAACTTTGGAGTTCTAATGAGATCCAGTGCCATAATGCTGGTATGGTCGCACATGCATGCATAAGACAAAAAAAAATATTTGTGTTGTTACCCGTTAAGATTACGAACAACATCTAAACTTTTCTAAATTATCTAATATATGAACTTTGAAAAAAATATTTATGATTATTTTATGCGTCATAATAGTTTATAGTATTAATATTTTTTATATATAATTAATAAAAAAAAACTATACATAATGCTACTGTTCATATTCTAGATATTAACATATAAGATTTTATTTCATTATATTAATTTTCTTATAAATATAAAATTTAATTACTCAATCAATATTACTAAAGATATATATTTATAAAACATATTATATATTAAGTTATGTAATATGAGAGATTTGTTAGTTTTTGTGTTGAAAAAGAGATGATGGAGATGTAGGTAACTTTTCTCTGAGAGGGAGAAATTCACAAATTAATGATAGCAAAATAAAGAGAAAAATAATAATAGAGAGAGATGAGAGAGGATTTAACAAAAAGAAAAAGAAAAGAGAGAACATAGATGAGATACAGCGAATAAAAAAATAAGTAAAGAGAGAGAGAAAGAAAATGAGAAAATAGTGAAAAATAAAGGAGAGAGAGAAGCCAAAAAGAATATAATGTGATAAAGAATGAAGAGAGAGATAAAAGAATGACAATAGGAGAGAGAAAAAAGAGACAATATCAGAGACATTATGATAAAGAGGAAAAAATAAGAAAATTTATTTAATAAAAATTAAATTCTTATTATTTAACCTTATAATATTTATTAAATATAAAAATAAAAAATGTATAATTTTTAATAATAATAAGACATAAAAAAAATTCGAGATTCATTATTATTTTAGAATATTAAAAATAGATAGAGAATATTTTAAATATAAATTTAATATCATTTTATTCATACTTAAAATTAAAAAAGTTATTTAAATAATAAATTTAATGATTATCCTAATATATTTTCTTTGTATGATTTAACTTTGATAATAAATATAAATAATATTTCGTATTAAGGATATAATTTTAGATTAGTAATTTTTAGTAAAATAACATTTTATATTTAGAAAATTCTATAAATATAAAATACATATTATTATAAGAATAAATTAATTAGAGATTATTATAGGTTATTTTACTTAATATTAAACAAAAATAATGTCATTATTTTATTTTATCAATATGATTTACCATGTTTATTATTATATCAAATTAATAAAAACATGATAAACTAATTATTAAAAACTAATTATGAAAAGAAAATGAAAAGAGAGAACATAGAAGCAATCGAAAGAATTAACAAAATAGAGAGAGAGAGAGAGAGAGAGAGAGAGAGAGAGAGAGAGAGAGAGAGAGAGATGACAGAGTAGAGAATGGCAGAAGAGAGAGAGGCCAAGAATAATATAATAAGATAAAAAGTAAAGAAAGAATAAGATGATAATAGAATCGAGAGGAAAGAGAATATGTGAGCTATCATGATAAAAAGAAAAAAGATAGAAAAATAATTTAATAAGAATTACAGTTTCAAAATTAAACTTATAATTTAATAAGTATAAAAAGTAAATGAAATAAAATATTTTTTAATAATAAAATATACAAATTTTTTGAGGATTATTATTATTTTAGAATATTAAAAATACTTAGAGAATATTATGACTATTAATTTAATATTATCTTTTTTATGCCTAAACTTAAAAAAATAAATAAATAATCTATATAATTTTATTATAATATTTTATATTTATGTGATGTGATATATATGTTATATATAAATATAAATAATATTTAACATTAATAATATAATTTTATACTTTTGATATTTTATAATATAATATTTTTATGTTGAGAAAATTCTATGCATATCATATATATACCATTATAAACATAAATTAACCCTAATTTATTTTAATTCATATAAGCCATTTTGCTCAATATTGAACTAAATTAAGGTTATTATTTTACTACATCATATTATGTGCCATATTTTTTATTTTATGAAGTTAATAATAATGTCGTAAAGTTATTATTAAAACTTGATTAAAAATATGATAATTATAAAATATCATTTATAAGAATTTACCTTTTTTAACATTAGTATGTGAAAATAAATTATCATTCATTAGAAAATAGAATTCTATGAAAAAACATGTGCACCACGTGGACTTCTCAAGAGGTCACCCATACCAATACTACTCTCGCCCAAGCATGCTTAACTTTGGAGTTCTAATGAGATCCAGTGCCATAATGCTGGTATGGTCGCACATGCATGCATAAGACAAAAAAACATATTTGTGTTGTTACCCGTTAAGATTACGAACAACATCTAAACTTTTCTAAATTATCTAATATATGCACTTTGAAAAAAATGTTTATGATTATTTTATGCGTCATAATAGTTTATAGTATTAATATTTTATATATATAATTAATAAAAAAAAACTATACATAATCCTACTGTTCATATTCTAGATATTAACATATAAGATTTTATTTCATTATATTAATTTTCTTATAAATATAAAATTTAATTACTCAATCAATATTACTAAAGATATATATTTATAAAACATATTATATATTAAGCTATGTAATATGAGAGATTTGTTAGTTTTTGTGTTGAAAAAGAGATGATGGAGATGTAGGTAACTTTTCTCTGAGAGGGAGAAATTCACAAATTAATGATAGCAAAATAAAGAGAAAAATAATAATAGAGAGAGATGAGAGAGGATTTAACAAAAAGAAAAAGAAAAGAGAGAACATAGATGAGATACAGCGAATAAAAAAATAAGTAAAGAGAGAGAGAAAGAAAATGAGAAAATAGTGAAAAATAAAGGAGAGAGAGAAGCCAAAAAGAATATAATGTGATAAAGAATTAAGAGAGAGATAAAAGAATGACAATAGGAGAGAGAAAAAAGAGACAATATCAGAGACATTATGATAAAGAGGAAAAAATAAGAAAATTTATTTAATAAAAATTAAATTCTTATTATTTAACCTTATAATATTTATTAAATATAAAAATAAAAAATGTATAATTTTTAATAATAATAAGACATAAAAAAAATTCGAGATTCATTATTATTTTAGAATATTAAAAATAGATAGAGAATATTTTAAATATAAATTTAATATCATTTTATTCATACTTAAAATTAAAAAAGTTATTTAAATAATAAATTTAATGATTATCCTAATATATTTTCTTTGTATGATTTAACTTTGATAATAAATATAAATAATATTTCGTATTAAGGATATAATTTTAGATTAGTAATTTTTAGTAAAATAACATTTTATATTTAGAAAATTCTATAAATATAAAATACATATTATTATAAGAATAAATTAATTAGAGATTATTATAGGTTATTTTACTTAATATTAAACAAAAATAATGTCATTATTTTATTTTATCAATATGATTTACCATGTTTATTATTATATCAAATTAATAAAAACATCATAAACTAATTATTAAAAACTAATTATGAAAAGAAAATGAAAAGAGAGAACATAGAAGCGATCGAAAGAATTAACAAAATAGAGAGAGATGACAGAGTAGAGAATGGCAGAAGAGAGAGAGGCCAAGAATAATATAATAAGATAAAAAGTAAAGAAAGAATAAGATGATAATAGGATCGAGAGGAAAGAGAATATGTGAGCTATCATGATAAAAAGAAAAAAAGATAGAAAAATAATTTAATAAGAATTACAGTTTCAAAATTAAACTTATAATTTAATAAGTATTAAAAGTAAATGAAATATAATATTTTTTAATAATAAAATATACAAATTTTTTGAGGATTATTATTATTTTAGAATATTAAAAATACTTAGAGAATATTATGACTATTAATTTAATATTATCTTTTTTATGCCTAAACTTAAAAAAATAAATAAATAATCTATATAATTTTATTATAATATTTTATATTTATGTGATGTGATATATATGTTATATATAAATATAAATAATATTTAACATTAATAATATAATTTTATACTTTTGATATTTTATAATATAATATTTTTATGTTGAGAAAATTCTATGCATATCATATATATACCATTATAAACATAAATTAACCCTAATTTATTTTAATTCATATAAGCCATTTTGCTCAATATTGAACTAAATTAAGGTTATTATTTTACTACATCATATTATGTGCCATATTTTTTATTTTATGAAGTTAATAATAATGTCGTAAAGTTATTATTAAAACTTGATTAAAAATATGATAATTATAAAATATCATTTATAAGAATTTACCTTTTTTAACATTAGTATGTGAAAATAAATTATCATTCATTAGAAAATAGAATTCTATGAAAAAACATGTGCACCACGTGGACTTCTCAAGAGGTCACCCATACCAATACTACTCTCGCCCAAGCATGCTTAACTTTGGAGTTCTAATGAGATCCAGTGCCATAATGCTGGTATGGTCGCACATGCATGCATAAGACAAAAAAACATATTTGTGTTGTTACCCGTTAAGATTACGAACAACATCTAAACATTTCTAAATTATCTAAGATATGCACTTTGAAAAAAATGTTTATGATTATTTTATGCGTCATAATAGTTTATAGTATTAATATTTTATATATATAATTAATAAAAAAAAACTATACATAATGCTACTGTTCATATTCTAGATATTAACATATAAGATTTTATTTCATTATATTAATTTTCTTATAAATATAAAATTTAATTACTCAATCAATATTACTAAAGATATATATTTATAAAACATATTATATATTAAGCTATGTAATATGAGAGATTTGTTAGTTTTTGTGTTGAAAAAGAGATGATGGAGATGTAGGTAACTTTTCTCTGAGAGGGAGAAATTCACAAATTAATGATAGCAAAATAAAGAGAAAAATAATAATAGAGAGAGATGAGAGAGGATTTAACAAAAAGAAAAAGAAAAGAGAGAACATAGATGAGATACAGCGAATAAAAAAATAAGTAAAGAGAGAGAGAAAGAAAATGAGAAAATAGTGAAAAATAAAGGAGAGAGAGAAGCCAAAAAGAATATAATGTGATAAAGAATTAAGAGAGAGATAAAAGAATGACAATAGGAGAGAGAAAAAAGAGACAATATCAGAGACATTATGATAAAGAGGAAAAAATAAGAAAATTTATTTAATAAAAATTAAATTCTTATTATTTAACCTTATAATATTTATTAAATATAAAAATAAAAAATGTATAATTTTTAATAATAATAAGACATAAAAAATATTCGAGATTCATTATTATTTTAGAATATTAAAAATAGATAGAGAATATTTTAAATATAAATTTAATATCATTTTATTCATACTTAAAATTAAAAAAGTTATTTAAATAATAAATTTAATGATTATCCTAATATATTTTCTTTGTATGATTTAACTTTGATAATAAATATAAATAATATTTCGTATTAAGGATATAATTTTAGATTAGTAATTTTTAGTAAAATAACATTTTATATTTAGAAAATTCTATAAATATAAAATACATATTATTATAAGAATAAATTAATTAGAGATTATTATAGGTTATTTTACTTAATATTAAACAAAAATAATGTCATTATTTTATTTTATCAATATGATTTACCATGTTTATTATTATATCAAATTAATAAAAACATCATAAACTAATTATTAAAAACTAATTATGAAAAGAAAATGAAAAGAGAGAACATAGAAGCGATCGAAAGAATTAACAAAATAGAGAGAGATGACAGAGTAGAGAATGACAGAAGAGAGAGAGGCCAAGAATAATATAATAAGATAAAAAGTAAAGAAAGAATAAGATGATAATAGGATCGAGAGGAAAGAGAATATGTGAGCTATCATGATAAAAAGAAAAAAGATAGAAAAATAATTTAATAAGAATTACAGTTTCAAAATTAAACTTATAATTTAATAAGTATAAAAAGTAAATGAAATATAATATTTTTTAATAATAAAATATACAAATTTTTTGAGGATTATTATTATTTTAGAATATTAAAAATACTTAGAGAATATTATGACTATTAATTTAATATTATCTTTTTTATGCCTAAACTTAAAAAAATAAATAAATAATCTATATAATTTTATTATAATATTTTATATTTATGTGATGTGATATATATGTTATATATAAATATAAATAATATTTAACATTAATAATATAATTTTATACTTTTGATATTTTATAATATAATATTTTTATGTTGAGAAAATTCTATGCATATCATATATATACCATTATAAACATAAATTAACCCTAATTTATTTTAATTCATATAAGCCATTTTGCTCAATATTGAACTAAATTAAGGTTATTATTTTACTACATCATATTATGTGCCATATTTTTTATTTTATGAAGTTAATAATAATGTCGTAAAGTTATTATTAAAACTTGATTAAAAATATGATAATTATAAAATATCATTTATAAGAATTTACCTTTTTTAACATTAGTATGTGAAAATAAATTATCATTCATTAGAAAATAGAATTCTATGAAAAAACATGTGCACCACGTGGACTTCTCAAGAGGTCACCCATACCAATACTACTCTCGCCCAAGCATGCTTAACTTTGGAGTTCTAATGAGATCCAGTGCCATAATGCTGGTATGGTCGCACATGCATGCATAAGACAAAAAAACATATTTGTGTTGTTACCCGTTAAGATTACGAACAACATCTAAACTTTTCTAAATTATCTAATATATGCACTTTGAAAAAAATGTTTATGATTATTTTATGCGTCATAATAGTTTATAGTATTAATATTTTATATATATAATTAATAAAAAAAAACTATACATAATGCTACTGTTCATATTCTAGATATTAACATATAAGATTTTATTTCATTATATTAATTTTCTTATAAATATAAAATTTAATTACTCAATCAATATTACTAAAGATATATATTTATAAAACATATTATATATTAAGCTATGTAATATGAGAGATTTGTTAGTTTTTGTGTTGAAAAAGAGATGATGGAGATGTAGGTAACTTTTCTCTGAGAGGGAGAAATTCACAAATTAATGATAGCAAAATAAAGAGAAAAATAATAATAGAGAGAGATGAGAGAGGATTTAACAAAAAGAAAAAGAAAAGAGAGAACATAGATGAGATACAGCGAATAAAAAAATAAGTAAAGAGAGAGAGAAAGAAAATGAGAAAATAGTGAAAAATAAAGGAGAGAGAGAAGCCAAAAAGAATATAATGTGATAAAGAATTAAGAGAGAGATAAAAGAATGACAATAGGAGAGAGAAAAAAGAGACAATATCAGAGACATTATGATAAAGAGGAAAAAATAAGAAAATTTATTTAATAAAAATTAAATTCTTATTATTTAACCTTATAATATTTATTAAATATAAAAATAAAAAATGTATAATTTTTAATAATAATAAGACATAAAAAAAATTCGAGATTCATTATTATTTTAGAATATTAAAAATAGATAGAGAATATTTTAAATATAAATTTAATATCATTTTATTCATACTTAAAATTAAAAAAGTTATTTAAATAATAAATTTAATGATTATCCTAATATATTTTCTTTGTATGATTTAACTTTGATAATAAATATAAATAATATTTCGTATTAAGGATATAATTTTAGATTAGTAATTTTTAGTAAAATAACATTTTATATTTAGAAAATTCTATAAATATAAAATACATATTATTATAAGAATAAATTAATTAGAGATTATTATAGGTTATTTTACTTAATATTAAACAAAAATAATGTCATTATTTTATTTTATCAATATGATTTACCATGTTTATTATTATATCAAATTAATAAAAACATCATAAACTAATTATTAAAAACTAATTATGAAAAGAAAATGAAAAGAGAGAACATAGAAGCGATCGAAAGAATTAACAAAATAGAGAGAGATGACAGAGTAGAGAATGGCAGAAGAGAGAGAGGCCAAGAATAATATAATAAGATAAAAAGTAAAGAAAGAATAAGATGATAATAGGATCGAGAGGAAAGAGAATATGTGAGCTATCATGATAAAAAGAAAAAAAGATAGAAAAATAATTTAATAAGAATTACAGTTTCAAAATTAAACTTATAATTTAATAAGTATTAAAAGTAAATGAAATATAATATTTTTTAATAATAAAATATACAAATTTTTTGAGGATTATTATTATTTTAGAATATTAAAAATACTTAGAGAATATTATGACTATTAATTTAATATTATCTTTTTTATGCCTAAACTTAAAAAAATAAATAAATAATCTATATAATTTTATTATAATATTTTATATTTATGTGATGTGATATATATGTTATATATAAATATAAATAATATTTAACATTAATAATATAATTTTATACTTTTGATATTTTATAATATAATATTTTTATGTTGAGAAAATTCTATGCATATCATATATATACCATTATAAACATAAATTAACCCTAATTTATTTTAATTCATATAAGCCATTTTGCTCAATATTGAACTAAATTAAGGTTATTATTTTACTACATCATATTATGTGCCATATTTTTTATTTTATGAAGTTAATAATAATGTCGTAAAGTTATTATTAAAACTTGATTAAAAATATGATAATTATAAAATATCATTTATAAGAATTTACCTTTTTTAACATTAGTATGTGAAAATAAATTATCATTCATTAGAAAATAGAATTCTATGAAAAAACATGTGCACCACGTGGACTTCTCAAGAGGTCACCCATACCAATACTACTCTCGCCCAAGCATGCTTAACTTTGGAGTTCTAATGAGATCCAGTGCCATAATGCTGGTATGGTCGCACATGCATGCATAAGACAAAAAAACATATTTGTGTTGTTACCCGTTAAGATTACGAACAACATCTAAACATTTCTAAATTATCTAAGATATGCACTTTGAAAAAAATGTTTATGATTATTTTATGCGTCATAATAGTTTATAGTATTAATATTTTATATATATAATTAATAAAAAAAAACTATACATAATGCTACTGTTCATATTCTAGATATTAACATATAAGATTTTTTTTCATTATATTAATTTTCTTATAAATATAAAATTTAATTACTCAATCAATATTACTAAAGATATATATTTATAAAACATATTATATATTAAGCTATGTAATATGAGAGATTTGTTAGTTTTTGTGTTGAAAAAGAGATGATGGAGATGTAGGTAACTTTTCTCTGAGAGGGAGAAATTCACAAATTAATGATAGCAAAATAAAGAGAAAAATAATAATAGAGAGAGATGAGAGAGGATTTAACAAAAAGAAAAAGAAAAGAGAGAACATAGATGAGATACAGCGAATAAAAAAATAAGTAAAGAGAGAGAGAAAGAAAATGAGAAAATAGTGAAAAATAAAGGAGAGAGAGAAGCCAAAAAGAATATAATGTGATAAAGAATTAAGAGAGAGATAAAAGAATGACAATAGGAGAGAGAAAAAAGAGACAATATCAGAGACATTATGATAAAAAGGAAAAAATAAGAAAATTTATTTAATAAAAATTAAATTCTTATTATTTAACCTTATAATATTTATTAAATATAAAAATAAAAAATGTATAATTTTTAATAATAATAAGACATAAAAAATATTCGAGATTCATTATTATTTTAGAATATTAAAAATAGATAGAGAATATTTTAAATATAAATTTAATATCATTTTATTCATACTTAAAATTAAAAAAGTTATTTAAATAATAAATTTAATGATTATCCTAATATATTTTCTTTGTATGATTTAACTTTGATAATAAATATAAATAATATTTCGTATTAAGGATATAATTTTAGATTAGTAATTTTTAGTAAAATAACATTTTATATTTAGAAAATTCTATAAATATAAAATACATATTATTATAAGAATAAATTAATTAGAGATTATTATAGGTTATTTTACTTAATATTAAACAAAAATAATGTCATTATTTTATTTTATCAATATGATTTACCATGTTTATTATTATATCAAATTAATAAAAACATCATAAACTAATTATTAAAAACTAATTATGAAAAGAAAATGAAAAGAGAGAACATAGAAGCGATCGAAAGAATTAACAAAATAGAGAGAGATGACAGAGTAGAGAATGACAGAAGAGAGAGAGGCCAAGAATAATATAATAAGATAAAAAGTAAAGAAAGAATTAGATGATAATAGGATCGAGAGGAAAGAGAATATGTGAGCTATCATGATAAAAAGAAAAAAGATAGAAAAATAATTTAATAAGAATTACAGTTTCAAAATTAAACTTATAATTTAATAAGTATAAATAGTAAATGAAATATAATATTTTTTAATAATAAAATATACAAATTTTTTGAGGATTATTATTATTTTAGAATATTAAAAATACTTAGAGAATATTATGACTATTAATTTAATATTATCTTTTTTATGCCTAAACTTAAAAAAATAAATAAATAATCTATATAATTTTATTATAATATTTTATATTTATGTGATGTGATATATATGTTATATATAAATATAAATAATATTTAACATTAATAATATAATTTTATACTTTTGATATTTTATAATATAATATTTTTATGTTGAGAAAATTCTATGCATATCATATATATACCATTATAAACATAAATTAACCCTAATTTATTTTAATTCATATAAGCCATTTTGCTCAATATTGAACTAAATTAAGGTTATTATTTTACTACATCATATTATGTGCCATATTTTTTATTTTATGAAGTTAATAATAATGTCGTAAAGTTATTATTAAAACTTGATTAAAAATATGATAATTATAAAATATCATTTATAAGAATTTACCTTTTTTAACATTAGTATGTGAAAATAAATTATCATTCATTAGAAAATAGAATTCTATGAAAAAACATGTGCAACACGAGGACTTCTCAAGAGGTCACCCATCCCAATACTACTCTCGCCCAAGCATGCTTAACTTTGGAGTTCTAATGAGATCCAGTGCCATAATGCTGGTATGGTCGCACATGCATGCATAAGACAAAAAAACATATTTGTGTTGTTACCCGTTAAGATTACGAACAACATCTAAACTTTTCTAAATTATCTAATATATGCACTTTGAAAAAAATATTTATGATTATTTTATGCGTCATAATAGTTTATAGTATTAATATTTTTTATATATAATTAATAAAAAAAAACTATACATAATGCTACTGTTCATATTCTAGATATTAACATATAAGATTTTATTTCATTATATTAATTTTCTTATAAATATAAAATTTAATTACTCAATCAATATTACTAAAGATATATATTTATAAAACATATTATATATTAAGCTATGTAATATGAGAGATTTGTTAGTTTTTGTGTTGAAAAAGAGATCATGGAGATGTAGGTAACTTTTCTCTGAGAGGGAGAAATTCACAAATTAATGATAGCAAAATAAAGAGAAAAATAATAATAGAGAGAGATGAGAGAGGATTTAACAAAAAGAAAAAGAAAAGAGAGAACATAGATGAGATACAGCGAATAAAAAAATAAGTAAAGAGAGAGAGAAAGAAAATGAGAAAATAGTGAAAAATAAAGGAGAGAGAGAAGCCAAAAAGAATATAATGTGATAAAGAATGAAGAGAGAGATAAAAGAATGACAATAGGAGAGAGAAAAAAGAGACAATATCAGAGACATTATGATAAAGAGGAAAAAATAAGAAAATTTATTTAATAAAAATTAAATTCTTATTATTTAACCTTATAATATTTATTAAATATAAAAATAAAAAATGTATAATTTTTAATAATAATAAGACATAAAAAATATTCGAGATTCATTATTATTTTAGAATATTAAAAATAGATAGAGAATATTTTAAATATAAATTTTATATCATTTTATTCATACTTAAAATTAAAAAAGTTATTTAAATAATAAATTTAATGATTATCCTAATATATTTTCTTTGTATGATTTAACTTTGATAATAAATATAAATAATATTTCGTATTAAGGATATAATTTTAGATTAGTAATTTTTAGTAAAATAACATTTTATATTTAGAAAATTCTATAAATATAAAATACATATTATTATAAGAATAAATTAATTAGAGATTATTATAGGTTATTTTACTTAATATTAAACAAAAATAATGTCATTATTTTATTTTATCATTATGATTTACCATGTTTATTATTATATCAAATTAATAAAAACATCATAAACTAATTATTAAAAACTAATTATGAAAAGAAAATGAAAAGAGAGAACATAGAAGCGATCGAAAGAATTAACAAAATAGAGAGAGATGACAGAGTAGAGAATGGCAGAAGAGAGAGAGGCCAAGAATAATATAATAAGATAAAAAGTAAAGAAAGAATAAGATGATAATAGGATCGAGAGGAAAGAGAATATGTGAGCTATCATGATAAAAAGAAAAAAGATAGAAAAATAATTTAATAAGAATTACAGTTTCAAAATTAAACTTATAATTTAATAAGTATAAAAAGTAAATGAAATATAATATTTTTTAATAATAAAATATACAAATTTTTTGAGGATTATTATTATTTTAGAATATTAAAAATACTTAGAGAATATTATGACTATTAATTTAATATTATCTTTTTTATGCCTAAACTTAAAAAAATAAATAAATAATCTATATAATTTTATTATAATATTTTATATTTATGTGATGTGATATATATGTTATATATAAATATAAATAATATTTAACATTAATAATATAATTTTATACTTTTGATATTTTATAATATAATATTTTTATGTTGAGAAAATTCTATGCATATCATATATATACCATTATAAACATAAATTAACCCTAATTTATTTTAATTCATATAAGCCATTTTGCTCAATATTGAACTAAATTAAGATTATTATTTTACTACATCATATTATGTGCCATATTTTTTATTTTATGAAGTTAATAATAATGTCGTAAAGTTATTATTAAAACTTGATTAAAAATATGATAATTATAAAAGATCATTTATAAGACTTCTCAAGAGGTCACCCATCCCAATACTACTCTCGCCCAAGCATGCTTAACTTTGGAGTTCTAATGAGATCCAGTGCCATAATGCTGGTATGGTCGCACATGCATGCATAAGACAAAAAAACATATTTGTGTTGTTACCCGTTAAGATTACGAACAACATCTAAACTTTTCTAAATTATCTAATATATGCACTTTGAAAAAAATATTTATGATTATTTTATGCGTCATAATAGTTTATAGTATTAATATTTTTTATATATAATTAATAAAAAAAAACTATACATAATGCTACTGTTCATATTCTAGATATTAACATATAAGACTTTATTTCATTATATTAATTTTCTTATAAATATAAAATTTAATTACTCAATCAATATTACTAAAGATATATATTTATAAAACATATTATATATTAAGCTATGTAATATGAGAGATTTGTTAGTTTTTGTGTTGAAAAAGAGATGATGGAGATATAGGTAACTTTTCTCTGAGAGGGAGAAATTCACAAATTAATGATAGCAAAATAAAGAGAAAAACAATAATAGAGAGAGATGAGAGAGGATTTAACAAAAAGAAAAAGAAAAGAGAGAACATAGATGAGATACAGCGAATAAAAAAATAAGTAAAGAGAGAGAGAAAGAAAATGAGAAAATAGTGAAAAATAAAGGAGAGAGAGAAGCCAAAAAGAATATAATGTGATAAAGAATGAAGAGAGAGATAAAAGAATGACAATAGGAGAGAGAAAAAAGAGACAATATCAGAGACATTATGATAAAGAGGAAAAAATAAGAAAATTTATTTAATAAAAATTAAATTCTTATTATTTAACCTTATAATATTTATTAAATATAAAAATAAAAAAATGTATAATTTTTAATAATAATAAGACATAAAAAAAATTCGAGATTCATTATTATTTTAGAATATTAAAAATAGATAGAGAATATTTTAAATATAAATTTAATATCATTTTATTCATACTTAAAATTAAAAAAGTTATTTAAATAATAAATTTAATGATTATCCTAATATATTTTCTTTGTATGATTTAACTTTGATAATAAATATAAATAATATTTCGTATTAAGGATATAATTTTAGATTAGTAATTTTTAGTAAAATAACATTTTATATTTAGAAAATTCTATAAATATAAAATACATATTATTATAAGAATAAATTAATTAGAGATTATTATAGGTTATTTTACTTAATATTAAACAAAAATAATGTCATTATTTTATTTTATCAATATGATTTACCATGTTTATTATTATATCAAATTAATAAAAACATCATAAACTAATTATTAAAAACTAATTATGAAAAGAAAATGAAAAGAGAGAACATAGAAGCGATCGAAAGAATTAACAAAATAGAGAGAGATGACAGAGTAGAGAATGGCAGAAGAGAGAGAGGCCAAGAATAATATAATAAGATAAAAAGTAAAGAAAGAATAAGATGATAATAGGATCGAGAGGAAAGAGAATATGTGAGCTATCATGATAAAAAGAAAAAAGATAGAAAAATAATTTAATAAGAATTACAGTTTCAAAATTAAACTTATAATTTAATAAGTATAAAAAGTAAATGAAATATAATATTTTTTAATAATAAAATATACAAATTTTTTGAGGATTATTATTATTTTAGAATATTAAAAATACTTAGAGAATATTATGACTATTAATTTAATATTATCTTTTTTATGCCTAAACTTAAAAAAATAAATAAATAATCTATATAATTTTATTATAATATTTTATATTTATGTGATGTGATATATATGTTATATATAAATATAAATAATATTTAACATTAATAATATAATTTTATACTTTTGATATTTTATAATATAATATTTTTATGTTGAGAAAATTCTATGCATATCATATATATACCATTATAAACATAAATTAACCCTAATTTATTTTAATTCATATAAGCCATTTTGCTCAATATTGAACAAAATTAAGGTTATTATTTTACTACATCATATTATGTGTCATATTTTTTATTTTATGAAGTTAATAATAATGTCGTAAAGTTATTATTAAAACTTGATTAAAAATATGATAATTATAAAATATCATTTATAAGAATTTACCTTTTTTAACATTAGTATGTGAAAATAAATTATCATTCATTAGAAAATAGAATTCTATGAAAAAACATGTGCAACACGAGGACTTCTCAAGAGGTCACCCATCCCAATACTACTCTCGCCCAAGCATGCTTAACTTTGGAGTTCTAATGAGATCCAGTGCCATAATGCTGGTATGGTCGCACATGCATGCATAAGACAAAAAAACATATTTGTGTTGTTACCCGTTAAGATTACGAACAACATCTAAACTTTTCTAAATTATCTAATATATGCACTTTGAAAAAAATATTTATGATTATTTTATGCGTCATAATAGTTTATAGTATTAATATTTTTTATATATAATTAAAAAAAAAAAACTATACATAATGCTACTGTT
Organism: Vanilla planifolia; assembly: GCA_023846275.1. Classification (NCBI taxonomy): domain Eukaryota; kingdom Viridiplantae; phylum Streptophyta; class Magnoliopsida; order Asparagales; family Orchidaceae; genus Vanilla; species Vanilla planifolia. Next base: position 19,726,084 of record CM043870.1, read on the forward strand.
CATATTCTAGATATTAACATATAAGATTTTATTTCATTATATTAATTTTCTTATAAATATAAAATTTAATTACTCAATCAATATTACTAAAGATATATATTTATAAAACATATTATATATTAAGCTATGTAATATGAGAGATTTGTTAGTTTTTGTGTTGAAAAAGAGATCATGGAGATGTAGGTAACTTTTCTCTGAGAGGGAGAAATTCACAAATTAATGATAACAAAATAAAGAGAAAAATAATAATAGAGAGAGATGAGAGAGGATTTAACAAAAAGAAAAAGAAAAGAGAGAACATAGATGAGATACAGCGAATAAAAAAATAAGTAAAGAGAGAGAGAAAGAAAATGAGAAAATAGTGAAAAATAAAGGAGAGAGAGAAGCCAAAAAGAATATAATGTGATAAAGAATGAAGAGAGAGATAAAAGAATGACAATAGGAGAGAGAAAAAAGAGACAATATCAGAGACATTATGATAAAGAGGAAAAAATAAGAAAATTTATTTAATAAAAATTAAATTCTTATTATTTAACCTTATAATATTTATTAAATATAAAAATAAAAAATGTATAATTTTTAATAATAATAAGACATAAAAAATATTCGAGATTCATTATTATTTTAGAATATTTAAAATAGATAGAGAAAATTTTAAATATAAATTTAATATCATTTTATTCATACTTAAAATTAAAAAAGTTATTTAAATAATAAATTTAATGATTATCCTAATATATTTTCTTTGTATGATTTAACTTTGATAATAAATATAAATAATATTTCGTATTAAGGATATAATTTTAGATTAGTAATTTTTAGTAAAATAACATTTTATATTTAGAAAATTCTATAAATATAAAATACATATTATTATAAGAATAAATTAATTAGAGATTATTATAGGTTATTTTACTTAATATTAAACAAAAATAATGTCATTATTTTATTTTATCATTATGATTTACCATGTTTATTATTATATCAAATTAATAAAAACATCATAAACTAATTATTAAAAACTAATTATGAAAAGAAAATGAAAAGAGAGAACATAGAAGCGATCGAAAGAATTAACAAAATAGAGAGAGATGACAGAGTAGAGAATGGCAGAAGAGAGAGAGGCCAAGAATAATATAATAAGATAAAAAGTAAAGAAAGAATAAGATGATAATAGGATCGAGAGGAAAGAGAATATGTGAGCTATCATGATAAAAAGAAAAAAGATAGAAAAATAATTTAATAAGAATTACAGTTTCAAAATTAAACTTATAATTTAATAAGTATAAAAAGTAAATGAAATATAATATTTTTTAATAATAAAATATACAAATTTTTTGAGGATTATTATTATTTTAGAATATTAAAAATACTTAGAGAATATTATGACTATTAATTTAATATTATCTTTTTTATGCCTAAACTTAAAAAAATAAATAAATAATCTATATAATTTTATTATAATATTTTATATTTATGTGATGTGATATATATGTTATATATAAATATAAATAATATTTAACATTAATAATATAATTTTATACTTTTGATATTTTATAATATAATATTTTTATGTTGAGAAAATTCTATGCATATCATATATATACCATTATAAACATAAATTAACCCTAATTTATTTTAATTCATATAAGCCATTTTGCTCAATATTGAACTAAATTAAGATTATTATTTTACTACATCATATTATGTGCCATATTTTTTATTTTATGAAGTTAATAATAATGTCGTAAAGTTATTATTAAAACTTGATTAAAAATATGATAATTATAAAAGATCATTTATAAGACTTCTCAAGAGGTCACCCATCCCAATACTACTCTCGCCCAAGCATGCTTAACTTTGGAGTTCTAATGAGATCCAGTGCCATAATGCTGGTATGGTCGCACATGCATGCATAAGACAAAAAAACATATTTGTGTTGTTGCCCGTTAAGATTACGAACAACATCTAAACTTTTCTAAATTATCTAATATATGCACTTTGAAAAAAATATTTATGATTATTTTATGCGTCATAATAGTTTATAGTATTAATATTTTTTATATATAATTAATAAAAAAAAACTATACATAATGCTACTGTTCATATTCTAGATATTAACATATAAGACTTTATTTCATTATATTAATTTTCTTATAAATATAAAATTTAATTACTCAATCAATATTACTAAAGATATATATTTATAAAACATATTATATATTAAGCTATGTAATATGAGAGATTTGTTAGTTTTTGTGTTGAAAAAGAGATGATGGAGATATAGGTAACTTTTCTCTGAGAGGGAGAAATTCACAAATTAATGATAGCAAAATAAAGAGAAAAACAATAATAGAGAGAGATGAGAGAGGATTTAACAAAAAGAAAAAGAAAAGAGAGAACATAAATGAGATACAGCGAATAAAAAATAAGTAAAGAGAGAGAGAAAGAAAATGAGAAAATAGTGAAAAATAAAGGAGAGAGAAAAGCCAAAAAGAATATAATGTGATAAAGAATGAAGAGAGAGATAAAAGAATGACAATAGGAGAGAGAAAAAAGAGACAATATCAGAGACATTATGATAAAGAGGAAAAAATAAGAAAATTTATTTAATAAAAATTAAATTCTTATTATTTAACCTTATAATATTTATTAAATATAAAAATAAAAAAATGTATAATATTTAATAATAATAAGACATAAAAAAAATTCGAGATTCATTATTATTTTAGAATATTAAAAATAGATAGAGAATATTTTAAATATAAATTTAATATCATTTTATTAATACTTAAAATTAAAAAAGTTATTTAAATAATAAATTTAATGATTATCCTAATATATTTTCTTTGTATGATTTAACTTTGATAATAAATATAAATAATATTTCGTATTAAGGATATAATTTTAGATTAGTAATTTTTAGTAAAATAACATTTTATATTTAGAAAATTCTATAAATATAAAATACATATTATTATAAGAATAAATTAATTAGAGATTATTATAGGTTATTTTACTTAATATTAAAAAAAAATAATGTCATTATTTTATTTTATCATTATGATTTACCATGTTTATTATTATATCAAATTAATAAAAACATCATAAACTAATTATTAAAAACTAATTATGAAAAGAAAATGAAAAGAGAGAACATAGAAGCGATCGAAAGAATTAACAAAATAGAGAGAGATGACAGAGTAGAGAATGGCAGAAGAGAGAGAGGCCAAGAATAATATAATAAGATAAAAAGTAAAGAAAGAATAAGAAGATAATAGGATCGAGAGGAAAGAGAATATGTGAGCTATCATGATAAAAAGAAAAAAGATAGAAAAATAATTTAATAAGAATTACAGTTTCAAAATTAAACTTATAATTTAATAAGTATTAAAAGTAAATGAAATATAATATTTTTTAATAATAAAATATACAAATTTTTTGAGGATTATTATTATTTTAGAATATTAAAAATACTTAGAGAATATTATGACTATTAATTTAATATTATCTTTTTTATGCCTAAACTTAAAAAAATAATTAATAATCTATATAATTTTATTATAATATTTTATATTTATGTGATGTGATATATATGTTATATATAAATATAAATAATATTTAACATTAATAATATAATTTTATACTTTTGATATTTTATAATATAATATTTTTATGTTGAGAAAATTCTATGCATATCATATATATACCATTATAAACATAAATTAACCCTAATTTATTTTAATTCATATAAGCCATTTTGCTCAATATTGAACTAAATTAAGGTTATTATTTTACTACATCATATTATGTGCCATATTTTTTATTTTATGAAGTTAATAATAATGTCGTAAAGTTATTATTAAAACTTGATTAAAAATATGATAATTATAAAATATCATTTATAAGAATTTACCTTTTTTAACATTAGTATGTGAAAATAAATTATCATTCATTAGAAAATAGAATTCTATGAAAAAACATGTGCACCACGTGGACTTCTCAAGAGGTCACCCATACCAATACTACTCTCGCCCAAGCATGCTTAACTTTGGAGTTCTAATGAGATCCAGTGCCATAATGCTGGTATGGTCGCACATGCATGCATAAGACAGAAAAACATATTTGTGTTGTTACCCGTTAAGATTACGAACAACATCTAAACTTTTCTAAATTATCTAATATATGCACTTTGAAAAAAATATTTATGATTATTTTATGCGTCATAATAGTTTATAGTATTAATATTTTATATATATAATTAATAAAAAAAACTATACATAATGCTACTGTTCATATTCTAGATATTAACATATAAGATTTTATTTCATTATATTAATCTTCTTATAAATATAAAATTTAATTACTCAATCAATATTACTAAAGATATATATTTATAAAACATATTATATATTAAGCTATGTAATATGAGAGATTTGTTAGTTTTTGTGTTGAAAAAGAGATGATGGAGATGTAGGTAACTTTTCTCTGAGAGGGAGAAATTCACAAATTAATGATAGCAAAATAAAGAGAAAAATAATAATAAAGAGAGATGAGAGAGGATTTAACAAAAAGAAAAAGAAAAGAGAGAACATAGATGAGATACAGCGAATAAAAAAATAAGTAAAGAGAGAGAGAAAGAAAATGAGAAAATAGTGAAAAATAAAGGAGAGAGAGAAGCCAAAAAGAATATAATGTGATAAAGAATTAAGAGAGAGATAAAAGAATGACAATAGGAGAGAGAAAAAAGAGACAATATCAGAGACATTATGATAAAGAGGAAAAAATAAGAAAATTTATTTAATAAAAATTAAATTCTTATTATTTAACCTTATAATATTTATTAAATATAAAAATAAAAAATGTATAATTTTTAATAATAATAAGACATAAAAAATATTCGAGATTCATTATTATTTTAGAATATTAAAAATAGATGGAGAATATTTTAAATATAAATTTAATATCATTTTATTCATACTTAAAATTAAAAAAGTTATTTAAATAATAAATTTAATGATTATCCTAATATATTTTCTTTGTATGATTTAACTTTGATAATAAATATAAATAATTTTTCGTATTAAGGATATAATTTTAGATTAGTAATTTTTAGTAAAATAACATTTTATATTTAGAAAATTCTATAAATATAAAATACATATTATTATAAGAATAAATTAATTAGAGATTATTATAGGTTATTTTACTTAATATTAAACAAAAATAATGTCATTATTTTATTTTATCAATATGATTTACCATGTTTATTATTATATCAAATTAATAAAAACATCATAAACTAATTATTAAAAACTAATTATGAAAAGAAAATGAAAAGAGAGAACATAGAAGCGATCGAAAGAATTAACAAAATAGAGAGAGATGACAGAGTAGAGAATGGCAGAAGAGAGAGAGGCCAAGAATAATATAATAAGATAAAAAGTAAAGAAAGAATAAGATGATAATAGGATCGAGAGGAAAGAGAATATGTGAGCTATCATGATAAAAAGAAAAAAGATAGAAAAATAATTTAATAAGAATTACAGTTTGAAAATTAAACTTATAATTTAATAAGTATAAAAAGTAAATGAAATATAATATTTTTTAATAATAAAATATACAAATTTTTTGAGGTTTATTATTATTTTAGAATATTAAAAATACTTAGAGAATATTATGACTATTAATTTAATATTATCTTTTTTATGCCTAAACTTAAAAAAATAAATAAATAATCTATATAACTTTATTATAATATTTTATATTTATGTGATGTGATATATATGTTATATATAAATATAAATAATATTTAACATTAATAATATAATTTTATACTTTTGATATTTTATAATATAATATTTTTATGTTGAGAAAATTCTATGCATATCATATATATACCATTATAAACATAAATTAACCCTAATTTATTTTAATTCATATAAGCCATTTTGCTCAATATTGAACTAAATTAAGATTATTATTTTACTACATCATATTATGTGCCATATTTTTTATTTTATGAAGTTAATAATAATGTCGTAAAGTTATTATTAAAACTTGATTAAAAATATGATAATTATAAAATATCATTTATAAGACTTCTCAAGAGGTCACCCATCCCAATACTACTCTCGCCCAAGCATGCTTAACTTTGGAGTTCTAATGAGATCCAGTGCCATAATGCTGGTATGGTCGCACATGCATGCATAAGACAAAAAAACATATTTGTGTTGTTACCCGTTAAGATTACGAACAACATCTAAACTTTTCTAAATTATCTAATATATGCACTTTGAAAAAAATATTTATGATTATTTTATGCGTCATAATAGTTTATAGTATTAATATTTTTTATATATAATTAATAAAAAAAAACTATACATAATGCTACTGTTCATATTCTAGATATTAACATATAAGACTTTATTTCATTATATTAATTTTCTTATAAATATAAAATTTAATTACTCAATCAATATTACTAAAGATATATATTTATAAAACATATTATATATTAAGCTATGTAATATGAGAGATTTGTTAGTTTTTGTGTTGAAAAAGAGATGATGGAGATGTAGGTAACTTTTCTCTGAGAGGGAGAAATTCACAAATTAATGATAGCAAAATAAAGAGAAAAATAATAATAGAGAGAGATGAGAGAGGATTTAACAAGAAGAAAAAGAAAAGAGAGAACATAGATGAGATACAGCGAATAAAAAAATAAGTAAAGAGAGAGAGAAAGAAAATGAGAAAATAGTGAAAAATAAAGGAGAGAGAGAAGCCAAAAAGAATATAATGTGATAAAGAATGAAGAGAGAGATAAAAGAATGACAATAGGAGAGAGAAAAAAGAGACAATATCAGAGACATTATGATAAAGAGGAAAAAATAAGAAAATTTATTTAATAAAAATTAAATTCTTATTATTTAACCTTATAATATTTATTAAATATTAAAAAAAAAAATGTATAATTTTTAATAATAATAAGACATAAAAAATATTCGAGATTCATTATTATTTTAGAATATTAAAAATAGATAGAGAATATTTTAAATATAAATTTAATATCATTTTATTCATACTTAAAATTAAAAAAGTTATTTAAATAATAAATTTAATGATTATCCTAATATATTTTCTTTGTATGATTTAACTTTGATAATAAATATAAATACTATTTCGTATTAAGGATATAATTTTAGATTAGTAATTTTTAGTAAAATAACATTTTATATTTAGAAAATTCTATAAATATAAAATACATATTATTATAAGAATAAATTAATTAGAGATTATTATAGGTTATTTTACTTAATATTAAACAAAAATAATGTCATTATTTTATTTTATCAATATGATTTACCATGTTTATTATTATATCAAATTAATAAAAACATCATAAACTAATTATTAAAAACTAATTATGAAAAGAAAATGAAAAGAGAGAACATAGAAGCGATCGAAAGAATTAACAAAATAGAGAGAGATGACAGAGTAGAGAATGGCAGAAGAGAGAGAGGCCAAGAATAATATAATAAGATAAAAAGTAAAGAAAGAATAAGATGATAATAGGATCGAGAGGAAAGAGAATATGTGAGCTATCATGATAAAAAGAAAAAAGATAGAAAAATAATTTAATAAGAATTACAGTTTCAAAATTAAACTTATAATTTAATAAGTATAAAAAGTAAATGAAATATAATATTTTTTAATAATAAAATATACAAATTTTTTGAGGATTATTATTATTTTAGAATATTAAAAATACTTAGAGAATATTATGACTATTAATTTAATATTATCTTTTTTATGCTTAAACTTAAAAAAATAAATAAATAATCTATATAATTTTATTATAATATTTTATATTTATGTGATGTGATATATATGTTATATATAAATATAAATAATATTTAACATTAATAATATAATTTTATACTTTTGATATTTTATAATATAATATTTTTATGTTGAGAAAATTCTATGCATATCATATATATACCATTATAAACATAAATTAACCCTAATTTATTTTAATTCATATAAGCCATTTTGCTCAATATTGAACTAAATTAAGGTTATTATTTTACTACATCATATTATGTGCCATATTTTTTATTTTATGAAGTTAATAATAATGTCGTAAAGTTATTATTAAAACTTGATTAAAAATATGATAATTATAAAATATCATTTATCAGACTTCTCAAGAGGTCACCCATCCCAATACTACTCTCGCACAAGCATGCTTAACTTTGGAGTTCTAATGAGATCCAGTGCCATAATGCTGGTATGGTCGCACATGAATGCATAAGACAAAAAAACATATTAGTGTTGTTACCCGTTAAGATTACGAACAACATCTAAACTTTTCTAAATTATCTAATATATGCACTTTGAAAAAAATATTTATGATTATTTTATGCGTCATAATAGTTTATAGTATTAATATTTTTTATATATAATTAATAAAAAAAACTATACATAATGCTACTGTTCATATTCTAGATATTAACATATAAGACTTTATTTCATTATATTAATTTTCTTATAAATATAAAATTTATTTACTCAATCAATATTACTAAAGATATATATTTATAAAACATATTATATATTAAGCTATGTAATATGAGAGATTTGTTAGTTTTTGTGTTGAAAAAGAGATGATAGAGATGTAGGTAACTTTTCTCTGAGTGGGAGAAATTCACAAATTAATGATAGCAAAATAAAGAGAAAAATAATAATAGAGAGAGATGAGAGAGGATTTAACAAAAAGAAAAAGAAAAGAGAGAACATAGATGAGATACAGCGAATAAATAAATAAGTAAAGAGAGAGAGAGAGAAAGAAAAAGAAAATGAGAAAATAGTGAAGAATAAAGGAGAGAGAGAAGCCAAAAAAAATATAATGTGATAAAGAATGAAGAGAGAGATAAAAGAATGACAATAGGAGAGAGAAAAAAGAGACAATATCAGAGACATTATGATAAAGAGGAAAAAATAAGAAAATTTATTTAATAAAAATTAAATTCTTATTATTTAACCTTATTATATTTATTAAATATAAAAATAAAAAATGTATAATTTTTAATAATAGTAAGACATAAAAAATATTCGAGATTCATTATTATTTTAGAATATTAAAAATAGATAGAGAATATTTTAAATATAAATTTAATATCATTTTATTCGTACTTAAAATTAAAAAAGTTATTTAAATAATAAATTTAATGATTATCCTAATATATTTTCTTTGTATGATTTAACTTTGATAATAAATATAAATAATATTTCGTATTAAGGATATAATTTTAGATTAGTAATTTTTAGTAAAATAACATTTTATATTTAGAAAATTCTATAAATATAAAATACATATTATTATAAGAATAAATTAATTAGAGATTATTATAGGTTATTTTACTTAATATTAAACAAAAATAATGTCATTATTTTATTTTATCAATATGATTTACCATGTTTATTATTATATCAAATTAATAAAAACATCGTAAACTAATTATTAAAAACTAATTATGAAAAGAAAATGAAAAGAGAGAACATAGAAGCGATCGAAAGAATTAACAAAATAGAGAGAGAGAGAGAGAGAGAGAGAGATGACAGAGTAGAGAATGACAGAAGAGAGAGAGGCCAAGAATAATATAATAAGATAAAAAGTAAAGAAAGAATAAGATGATAATAGGATCGAGAGGAAAGAGAATATGTGAGCTATCATGATAAAAAGAAAAAAGATAGAAAAATAATTTAATAAGAATTACAGTTTCAAAATTAAACTTATAATTTAATAAGTATAAAAAGTAAATGAAATATAATATTTTTTAATAATAAAATATACAAATTTTTTGAGGATTATTATTATTTTAGAATATTAAAAATACTTAGAGAATATTATGACTATTAATTTAATATTATCTTTTTTATGCCTAAATTTAAAAAAATAAATAAATAATCTATATAATTTTATTATAATATTTTATATTTATGTGATGTGATATATATGTTATATATAAATATAAATAATATTTAACATTAATAATATAATTTTATACTTTTGATATTTTATAATATAATATTTTTATGTTGAGAAAATTCTATGCATATCATATATATACCATTATAAACATAAATTAACCCTAATTTATTTTAATTCATATAAGCCATTTTGCTCAATATTGAACTAAATTAAGATTATTATTTTACTACATCATATTATGTGCCATATTTTTTATTTTATAAAGTTAATAATAATGTCGTAAAGTTATTATTAAAACTTGATTAAAAATATGATAATTATAAAATATCATTTATAAGACTTCTCAAGAGGTCACCCATCCCAATACTACTCTCGCCCAAGCATGCTTAACTTTGGAGTTCTAATGAGATCCAGTGCCATAATGCTGGTATGGTCGCACATGCATGCATAAGACAAAAAAACATATTTGTGTTGTTACCCGTTAAGATTACGAACAACATCTAAACTTTTCTAAATTATCTAATATATGCACTTTGAAAAAAATATTTATGATTATTTTATGCGTCATAATAGTTTATAGTATTAATATTTTTTGTATATAATTAATAAAAAAAACTATACATAATGCTACTGTTCATATTCTAGATATTAACATATAAGACTTTATTTCATTATATTAATTTTCTTATAAATATAAAATTTAATTACTCAATCAATATTACTAAAGATATATATTTATAAAACATTATATATTAAGCTATGTAATATGAGAGATTTGTTAGTTTTTGTGTTGAAAAAGAGATGATGGAGATGTAGATAACTTTTCTCTGAGAGAGAGAAATTCACAAATTAATGATAGCAAAATAAAGAGAAAAATAATAATAGAGAGAGATGAGAGAGGATTTAACAAAAAGAAAAAGAAAAGAGAGAACATAGATGAGATACAACGAATAAATAAATAAGTAAAGAGAGAGAGAGAGAGAGAGAGAGAAAGAAAATGAGAAAATAATGAAGAATAAAGGAGAGAGAGAAGCCAAAAAGAATATAATGTGATAAAGAATGAAGAGAGAGATAAAAGAATGACAATAGGAGAGAGAAAAAAGAGACAATATCTGAGACATTATGATAAAGAGGAAAAAATAAGAAAATTTATTTAATAAAAATTAAATTCTTATTATTTAACCTTATAATATTTATTAAATATAAAAATAAAAAATGTATTATTTTTAATAATAATAAGACATAAAAAATATTCGAGATTCATTATTATTTTAGAATATTAAAAATAGATAGAGAATATTTTAAATATAAATTTAATATCATTTTATTCATACTTAAAATTAAAAAAGTTATTTAAATAATAAATTTAATGATTATCCTAATATATTTTCTTTGTATGATTTAACTTTGATAATAAATATAAATAATATTTCGTATTAAGGATATAATTTTAGATTAGTAATTTTTAGTAAAATAACATTTTATATTTAGAAAATTCTATAAATATAAAATACATATTATTATAAGAATAAATTAATTAGAGATTATTCTAGGTTATTTTACTTAATATTAAACAAAAATAATGTCATTATTTTATTTTATCAATATGATTTACCATGTTTATTATTATATCAAATTAATAAAAACATCATAAACTAATTATTAAAAACTAATTATGAAAAGAAAATGAAAAGAGAGAACATAGAAGCGATCGAAAGAATTAACAAAATAGAGAGAGATGACAGAGTAGAGAATGACAGAAGAGAGAGAGGCCAAGAATAATATTATAAGATAAAAAGTAAAGAAAGAATAAGATGATAATAGGATCGAGAGGAAAGAGAATATGTGAGCTATCATGATAAAAAGAAAATAGATAGAAAAATAATTTAATAAGAATTACAGTTTCAAAATTAAACTTATAATTTAATAAGTATAAAAAGTAAATGAAATATAATATTTTTTAATAATAAAATATACAAATTTTTTGAGGATTATTATTATTTTAGAATATTAAAAATACTTAGAGAATATTATGACTATTAATTTAATATTATCTTTTTTATGCCTAAACTTAAAAAAATAAATAAATAATCTATATAATTTTATTATAATATTTTATATTTATGTGATGTGATATATATGTTATATATAAATATAAATAATATTTAACATTAATAATATAATTTTATACTTTTGATATTTTATAATATAATATTTTTATGTTGAGAAAATTCTATGCATATCATATATATACAATTATAAACATAAATTAACCCTAATTTATTTTAATTCATATAAGCCATTTTGCTCAATATTGAACTAAATTAAGGTTATTATTTTACTACATCATATTATGTGCCATATTTTTTATTTTATGAAGTTAATAATAATGTCGTAAAGTTATTATTAAAACTTGATTAAAAATATGATAATTATAAAATATCATTTATAAGAATTTACCTTTTTTAACATTAGTATGTGAAAAAAAATTATCATTCATTAGAAAATAGAATTCTATGAAAAAACATGTGCAACACGAGGACTTCTCAAGAGGTCACCCATCCCAATACTACTCTCGCCCAAGCATGCTTAACTTTGGAGTTCTAATGAGATCCAGTGCCATAATGCTGGTATGGTCGCACATGCATGCATAAGACAAAAAAACATATTTGTGTTGTTACCCATTAAGATTACGAACAACATCTAAACTTTTCTAAATTATCTAATATATGCACTTTGAAAAAAATATTTATGATTATTTTATGCGTCATAATAGTTTATAGTATTAATATTTTTTATATATAATTAATAAAAAAAAACTATACATAATGCTACTGTTCATATTCTAGATATTAACATACAAGACTTTATTTCATTATATTAATTTTCTTATAAATATAAAATTTAATTACTCAATCAATATTACTAAAGATATATATTTATAAAACATATTATATATTAAGCTATGTAATATGAGAGATTTATTAGTTTTTGTGTTGAAAAAGAGATGATAGAGATGTAGGTAACTTTTCTCTGAGAGGGAGAAATTCACAAATTAATGATAGCAAAATAAAGAGAAAAATAATAATAGAGAGAGATGAGAGAGGATTTAACAAAAAGAAAAAGAAAAGAGAGAACATAGATGAGATACAGCGAATAAAAAAATAAGTAAAGAGAGAGAGAAAGAAAATGAGAAAATAGTGAAAAATAAAGGAGAGAGAGAAGCCAAAAAGAATATATAATGTGATAAAGAATGAAGAGAGAGATAAAAGAATGACAATAGGAGAGAGAAAAAAGAGACAATATCAGAGACATTATGATAAAGAGGAAAAAATAAGAAAATTTATTTAATAAAAATTAAATTCTTATTATTTAACCTTATTATATTTATTAAATATAAAAATAAAAAATGTATAATTTTTAATAATAGTAAGACATAAAAAATATTCGAGATTCATTATTATTTTAGAATATTAAAAATAGATAGAGAATATTTTAAATATAAATTTGATATCATTTTATTCATACTTAAAATTAAAAAAGTTATTTAAATAATAAATTTAATGATTATCCTAATATATTTTCTTTGTATGATTTAACTTTGATAATAAATATAAATAATATTTCGTATTAAGGATATAATTTTAGATTAGTAATTTTTAGTAAAATAACATTTTATATTTAGAAAATTCTATAAATATAAAATACATATTATTATAAGAATAAATTAATTAGAGATTATTATAGGTTATTTTACTTAATATTAAACAAAAATAATGTCATTATTTTATTTTATCAATATGATTTACCATGTTTATTATTATATCAAATTAATAAAAACATCGTAAACTAATTATTAAAAACTAATTATGAAAAGAAAATGAAAAGAGAGAACATAGAAGCGATCGAAAGAATTAACAAAATAGAGAGAGAGAGAGAGAGAGAGATGACAGAGTAGAGAATGGCAGAAGAGAGAGAGGCCAAGAATAATATAATAAGATAAAAAGTAAAGAAAGAATAAGATGATAATAGGATCGAGAGGAAAGAGAATATGTGAGCTATCATGATAAAAAGAAAAAAGATAGAAAAATAATTTAATAAGAATTACAGTTTCAAAATTAAACTTATAATTTAATAAGTATAAAAAGTAAATGAAATATAATATTTTTTAATAATAAAATATACAAATTTTTTGAGGATTATTATTATTTTAGAATATTAAAAATACTTAGAGAATATTATGACTATTAATTTAATATTATCTTTTTTATGCCTAAATTTAAAAAAATAAATAAATAATCTATATAATTTTATTATAATATTTTATATTTATGTGATGTGATATATATGTTATATATAAATATAAATAATATTTAACATTAATAATATAATTTTATACTTTTGATATTTTATAATATAATATTTTTATGTTGAGAAAATTTTATGCATATCATATATATACCATTATAAACATAAATTAACCCTAATTTATTTTAATTCATATAAGCCATTTTGCTCAATATTGAACTAAATTAAGATTATTATTTTACTACATCATATTATGTGCCATATTTTTTATTTTATGAAGTTAATAATAATGTCGTAAAGTTATTATTAAAACTTGATTAAAAATATGATAATTATAAAATATCATTTATAAGACTTCTCAAGAGGTCACCCATCCCAATACTACTCTCGCCCAAGCATGCTTAACTTTGGAGTTCTAATGAGATACAGTGCCATAATGCTGGTATGGTCGCACATGCATGCATAAGACAAAAAAACATATTTGTGTTGTTACCCGTTAAGATTACGAACAACATCTAAACTTTTCTAAATTATCTAATATATGCACTTTGAAAAAAATATTTATGATTATTTTATGCGTCATAATAGTTTATAGTATTAATATTTTTTGTATATAATTAATAAAAAAAAACTATACATAATGCTACTGTTCATATTCTAGATATTAACATATAAGACTTTATTTCATTATATTAATTTTCTTATAAATATAAAATTTAATTACTCAATCAATATTACTAAAGATATATATTTATAAAACATTATATATTAAGCTATGTAATATGAGAGATTTGTTAGTTTTTGTGTTGAAAAAGAGATGATGGAGATGTAGATAACTTTTCTCTGAGAGAGAGAAATTCACAAATTAATGATAGCAAAATAAAGAGAAAAATAATAATAGAGAGAGATGAGAGAGGATTTAACAAAAAGAAAAAGAAAAGAGAGAACATAGATGAGATACAACGAATAAATAAATAAGTAAAGAGAGAGAGAGAGAGAGAGAGAGAAAGAAAATGAGAAAATAATGAAGAATAAAGGAGAGAAAGAAGCCAAAAAGAATATAATGTGATAAAGAATGAAGAGAGAGATAAAAGAATGAGAATAGGAGAGAGAAAAAAGAGACAATATCTGAGACATTATGATAAAGAGGGAAAAATAAGAAAATTTATTTAATAAAAATTAAATTCTTAATATTTAACCTTATAATATTTATTAAATATAAAAATAAAAAATGTATAATTTTTAATAATAATAAGACATAAAAAATATTCGAGATTCATTATTATTTTAGAATATTAAAAATAGATAGAGAATATTTTAAATATAAATTTAATATCATTTTATTCATACTTAAAATTAAAAAAGTTATTTAAATAATAAATTTAATGATTATCCTAATATATTTTCTTTGTATGATTTAACTTTGATAATAAATATAAATAATTTTTCGTATTAAGGATATAATTTTAGATTAGTAATTTTTAGTAAAATAACATTTTATATTTAGAAAATTCTATAAATATAAAATACATATTATTATAAGAATAAATTAATTAGAGATTATTCTAGGTTATTTTACTTAATATTAAACAAAAATAATGTCATTATTTTATTTTATCAATATGATTTACCATGTTTATTATTATATCAAATTAATAAAAACATCATAAACTAATTATTAAAAACTAATTATGAAAAGAAAATGAAAAGAGAGAACATAGAAGCGATCGAAAGAATTAACAAAATAGAGAGAGATGACAGAGTAGAGAATGACAGAAGAGAGAGAGGCCAAGAATAATATTATAAGATAAAAAGTAAAGAAAGAATAAGATGATAATAGGATCGAGAGGAAAGAGAATATGTGAGCTATCATGATAAAAAGAAAATAGATAGAAAAATAATTTAATAAGAATTACAGTTTCAAAATTAAACTTATAATTTAATAAGTATAAAAAGTAAATGAAATATAATATTTTTTAATAATAAAATATAAAAATTTTTTGAGGATTATTATTATTTTAGAATATTAAAAATACTTAGAGAATATTATGACTATTAATTTAATATTATCTTTTTTATGCCTAAACTTAAAAAAATAAATAAATAATCTATATAATTTTATTATAATATTTTATATTTATGTGATGTGATATATATGTTATATATAAATATAAATAATATTTAACATTAATAATATAATTTTATACTTTTGATATTTTATAATATAATATTTTTATGTTGAGAAAATTCTATGCATATCATATATATACAATTATAAACATAAATTAACCCTAATTTATTTTAATTCATATAAGCCATTTTGCTCAATATTGAACTAAATTAAGGTTATTATTTTACTACATCATATTATGTGCCATATTTTTTATTTTATGAAGTTAATAATAATGTCGTAAAGTTATTATTAAAACTTGATTAAAAATATGATAATTATAAAATATCATTTATAAGAATTTACCTTTTTTAACATTAGTATGTGAAAAAAAATTATCATTCATTAGAAAATAGAATTCTATGAAAAAACATGTGCAACACGAGGACTTCTCAAGAGGTCACCCATCCCAATACTACTCTCGCCCAAGCATGCTTAACTTTGGAGTTCTAATGAGATCCAGTGCCATAATGCTGGTATGGTCACACATGCATGCATAAGACAAAAAAACATATTTGTGTTGTTACCCATTAAGATTACGAACAACATCTAAACTTTTCTAAATTATCTAATATATGCACTTTGAAAAAAATATTTATGATTATTTTATGCGTCATAATAGTTTATAGTATTAATATTTTTTATGTATAATTAATAAAAAAAAACTATACATAATGCTACTGTTCATATTCTAGATATTAACATACAAGACTTTATTTTATTATATTAATTTTCTTATAAATATAAAATTTAATTACTCAATCAATATTACTAAAGATATATATTTATAAAACATATTATATATTAAGCTATGTAATATGAGAGATTTGTTAGTTTTTGTGTTGAAAAAGAGATGATAGAGATGTAGGTAACTTTTCTCTGAGAGGGAGAAATTCACAAATTAATGATAGCAAAATAAAGAGAAAAATAATAATAGAGAGAGATGAGAGAGGATTTAACAAAAAGAAAAAGAAAAGAGAGAACATAGATGAGATACAGCGAATAAAAAAATAAGTAAAGAGAGAGAGAAAGAAAATGAGAAAATAGTGAAAAATAAAGGAGAGAGAGAAGCCAAAAAGAATATATAATGTGATAAAGAATGAAGAGAGAGATAAAAGAATGACAATAGGAGAGAGAAAAAAGAGACAATATCAGAGACATTATGATAAAGAGGAAAAAATAAGAAAATTTATTTAATAAAAATTAAATTCTTATTATTTAACCTTATAATATTTATTAAATATAAAAATAAAAAATGTATAATTTTTAATAATAATAAGACATAAAAAATATTCGAGATTCATTATTATTTTAGAATATTAAAAATAGATAGAGAATATTTTAAATATAAATTTAATATCATTTTATTCATACTTAAAATTAAAAAAGTTATTTAAATAATAAATTTAATGATTATCCTAATATATTTTCTTTGTATGATTTAACTTTGATAATAAATATAAATAATATTTCGTATTAAGGATATAATTTTAGATTAGTAATTTTTAGTAAAATAACATTTTATATTTAGAAAATTCTATAAATATAAAATACATATTATTATAAGAATAAATTAATTAGAGATTATTATAGGTTATTTTACTTAATATTAAACAAAAATAATGTCATTATTTTTTTTTATCAATATGATTTACCATGTTTATTATTATATCAAATTAATAAAAACATCATAAACTAATTATTAAAAACTAATTATGAAAAGAAAATGAAAAGAGAGAACATAGAAGCGATCGAAAGAATTAACAAAATAGAGAGAGATGACAGAGTAGAGAATGGCAGAAGAGAGAGAGGCCAAGAATAATATAATAAGATAAAAAGTAAAGAAAGAATAAGATGATAATAGGATCGAGAGGAAAGAGAATATGTGAGCTATCATGATAAAAAGAAAAAAGATAGAAAAATAATTTAATAAGAATTACAGCTTCAAAATTAAACTTATAATTTAATAAGTATAAAAAGTAAATGAAATATAATATTTTTTAATAATAAAATATAAAATTTTTTTGAGGATTATTATTATTTTAGAATATTAAAAATACTTAGAGAATATTATGACTATTAATTTAATATTATCTTTTTTATGCCTAAACTTAAAAAAATAAATAAATAATCTATATAATTTTATTATAATATTTTATATTTATGTGATGTGATATATATGTTATATATAAATATAAATAATATTTAACATTAATAATATAATTTTATACTTTTGATATTTTATAATATAATATTTTTATGTTGAGAAAATTCTATGCATATCATATATATACCATTATAAACATAAATTAACCCTAATTTATTTTAATTCATATGAGCCATTTTGCTCAATATTGAACTAAATTAAGGTTATTATTTTACTACATCATATTATGTGCCATATTTTTTATTTTATGAAGTTAATAATAATGTCGTAAAGTTATTATTAAAACTTGATTAAAAATATGATAATTATAAAATATCATTTATCAGACTTCTCAAGAGGTCACCCATCCCAATACTACTCTCGCCCAAGCATGCTTAACTTTGGAGTTCTAATGAGATCCAGTGCCATAATGCTGGTATGGTCGCACATGAATGCATAAGACAAAAAAACATATTTGTGTTGTTACCCGTTAAGATTACGAACAACATCTAAACTTTTCTAAATTATCTAATATATGCACTTTGAAAAAAATATTTATGATTATTTTATGCGTCATAATAGTTTATAGTATTAATATTTTTTATATATAATTAATAAAAAAACTATACATAATGCTCCTGTTCATATTCTAGATATTAACATATAAGACTTTATTTCATTATATTAATTTTCTTATAAATATAAAATTTATTTACTCAATCAATATTACTAAAGATATATATTTATAAAACATATTATATATTAAGCTATGTAATATGAGAGATTTGTTAGTTTTTGTGTTGAAAAAGAGATGATAGAGATGTAGGTAACTTTTCTCTGAGTGGGAGAAATTCACAAATTAATGATAGCAAAATAAAGAGAAAAATAATAATAGAGAGAGATGAGAGAGGATTTAACAAAAAGAAAAAGAAAAGAGAGAACATAGATGAGATACAGCGAATAAATAAATAAGTAAAGAGAGAGAGAGAGAAAGAAAAAGAAAATGAGAAAATAAAGGAGAGAGAGAAGCCAAAAAAAATATAATGTGATAAAGAATGAAGAGAGAGATAAAAGAATGACAATAGGAGAGAGAAAAAAGAGACAATATCAGAGACATTATGATAAAAATGAAAAAATAAGAAAATTTATTTAATAAAAATTAAATTCTTATTATTTAACCTTATTATATTTATTAAATATAAAAATAAAAAATGTATAATTTTTAATAATAGTAAGACATAAAAAATATTCGAGATTCATTATTATTTTAGAATATTAAAAATAGATAGAGAATATTTTAAATATAAATTTAATATCATTTTATTCGTACTTAAAATTAAAAAAGTTATTTAAATAATAAATTTAATGATTATCCTAATATATTTTCTTTGTATGATATAACTTTGATAATAAATATAAATAATATTTCGTATTAAGGATATAATTTTAGATTAGTAATTTTTAGTAAAATAACATTTTATATTTAGAAAATTCTATAAATATAAAATACATATTATTATAAGAATAAATTAATTAGAGATTATTATAGGTTATTTTACTTAATATTAAACAAAAATAATGTCATTATTTTATTTTATCAATATGATTTACCATGTTTATTATTATATCAAATTAATAAAAACATCGTAAACTAATTATTAAAAACTAATTATGAAAAGAAAATGAAAAGAGAGAACATAGAAGCGATCGAAAGAATTAACAAAATAGAGAGAGAGAGAGAGAGAGAGAGAGATGACAGAGTAGAGAATGGCAGAAGAGAGAGAGGCCAAGAATAATATAATAAGATAAAAAGTAAAGAAAGAATAAGATGATAATAGGATCGAGAGGAAAGAGAATATGTGAGCTATCATGATAAAAAGAAAAAAGATAGAAAAATAATTTAATAAGAATTACAGTTTCAAAATTAAACTTATAATTTAATAAGTATAAAAAGTAAATGAAATATAATATTTTTTAATAATAAAATATAAAAATTTTTTGAGGATTATTATTATTTTAGAATATTAAAAATACTTAGAGAATATTATGACTATTAATTTAATATTATCTTTTTTATGCTTAAATTTAAAAAAATAAATAAATAATCTATATAATTTTATTATAATATTTTTTATTTATGTGATGTGATATATATGTTATATATAAATATAAATAATATTTAACATTAATAATATAATTTTATACTTTTGATATTTTATAATATAATATTTTTATGTTGAGAAAATTCTATGCATATCATATATATACCATTATAAACATAAATTAACCCTAATTTATTTTAATTCATATAAGCCATTTTTCTCAATATTGAACTAAATTAAGATTATTATTTTACTACATCATATTATGTGCCATATTTTTTATTTTATGAAGTTAATAATAATGTCGTAAAGTTATTATTAAAACTTGATTAAAAATATGATAATTATAAAATATCATTTATAAGACTTCTCAAGAGGTCACCCATCCCAATACTACTCTCGCCCAAGCATGCTTAACTTTGGAGTTCTAATGAGATCCAGTGCCATAATACTGGTATGGTCGCACATGCATGCATAAGACAAAAAAACATATTTGTGTTGTTACCCGTTAAGATTACGAACAACATCTAAACTTTTCTAAATTATCTAATATATGCACTTTGAAAAAAATATTTATGATTATTTTATGCGTCATAATAGTTTATAGTATTAATATTTTTTGTATATAATTAATAAAAAAAAACTATACATAATGCTACTGTTCATATTCTAGATATTAACATATAAGACTTTATTTCATTATATTAATTTTCTTATAAATATAAAATTTAATTACTCAATCAATATTACTAAAGATATATATTTATAAAACATTATATATTAAGCTATGTAATATGAGAGATTTGTTAGTTTTTGTGTTGAAAAAGAGATGATGGAGATGTAGATAACTTTTCTCTGAGAGAGAGAAATTCACAAATTAATGATAGCAAAATAAAGAGAAAAATAATAATAGAGAGAGATGAGAGAGGATTTAACAAAAAGAAAAAGAAAAGAGAGAACATAGATGAGATACAACGAATAAATAAATAAGTAAAGAGAGAGAGAGAGAGAGAGAGAGAAAGAAAATGAGAAAATAATGAAGAATAAAGGAGAGAGAGAAGCCAAAAAGAATATAATGTGATAAAGAATGAAGCGAGAGATAAAAGAATGACAATAGGAGAGAGAAAAAAGAGACAATATCTGAGACATTATGATAAAGAGGAAAAAATAAGAAAATTTATTTAATAAAAATTAAATTCTTATTATTTAACCTTATAATATTTATTAAATATAAAAATAAAAAATGTATTATTTTTAATAATAATAAGACATAAAAAATATTCGAGATTCATTATTATTTTAGAATATTAAAAATAGATAGAGAATATTTTAAATATAAATTTAATATCATTTTATTCATACTTAAAATTAAAAAAGTTATTTAAATAATAAATTTAATGATTATCCTAATATATTTTCTTTGTATGATTTAACTTTGATAATAAATATAAATAATATTTCGTATTAAGGATATAATTTTAGATTAGTAATTTTTAGTAAAATAACATTTTATATTTAGAAAATTCTATAAATATAAAATACATATTATTATAAGAATAAATTAATTAGAGATTATTCTAGGTTATTTTACTTAATATTAAACAAAAATAATGTCATTATTTTATTTTATCAATATGATTTACCATGTTTATTATTATATCAAATTAATAAAAACATCCTAAACTAATTATTAAAAACTAATTATGAAAAGAAAATGAAAAGAGAGAACATAGAAGCGATCGAAAGAATTAACAAAATAGAGAGAGATGACAGAGTAGAGAATGGCAGAAGAGAGAGAGGCCAAGAATAATATTATAAGATAAAAAGTAAAGAAAGAATAAGATGATAATAGGATCGAGAGGAAAGAGAATATGTGAGCTATCATGATAAAAAGAAAATAGATAGAAAAATAATTTAATAAGAATTACAGTTTCAAAATTAAACTTATAATTTAATAAGTATAAAAAGTAAATGAAATATAATATTTTTTAATAATAAAATATACAAATTTTTTGAGGATTATTATTATTTTAGAATATTAAAAATACTTAGAGAATATTATGACTATTAATTTAATATTATCTTTTTTATGCCTAAACTTAAAAAAATAAATAAATAATCTATATAATTTTATTATAATATTTTATATTTATGTGATGTGATACATATGTTATATATAAATATAAATAATATTTAACATTAATAATATAATTTTATACTTTTGATATTTTATAATATAATATTTTTATGTTGAGAAAATTCAATGCATATCATATATATACAATTATAAACATAAATTAACCCTAATTTATTTTAATTCATATAAGCCATTTTGCTCAATATTGAACTAAATTAAGGTTATTATTTTACTACATCATATTATGTGCCATATTTTTTATTTTATGAAGTTAATAATAATGTCGTAAAGTTATTATTAAAACTTGATTAAAAATATGATAATTATAAAATATCATTTAAAAGAATTTACCTTTTTTAACATTAGTATGTGAAAAAAAATTATCATTCATTAGAAAATAGAATTTTATGAAAAAACATGTGCAACACGAGGACTTCTCAAGAGGTCAGCCATCCCAATACTACTCTCGCCCAAGCATGCTTAACTTTGGAGTTCTAATGAGATCCAGTGCCATAATGCTGGAATGGTCGCACATGCATGCATAAGACAAAAAAACATATTTGTGTTGTTACCCATTAAGATTACGAACAACATCTAAACTTTTCTAAATTATCTAATATATGCACTTTGAAAAAAATATTTATGATTATTTTATGCGTCATAATAGTTTATAGTATTAATATTTTTTATATATAATTAATAAAAAAAAACTATACATAATGCTACTGTTCATATTCTAGATATTAACATACAAGACTTTATTTCATTATATTAATTTTCTTATAAATATAAAATTTAATTACTCAATCAATATTACTAAAGATATATATTTATAAAACATATTATATATTAAGCTATGTAATATGAGAGATTTGTTAGTTTTTGTGTTGAAAAAGAGATGATAGAGATGTAGGTAACTTTTCTCTGAGAGGGAGAAATTCACAAATTAATGATAGCAAAATAAAGAGAAAAATAATAATAGAGAGAGATGAGAGAGGATTTAACAAAAAGAAAAAGAAAAGAGAGAACATAGATGAGATACAGCGAATAAAAAAATAAGTAAAGAGAGAGAGAAAGAAAATGAGAAAATAGTGAAAAATAAAGAAGAGAGAGAAGCCAAAAAGAATATATAATGTGATAAAGAATGAAGAGAGAGATAAAAGAATGACAATAGGAGAGAGAAAAAAGAGACAATATCAGAGACATTATGATAAAGAGGAAAAAATAAGAAAATTTATTTAATAAAAATTAAATTCTAATTATTTAACCTTATAATATTTATTAAATATAAAAATAAAAAATGTATAATTTTTAATAATAATAAGACATAAAAAATATTCGAGATTCATTATTATTTTAGAATATTAAAAATAGATAGAGAATATTTTAAATATAAATTTAATATCATTTTATTCATACTTAAAATTAAAAAAGTTATTTAAATAATAAATTTAATGATTATCCTAATATATTTTCTTTGTATGATTTAACTTTGATAATAAATATAAATAATATTTCGTATTAAGGATATAATTTTAGATTAGTAATTTTTAGTAAAATAACATTTTACATTTAGAAAATTCTATAAATATAAAATACATATTATTATAAGAATAAATTAATTAGAGATTATTATAGGTTATTTTTACTTAATATTAAACAAAAATAATGTCATTATTTTATTTTATCAATATGATTTACCATGTTTATTATTATATCAAATTAATAAAAACCTCATAAACTAATTATTAAAAACTAATTATAAAAAGAAAATGAAAAGAGAGAACATAGAAGCGATCGAAAGAATTAACAAAATAGAGAGAGATGACAGAGTAGAGAATGACAGAAGAGAGAGAGGCCAAGAATAATATAATAAGATAAAAAGTAAAGAAAGAATAAGATGATAATAGGATCGAGAGGAAAGAGAATATGTGAGCTATCATGATAAAAAGAAAAAAGATAGAAAAATAATTTAATAAGAATTACAGTTTCAAAATTAAACTTATAATTTAATAAGTATAAAAAGTAAATGAAATATAATATTTTTTAATAATAAAATATACAAATTTTTTGAGGATTATTATTATTTTAGAATATTAAAAATATTTAGAGAATATTATGACTATTAATTTAATATTATCTTTTTTATGCCTAAACTTAAAAAAATAAATAAATAATCTATATAATTTTATTATAATATTTTATATTTATGTGATGTGATATATATGTTATATATAAATATAAATAATATTTAACTTTAATAATATAATTTTATACTTTTGATATTTTATAATATAATATTTTTATGTTGAGAAAATTCTATGCATATCATATACATACCATTATAACCATAAATTAACCCTAATTTATTTTAATTCATATAAGCCATTTTGCTCAATATTGAACTAAATTAAGGTTATTATTTTACTACATCATATTATGTGCCATATTTTTTATTTTATGAAGTTAATATAATGTCGTAAAGTTATTATTAAAACTTGATTAAAAATATGATAATTATAAAATATCATTTATAAGAATTTACCTTTTTTAACATTAGTATGTGAAAATAAATTATCATTCATTAGAAAATAAAATTCTATGAAGAAACATGTGCAACACGAGGACTTCTCAAGAGGTCACCCATCCCAATACTACTCTCGCCCAAGCATGCTTAACTTTGGAGTTCTAATGAGATCCAGTGCGATAATGCTGGTATGGTCGCACATGCATGCATAAGACAAAAAAACATATTTGTGTTGTTACCCGTTAAGATTACGAACAACATCTAAACTTTTCTAAATTATCTAATATATGCACTTTGAAAAAAATATTTATGATTATTTTATGCGTCATAATAGTTTATAGTATTAATATTTTTTATATATAATTAATAAAAAAAAACTATACATAATGCTACTGTTCATATTCTAGATATTAACATATAAGATTTTATTTCATTATATTAATTTTCTTATAAATATAAAATTTAATTACTCAATCAATATTACTAAAGATATATATTTATAAAACATATTATATATTAAGCTATGTAATATGAGAGATTTGTTAGTTTTTCTGTTGAAAAAGAGATCATGGAGATGTAGGTAACTTTTCTCTGAGAGGGAGAAATTCACAAATTAATGATAGCAAAATAAAGAGAAAAATAATAATAGAGAGAGATGAGAGAGGATTTAACAAAAAGAAAAAGAAAAGAGAGAACATAGATGAGATACAGCGAATAAAAAAATAAGTAAAGAGAGAGAGAAAGAAAATGAGAAAATAGTGAAAAATAAAGGAGAGAGAGAAGCCAAAAAGAATATAATGTGATAAAGAATGAAGAGAGAGATAAAAGAATGACAATAGGAGAGAGAAAAAAGAGACAATATCAGAGACATTATGATAAAGAGGAAAAAATAAGAAAATTTATTTAATAAAAATTAAATTCTTATTATTTAACCTTATAATATTTATTAAATATAAAAATAAAAAATGTATAATTTTTAATAATAATAAGACATAAAAAATATTCGAGATTCATTATTATTTTAGAATATTAAAAATAGATAGAGAATATTTTAAATATAAATTTAATATCATTTTATTCATACTTAAAATTAAAAAAGTTATTTAAATAATAAATTTAATGATTATCCTAATATATTTTCTTTGTATGATTTAACTTTGATAATAAATATAAATAATATTTCGTATTAAGGATATAATTTTAGATTAGTAATTTTTAGTAAAATAACATTTTATATTTAGAAAAATCTATAAATATAAAATACATATTATTATAAGAATAAATTAATTAGAGATTATTATAGGTTATTTTACTTAATATTAAACAAAAATAATGTCATTATTTTATTTTATCATTATGATTTACCATGTTTATTATTATATCAAATTAATAAAAACATCATAAACTAATTATTAAAAACTAATTATGAAAAGAAAATGAAAAGAGAGAACATAGAAGCGATCGAAAGAATTAACAAAATAGAGAGAGATGACAGAGTAGAGAATGGCAGAAGAGAGAGAGGCCAAGAATAATATAATAAGATAAAAAGTAAAGAAAGAATAAGATGATAATAGGATCGAGAGGAAAGAGAATATGTGAGCTATCATGATAAAAAGAAAAAAGATAGAAAAATAATTTAATAAGAATTACAGTTTCAAAATTAAACTTATAATTTAATAAGTATAAAAAGTAAATGAAATATAATATTTTTTAATAATAAAATATACAAATTTTTTGAGGATTATTATTATTTTAGAATATTAAAAATACTTAGAGAATATTATGACTATTAATTTAATATTATCTTTTTTATGCCTAAACTTAAAAAAATAAATAAATAATCTATATAATTTTATTATAATATTTTATATTTATGTGATGTGATATATATGTTATATATAAATATAAATAATATTTAACATTAATAATATAATTTTATACTTTTGATATTTTATAATATAATATTTTTATGTTGAGAAAATTCTATGCATATCATATATATACCATTATAAACATAAATTAACCCTAATTTATTTTAATTCATATAAGCCATTTTGCTCAATATTGAACTAAATTAAGATTATTATTTTACTACATCATATTATGTGCCATATTTTTTATTTTATGAAGTTAATAATAATGTCGTAAAGTTATTATTAAAACTTGATTAAAAATATGATAATTATAAAAGATCATTTATAAGACTTCTCAAGAGGTCACCCATCCCAATACTACTCTCGCCCAAGCATGCTTAACTTTGGAGTTCTAATGAGATCCAGTGCGATAATGCTGGTATGGTCGCACATGCATGCATAAGACAAAAAAACATATTTGTGTTGTTACCCGTTAAGATTACGAACAACATCTAAACTTTTCTAAATTATCTAATATATGCACTTTGAAAAAAATATTTATGATTATTTTATGCGTCATAATAGTTTATAGTATTAATATTTTTTATATATAATTAATAAAAAAAAACTATACATAATGCTACTGTTCATATTCTAGATATTAACATATAAGACTTTATTTCATTATATTAATTTTCTTATAAATATAAAATTTAATTACTCAATCAATATTACTAAAGATATATATTTATAAAACATATTATATATTAAGCTATGTAATATGAGAGATTTGTTAGTTTTTGTGTTGAAAAAGAGATGATGGAGATGTAGGTAACTTTTCTCTGAGAGGGAGAAATTCACAAATTAATGATAGCAAAATAAAGACAAAAATAATAATAGAGAGAGATGAGAGAGGATTTAACAAAAAGAAAAAGAAAAGAGAGAACATAGATGAGATACAACGAATAAATAAATAAGTAAAGAGAGAGAGAGAGAGAGAGAGAGAAGCCAAAAAGAATATAATGTGATAAAGAATGAAGAGAGAGATAAAAGAATGACAATAGGAGAGAGAAAAAAGAGACAATATCTGAGACATTATGATAAAGAGGAAAAAATAGGAAAATTTATTTAATAAAAATTAAATTCTTATTATTTAACCTTATAATATTTATTAAATATAAAAATAAAAAATGTATAATTTTTAATAATATTAAGACATAAAAATTATTCGAGATTCATTATTATTTTAGAATATTAAAAATAGATAGAGAATATTTTAAATATAAATTTAATATCATTTTATTCATACTTAAAATTAAAAAAGTTTTTTAAATAATAAATTTAATGATTATCCTAATATATTTTCTTTGTATGATTTAACTTTGATAATAAATATAAATAATATTTCGTATTAAGGATATAATTTTAGATTAGTAATTTTTAGTAAAATAACATTTTATATTTAGAAAATTCTATAAATATAAAATACATATTATTATAAGAATAAATTAATTAGAGATTATTATAGGTTATTTTACTTAATATTAAACAAAAATAATGTCATTATTTTATTTTATCAATATGATTTACCATGTTTATTATTATATCAAATTAATAAAAACATCATAAACTAATTATTAAAAACTAATTATGAAAAGAAAATGAAAAGAGAGAACATAGAAGTGATCGAAAGAATTAACAAAATAGAGAGAGATAACAGAGTAGAGAATGGCAGAAAAGAGAGAGGCCAAGAATAATATAATAAGATAAAAAGTAAAGAAATAATAAGATGATAATAGGATCGAGAGGAAAGAGAATATGTGAGCTATCATGATAAAAAGAAAAAGCTAGAAAAATAATTTAATAAGAATTACAGTTTCAAAATTAAACTTATAATTTAATAAGTATAAAAAGTAAATGAAATATAATATTTTTTAATAATAAAATATACAAATTTTTTGATAATTATTATTATTTTAGAATATTAAAAATACTTAGAGAATATTATGACTATTAATTTAATATTATCTTTTTTATGCCTAAACTTAAAAAAATAAATAAATAATCTATATAATTTTCTTATAATATTTTATATTTATTTGAAGTGATATATATGTTATATATAAATATAAATAATATTTAACATTAATAATATAATTTTATACTTTTGATATTTTATAATAGAATATTTTTATGTTGAGAAAATTCTATGCATATCATATATATACCATTATAAACATAAATTAACCCTAATTTATTTTAAGTCATATAAGTCATTTTGCTCAATATTGAACTAAATTAAGGTTATTATTTTACTACATCATATTATGTGCTATATTTTTTATTTTATGAAGTTAATAATAATGTCCTAAAGTTATTATTAAAACTTGATTAAAAATATGATAATTATAAAATATCATTTATAAGAATTTATCTTTTTTAACATTAGTATGCGAAAATAAATTATTATTAATTAGAAAAAAAATTCTATGAAAAAACATGTGCAACACGAGGACTTCTCAAGAGGTCACCCATCCCAATACTACTCTCGCCCAAGCGTGCTTAACTTTGGAGTTCTAATGAGATCCAGTGCCATAATGCTGGTATGGTCGCACATGCATGCATAAGACAAAAAAACATATTTGTGTTGTTACCCGTTAAAATTACGAACAACATCTAAACTTTTCTAAATTATCTAATATATGCACTTTGAAAAAAATATTTATGATTATTTTATGCGTCATAATAGTTTATAGTATTAATATTTTTTATATATAATTAATAAAAAAAACTATACATAATGCTACTGTTTATATTCTAGATATTAACATATAAGACTTTATTTCATTATATTAATTTTCTTATAAATATAAAATTTAATTACTCAATCAATATTAGTAAAGATATATATTTATAAAACATATTATATATTAAGCTATGTAATATGAGAGATTTGTTAGTTTTTGTGTTGAAAAAGAGATGATGGAGATGGAGGTAACTTTTCTCTGAGAGGGAGAAATTCACAAATTAATAATAGCAAAATAAAGAGAAAAATAATAATAGAGAGAGATGAGAGAGGATTTAACAAAAAGAAAAATAAAAGAGAGAACATAGATGAGATACAGCGAATAAATAAATAAGTAAAGAGAGAGAGAGAGAAAGAGAAAGAAAATGAGAAAATAGTGAAGAATAAAGGAGAGAGAGAAGCCACAAAGAATATAATGTGATAAAGAATGAAGAGAGAGATAAAAGAATGACAATAGGAGAGAGAAAAAAGAGACAATATCAGAGACATTATGATAAAGAGTAAAAAATAAGAAAATTTATTTAATAAAAATTAAATTCTTATTATTTAACCTTATTATATTTATTAAATATAAAAATAAAAAATGTATAATTTTTAATAATAATAAGACATAAAAAATATTCGAGATTCATTATTATTTTAGAATATTAAAAATAGATAGAGAATATTTTAAATATAAATTTAATATCATTTTATTCATACTTAAAATTAAAAAAGTTATTTAAATAATAAATTTAATGATTATCCTAATATATTTTCTTTGTATGATTTAACTTTGATAAAAAATATAAATAATATTTCGTATTAAGGATATAATTTTAGATTAGTAATTTTTAGTAAAATAACATTTTATATTTAGAAAATTCTATAAATATAAAATACATATTATTATAAGAATAAATTAATTAGAGATTATTATAGGTTATTTTACTTAATATTAAACAAAAATAATGTCATTATTTTATTTTATCAATATGATTTACCATGTTTATTATTATATCAAATTAATAAAAACATCGTAAACTAATTATTAAAAACTAATTATGAAAAGAAAATGAAAAGAGAGAACATAGAAGCGATCGAAAGAATTAACAAAATAGAGAGAGAGAGAGAGAGAGATGACAGAGTAGAGAATGGCAGAAGAGAGAGAGGCCAAGAATAATATAATAAGATAAAAAGTAAAGAAAGAATAAGATGATAATAGGATCGAGAGGAAAGAGAATATGTGAGCTATCATGATAAAAAGAAAAAAAGATAGAAAAATAATTTAATAAGAATTACAGTTTCAAAATTAAACTTATAATTTAATAAGTATTAAAAGTAAATGAAATATAATATTTTTTAATAATAAAATATACAAATTTTTTGAGGATTATTATTATTTTAGAATATTAAAAATACTTAGAGAATATTATGACTATTAATTTAATATTATCTTTTTTATGCCTAAACTTAAAAAAATAAATAAATAATCTATATAATTTTATTATAATATTTTATATTTATGTGATGTGATATATATGTTATATATAAATATAAATAATATTTAACATTAATAATATAATTTTATACTTTTGATATTTTATAATATAATATTTTTATGTTGAGAAAATTCTATGCATATCATATATATACCATTATAAACATAAATTAACCCTAATTTATTTTAATTCATATAAGCCATTTTGCTCAATATTGAACTAAATTAAGGTTATTATTTTACTACATCATATTATGTGCCATATTTTTTATTTTATGAAGTTAATAATAATGTCGTAAAGTTATTATTAAAACTTGATTAAAAATACGATAATTATAAAATATCATTTATAAGAATTTACCTTTTTTAACATTAGTATGTGAAAATAAATTATCATTCATTAGAAAATAGAATTCTATGAAAAAACATGTGCACCACGTGGACTTCTCAAGAGGTCACCCATACCAATACTACTCTCGCCCAAGCATGCTTAACTTTGGAGTTCTAATGAGATCCAGTGCCATAATGCTGGTATGGTCGCACATGCATGCATAAGACAAAAAAACATATTTGTGTTGTTACCCGTTAAGATTACGAACAACATCTAAACTTTTCTAAATTATCTAATATATGCACTTTGAAAAAAATGTTTATGATTATTTTATGCGTCATAATAGTTTATAGTATTAATATTTTATATATATAATTAATAAAAAAAAACTATACATAATGCTACTGTTCATATTCTAGATATTAACATATAAGATTTTATTTCATTATATTAATTTTCTTATAAATATAAAATTTAATTACTCAATCAATATTACTAAAGATATATATTTATAAAACATATTATATATTAAGCTATGTAATATGAGAGATTTGTTAGTTTTTGTGTTGAAAAAGAGATGATGGAGATGTAGGTAACTTTTCTCTGAGAGGGAGAAATTCACAAATTAATGATAGCAAAATAAAGAGAAAAATAATAATAGAGAGAGATGAGAGAGGATTTAACAAAAAGAAAAAGAAAAGAGAGAACATAGATGAGATACAGCGAATAAAAAAATAAGTAAAGAGAGAGAGAAAGAAAATGAGAAAATAGTGAAAAATAAAGGAGAGAGAGAAGCCAAAAAGAATATAATGTGATAAAGAATTAAGAGAGAGATAAAAGAATGACAATAGGAGAGAGAAAAAAGAGACAATATCAGAGACATTATGATAAAGAGGAAAAAATAAGAAAATTTATTTAATAAAAATTAAATTCTTATTATTTAACCTTATAATATTTATTAAATATAAAAATAAAAAATGTATAATTTTTAATAATAATAAGACATAAAAAATATTCGAGATTCATTATTATTTTAGAATATTAAAAATAGATAGAGAATATTTTAAATATAAATTTAATATCATTTTATTCATACTTAAAATTAAAAAAGTTATTTAAATAATAAATTTAATGATTATCCTAATATATTTTCTTTGTATGATTTAACTTTGATAATAAATATAAATAATATTTCGTATTAAGGATATAATTTTAGATTAGTAATTTTTAGTAAAATAACATTTTATATTTAGAAAATTCTATAAATATAAAATACATATTATTATAAGAATAAATTAATTAGAGATTATTATAGGTTATTTTACTTAATATTAAACAAAAATAATGTCATTATTTTATTTTATCAATATGATTTACCATGTTTATTATTATATCAAATTAATAAAAACATCATAAACTAATTATTAAAAACTAATTATGAAAAGAAAATGAAAAGAGAGAACATAGAAGCGATCGAAAGAATTAACAAAATAGAGAGAGATGACAGAGTAGAGAATGGCAGAAGAGAGAGAGGCCAAGAATAATATAATAAGATAAAAAGTAAAGAAAGAATAAGATGATAATAGGATCGAGAGGAAAGAGAATATGTGAGCTATCATGATAAAAAGAAAAAAGATAGAAAAATAATTTAATAAGAATTACAGTTTCAAAATTAAACTTATAATTTAATAAGTATAAAAAATAAATGAAATATAATATTTTTTAATAATAAAATATACAAATTTTTTGAGGATTATTATTATTTTAGAATATTAAAAATACTTAGAGAATATTATGACTATTAATTTAATATTATCTTTTTTATGCCTAAACTTAAAAAAATAAATAAATAATCTATATAATTTTATTATAATATTTTATATTTATGTGATGTGATATATATGTTATATATAAATATAAATAATATTTAACATTAATAATATAATTTTATACTTTTGATATTTTATAATATAATATTTTTATGTTGAGAAAATTCTATGCATATCATATATATACCATTATAAACATAAATTAACCCTAATTTATTTTAATTCATATAAGCCATTTTGCTCAATATTGAACTAAATTAAGGTTATTATTTTACTACATCATATTATGTGCCATATTTTTTATTTTATGAAGTTAATAATAATGTCGTAAAGTTATTATTAAAACTTGATTAAAAATATGATAATTATAAAATATCATTTATAAGAATTTACCTTTTTTAACATTAGTATGTGAAAATAAATTATCATTCATTAGAAAATAGAATTCTATGAAAAAACATGTGCAACACGAGGACTTCTCAAGAGGTCACCCATCCCAATACTACTCTCGCCCAAGCATGCTTAACTTTGGAGTTCTAATGAGATCCAGTGCCATAATGCTGGTATGGTCGCACATGCATGCATAAGACAAAAAAACATATTTGTGTTGTTACCCGTTAAGATTACGAACAACATCTAAACTTTTCTAAATTATCTAATATATGCACTTTGAAAAAAATATTTATGATTATTTTATGCGTCATAATAGTTTATAGTATTAATATTTTTTATATATAATTAATAAAAAAAAACTATACATAATGCTACTGTTCATATTCTAGATATTAACATATAAGATTTTATTTCATTATATTAATTTTCTTATAAATATAAAATTTAATTACTCAATCAATATTACTAAAGATATATATTTATAAAACATATTATATATTAAGCTATGTAATATGAGAGATTTGTTAGTTTTTCTGTTGAAAAAGAGATCATGGAGATGTAGGTAACTTTTCTCTGAGAGGGAGAAATTCACAAATTAATGATAGCAAAATAAAGAGAAAAATAATAATAGAGAGAGATGAGAGAGGATTTAACAAAAAGAAAAAGAAAAGAGAGAACATAGATGAGATACAGCGAATAAAAAAATAAGTAAAGAGAGAGAGAAAGAAAATGAGAAAATAGTGAAAAATAAAAGAGAGAGAGAAGCCAAAAAGAATATAATGTGATAAAGAATGAAGAGAGAGATAAAAGAATGACAATAGGAGAGAGAAAAAAGAGACAATATCAGAGACATTATGATAAAGAGGAAAAAATAAGAAAATTTATTTAATAAAAATTAAATTCTTATTATTTAACCTTATAATATTTATTAAATATAAAAATAAAAAATGTATAATTTTTAATAATAATAAGACATAAAAAATATTCGAGATTCATTATTATTTTAGAATATTAAAAATAGATAGAGAATATTTTAAATATAAATTTAATATCATTTTATTCATACTTAAAATTAAAAAAGTTATTTAAATAATAAATTTAATGATTATCCTAATATATTTTCTTTGTATGATTTAACTTTGATAATAAATATAAATAATATTTCGTATTAAGGATATAATTTTAGATTAGTAATTTTTAGTAAAATAACATTTTATATTTAGAAAATTCTATAAATATAAAATACATATTATTATAAGAATAAATTAATTAGAGATTATTATAGGTTATTTTACTTAATATTAAACAAAAATAATGTCATTATTTTATTTTATCATTATGATTTACCATGTTTATTATTATATCAAATTAATAAAAACATCATAAACTAATTATTAAAAACTAATTATGAAAAGAAAATGAAAAGAGAGAACATAGAAGCGATCGAAAGAATTAACAAAATAGAGAGAGATGACAGAGTAGAGAATGGCAGAAGAGAGAGAGGCCAAGAATAATATAATAAGATAAAAAGTAAAGAAAGAATAAGATGATAATAGGATCGAGAGGAAAGAGAATATGTGAGCTATCATGATAAAAAGAAAAAAGATAGAAAAATAATTTAATAAGAATTACAGTTTCAAAATTAAACTTATAATTTAATAAGTATAAAAAGTAAATGAAATATAATATTTTTTAATAATAAAATATACAAATTTTTTGAGGATTATTATTATTTTAGAATATTAAAAATACTTAGAGAATATTATGACTATTAATTTAATATTATCTTTTTTATGCCTAAACTTAAAAAAATAAATAAATAATCTATATAATTTTATTATAATATTTTATATTTATGTGATGTGATATATATGTTATATATAAATATAAATAATATTTAACATTAATAATATAATTTTATACTTTTGATATTTTATAATATAATATTTTTATGTTGAGAAAATTCTATGCATATCATATATATACCATTATAAACATAAATTAACCCTAATTTATTTTAATTCATATAAGCCATTTTGCTCAATATTGAACTAAATTAAGATTATTATTTTACTACATCATATTATGTGCCATATTTTTTATTTTATGAAGTTAATAATAATGTCGTAAAGTTATTATTAAAACTTGATTAAAAATATGATAATTATAAAAGATCATTTATAAGACTTCTCAAGAGGTCACCCATCCCAATACTACTCTCGCCCAAGCATGCTTAACTTTGGAGTTCTAATGAGATCCAGTGCCATAATGCTGGTATGGTCGCACATGCATGCATAAGACAAAAAAACATATTTGTGTTGTTACCCGTTAAGATTACGAACAACATCTAAACTTTTCTAAATTATCTAATATATGCACTTTGAAAAAAATATTTATGATTATTTTATGCGTCATAATAGTTTATAGTATTAATATTTTTTATATATAATTAATAAAAAAAAACTATACATAATGCTACTGTTCATATTCTAGATATTAACATATAAGACTTTATTTCATTATATTAATTTTCTTATAAATATAAAATTTAATTACTCAATCAATATTACTAAAGATATATATTTATAAAACATATTATATATTAAGCTATGTAATATGAGAGATTTGTTAGTTTTTGTGTTGAAAAAGAGATGATGGAGATATAGGTAACTTTTCTCTGAGAGGGAGAAATTCACAAATTAATGATAGCAAAATAAAGAGAAAAACAATAATAGAGAGAGATGAGAGAGGATTTAACAAAAAGAAAAAGAAAAGAGAGAACATAGATGAGATACAGCGAATAAAAAAATAAGTAAAGAGAGAGAGAAAGAAAATGAGAAAATAGTGAAAAATAAAGGAGAGAGAGAAGCCAAAAAGAATATAATGTGATAAAGAATGAAGAGAGAGATAAAAGAATGACAATAGGAGAGAGAAAAAAGAGACAATATCAGAGACATTATGATAAAGAGGAAAAAATAAGAAAATTTATTTAATAAAAATTAAATTCTTATTATTTAACCTTATAATATTTATTAAATATAAAAATAAAAAAATGTATAATTTTTAATAATAATAAGACATAAAAAAAATTCGAGATTCATTATTATTTTAGAATATTAAAAATAGATAGAGAATATTTTAAATATAAATTTAATATCATTTTATTCATACTTAAAATTAAAAAAGTTATTTAAATAATAAATTTAATTATTATCCTAATATATTTTCTTTGTATGATTTAACTTTGATAATAAATATAAATAATATTTCGTATTAAGGATATAATTTTAGATTAGTAATTTTTAGTAAAATAACATTTTATATTTAGAAAATTCTATAAATATAAAATACATATTATTATAAGAATAAATTAATTAGAGATTATTATAGGTTATTTTACTTAATATTAAACAAAAATAATGTCATTATTTTATTTTATCAATATGATTTACCATGTTTATTATTATATCAAATTAATAAAAACATCATAAACTAATTATTAAAAACTAATTATGAAAAGAAAATGAAAAGAGAGAACATAGAAGCGATCGAAAGAATTAACAAAA
The DNA here is from genome assembly GCA_023846275.1 of Vanilla planifolia. Taxonomy (NCBI): domain Eukaryota; kingdom Viridiplantae; phylum Streptophyta; class Magnoliopsida; order Asparagales; family Orchidaceae; genus Vanilla; species Vanilla planifolia. The sequence goes on from CM043870.1 coordinate 19,763,729, forward strand.
TAGAGAGAGATGACAGAGTAGAGAATGGCAGAAGAGAGAGAGGCCAAGAATAATATAATAAGATAAAAAGTAAAGAAAGAATAAGATGATAATAGGATCGAGAGGAAAGAGAATATGTGAGCTACCATGATAAAAAGAAAAAAGATAGAAAAATAATTTAATAAGAATTATAGTTTCAAAATTAAACTTATAATTTAATAAGTATAAAAAGTAAAGGAAATATAATATTTTTTAATAATAAAATATACAAATTTTTTGAGGATTATTATTATTTTAGAATATTAAAAATACTTAGAGAATATTATGACTATTAATTTAATATTATCTTTTTTATGCCTAAACTTAAAAAAATAAATAAATAATCTATATAATTTTATTATAATATTTTATATTTATGTGATGTGATATATATGTTATATATAAATATAAATAATATTTAACATTAATAATATAATTTTATACTTTTGATATTTTATAATATAAAATTTTTATGTTGAGAAAATTCTATGCATATCATATATATACCATTATAAACATAAATTAACCCTAATTTATTTTTATTCATATAAGCCATTTTGCTCAATATTGAACAAAATTAAGGTTATTATTTTACTACATCATATTATGTGCCATATTTTTTATTTTATGAAGTTAATAATAATGTCGTAAAGTTATTATTAAAACTTGATTAAAAATATGATAATTATAAAATATCATTTATAAGAATTTACCTTTTTTAACATTAGTATGTGAAAATAAATTATCATTCATTAGAAAATAGAATTCTATGAAAAAACATGTGCAACACGAGGACTTCTCAAGAGGTCACCCATCCCAATACTACTCTCGCCCAAGCATGCTTAACTTTGGAGTTCTAATGAGATCCAGTGCCATAATGCTGGTATGGTCGCACATGCATGCATAAGACAAAAAAACATATTTGTGTTGTTACCCGTTAAGATTACGAACAACATCTAAACTTTTCTAAATTATCTAATATATGCACTTTGAAAAAAATATTTATGATTATTTTATGCGTCATAATAGTTTATAGTATTAATATTTTTTATATATAATTAATAAAAAAAAACTATACATAATGCTACTGTTCATATTCTAGATATTAACATATAAGATTTTATTTCATTATATTAATTTTCTTATAAATATAAAATTTAATTACTCAATCAATATTACTAAAGATATATATTTATAAAACATATTATATATTAAGCTATGTAATATGAGAGATTTGTTAGTTTTTGTGTTGAAAAAGAGATCATGGAGATGTAGGTAACTTTTCTCTGAGAGGGAGAAATTCACAAATTAATGATAACAAAATAAAGAGAAAAATAATAATAGAGAGAGATGAGAGAGGATTTAACAAAAAGAAAAAGAAAAGAGAGAACATAGATGAGATACAGCGAATAAAAAAATAAGTAAAGAGAGAGAGAAAGAAAATGAGAAAATAGTGAAAAATAAAGGAGAGAGAGAAGCCAAAAAGAATATAATGTGATAAAGAATGAAGAGAGAGATAAAAGAATGACAATAGGAGAGAGAAAAAAGAGACAATATCAGAGACATTATGATAAAGAGGAAAAAATAAGAAAATTTATTTAATAAAAATTAAATTCTTATTATTTAACCTTATAATATTTATTAAATATAAAAATAAAAAATGTATAATTTTTAATAATAATAAGACATAAAAAATATTCGAGATTCATTATTATTTTAGAATATTAAAAATAGATAGAGAATATTTTAAATATAAATTTAATATCATTTTATTCATACTTAAAATTAAAAAAGTTATTTAAATAATAAATTTAATTATTATCCTAATATATTTTCTTTGTATGATTTAACTTTGATAATAAATATAAATAATATTTCGTATTAAGGATATAATTTTAGATTAGTAATTTTTAGTAAAATAACATTTTATATTTAGAAAATTCTATAAATATAAAATACATATTATTATAAGAATAAATTAATTAGAGATTATTATAGGTTATTTTACTTAATATTAAACAAAAATAATGTCATTATTTTATTTTATCAATATGATTTACCATGTTTATTATTATATCAAATTAATAAAAACATCATAAACTAATTATTAAAAACTAATTATGAAAAGAAAATGAAAAGAGAGAACATAGAAGCGATCGAAAGAATTAACAAAATAGAGAGAGATGACAGAGTAGAGAATGGCAGAAGAGAGAGAGGCCAAGAATAATATAATAAGATAAAAAGTAAAGAAAGAATAAGATGATAATAGGATCGAGAGGAAAGAGAATATGTGAGCTATCATGATAAAAAGAAAAAAGATAGAAAAATAATTTAATAAGAATTACAGTTTCAAAATTAAACTTATAATTTAATAAGTATAAAAAGTAAATGAAATATAATATTTTTTAATAATAAAATATAAAAATTTTTTGAGGATTATTATTATTTTAGAATATTAAAAATACTTAGAGAATATTATGACTATTAATTTAATATTATCTTTTTTATGCCTAAACTTAAAAAAATAAATAAATAATCTATATAATTTTATTATAATATTTTATATTTATGTGATGTGATATATATGTTATATATAAATATAAATAATATTTAACATTAATAATATAATTTTATACTTTTGATATTTTATAATATAAAATTTTTATGTTGAGAAAATTCTATGTATATCATATATATACCATTATAAACATAAATTAACCCTAATTTATTTTAATTCATATAAGCCATTTTGCTCAATATTGAACAAAATTAAGGTTATTATTTTACTACATCATATTATGTGCCATATTTTTTATTTTATGAAGTTAATAATAATGTCGTAAAGTTATTATTAAAACTTGATTAAAAATATGATAATTATAAAATATCATTTATAAGAATTTACCTTTTTTAACATTAGTATGTGAAAATAATTTATCATTCATTAGAAAATAGAATTCTATGAAAAAACATGTGCAACACGAGGACTTCTCAAGAGGTCACCCATCCCAATACTACTCTCGCCCAAGCATGCTTAACTTTGGAGTTCTAATGAGATCCAGTGCCATAATGCTGGTATGGTCGCACATGCATGCATAAGACAAAAAAACATATTTGTGTTGTTACCCGTTAAGATTACGAACAACATCTAAACTTTTCTAAATTATCTAATATATGCACTTTGAAAAAAATATTTATGATTATTTTATGCGTCATAATAGTTTATAGTATTAATATTTTTTATATATAATTAATAAAAAAAAACTATACATAATGCTACTGTTCATATTCTAGATATTAACATATAAGATTTTATTTCATTATATTAATTTTCTTATAAATATAAAATTTAATTACTCAATCAATATTACTAAAGATATATATTTATAAAACATATTATATATTAAGCTATGTAATATGAGAGATTTGTTAGTTTTTGTGTTGAAAAAGAGATCATGGAGATGTAGGTAACTTTTCTCTGAGAGGGAGAAATTCACAAATTAATGATAACAAAATAAAGAGAAAAATAATAATAGAGAGAGATGAGAGAGGATTTAACAAAAAGAAAAAGAAAAGAGAGAACATAGATGAGATACAGCGAATAAAAAAATAAGTAAAGAGAGAGAGAAAGAAAATGAGAAAATAGTGAAAAATAAAGGAGAGAGAGAAGCCAAAAAGAATATAATGTGATAAAGAATGAAGAGAGAGATAAAAGAATGACAATAGGAGAGAGAAAAAAGAGACAATATCAGAGACATTATGATAAAGAGGAAAAAATAAGAAAATTTATTTAATAAAAATTAAATTCTTATTATTTAACCTTATAATATTTATTAAATATAAAAATAAAAAATGTATAATTTTTAATAATAATAAGACATAAAAAATATTCGAGATTCATTATTATTTTAGAATATTAAAAATAGATAGAGAATATTTTAAATATAAATTTAATATCATTTTATTCATACTTAAAATTAAAAAAGTTATTTAAATAATAAATTTAATGATTATCCTAATATATTTTCTTTGTATGATTTAACTTTGATAATAAATATAAATAATATTTCGTATTAAGGATATAATTTTAGATTAGTAATTTTTAGTAAAATAACATTTTATATTTAGAAAATTCTATAAATATAAAATACATATTATTATAAGAATAAATTAATTAGAGATTATTATAGGTTATTTTACTTAATATTAAACAAAAATAATGTCATTATTTTATTTTATCATTATGATTTACCATATTTATTATTATATCAAATTAATAAAAACATCATAAACTAATTATTAAAAACTAATTATGAAAAGAAAATGAAAAGAGAGAACATAGAAGCGATCGAAAGAATTAACAAAATAGAGAGAGATGACAGAGTAGAGAATGGCAGAAGAGAGAGAGGCCAAGAATAATATAATAAGATAAAAAGTAAAGAAAGAATAAGATGATAATAGGATCGAGAGGAAAGAGAATATGTGAGCTATCATGATAAAAAGAAAAAAGATAGAAAAATAATTTAATAAGAATTACAGTTTCAAAATTAAACTTATAATTTAATAAGTATAAAAAGTAAATGAAATATAATATTTTTTAATAATAAAATATACAAATTTTTTGAGGATTATTATTATTTTAGAATATTAAAAATACTTAGAGAATATTATGACTATTAATTTAATATTATCTTTTTTATGCCTAAACTTAAAAAAATAAATAAATAATCTATATAATTTTATTATAATATTTTATATTTATGTGATGTGATATATATGTTATATATAAATATAAATAATATTTAACATTAATAATATAATTTTATACTTTTGATATTTTATAATATAATATTTTTATGTTGAGAAAATTCTATGCATATCATATATATACCATTATAAACATAAATTAACCCTAATTTATTTTAATTCATATAAGCCATTTTGCTCAATATTGAACTAAATTAAGGTTATTATTTTACTACATCATATTATGTGCCATATTTTTTATTTTATGAAGTTAATAATAATGTCGTAAAGTTATTATTAAAACTTGATTAAAAATATGATAATTATAAAAGATCATTTATAAGACTTCTCAAGAGGTCACCCATCCCAATACTACTCTCGCCCAAGCATGCTTAACTATGGAGTTCTAATGAGATCCAGTGCCATAATGCTGGTATGGTCACACATGCATGCATAAGACAAAAAAACATATTTGTGTTGTTGCCCGTTAAGATTACGAACAACATCTAAACTTTTCTAAATTATCTAATATATGCACTTTGAAAAAAATATTTATGATTATTTTATGCGTCATAATAGTTTATAGTATTAATATTTTTTATATATAATTAATAAAAAAAAACTATACATAATGCTACTGTTCATATTCTAGATATTAACATATAAGACTTTATTTCATTATATTAATTTTCTTATAAATATAAAATTTAATTACTCAATCAATATTACTAAAGATATATATTTATAAAACATATTATATATTAAGCTATGTAATATGAGAGATTTGTTAGTTTTTGTGTTGAAAAAGAGATGATGGAGATATAGGTAACTTTTCTCTGAGAGGGAGAAATTCACAAATTAATGATAGCAAAATAAAGAGAAAAACAATAATAGAGAGAGATGAGAGAGGATTTAACAAAAAGAAAAAGAAAAGAGAGAACATAGATGAGATACAGCGAATAAAAAATAAGTAAAGAGAGAGAGAAAGAAAATGAGAAAATAGTGAAAAATAAAGGAGAGAGAGAAGCCAAAAAGAATATAATGTGATAAAGAATGAAGAGAGAGATAAAAGAATGACAATAGGAGAGAGAAAAAAGAGACAATATCAGAGACATTATGATAAAGAGGAAAAAATAAGAAAATTTATTTAATAAAAATTAAATTCTTATTATTTAACCTTATAATATTTATTAAATATAAAAATAAAAAAATGTATAATATTTAATAATAATAAGACATAAAAAAAATTCGAGATTCATTATTATTTTAGAATATTAAAAATAGATAGAGAATATTTTAAATATAAATTTAATATCATTTTATTCATACTTAAAATTTAAAAAGTTATTTAAATAATAAATTTAATGATTATCCTAATATATTTTCTTTGTATGATTTAACTTTGATAATAAATATAAATAATATTTCGTATTAAGGATATAATTTTAGATTAGTAATTTTTAGTAAAATAACATTTTATATTTAGAAAATTCTATAAATATAAAATACATATTATTATAAGAATAAATTAATTAGAGATTATTATAGGTTATTTTACTTAATATTAAAAAAAAATAATGTCATTATTTTATTTTATCATTATGATTTACCATGTTTATTATTATATCAAATTAATAAAAACATCATAAACTAATTATTAAAAACTAATTATGAAAAGAAAATGAAAAGAGAGAACATAGAAGCGATCGAAAGAATTAACAAAATAGAGAGAGATGACAGAGTAGAGAATGGCAGAAGAGAGAGAGGCCAAGAATAATATAATAAGATAAAAAGTAAAGAAAGAATAAGATGATAATAGGATCGAGAGGAAAGAGAATATGTGAGCTATCATGATAAAAAGAAAAAAGATAGAAAAATAATTTAATAAGAATTACAGTTTCAAAATTAAACTTATAATTTAATAAGTATAAAAAGTAAATGAAATATAATATTTTTTAATAATAAAATATACAAATTTTTTGAGGATTATTATTATTTTAGAATATTAAAAATACTTAGAGAATATTATGACTATTAATTTAATATTATCTTTTTTATGCCTAAACTTAAAAAAATAAATAAATAATCTATATAATTTTATTATAATATTTTATATTTATGTGATGTGATATATATGTTATATATAAATATAAATAATATTTAACATTAATAATATAATTTTATACTTTTGATATTTTATAATATAATATTTTTATGTTGAGAAAATTCTATGCATATCATATATATACCATTATAAACATAAATTAACCCTAATTTATTTTAATTCATATAAGCCATTTTGCTCAATATTGAACTAAATTAAGGTTATTATTTTACTACATCATATTATGTGCCATATTTTTTATTTTATGAAGTTAATAATAATGTCGTAAAGTTATTATTAAAACTTGATTAAAAATATGATAATTATAAAATATCATTTATAAGAATTTACCTTTTTTAACATTAGTATGTGAAAATAATTTATCATTCATTAGAAAATAGAATTCTATGAAAAAACATGTGCAACACGAGGACTTCTCAAGAGGTCACCCATCCCAATACTACTCTCGCCCAAGCATGCTTAACTTTGGAGTTCTAATGAGATCCAGTGCCATAATGCTGGTATGGTCGCACATGCATGCATAAGACAAAAAAACATATTTGTGTTGTTACCCGTTAAGATTACGAACAACATCTAAACTTTTCTAAATTATCTAATATATGCACTTTGAAAAAAATATTTATGATTATTTTATGCGTCATAATAGTTTATAGTATTAATATTTTTTATATATAATTAATAAAAAAAAACTATACATAATGCTACTGTTCATATTCTAGATATTAACATATAAGATTTTATTTCATTATATTAATTTTCTTATAAATATAAAATTTAATTACTCAATCAATATTACTAAAGATATATATTTATAAAACATATTATATATTAAGCTATGTAATATGAGAGATTTGTTAGTTTTTGTGTTGAAAAAGAGATCATGGAGATGTAGGTAACTTTTCTCTGAGAGGGAGAAATTCACAAATTAATGATAACAAAATAAAGAGAAAAATAATAATAGAGAGAGATGAGAGAGGATTTAACAAAAAGAAAAAGAAAAGAGAGAACATAGATGAGATACAGCGAATAAAAAAATAAGTAAAGAGAGAGAGAAAGAAAATGAGAAAATAGTGAAAAATAAAGGAGAGAGAGAAGCCAAAAAGAATATAATGTGATAAAGAATGAAGAGAGAGATAAAAGAATGACAATAGGAGAGAGAAAAAAGAGACAATATCAGAGACATTATGATAAAGAGGAAAAAATAAGAAAATTTATTTAATAAAAATTAAATTCTTATTATTTAACCTTATAATATTTATTAAATATAAAAATAAAAAATGTATAATTTTTAATAATAATAAGACATAAAAAATATTCGAGATTCATTATTATTTTAGAATATTAAAAATAGATAGAGAATATTTTAAATATAAATTTAATATCATTTTATTCATACTTAAAATTAAAAAAGTTATTTAAATAATAAATTTAATGATTATCCTAATATATTTTCTTTGTATGATTTAACTTTGATAATAAATATAAATAATATTTCGTATTAAGGATATAATTTTAGATTAGTAATTTTTAGTAAAATAACATTTTATATTTAGAAAATTCTATAAATATAAAATACATATTATTATAAGAATAAATTAATTAGAGATTATTATAGGTTATTTTACTTAATATTAAACAAAAATAATGTCATTATTTTATTTTATCATTATGATTTACCATATTTATTATTATATCAAATTAATAAAAACATCATAAACTAATTATTAAAAACTAATTATGAAAAGAAAATGAAAAGAGAGAACATAGAAGCGATCGAAAGAATTAACAAAATAGAGAGAGATGACAGAGTAGAGAATGGCAGAAGAGAGAGAGGCCAAGAATAATATAATAAGATAAAAAGTAAAGAAAGAATAAGATGATAATAGGATCGAGAGGAAAGAGAATATGTGAGCTATCATGATAAAAAGAAAAAAGATAGAAAAATAATTTAATAAGAATTACAGTTTCAAAATTAAACTTATAATTTAATAAGTATAAAAAGTAAATGAAATATAATATTTTTTAATAATAAAATATACAAATTTTTTGAGGATTATTATTATTTTAGAATATTAAAAATACTTAGAGAATATTATGACTATTAATTTAATATTATCTTTTTTATGCCTAAACTTAAAAAAATAAATAAATAATCTATATAATTTTATTATAATATTTTATATTTATGTGATGTGATATATATGTTATATATAAATATAAATAATATTTAACATTAATAATATAATTTTATACTTTTGATATTTTATAATATAATATTTTTATGTTGAGAAAATTCTATGCATATCATATATATACCATTATAAACATAAATTAACCCTAATTTATTTTAATTCATATAAGCCATTTTGCTCAATATTGAACTAAATTAAGATTATTATTTTACTACATCATATTATGTGTCATATTTTTTATTTTATGAAGTTAATAATAATGTCGTAAAGTTATTATTAAAACTTGATTAAAAATATGATAATTATAAAAGATCATTTATAATACTTCTCAAGAGGTCACCCATCCCAATACTACTCTCGCCCAAGCATGCTTAACTTTGGAGTTCTAATGAGATCCAGTGCCATAATGCTGGTATGGTCGCACATGCATGCATAAGACAAAAAAACATATTTGTGTTGTTGCCCGTTAAGATTACGAACAACATCTAAACTTTTCTAAATTATCTAATATATGCACTTTGAAAAAAATATTTATGATTATTTTATGCGTCATAATAGTTTATAGTATTAATATTTTTTATATATAATTAATAAAAAAAAACTATACATAATGCTACTGTTCATATTCTAGATATTAACATATAAGACTTTATTTCATTATATTAATTTTCTTATAAATATAAAATTTAATTACTCAATCAATATTACTAAAGATATATATTTATAAAACATATTATATATTAAGCTATGTAATATGAGAGATTTGTTAGTTTTTGTGTTGAAAAAGAGATGATGGAGATATAGGTAACTTTTCTCTGAGAGGGAGAAATTCACAAATTAATGATAGCAAAATAAAGAGAAAAACAATAATAGAGAGAGATGAGAGAGGATTTAACAAAAAGAAAAAGAAAAGAGAGAACATAGATGAGATACAGCGAATAAAAAATAAGTAAAGAGAGAGAGAAAGAAAATGAGAAAATAGTGAAAAATAAAGGAGAGAGAGAAGCCAAAAAGAATATAATGTGATAAAGAATGAAGAGAGAGATAAAAGAATGACAATAGGAGAGAGAAAAAAGAGACAATATCAGAGACATTATGATAAAGAGGAAAAAATAAGAAAATTTATTTAATAAAAATTAAATTCTTATTATTTAACCTTATAATATTTATTAAATATAAAAATAAAAAAATGTATAATATTTAATAATAATAAGACATAAAAAAAATTCGAGATTCATTATTATTTTAGAATATTAAAAATAGATAGAGAATATTTTAAATATAAATTTAATATCATTTTATTCATACTTAAAATTTAAAAAGTTATTTAAATAATAAATTTAATGATTATCCTAATATATTTTCTTTGTATGATTTAACTTTGATAATAAATATAAATAATATTTCGTATTAAGGATATAATTTTAGATTAGTAATTTTTAGTAAAATAACATTTTATATTTAGAAAATTCTATAAATATAAAATACATATTATTATAAGAATAAATTAATTAGAGATTATTATAGGTTATTTTACTTAATATTAAAAAAAAATAATGTCATTATTTTATTTTATCATTATGATTTACCATGTTTATTATTATATCAAATTAATAAAAACATCATAAACTAATTATTAAAAACTAATTATGAAAAGAAAATGAAAAGAGAGAACATAGAAGCGATCGAAAGAATTAACAAAATAGAGAGAGATGACAGAGTAGAGAATGGCAGAAGAGAGAGAGGCCAAGAATAATATAATAAGATAAAAAGTAAAGAAAGAATAAGATGATAATAGGATCGAGAGGAAAGAGAATATGTGAGCTATCATGATAAAAAGAAAAAAGATAGAAAAATAATTTAATAAGAATTACAGTTTCAAAATTAAACTTATAATTTAATAAGTATTAAAAGTAAATGAAATATAATATTTTTTAATAATAAAATATACAAATTTTTTGAGGATTATTATTATTTTAGAATATTAAAAATACTTAGAGAATATTATGACTATTAATTTAATATTATCTTTTTTATGCCTAAACTTAAAAAAATAAATAAATAATCTATATAATTTTATTATAATATTTTATATTTATGTGATGTGATATATATGTTATATATAAATATAAATAATATTTAACATTAATAATATAATTTTATACTTTTGATATTTTATAATATAATATTTTTATGTTGAGAAAATTCTATGCATATCATATATATACCATTATAAACATAAATTAACCCTAATTTATTTTAATTCATATAAGCTATTTTGCTCAATATTGAACTAAATTAAGGTTATTATTTTACTACATCATATTATGTGCCATATTTTTTATTTTATGAAGTTAATAATAATGTCGTAAAGTTATTATTAAAACTTGATTAAAAATATGATAATTATAAAATATCATTTATAAGAATTTACCTTTTTTAACATTAGTATGTGAAAATAAATTATCATTCATTAGAAAATAGTATTCTATGAAAAAACATGTGCACCACGTGGACTTCTCAAGAGGTCACCCATACCAATACTACTCTCGCCCAAGCATGCTTAACTTTGGAGTTCTAATGAGATCCAGTGCCATAATGCTGGTATGGTCGCACATGCATGCATAAGACAAAAAAACATATTTGTGTTGTTACCCGTTAAGATTACGAACAACATCTAAACTTTTCTAAATTATCTAATATATGCACTTTGAAAAAAATATTTATGATTATTTTATGCGTCATAATAGTTTATAGTATTAATATTTTATATATATAATTAATAAAAAAAAACTATACATAATGCTACTGTTCATATTCTAGATATTAACATATAAGATTTTATTTCATTATATTAATTTTCTTATAAATATAAAATTTAATTACTCAATCAATATTACTAAAGATATATATTTATAAAACATATTATATATTAAGCTATGTAATATGAGAGATTTGTTAGTTTTTGTGTTGAAAAAGAGATGATGGAGATGTAGGTAACTTTTCTCTGAGAGGGAGAAATTCACAAATTAATGATAGCAAAATAAAGAGAAAAATAATAATAGAGAGAGATGAGAGAGGATTTAACAAAAAGAAAAAGAAAAGAGAGAACATAGATGAGATACAGCGAATAAAAAAATAAGTAAAGAGAGAGAGAAAGAAAATGAGAAAATAGTGAAAAATAAAGGAGAGAGAGAAGCCAAAAAGAATATAATGTGATAAAGAATTAAGAGAGAGATAAAAGAATGACAATAGGAGAGAGAAAAAAGAGACAATATCAGAGACATTATGATAAAGAGGAAAAAATAAGAAAATTTATTTAATAAAAATTAAATTCTTATTATTTAACCTTATAATATTTATTAAATATAAAAATAAAAAATGTATAATTTTTAATAATAATAAGACATAAAAAATATTCGAGATTCATTATTATTTTAGAATATTAAAAATAGATAGAGAATATTTTAAATATAAATTTAATATCATTTTATTCATACTTAAAATTAAAAAAGTTATTTAAATAATAAATTTAATGATTATCCTAATATATTTTCTTTGTATGATTTAACTTTGATAATAAATATAAATAATATTTCGTATTAAGGATATAATTTTAGATTAGTAATTTTTAGTAAAATAACATTTTATATTTAGAAAATTCTATAAATATAAAATACATATTATTATAAGAATAAATTAATTAGAGATTATTATAGGTTATTTTACTTAATATTAAACAAAAATAATGTCATTATTTTATTTTATCAATATGATTTACCATGTTTATTATTATATCAAATTAATAAAAACATCATAAACTAATTATTAAAAACTAATTATGAAAAGAAAATGAAAAGAGAGAACATAGAAGCGATCGAAAGAATTAACAAAATAGAGAGAGATGACAGAGTAGAGAATGGCAGAAGAGAGAGAGGCCAAGAATAATATAATAAGATAAAAAGTAAAGAAAGAATAAGATGATAATAGGATCGAGAGGAAAGAGAATATGTGAGCTATCATGATAAAAAGAAAAAAGATAGAAAAATAATTTAATAAGAATTACAGTTTCAAAATTAAACTTATAATTTAATAAGTATAAAAAGTAAATGAAATATAATATTTTTTAATAATAAAATATACAAATTTTTTGAGGATTATTATTATTTTAGAATATTAAAAATACTTAGAGAATATTATGACTATTAATTTAATATTATCTTTTTTATGCCTAAACTTAAAAAAATAAATAAATAATCTATATAATTTTATTATAATATTTTATATTTATGTGATGTGATATATATGTTATATATAAATATAAATAATATTTAACATTAATAATATAATTTTATACTTTTGATATTTTATAATATAATATTTTTATGTTGAGAAAATTCTATGCATATCATATATATACCATTATAAACATAAATTAACCCTAATTTATTTTAATTCATATAAGCCATTTTGCTCAATATTGAACTAAATTAAGGTTATTATTTTACTACATCATATTATGTGCCATATTTTTTATTTTATGAAGTTAATAATAATGTCGTAAAGTTATTATTAAAACTTGATTAAAAATATGATAATTATAAAAGATCATTTATAAGACTTCTCAAGAGGTCACCCATCCCAATACTACTCTCGCCCAAGCATGCTTAACTATGGAGTTCTAATGAGATCCAGTGCCATAATGCTGGTATGGTCACACATGCATGCATAAGACAAAAAAACATATTTGTGTTGTTGCCCGTTAAGATTACGAACAACATCTAAACTTTTCTAAATTATCTAATATATGCACTTTGAAAAAAATATTTATGATTATTTTATGCGTCATAATAGTTTATAGTATTAATATTTTTTATATATAATTAATAAAAAAAAACTATACATAATGCTACTGTTCATATTCTAGATATTAACATATAAGACTTTATTTCATTATATTAATTTTCTTATAAATATAAAATTTAATTACTCAATCAATATTACTAAAGATATATATTTATAAAACATATTATATATTAAGCTATGTAATATGAGAGATTTGTTAGTTTTTGTGTTGAAAAAGAGATGATGGAGATATAGGTAACTTTTCTCTGAGAGGGAGAAATTCACAAATTAATGATAGCAAAATAAAGAGAAAAACAATAATAGAGAGAGATGAGAGAGGATTTAACAAAAAGAAAAAGAAAAGAGAGAACATAGATGAGATACAGCGAATAAAAAATAAGTAAAGAGAGAGAGAAAGAAAATGAGAAAATAGTGAAAA